>CM060370.1:114318468-115518468 GCA_030545235.1 Helianthus tuberosus
GGGAAGAGTTTTCTCTGTTTTTGGACGCCCCTGACAACACAAGTTATCGTTATTTTTCAAAATTCAATCAATATTAAATCATCAATTTACCAATATATGATTTTCGTAAGAATGATAAAAACATAAACTAAATATAATCACCAAAACTATAAACGCGTCGTTATTTTTACCAAATCCTTTGTCTCGGTTTGCTGAAAATGTTGACGGAGTTACCGTCGCTGAGTTGACCCGGTTTAACCGAGTGAACCGGAACCACGAATGGAACCATTGACCAGTTTGACTTGTCTTGATCGAGCCCGAACTGTTGACCCGAGCTGTTGACCCGAACCTGAGACCCGAATTAAACCAAAACCCAGCTGAAATCTCACAAACATAACCCGAATCTGTAACTTCTTCACTCGAACCTGAACCAACTGAATCTGAACGAACCGGACAACAACAGCATCATTTTTCAACACCCGAGCATCAATTTTTCAGAGAAAAATAAAATGAAATAAATAAACAGGATTACCGGCAGTTCGTCGGACCCAAAAAATTGTCGCCGCTGAGACGCCGCAAACGGCGCACCACCACTGCCATTCATTACCTCCGCTGCCGTACACGGCGGTGTCATCGCCGCTGTTTCTATTTCTTTCCTTGGTTCTCACGCCGCCGCGCCGCCACCGTGTGTCACACCCCGACCACGTGAAACAACAAAACGTGGCGGAAACGTCGGGGAGTGTTGTAACAGAATCATTGTTTCATAACACATGGAAATTGAAATATTGTTTTATTGATTAAAAGAGTTACAATGTTTTAACAAACAAAGAAGTATAACAAAATTAACTAGTCTTCCATCTTTTATTGTCACTAAGGCCCAAGTCCGCCTAAGTGTATCTTGATCAATCCTATGCATCATTTCCTGAAACACATGTGAAAATAGGTACGTCAGCATAAAAATGCCGGCGAGTACATAGGATTTGTGAAAATGGGATTCATGACTTAAGTTTAAGAAAATGTTTAATAAAATTTAGTCATGAACCTTGTTAATTGTTTTGTTTTGTAAATCATTTGAAAAACGATAAGTTCAGATGATATGTATAAATAAGAGAATAATGTATGGTTAAATGAATAACCATATAAAATGAGTTTGTATAAAATAAGTTGTTTTGTAAAACAATGTCTTGTGATAAATATGTTATTTGTATAAAATGTTATATGTCTCAAATTGAAATGATTCAAATAACGCTACGATATGTAATACCATACAACCACTTATATATAGGAAGTACCAGCGGCGTATCCACCATGCTTGTATCATATTACACACGCATCGTTACTTAAATCACTTACTCAAACCAAACCAACAATGTAAGATGTCTATGTTTAAACCAATTGCCAAATGTATTGAATAATATGTCAAAGTGTTTATGTCAAGATGTAAATCATGTAATGTATAACAAATGTCAAAAATGCTTGTGTGTCAAATGTAAATCATGTAATGTGTAACCAAAATGATATGCACGGCTCGTGAAATGCATCAACTAAACCATAGGTGAAACGCACCAAACAAAGTATTGAAGTAAAACTTGGTTTAAATCAAAGTTATGTTTTGTGGAAATGCATGATATACTGAATATGAACATTTATGCGGTATTGTTATACCAAAATGTAAGCATGTGATGAAAATAACTGTACTAAGTATGATGAACATACATAGCATGTGAATGAATAATAAATGTACTAAGTATGATGAACATACATAGCATGTGATGTGATGTAATGTAAAACAAGGTACTAAGTAGGCACACAATGGGCATACATAGCATAAAATGTAATGAAATCATGTAATATAAGTGTACTATTGAACATAGCAAGTATATGATGTGAAAACGGGAAAGCATGAAAGCATGAAAGTAACAAGTAGGCACATGTGTTCCACCCCAAAACAGTTTGAAAATAGTAAAAGAGGGGTCTATGTACTCACTTGAGATTGTTCAGAAGTCCTAAGATAACCACCAAGCAATTCTAGAGATCACGGAATCAAACGTCACCTAATATAGGTAACTACGTTAATAAACCGGACCTAAGTCGGAGGATCGGATAGAATGAGGGTTCGTAAACCAAATGAGTATGGGAACTCATGTAATATGGTTTAACAAAGCCCACATACTAAAATGAAACCTAACCTAAGTGCTTACGACCCATTACCACCCGTTTAGGTAGCTTATGCTACTTTAATGCGTCGTTCGCGTGAAACGCGTTTGGACCGCCTAACTAGTCCTATGATAAGTAAAATATGCCTCTACACGTTTAATATTGTTGATAAATCAGTTTAGGGGTCATAGGTTATGTTACATATGTTTAAAATGAATTTTGGCATCAAAGGGGTATTTTGGTAATTTACCTAAGGCATATAAACTGCCTATCATACAACTACTTAAACGAAGCGACCATAAGGTATAACCTCGGAAGGTTATTCCCTATATACTATGGCCACCTAATGTGTTTGGTCGGATCCTAATGATCGACCAAATGGGTCGGGTTCGAAGGTATAAGCGATTTATTAGATCGCTTACCCTTACGACCCTAGACAACGTGGTAATCAGTAGGCATAGTCACAAGGGACTATAACCATCGTGATTACAATCTGTAGGATCGGTTTGCGACCCGAACGAGTCGTTCAGAAAAGATTTAGTCCGTTTCAGAGGCGGAAACTAAGAAACGGATGTCGAAACAGCTTGCGTATCACTTTAACACTGATTGTATTGATCTTAACGTTGTTTACAAACACTGGATAAACCGGCAGCACTTCGGTATCCAAAATCTCTAACTGTTACAAATGAATAAACATCACCCCTATATATAATACACATGATTTCGCTTGAAGCCTTTCAAGCGAAACCTTCTAGCATCTTTGAAGCGAAATTCTCACATGTGATTTGTCTTGTCTTGAAGCGAAATCCTAATCAACTCACATTCTGTTTTCATGCAAGCATGCCATTTCACGTGAAGTTGTAATATGATGTCACTAGTGATGTCATATGATGATGTCACTAGTGATGTCATGCTTGATCAGATCAGATCAGTAACGAAACCCGAGACTCGACATAAGACGAAGACGACAGATGAATGCACCAACAGACTCCCCCTCAGATGTTGACGAGTCTTAAATGTCGAGTATTCTTCAATCTTCAGTCTTTATCAGTCTGTTCACTTTCTTCGCATATATCAGGATTTTCTCTTTGGCTCTAACCTCGTCAGACTCCCCCTCTCATCATGATGGGATCGCTGTCTGGAATTAGCTATCACCTTGAGATCAATCCCTGGCTTTAATTGTGTTCAGCTCAACTCCTGTACAAATTTTCTCACCACCACATAAGTTTTTACTTAAATCAATAAGAAAAACTTACTAGTAATAGTTACATCAAGTTCAAATTAATGATCTCGATTAACTAGACTCAATTTCTTTCTTAAATCAAAATTTTTCAATTCAGTACACACACTCCCAAACCAGTTCATCATGTTTAGCACTTGGAATTTTGAAAATTAGCTCTTCAACATCAGTTGTCGAAAATCTTTTTGGACTTTTCAAAATAATGAAACATAAATGCAATAACAGAAATTAATGCAGAAATGAAATATGTACAAACATATTTTTGTGAGTTTGTGCAAGAGGATCATATCAATTAATGAGACCAATCACTAGCACCGTTAAGCTTCATTTCATTTTAAGTTCTAAACGATTCACTTAGATTGACGATATATTTGTCCACTTAAACTCAATCTAAAAACTTTCAAAATGCTTACCGATACGTTAAGGTATATTAAGATAGCACTAAGTTCTTATGGACCCCACGATCTCAGCATATCCCCTCATCATGCAATACACTATCTCAAGCAATGCCTTTAAACTTTTATCAACTGTGATTTGTGCGAAAATAAAGCAGAATGTTTAAACATTAACAATCAGGTCGATACTTCCGTATACGCAGAGAAAGTCCAATGTTTAAACAAAATAAGAAAATAAAAATAAGTTGAAGTTGTTTAGGCTTTAACCACCAGGTCGATACTCCCGTATACGCAGAGGTGATCCAAAGCTTAAACGAAACACCAAAGAAAATAAAGCAGAACGTTTAGGCAACAACATCCAGGTCGATACTCACGTATACGCAGAGGATGTCCGATGCTTAAACAAAATAAAGAAATAAAACAAGTTTAAATCTTTGCAAAATGAAATGCACAATCACAGTGACTTTTCAGCAAAGTTGTGAAAGTTCACAAACTTAACCAGTTTTATGTCTTTCGACAATCAGCGATTACCGAGTAAGCACACAATCAAGAAGGACAAAACTAAGTACTATGCTTTCGACCATGTTTCCCACTAGAACTAGGCTTTTCATTTTAAGTTTGTATCGTTATCGCAAATCTACTAGTCTAGCTGAGCCTACCGTCACATCTTTAGTGAGACCGTTTATCACATTTTATCTCTCCATTTCTTTAGCGTGCTGAAATAGTCCACTGATGTACTATCATTTCCTCTTTTATGCAACAAAAACTCATTTTTAATTTTTCAATGTTTTTGGCATTTTCAAATTTTCTAATTTTTTAAAAAATTTACTCCCCCTAAAATCTAAAATATGTTTCAATTTTTGATTTTCTGGGAAAAATTTGAAAAACAAGCTGTACAAGAAACGTGACAACATGATGAGAATTGCTTCAAATCGCCATCCACTTGGCATAAACAATCAGAACTCCCCCTCACAACAAACTATTTTCCCATAGTGATTTCAAAACACTTAAGTTTGTTTTAATCAAAATGGTTTTTCCGGAAAATTAGTTTTGTTGATTTTCAAACCACTTGTAGGTTAGGGGTTTCATCACATTGTTTTTCATATTAAAAACCACTTGTAAAAAATCAAGTACAACTTAATGTCCCTGATTTACCACTTGTAAGTCGAAATCACTTTCGTGAATTTCTCAAGAAATGTGCCGATTCCTGTTCCACGCTTACCAACCTGGGAACTCCGGCAAGTCAGGTTTTTCATTTAAACAGATTCACCCAAGCCTGACCGTTCTTGGGTGATTTTGAATTCTTGTTCAACAACGATGGAAAATTTTCATCATCCATTGTTAAACTAGAATTCTCAGTCTTTACCTCAACAACTGGCTCTTCTGGCTTTACCACACCAGATTCATTGCCTGAATGTGGCTTGTCTGTCTTTGATGAGCCAGATTCATTGCCGACATGTGGCTCCTTTGTTTTCAGATAAACAAATTCATCACCACCAACTTTCTCTTTCTTTACTCTCTTTTCTGTCCTCAGATTTGTATCTGATGAATGCGTTTTGCTTGATTTGTCATTCTTTGGCGAGCAAGACGATTTATCAGAACTTTTATCTGTTTTACCAGTTGTATCCGAGGACAAAATCCTTTCCAGATACTCTCTGGCCTTCTTCCTCTTCTTCCTCAGTCTGTCTTTTTGCCCCTGAGAAAGCTTTACTTTCTTTTCTAGAACTTTCTGTTCTTGAACTTTAGGTTCTTGAACTTTCTGTTCTTTGGGCTTGACATTGACTGGTTTCTTTACCATCTTCTGAGAATTAACCCTCAATCTTTCATTTGATCTCCTTGGGCAATCTCTGGCAATGTGACCTCTGATTTGGCAGTTATAGCATCTTCTCGTCTCATATCTCCAACTCTGGCAGTTAACAGCAATGTGTCCTTGATAGCCGCATCTGTAACACACTCTGTTATCGTACCAATCACCATTTTCAGTCCAAACATTCAAATCATAGCACTGTTTGGCTTGGTGATATCCATCTCTCTTCTTGTATGCTGGATTTGGCTTTTGAGCTCTATGGTCCAACCTGCACCACTTTTCACCAACATTTTTTGAATTTTCATTTTTTAATTTTTGTGGATTTTTGTTGCGATTGGATGATTGAACTGATGGCTTTTTATCCTTTTGTTTTTGTTTCACATTCTTCTTTACAGGTTTTTGCATTGAGCATTCACCTTTTTCAGTAGAATGTAGAACAGTTTCTTGAAACATTTCTTTTAATTTCAAAAATGTTTTCTTTTTCTCATTTTCAGCATCAGACTCTGAATCAGACTCGTCTGCTGAATAAAACTCCTCATTTTCATCATCAGCTTTCTCATCACAATCACTTATAGGAACGGAATTGATCGGTTTTGGACAGGGATAATTCAAAGACTCAGATGAAGTCACAAAACCTTTCAATTTCTTTTCAAGCTCATCAATTTTGTTCCTCGAATTCTCAGCTTCATTTTCAAGCTGAGATATTCGTACAAGATGAGACTTGATTGTTTTTTCATTCTCAATTTTAATGTTTTCAAGAACAGATTTTTCATTTTCCAAAACTTTTAACTGTTCTTGAAATTTTGTTTCATTCACTTTCAGATTTTTGTTCTCCAATTTTATCCAGAAATCTTCATCTTCTGAAGATTTCTTTTTGCTTTCAAAATCTTGTTCTTTCTCTTTCAAAACCTTGTTTTCTAATGTCAAACTGTTCAAATTATTTAACAGTTTGTCATTTTCAGATTTCAACCTCTCACAATTTTCCTGCAAAACAAGAATCTGTTTATCAGCAGATTTCTTTTCATCCTTCATAACTGAAATCTCTTCAGTCTGTTCCTCTCCCACTTGGACCCCTTTACTCTTGCTCTTCTTTAAAATTGATTTTCCACTTTGACTTTTCTTTTTCTCAGCATTCTTCTCCATCTGTTCTTTAAGTTTCTCAATGAATTGACAAATTGTCAATCTAGAGTATTCTCCAGTTCCTTTTAAATCCAAAAGATATGTACCCCACTCTTGTTGAGGTATGGCATTGGCCAATCTTTCAACCCATTCATTTGGACGTTTCTGAATACCCTTCTCAGACATTGAGCGAACTAGATGACTATACCTCTCAATGATGCTCTTTGTATTTTCTCCTGGACAACCTGAAAACGAATCAAATTCTTTCTTTAATACATTTATTCTATCCAATGTTTCTTGAGACATATTAAAGAAATTAGTATTCATGATTCTAAAACCCGTTTTTCAAGACAGTCTCGTTAAACGAAATATCAAGTCCAAGCTAGATCACTTTTCAAACAAAATATCTTTCTCAAACAAACTACCAATTCAAGTTGTTTGACCGAACCTCAACTTTTTGATATTTGTCAAAATGATATCTCGTATCCCAATGCAATATTCACATGTAATTCCGACAACCTTTAATACATATCACATGCAATCACAAATCTTTAACACATATCGATAATGAATTATATGCTAACTGACAACAGATGTATCAACTCGAAATGATTGGACCGATCACATGCAAATACAATTCTATAATATTTCAATTTGTAGAATTGAATAATATTGCTTAATCACTTGTGATCACAACGTGCAATCTGACACTTAAACATGTGGTTCCTTTTCCCAACCCACTAACAACTTTGTTTAATGATAACCACAACTCAATGCACTTTCCAATCAGTTCACACAATTCAATAATCTTTCACGTGACTTACTAAACCATTTTCAAATAATGTGTCAGTTTCAAACAGTTGCTGTTTTCAAGTAAGATGTCAAATAAACACGTATGTTGAGCAAATGTTGGATTCAAGCAGAATCCGACACGTATTTCAAGCGAAAACTAACACAATCTCAAGCGAAATCTTCAATTTCGCTTCAAACACTAACTTTTTCAAGCGAAATCCAGTCACAAATCGTGATTTCAAGCGAAATCTGATGATGTCAGCAAATTCGATCAAATTTTGGTCCGATTGAACGAGTAAATGACCGAATTACGTTCTGAAACTTTCAAGGATTGGTTAGAACATGTTTACGCATAAGATATGTAATTTTTAGCCGATTTTAACCGTAAAAGTTTGTTCGATTTTGAAAGAAGGTGTAGAAAATCAGAAAAAGTGACAAAAACGAGCTGTTTTGGCGAGATCTCTTCCTCCTGAGCTCTGATACCAATTGTAGGATCGGTTTGCGACCCGAACGAGTCGTTCAGAAAAGATTTAGTCCGTTTCAGAGGCGGAAACTAAGAAACGGATGTCGAAACAGCTTGCGTATCACTTTAACACTGATTGTATTGATCTTAACGTTGTTTACAAACACTGGATAAACCGGCAGCACTTCGGTATCCAAAATCTCTAACTGTTACAAATGAATAAACATCACCCCTATATATAATACACATGATTTCGCTTGAAGCCTTTCAAGCGAAACCTTCTAGCATCTTTGAAGCGAAATTCTCACATGTGATTTGTCTTGTCTTGAAGCGAAATCCTAATCAACTCACATTCTGTTTTCATGCAAGCATGCCATTTCACGTGAAGTTGTAATATGATGTCACTAGTGATGTCATATGATGATGTCACTAGTGATGTCATGCTTGATCAGATCAGTAACGAAACCCGAGACTCGACATAAGACGAAGACGACAGATGAATGCACCAACACAATCACGTTGCGAAGTTCAAACGAACTTCGCATTGACCATAAACTGGTCAATGCAGAAAGTCAAACAAAGTTTAACTTTCGGACTCGAAAAGCAATAAAAGAACGAAGGAACACTTACGAAGGGTCCCCGAATGCTAATCTAAATCAAAATAGCTCAGGTATGAAACAAAGGTTAACTTAGAGCACATTAGATCAGATTTTTTGTGAGGAATGAGTGAAGTGGGTGTTGGGTATTTATAGTTTTCGGTTCACCGTTAGGATCATTTCTTGGAGAAGAGGGAATGATCACATCCCTACACTTGTTGGAATGTTGTGGTTACTGATTTTGCTCACCATAAGAGTTTAACATGTGGCACTTGACCTTTGGAGGGTGTTAGGGGCTGTTAACTTGTGAAAAAAATGACCTTTGCTGATCAAAAGGGGCCTAGCGTGACGCCAGGGGGGCTAGGTGTCATGCTAGGGGTTCCCTGATCAGCTAACACTTTCAAGTGTTCCCCTTTCAGTCCACGTTGCGTATTAAGGCCATTTCTGACATGTTTAAGGCTCGTTAAATAATTTTCAAGGCTCCAAAAGGATGCCTAAACATTGTGGGCATGAAACATGCTCAAAAATATGCCGGATGTTGGCTCGTTTGGTCGTAC
This sequence comes from Helianthus tuberosus, assembly GCA_030545235.1. Taxonomy (NCBI): domain Eukaryota; kingdom Viridiplantae; phylum Streptophyta; class Magnoliopsida; order Asterales; family Asteraceae; genus Helianthus; species Helianthus tuberosus. The sequence continues at coordinate 114,327,574 of CM060370.1, forward strand.
GAACGCGATGTTCGCTTAATTACGACGGTATGCGCATAAGCGCGAGAAATGATCTAAATGACGCGACGAATGGATTTTTCTTATGCCAAACACTAAAGTAACATATTTTAGTGCTTACATAAATTTTTGGATGTCCAGATGTATTCAGAACGTAAGATATGCGCGAAAGTGCAAACTTGTGCACTTTTTGACACTTTTAGTCCCTGAATGAGCCAAAAGTTTATTTTAGCACACCGAACCCCTCTAATCCTATTTCTAAGATATGTAAAGGATATTTATGGTATGTTTAACTTATGGCCATGTTCCGGAATGTCTGTTACAGTTCAAATTGGCATACTTTCACAGTTTGTCAACTTTAGTCCCTGTAAGCGATTTAACTTGTTTTTGCCATACCAAAGCCTTCAAAACTTATTTCTAAGTTATGTAAAGGTTATTTAAGGTATGTTAAGCATATGTTGATGTTCCAGAGTGTTCGTTGCATTAAACTGGTTGTATTTACGCATCAGTGCGCGTATAACCTTCCAGAAAGCGATTTAGAGCTTGAAATCGCACAAGAGTTGATATGTGCAAAAGATACACATATTTATACAAGTCCAAAGTATGAAATATAATATTTCATTGGTTTGGTATTTTTTTGATGTTCGCAGTGACACAGGTGTCACAGTCTCCCCTACTTTAAGAAATTTCGTCCCGAAATTTATTCGTAGGAGCCTATTTGTGACTTTGTGTTAAATAACCATCAAAGATAAGCAAGGCATAATCCTGTTATTTCTATTTAATAGACATTTTTCAGAAATGAAAAATGAACGGAGTTATTTTCAACAAACATTCTTTAGAAACGAAAAAGAACGGAATGAGTTATTTTCTACAATTTCTTCAGAACCGAAAATGAACGGAACGAGTCATTTTCCACAATTTCTTCATAAACAAAAATGAACGGAACGAGTCATTTTTCACAATTTCTTTAGAAACAAAAATGAACGGAACGAGTCATTTTTCACAACGTCTTCAGAAACGAAAATGAACGGAACGAGTCATTTTTTTTCACAATTTCTTCAGAAACGAAAATGAACGGAACGAGTCATTTTCCACAATTTCTTCAGAAACAAAAATGAACGGAACGAGTCATTTTTTTCACAACTTCTTCAGAAACGAAAACGAACGGAACGAGTCATTTTCCACAATTTCTTCAGAAACCAAAATGAACGAAACGAGTCATTTTTCACACTTTCTTCAGAAACGAAAATGAACGGAACGAGTCATTTTCCAAAATTTCTTCAGAAACAAAAATGAACGGAACGAGTCATTTTTCACAACTTCTTCAGAAACGAAAACGAACGGAACGAGTCATTTTCCACAATTTCTTCAGAAACCAAAATGAACGGAACGAGTCATTTTTCACACTTTCTTCAGAAACGAAAATGAACGGAACGAGTCATTTTTCACAATTTCTTCAGAAACAAAAATGAATAGGGTTAAATCTAGTTACACGACAAAACCTGCTGTGGTTTCTGTGCACTGAATTCCATAATTATGTATGCATCCATAATTCCGCACAGTTTGTTTTGTAATGTTTTGGGGAAGGATATCAAACTTGTGATGAGGGTGACTAGACTACCATAGGGTCCTTTTAATTAGATCAACAGATGATCTCTTTAATTAGACCACCAATGAGTCTTTCCAGCTATATCATCACATGATATTCCTAACCAGATTTTTGGATCAATCTGTTTAACTAGACCACTCAAGGGATCTAATTATGGAATAGTGCAATATAATCCAAGGGTCTTTACTATTATGTAAAAGCCCATTGAGGATTTAATATAGTACCTTTGGATATCCTACTATGAATCTCTTGTACAAGGATACGTAAGATTCTACGAGGATTTGGATAACATAATATGGATCACACAACAACACAAAAGGGAACACATAAACACTTAATCACATAATTGTTTAACTTGATTATAAATTTGTTATTAACTTGTCATCGATTGAAAATGGATATGGAAACCAGTCGATGGACTTCAATGTCCTCTGGGATCTATCTGAAAAGATAGGAAGATCTCCCAAAAATTCAACTTCGTTTTCAATGAAACGTAATATTTGAATTAAGGAACACAATAAATTTTAGGATATACGGAAATACCCTTAGGTACCCTATTAAGAATTTATAGTGGTACTTTAGGTATTCGTACAGAGTTGTAACTTGTACCTTGTACTTCGTTTCCTTGCAGGAAACGGGTACTTAGGATTTTTGTGGAAAACGTAAGAGATTGTAAAATGGAAGAATTTTGGGGGTAGTTTGCTTTTCAAGGAATACAATCCCTTGCTTGTCGGTATCGTAGGGGATATGTTCTTTATGCATACAACCACATAAATACATTGCAATGTGAATAAAAGATTTATTTATAAACAATGATAACAACTGTTTCATGGACCTTGACAACAAAAGAAAATAATACATAAGACATGATTATTTCTAAATGGTGTTGTCTTCTAGTCGGTCAGATGCTCGTCACCGTGCTGGATTTGCATTAGCAAGCTTTGGGCAATTTCTTCGGAAATGACCCATCTCACCACAATTGTAGCAAGAACCTGGTGGAAAGCGAGCTTGAGCGGGATTGTTGTCAGCTTGATTTGGTGCAACTGCTGTTACGCAAACTTTTGCTGTATGACCTTTAAGTCCACAAATTTGGCATTCGCGGCACTTCACATTAGCATGATGATGGAGGTTACATTGGTTGCACAAGGGTGAAGTTCCATTGTATGGTTTCCTAGCAGGGGGTTGAGCAGGTTGGTTGGGGACGGCTTGATCATTGTGAGTAACCATGGCGAAGTTCTGAGAAGCCTTTTGCTTCTTTGACTTCTTAGGAGATCCAGTCTGTTCATCCATGGTCTTGGATTCCTCGATTGGCTTCTTGTCACCCTTTCGAAAAAGTTTACGTTTCCTGATCTAAGATTCAGTCAAGGTTGCAGCTAGCTCAAAGGCCTGTCTAACTGTAGTAGGGTTACTACCAGTAACAATGTCCTGAACTGAGTCAGGGAGACCATCAATGTATTTTTCGATCGCCTTATCCAAAGGCGTAACCATGGTAGGACACAACAGGCTCAGCTCCTCATATCGATCAGTGTATGCTCGATGTTCACCGCTGTCTTGCTTAAGATCGTCAAATTCCCTTTCCAAGGCCCTGATCTCGTGACGAGGACAGAATTCCTTCATCATCAGAGCTCGAAGCTCTTGCCACGTTTGAGCCAGTGCCACATCGGCACCCCTATCTCTCACCACACCGTTCCACCACGTCAAAGCTCGTTTCTCAAAGACACTAGATGCGAAATCTACCTTTCGCTCATTTGGACATTGAACATGTCGGAAGGTGCTCTCTAGACTCTCGAACCATTGCAGAAGTGCAGTCGCTCCTTGAGTCCCGGAAAACTTTGATGGCTTTGCCGAGTTGAACGTCTTAAAGTTGCAAGGGGCATTGTTGTTGTTGAGAGCTTGGTGACATTGAGCAACGATGTTCGGGATTGAAGCAGTCATTTGCTGTGTAATGACAGCTGCCAGCTCTTCAATAGATACCGGATTTTCGCGTCGTGAAGGCATTCTAAAAAAAAGGGAAACAAGAGAGAAAACAAATGAAATGGCATTGGGTAGGAATAGAAAATTACCGACCAAAAGCATGGGTGATGGTCATTTGTTTGAACCACGAAGCAAACAGACAACACAAAGGCTGAATCAAAGCAAATAGATCCTCACAATGTATCGCGAAGACATGCTCGCCTATAAGTGGACACTCACCCCAAGAGTTCCCAGGTAAGAGTGACTGGTCCGATTATGTGGATTTGTACGAACACTCTAGCCTTAGACAGAAAACTCAGGGTACAGGCACCCACCCTTACAGTTTGCACGTGTTCACATTAATGAGACACAAACTTTGACGAGATTTTGAAAACTTTGAAGGTTCAAAACTTTACAATCAATCATCCTAGAACAGATGATTAGTTTTCAAAGCGGTTTTGAAATTTCTGTTCTTGTGGTGGTCGTCGCCTAAGGATAGGTGACGGTATTGTTTTATAACTAAACGCAAGTAAAGTCGCGTTAGGGTCCTAGGAAGGTTATAGACTAGGTCAAAGTATTACTAATAACCTAATTCCCTATAACCATGGGCTCTGATACCAACTATTCTGTCACACCCCGACCACGTAGAACAACAAAACGTGGCGGAAACGTCGGGGAGTGTTGTAACAGAATCATTGTTTCATAACACATGGAAATTGAAATATTGTTTTATTGATTAAAAGAGTTACAATGTTTTAACAAACAAAGAAGTATAACAAAATTAACTAGTCTTCCATCTTTTATTGTCACTAAGGCCCAAGTCCGCCTAAGTGTATCTTGATCAATCCTATGCATCATTTCCTGAAACACATGTGAAAATAGGTACGTCAGCATAAAAATGCCGGCGAGTACATAGGATTTGTGAAAATGGGATTCATGACTTAAGTTTAAGAAAATGTTTAATAAAATTTAGTCATGAACCTTGTTAATTGTTTTGTTTTGTAAATCATTTGAAAAACGATAAGTTCAGATGATATGTATAAATAAGAGAATAATGTATGGTTAAATGAATAACCATATAAAATGAGTTTGTATAAAATAAGTTGTTTTGTAAAACAATGTCTTGTGATAAATATGTTATTTGTATAAAATGTTATATGTCTCAAATTGAAATGATTCAAATAACGCTACGATATGTAATACCATACAACCACTTATATATAGGAAGTATCAGCGGCGTATCCACCATGCTTGTATCATATTACACACGCATCGTTACTTAAATCACTTACTCAAACCAAACCAACAATGTAAGATGTCTATGTTTAAACCAATTGCCAAATGTATTGAATAATATGTCAAAGTGTTTATGTCAAGATGTAAATCATGTAATGTATAACAAATGTCAAAAATGCTTGTGTGTCAAATGTAAATCATGTAATGTGTAACCAAAATGATATGTACGGCTCGTGAAATGCATCAACTAAACCATAGGTGAAACGCACCAAACAAAGTATTGAAGTAAAACTTGGTTTAAATCAAAGTTATGTTTTGTGGAAATGCATGATATACTGAATATGAACATTTATGCGGTATTGTTATACCAAAATGAAAGCATGTGATGAAAATAACTGTACTAAGTATGATGAACATACATAGCATGTGAATGAATAATAAATGTACTAAGTATGATGAACATACATAGCATGTGATGTGATGTAATGTAAAACAAGGTACTAAGTAGGCACACAATGGGCATACATAGCATAAAATGTAATGAAATCATGTACTATAAGTGTACTATTGAACATAGCAAGTATATGATGTAAAAACGGGAAAGCATGAAAGTAACAAGTAGGCACATGTGTTCCACCCCAAAACAGTTTGAAAACAGTAAAAGAGGGGTCTATGTACTCACTTGAGATTGCTCAGAAGTCCTAAGATAACCACCAAGCAATGCTAGAGATCACGGAATCAAACGTCACCTAATATAGGTAACTACGTTAATAAACCGGACCTAAGTCGGAGGATCGGATAGAATGAGGGTTCGTAAACCAAATGAGTATGGGAACTCATGTAATTTGGTTTAACAAAGCCCACATACTAAAATGAAACCTAACCTAAGTGCTTACGACCCATTACCACCCGTTTAGGTAGCTTATGCTACTTTAACGCGTCGTTCGCGTGAAACGCGTTCGGACCGCCTAACTAGTCCTATGATAAGTAAAATATGCCTCTACACATTTAATATTGTTGATAAATCAGTTTAGGGGTCATAGGTTATGTTACATATGTTTAAAATGAATTTTGGCATCAAAGGGGTATTTTGGTAATTTACCCAAGGCATATAAACTGCCTATCATACAACTACTTAAACGAAGCGACCATAAGGTATAACCTCGGAAGGTTATTCCCTATATACTATGGCCACCTAATGTGTTTGGTCGGATCCTAATGATCGACCAAATGGGTCGGGTTCGAAGGTATAAGCGATTTATTAGATCGCTTACACTTACGACCCTAGACAACGTGGTAATCAGTAGGCATAGTCACAAGGGACTATAACCATCGTGATTACAATCACGTTGCGAAGTTCAAACGAACTTCTCATTGACCATAAACTGGTCAATGCAGAAAGTCAAACAAAGTTTGACTTTCGGACTCGAAAAGCAATAAAAGAACGAAGGAACACTTACGAATGGTCCCCGAATGCTAATCTAGATCAAAATAGCTCAGGTATGAAACAAAGGTTTCAACTTAGAGCACATTAGATCAGATTTTTGTGAGGAATGAGTGAAGTGGGTGTTGGGTATTTATAGTTTTCGGTTCACCGTTAGGATCATTTCTTGGAGAAGAGGGAATGATCACATCCCTACACTTGTTGGAATGTTGTGGTTACTGATTTTGCTCACCATAAGAGTTTAACATGTGGCACTTGACCTTTGGAGGGTGTTAGGGGCTGTTAACTTGTGAAACAAATGACCTTTTCTGATCAGAAGGGGCCTAGCGTGACGCCAGGGGGGCTAGGTGTCACGCTACGGGTTTCCTGATCAGCAAACACTTTCAAGTGTTCCCCTTTCAGTCCCCGTTGCGTATTAAGGCCATTTACGACATGTTTAAGGCTCGTTAAATAATTTTCAAGGCTCCACAAGGATGCCTAAACATTGTGGGCATGAAACATGCTCAAAAATATGTCGGATGTTGGCTCGTTTGGTCGTACGAACGCGATGTTCGCTTAATTACGACGGTATGCGCATAAGCGCGAGAAATGATCTAAATGACGCGACGAATGGATTTTTCTTATGCCAAACACTAAAATTACATATTTTAGTGCTTACATAAATTTTTGGATGTCCGGATGTATTCAGAACGTAAGATATGCGCGAAAGTGCAAACTTGTGCACTTTTTGACACTTTTAGTCCTTGAATGAGCCAAAAGTTTATTTTAGCACACCGAACCCCTCTTAGCCTATTTCTAAGCTATGTAAAGGATATTTATGGTATGTTTAACTTATGGCCATGTTCCAGAATGTCTGTTACAGTTCAAATTGGCATACTTTCGTAGTTTGTCAACTTTAGTCCCTGTAAGCGATTTAACTTGTTTTTGCCATACCAAAGCCTTAAAAACTTATTTCTAAGTTATGTAAAGGTTATTTAAGGTATGTTAAGCAAATTTTGATGTTTCGGAGTGTTCGTTGCATTAAACTGGTTGTATTTACGCATTAGTGCGCGTATAACCTTCCAGAAAGCGATTTAGAGCTTGAAATCGCACAAGAGTTGATATGTGCAAAAGATACACATATTTATACAAGTCCAAAGTATGAAATACAATATTTCATTGGTTTGGTATTTTTTTGATGGTCGCAGTGACACAGGTGTCACACCGTGGGTGGCGGCTCTCTCCTCCTTTCCCGGTTTCTCTCTCATATGTCTCTCTCTCTCTATCTTCTCTTAACATGTGTCTAGTCTCAGGTGCTTGTATAACCCGTGAAGGTGGAGGTTTAGGGTGTGGTTGTTCAGAAATCATGAAGATCGGAGGGGTGTCGCCAGTCGTCTGCGGGAAATAACCACCGCCGTCATCGGCAAGAACGAGAGGGGAGATGAAAAAGGTTGTGTGGGTTTTGGCCGACGACCATCACCGGCCGCCGTATCCTGCAACCTGAGATGAGAGAGAGGGCAAGTGGAGGGGATGATCTCAGGTGCTTGTATAACCCATGAAGGTGGAGGTTTAGGGTGTGGTTGTTCGGAAATCATGAAGATCGGAGGGGTGTCGCCAGTCGTCTGCTGGAAATAACCACCGCCGTCATCGGCAAGAACGAGAGGGGAGATGACAAAGGTTGTGTGGGTTTCGGCCGACGACCATCACCGGCCGCCGTCTCCTGTAACCTGAGACGAGAGAGAGGGCAAGTGGAGGGGATGATGAAATGAAAATTTTTCATTTCTAGTGGGTGTTTGGCTTAGCTTCTATTTCAACTTATTGACTTATTGAACAGTGAAAAGGGGTGAAAAGGACTTATTGAAGTGTTTGGGAAATGTGTGTATGTGAGGCAATAAGTCAATAAGCAAGAAATTCTAGCTTATTGAACAGTGAAAAGGACTTATTATAAGTCACAAATAAGCTAAGCCAAACACCTCCCTATTTGTATGTATTTAGATTGGGGAGATGTAGTTGTGAGTGTGTTGGTATGATCTGCAAAGAAAGCAAAGGGGAGAGGGAACAAAAGATAACGGTGGGTGTCGGCTGGTAAGTGAATGGGATTAAGGCAACACATCCTCTTAAATAGTTAGGTTAAGTATGGGTTAAGTGGGCTTGGGCCCAAGGCCCACAAGCCCAATATCGCGTCTCAAATGGCCCGTAATTCCTACGAGACCCGTTATCAAAACCCAGACTCTCCGTAGCGTCGTAAAAATGTCGTAGGATATAATATGAGGGTAAAAATGAGTAGAGTGATGTCGGAAATGAATGTTTGACGCGTATGAATGATGTCTTGTTAAAATTCGCGTAAAATATTTCTTTCGTCGTCGCTAACCCATTTTTCGATCCGGTTTTGTTTACGGATATAGAAATTTAATTGTGAAGCTAAAATATATCGTAAAAATTTAATATTTGTCGGCGATGTCAGTATTTCATACGGTTTCAGTTTGTTACTGTTTGATATTCCGTATATTTACCGTAGACCGTCATATATAGAGTCGGTTAGACGTTCCTAGGCATCCTAAAGGCCTAATTAAGTTAATTTGCGTCGTAAACACTATTTATTATCGATCTAATGTTTGTCTAGCGCGTAATTAGGGGCTGTAAATTACCTGTTGTCACATTCTCCCCCTATTACAGAAATTTCGTCCTCGAAATTTAGACTATGTTAACTCCCTAGAGTTAGGTTATGCGTAGATAAATACAAATATTACCAAAGGGAATGATCATGAGATCGAATCAAGACTTGTTCGAATTATGTGAATCCAAGGACAAGCTACATCAATAAGAACCCAACGGTTAAGAGAAATGTGTTTCAGAAGTCGATGTCAAAGGAAACGAGATGTTGTGATACTATCACCAATGTGACTGAGTTTACATGGGTCAAACAAAAGAGATTATGAAAAATAGATGTCCAAACAAATGTTACGATCTGCAATTGACTTTTAGAAACAATCGAATTCGTTGTCAAACGAAACTTGCTTTGGTCATAAAAATGAACTTAGAGATCAACAATCTCAAATGATATAGAACCATGAAAATGATTTGTCAACTATCGAACCATTAAATGAAATAAAATCTGGGTGTTGACATTATTGAATTGCTAGGATACACCGAAATGAAATGCAACCGAACCGAGTGTATCATCGCCTTAATACATAGTTGCATTAAGACTATTTGAGTGATTAGTCAAACAAAGAGCATACGTAGTTTCGCATGAAGCGATTGATCGTGATTAGCACAAGCTACAAGTTTATACCGACGCCACAAGGTGTCGTAGTGAATGAAATAATTCAACAATAGCGGTGACCAAACAAGCATCACCATGTTTTGCATGAAACGCTCGATCAGATTAGCCCAAACTACAAGTTCGTTCCGACACCACAAAGTGTCGTAGTGATTGAAACAATTAAATAATAGCGGTGATCAAACAAGTTCACCGTGTTTGAAATCAGATGAAAGGTTCAACGAAGTAAATCTGAATGTTTGTTTCAAACAAATCTCATAGCATTTTCGATTGAAAATGAAACAAATAAATAATGTTTTACGGTCTAAAATGAAAGAGAAATAAATATCACAAAATGTTTAATCGATGCTAAAAGATCCGTTAAGAGGTACACCAAAATATGACATAAATTTGTGTACCATTATCTTAAAAAACGATTGTATTAAGACTGATTCAGGATGATAAATCAACAATGCGGATTTAATATAAAAAAACAAATAATTAAATCCGTACATGATGTGTGCAAATGAGATTAGCGCAAGCTTCAAATATAGATGACGCCACCACAAGGTGATCGTGATTAATGAAACGATTCAATGAAGTCGAAGACCAAAAAAGCCTGTTATGGTTCGAAGCAAATGAAGTGCTTGTTGGGATTATTTCGAATATGATGACCTCAATCCATCATATGGAATATTGAATCGAATATATTTTGCGAGCAACTTCAATTAATTGAACTTGGTTTAGGCATAATTCAAGAATGAGTACATGTATTGGCAAGAAAGTTTAGACATGGTTACAACGAAAAACCATGTAAGTAACTCGAAAAGAAAGAGTAATTTCAACGAGTTCGTTGACTCGATATCAAGGAGTCAACGCTTTGCAATAATGCAGTCATCCAAATCACAATGCAAAACTCGAACATAGCGAAACAATATTGCACGTTGATAAGCAACAATTTAGAGTGAAGCCACCGATGGTCTTCACGAATCAATTTAACCGCATGTGTAATAAACAAAACACGCGTAACATGTGAATTTGTCAATAAACGAAGCAATCAACTGTTCGCTATTATGAAATAAAATTCTCGTGATGCAATGACCATTAGGGGGAGTAGAAATGCGAAAATCTACTCACTGTATGCAAGAAGTCAAGATTTCAACAAAGAAATTTCAGGACTTTACCTAGAATTTCGTGTGATGTTCGGTTGTTAGGTGACTTTACCATGTAATGTCGAACATAGAATAATTGCCATAAATGAAGTAGGGGGGTGCGAAGACATATGACTTCCTTTGTAGCGCCAATAACTGTGAGTCTCAATAGACTAAGTACCAATCATTTTCGAATCTGGTTTAAGCGTACCTCAGCGTGATTCGTGTCGCTTGCAGGATCACGTGGCAAAGTACCGCATTTCGGTTGTTGTTATCCCGCTGACGGGATTAGCATCGTTGTTGTCGTGACCATTTGTGTTTTCCCTAAGGCCTTACCTCGAAAGTCATGTGTGATGTACTTCGACGTCCGCTGACGTATAGTTTACGTTTCACGTATACTCACGCACTAGCGTTTCCTTCTGCGTAAGTTACTTGCTCGGGTAATTAAAATAGCACAGACAATATAGATAATGGCGTATGCCCGAGTTATTAGTCACGGTTTCTAAGTGAGGACCTTTAATGAGTTTCGACAGAAGTTTTCCGAAGGTCCTAAATGCATGTCATCAAAACCCTCAAAGTCTCACTTATTGTATGTAATCGTTTCGTGTACCATGTATCAACACGACACTTGTGTATGTTTAAAACCAAAACTGTTGACTCATTGTTTTGGCAACGGTTGGAACCCATATTCGAGTCCTAGGCATTCTGTATGTGTTCATGTCTTAATAATCTAAGTCCCCAGAGGAAAGTGAGGTTAGAGCCTAGGTATCTCTACCGAAACCTAATTCGCTGAAACCTATAGCTCTGGTACCAATCTGTCACACCCCAAAATATCAGAGCTGGCATGACTGGACTGGTATCTTCATTGCACAGTGGAAGCATTTGAGCTAAGATTTCTAAACATTGAACACCCACTAAGTACTCGAATTCCAATGGGTTCTCCTATTCCAACCATTCCGTAGTTTCGAAAAATGCAACCTGAGAAAGAACATGCGAAAAATCAATATAAAGTTGAGCGAGTTCATAGTTTGTTTGTAAAAGATTTGAAATAAATCTTTTGAATAACCGGTTTTTAAAAGTTGTTGTGAAAATATAGTAAAATCATTTTTCTCGGCATGATATATGAAAACTGTGAGTGTAGCCCACGAGAGTCTTTATGCATTGCACGAGAGAGAATGGGCCGTGTAACATCTGTGCTTGTAATCGTTATGAACAGTTCAGTTATCAATAAAACAATGTTATTTGATCCCAATGTTTGTTTGGTTGTGTTTTACATTTCTCATGTTTTGACTTTTATTCAATTTCAAACTCTATATCACTTTATGGAGAGTTATACGCAAACTGATGCATAAACGTAATTAGTTTAATGCGAAAAATACTCCGGAACATGAACATATACTTAACATACCTTAAATAACCTTTACATAACTTAGAAATAAGTTTTAAAGGCTTTGGTATGGCAAAAACAAGTTAATTCGGCTACAGGGACTAAATTTGACAAACTGCGAAAGTATGCCAATTTGAACTGTAGCAGACATTCCGGAACATGACCATAAGTTAAACACACCATAAATATCCTTTACATATCTTAGAAATAGGCTTTAAGGGGTTCGGTGTGCTAAAATAAACTTTTGGGTCATTCAGGGACTAAAAGTGTCAAAAACTGCACAAGTTTGCACTTTTGCGCATAACTTACGTTCTGAATACATCCGGACATCCAAAAATTTATGTAAGCACTAAAATATTTTATTTTAGTGTTTGGCATAAGAAAAATCCATTCGTCGCGTCATTTGGATCGTTTTTCGCGCTTATGCGCATTCCGTCGTAATTAAGCGAACATCGCGATCGTACGGCCAAACGAACCGACATCCGAGATATTTTTGAGCATGTTTTGAGTTGAAAATACTTTAACTTCATTTTAGAGCCTTGAAATGGGGTTAACGGGGCTTATACGTGTCAAAAATGCATCGAAAACCAAGTTTTGGGCATGCAGGGGCTAAAAATGTAAATCTGTCAAAGTTCTTAGGCCTAGGGTGTAAACCCAAGCTTAAACTTTACGCGGGGGGGCATAGCCCCATCAGACAGAAACATTGAATCTGGCTATCCAGCTGGTTTTTGATGGTTTTGAACATTGTTTTGGCATACCTTGGGCTATATTTGATGGTTTTTAAGGTGCCCATTGTTTAGCAATACCATGGGTGCAAGTTTATGGCCAAGATCAATGCACGTTTCCCGATAAACAATCCTAACGGTGCTAGTAAAACTATAAATACCCCCCATGCCATTGCAAAACCCACTAGAATTTTGATTTGAGAAACTCTAAGTTGAAACCATTGTTTCATACCTGAGTTACTTGGATCGAGATTAGCATTCGGGGACCCTTCGTAAGTATTCCTTCTTTCTTTTATTGCTTTTCGAGTCCGAAAGTCAAACTTTGTTTGACTTTCTGCATTGACCAGTTTATGGTCAATGCGAAGTTCGTTTGAACTTCGCAACGTGATTGTAATAACGATGGTTATAGTCCCTTGTGACTATGCCTACCGATTACCACGTTGTCTAGGGTCGTAAGGGTAAGCGATCTAATAAATCGCTTATACCTTCGAACCCGACCCATTTGGTCGATCATTAGGATCCGACCAAACACATTAGGTGACCATAGTATATAGGGAATAACCTTTCGAGGTTATACCTTATGGTTGCTTCGTTTAAGTAGTTGTATGATAGGTAGTTTATATGCTTTAGGTAAATTACCAAAATACCCCTTTGATGCCAAAATTCATTTTAAACATATGTAACATAACTTTTGACATCTAAACTGATTTGACAACAATATTAGACATGTTAAGGCATATGTTACTTGTCATAGGACTAGTTAGGCAGTCCGAACGCGTTTTACGCGAACGACGCGTTAAAGTAGCATAAGCTACCTAAACGGGTCGTAATGGGTCGTAAGCACTTAGGTTAAGTTTCATTTAGTATGTAGGCTTTGTTAAACCATATCACATGAGTTCCTACACTCATTTGGTTTGCAAACCCTCATGCTACCCAATCTTCTGATTTAGGTCCGGTTTATTAACATAGTTACCTATATTAGGTGCCGGTTGATATCTGTGATCTCTAGCATTGTTTGGTTGTTACTGAAGGACTTCTAAGCAATCTCAAGAGAGTACATAGACCCCTCTTTTACTGTTTTCCAAACTGTTTTGGGGTGAAACACATGTGCCTACTTGTTACTTTCGTGCTTTCCTGCTTTCACATCATATACTTGCTATGTTCATTAGTACAATTATAGTACATGATTTCATTGTGTTCATGCTATGTATGTCCATTGTGTGCATACTTAGTACATTGTTTTACATTACATTTCATGCTATGTATGTCCATTGTGTGCATACTTAGTACAGTTGTTTTCATCTCATGCTTATATTTTGTTATGACATTTGGGTTGTTTACAATGGAACAATACATTCATTAACATTAGCTACGTCGTTCGTTAGTAGGTAGTGGTACCATAGGACTTGACAACTCCCATTCCTGAAATCATGGGTTTGTTTGGATTGGAAGGAATGGCCGAATTCGATATACATAACTTAGATAAACCTTTAATTTGTTTAAGGGTTTATCGCCACAGTCTCAAGGCTTGGATGTATGCATTTTCACAATACCGCATAGATGTTTATATATCAGTATAGCATGCATTTATCACATAAAACATAACTTTGATTTAAACCATGTTTTACTTCAATACCTTGTTTTTGTGTATTTTACATATGGTTTAGTTGATATATTTCACTTACCATACATGACATTGTTGGATACACATTACATGATTTACATTAGACATAAACATCTTGACCTTGATATACACAATTCATGATTTACATTAAACACAGACATTTGATATGGTTTACACAATAACATTTGGACATTTGATTATACATAAACAATTTACATTGGTGGATTGGTTTGAGTAAGTGATTTAAGTAACAAGGCGTGTGTAATACGATACAAGCATAGTGGATATGCCGCCGGTACTTCCTATATATAAGTGTTTGTATGGTATTACATAACGTAGCGTTGTTTAAATCATTTCAATATTTGACATATTACGTATTACATAAACAACTTATTTTCACAAGACATTGTGTTACAAACAACTTATACAAACTCATTTTACTTGGTTATTCATTTAACCTTACATTTATTTATACATATCATCTGATACTATCGTTTTTCAAATGATTTAAAAGACAAAGCAAATTACAAGGTTCATGACTAAACATTTTCTTAAATACAAGTCATGAATCCTATTTTCGCAAAACCTATGTATCTCACAGGCATTTTTATGCTGACGTACCTATTTTCACATGTGTTTTCAGGAGCTATTGCGTAGGATGATGATCGTGACACTAGGGCGGACCTGTGCCTTAGAGACTAAAAATGAAGATAGAATAGTTAGTTATGTTATGAACTCTTTGTTTCCTGTTTAAGACAATGCAACACTCTTGTTTAATAAATAAAATATAACTTTGTATGCCATGGTTGTGAAACAATAATTCTGTTACAACACTCCCCGACGTTTTCCGCCACGTTTTGTATGCTATACGTGGTCGGGGTGTGACAGGCCGAGCCCAAAAGAGCCATTGTAAGTAGGACCAACTCGTCCTCTTACGTGTACATAAGTTGAAAAACGTTACCCAAGTTCGTAAATCATGTATTTGTGAGTTTATATCAAATGAATCTTAAAAACATTTGAAAATTTGAGTATCAAAAGCTGGTATGTAAGCGTCTATGAACCTCATGATCATTAATGTGTAGCTAAGACATTAACATGTGTGCTGACATAGGAAGCACTCAACCCGGTAGACGATTTAAGTGTCGATTCACTTCGACAGGGACACAAAAGCACTCTAAGTGGCCACACAAGGACCGTGAGTGGGGTTCGCCCATACCCGATAGATCTACCCCCTGTTCCGTGGTCCTTAAAAGGATTAATGGTGCCTAAGTTAGCGCATATTCGCACGTGATCCAAGAATTCATTCCATAGCTTAATCATACCCTAGTTAATATGTATTTCAAAAGAAAAGGGGGACATAAACCCATTGGGTCGTCTTGTTGTTCGTACGCAGACCAACCCAGTCCCGTTGTAGTAACTAGGACATTCCCGTCACTAGTCATGAAAATCATGCACGTTTGCGAAAATACACGTTTGTTTTGTAAAACCGGTATGTTTAGTATAAACCTTTTGTAAACCTTTCGAGTTCCCCCGAGTTCGTTGAAATTCATTTGCAACATGGTTTATAAATATGTGTTTTCGTTCATCGTAATAGCGTTTTCCTTTGCAAAAACTTGCATGTCTTGCCACCCCCGAAGACATTTATAAAAATGTAAAACCGTAAAAAGTGGGGGTTATAAACTCACCTGGATAATCCTGTGCAAAGCTAGCTTAGTGTGGTTCCGTAGTGTCATTCCAGGAATGTGAACTCACTATCGTGCAACTAAAGCATTCCTAATCATGGAATATCTTATAAGTTTCTAAATAATTTGGTAACTAAACTACGTGTCACCGAGCTCTACCGAATCGTTAACCGAACGATTCGAGGGTTAGTTGTTAACTTAATGGAAACGATTAACTTATACTTGTTAAGTTATGTCTCGTTTAATGTAGGTATCAATTTAATAAGTCTTGGAATGACTTAGTTCTCGAGAGATTTACAATATGTAAATATTTATATAAATTTAACGATAGATTCTCATTAGTCGACTCGAAAAATTATAAGTGTATGTAAAGAATATTTACAGGAAAGTATATATAACAAACCTGTGTTGTGTATCGCGTCTCGTATGATAAGTATCAATATATGCGTATACGCCGTTTAGGCGTTTGAAATAAATATAAAACTATATTTATATTTATAAAAGAATTCATATTGTTTGATACTTGAAATAAATATATAAACTATATTTATTTTTATAAAAACGAATTCGTGTTGTTTGATGTTTGGAATAAATATAAAAACTATACTTATTTTATAAAAACTAAGGCGTGTTCGGCGTTTAAAACAATATAAATAATTATATTGATTTTATAAAATATTTGTCGAATTTTTGAAGTTTAAAATAAATATAATAACTATATTTATTTGTTGTAAATAATTTCTGAAACGTTGCTTTCGAAAGTTATAAAGTGTCGTTGAAATAATATATACATTTGTATTGGTTTCCATAAAAGTTGCTTGATATCAATAGTTGTCGTTTTTAAAATAAAACATGTTTTGGTTACGGGTTTTCTCGAAAAACGGGCAGAGTTTCCTGTGTTTTTGGACGCCCCCGACAACACAAGTTGTCGTTATTTTTCAAAATTCAATCAATATTAAATCATCAATTTACCAATATACGATTTTCATAAGAATGATAAAAACATAAACTAAATACTATTCTATTCGGTTTGAGCTCGACTTAACGAAAATAAAACAATTGTTAAATATAATCACCAAAACTACAAAAGCGTCTTTATTTTTACCAAGTCTTTCGTCTCGGTTTGCTGAAAATGTTGACGGAGTTACCGAGTCAACCGGGTTGACTCGCTGAGTTGGCTCGGTTTGACCGAGTTAACTCAGTTTGACCGAGTCAACCCGAACCATGAACCGAACCATTGACCAGTTTGATTTGTCTTGATCGAGCCCGAACTGTTGACCCGAGCTGTTGACCCGAACCTGAGACCCAAATTAAACCAAAACCTAGCTGAAATATCACAAACATAACCCGAAACTGTAACTTCTTCACTAGAACCTGAACCAACTGAATCTGAACGAACCGGACAACAACAACATCATGTTTCAACATCCGAGCTTCAATTTTTCAGAGAAAAATAAAATAAAATAAATAAAAGGGATTACCGGCAGTTCGTCCGACCCAAAAAAAATTGTCGTCGCTGAGACGCCGCAAACGGCGCACCACCACTGCCATTCATCACCTCCGCCGCCGTACACGACGGTGTCATCGCCGCTGTTTCTCTTTCTTTACTTGGTTCTCATGCCACCGCACCGCCGCCGTGGGTGGCGGCTCTCTCATCCTTTCCCCGTTTCTCTCTCATATGTCTCTCTCTCTCTATATCTTCTCTCAACATGTGTCTGATCTCAGGTGCTTATATAACCCGTGAAGGTGGAGGTTTAGGGTGTGGTTGTTCGGAAATCATGAAGATCGGAGGGGTGCCGCCAGTCGTCTGCTGGAAATAACCACCGCCGTCATCGGCAAGAACGAGAGGGGAGATGACAAAGGTTGTGTGGGTTTCGGCCGACGACCATCACCAGCCGCCGTCTCCTGCAACCCGAGATGAGAGAGAGGGAAAGTGGAGGGGATGATGAAATGAAAAATTTTCATTTCTATTTGTATGTATTTAGATTAGGGAGATGTAGTTGTGAGTGTGTTGGTATGATCTGCAGACAAAGCAAAGGGGAGAGGGAAAAAAAGATAAGGGGGGTGTCGGCGGGTAAGTGAAGGGGATTAGGGCAACACATCCTCTTAAATAGTTAGGTTAAGTATGGGTTAAGTGGGCTTGGGCCCAAGGCCCAAAAGCCCAATATCGCGTCTTAAATGACCCGTAATTCCTACGAGACCCGTTATCAAAACCCGAACTCTCCGTAGCATCGTAAAAATGTCGTAGGATATAATATTAGGGTAAAAATGCGTAGAGTGATGTCGGAAATGAATGTTTGACGCGTATAAACGATGTCTTGTTAAAATTCACGTAAAATATTTCTTTCGCCGTCGCTAACCCATTTTTCGATCCGGTTTTGTTTACGGATATAGAAATTTGATTGCGAAGCTAAAATATATTGTAAAAATTAAATATTTGTCGGCGTTGTCAGTATTTCGTATGGTTTTAGTTCGTTAACGTTTGATATTCCGAATATTTCCCGCAGACCGTCATACGCGTACTGTAGAGCCGATTAGACGTTCCTCGGCATCCTAATGGCCTAATTAAGTTAATTTGCATCGTAAACACTATTTATTATCGATCTAATGTTTGTCCAGCGTGTAATAAGGGGCCGTAAGTTACCGGTTGTCACATTCTCCCCCTGTTACAGAAATTTCATCCTCGAAATTTAGACTATATTAACTCCCTAGAATTAGGTTATGCGTAGATAAATACAAATATTACCAAAGGGAATGATCATGAGATCGAATCACTTTGGGTGAAATCTTAAGAGTCCTTTTTCTCTTTCCATCCTTCACAAACCAACATCTTAGCTTCTTCTCATGTATCTCAGTCAATCTTTCACCTTCGTCCTCGGAATTACTATTTTCATGTCTCCATGCATCATTTTCAGGTGCCACATAGTTTGGATCTTTAATTTTACAAATCATCCCCTTAACTCTCGGCTCTTGATCTTCTTTCAAACCTTTATATAGATTCAATCTACTCAAGGTTTCACTTGTCATGTGATGAAAATTTTAGTTCATCAGCAGGATCCTTCGGCAAATCAGGTACTTGATCATTTAACAGCATCTGAATGAATCTTGGATACATAATGTATTTCCCCCTTTGATGTTGTCAATCATGTGATCAAACAACACTTGTGAAATGTTATAAGGCCTATTCAACACCAGACATGTAATAATGTTCATAATGTAGTCCGATGTCTCATCATACGCCCCTTTCTGTGTGATAGAGCTTGTATAACACAATGAACCATGAACTTGTATGGACGAAAAAATTTAGACTTGAGATATTTATCATTTATGTGTCCGGTAAATCCCATTCTTGTGACGTCTGTGCCTCTGCGACCATCAAACAAATACCAAATCAATGAATATTGTGTTTCATACTTGGGATTTGTAAAAATATGTGTATCATTTGCACATATCAATTTTTGTCCGATTTCGAGCTTTAAATCGCTTTCTGGAAGTTTATACGCGAACTAATGCGTAAATATAACCAATTTAATGCAACAAACACTCCGGAACAGTGATATAGGCTTAACCTACCTTAAATAATCTTTACATAACTTAGAAATAAGTTTTGGATGGTTTGGTGTGGCGAAATTAAGTTTATTCGATCACAGGGACTATTTGCATCAAACTGCAAAAGTATACCGAAACGATTGGTATCGAACATTCCGGAACTTGATCATAAGTTAAATATGCCCTAAATATCCTTTATATAGCTTAGAAATAGGCTTTGAGGTGTTTGGTGAGCAAAAATAAACTTTTTGATCAATAGGGACCAAAAGCGTCAAAAAGTGCATAAGTTTGCATTTTCGCGTATATCATACTTTCTGAATATATCCGGACATCCAAAAGTTTATGTAATCATTAAAATATTTTATTTTAGTGATTGGCATGATAAAATTCCATTCTTCGTGTAATTTGGATCTTTTTCGCGTCCGTTCGTGTTTCGTCGTAATTAACCGAACAACGCAACTGTACGACCAAACGAACCAACATCCAAGATGTTTTGGAAAATATTTTAAGTTCCCTATACTTTAACTTCATTTTAGAGCCTTGAAATGGGGTTAACGGGGTTTAAACACATCGAAAACGGCTTAAAAGTGTTGCAAGGACCATTTCTGCCAGTTTGGCAAACTTTCTGGAACTGGGCATGTGGTGGCGTCATGCCACCACTATTTGGGTTTGGCTGTGGCGGCACGCCACGACCCTATCTGGGCAGACTATCATGTTCAGCAACAGCAGATCCATTTTCAGCATGTAACTTGAAGTTTAGGGTCTATTTTGTAACGTTTGCAATACCGTTTGATGGTTTTGGGACACCCCTAGTATTCTAAAACCATGTGCCCACATGGAGGGTCATGATCAAAGCATGTTTTTCGAGGAACGATCCTAACGGTTGTGGGTTTTCTATAAATACCCATCACCTTCATTCCTCATTCCTCACAAATCTGATTGAATTACTCTAAGTTGGGGTTCAAGAACTTCATACCTGAGTAGTTTGATCAAGATTTCCTTGCTTGGACCCTTTGTAAGTATTCTTTCGTGCTTTTATGTGTTTTTAAGCGTAAAAGTCAAACAGTGTTTGACTTTCTGCTTTGACCAGTCTATGGTCAACCCGAAGTTCGTTTGAACTTCGCAACGTGAGCGTAATCACGATGGTTATAGTCCCATCTGACTATACCTACTAATTTCCACGTTAATTAGGTGTAGTGACGAGTCATAGTTTTGGTCAAAATGCGTATTTATGCGTATTTTTGCAACCAAACTATTTTTCACATGTGTTTCAGGTAGTTGGTGATGTTTGATGATGATATTGATGCATGCTCACATAGGAACGGACGAGGCCTTAGTGACTTAATAATAATGAAAGTCTATTTGTTCATGTTTTGTTTCTAATTTCAATGCAATGTAATACATTTAATTCAATAAAACAGAATTTCAATCCATGTGTTATGAAACAATGATTCTGTTACAACACTCCCCGACGTTTTCGCCGTGATTTGTTGTTTTAAGCGGTCGGGGTGTGACAAAAAAAGTTGGTATCAGAGCTCATGATTATAGGGAATTAGGTTATTAGTAATGCTTTGACCTAGTCTATAACCTTCCTAGGACCCTAACGCGAGTTTACTTGCGTTTAGTCATAAAACAATACCGTCGCCTATCTTTAGGTGACAACCACAATAAGAACACAAATTTCGAATCTGCTTTGAAAACTAATCATCTGTTCTAGGATGATTTATTATAAGGTTTCAAACCTTCATAGTTTTCAAGATCTCGTCAAAGTTTGGGTCTTATTAATGTGGACACGTACAATCTGGAAGGGTGGGTGCCTGTATCCTGAGTTTTCTGTCTAAGGCTAGAGTGTTCGTACAAATCCGCAGTATCGGACCAGTCACTCTTACCTGGGAACTCTTGGGGTGAGTTTCCACTTATAGGCAAGCATGTCTTTGCGATACATTATGAGGACCTATTTACTTTGATTCAGCTTTTGTGTGTCGTTTGTTTGCTTCGTGGTTCGAACAAATGACCATCACCTATGCCTTTTGGTCGGTAATTGTAACATCCCATTCTTACCCAATGCTATTTCACCTGTTTTCTCTCATGCTTCCTCTTTTAGAATGCCTCCTCGACGCGACAATCAGGTACCTAATGAAGAACTGGCAGCTATCATTACGCAGCAAATGGCTGTTGCAATCCCAAACATCGTTGTTCAATGTAACCAAGCCCTCAACAACAATAATTCTCCATGCAACTTCAAGACATTCAACTCAGCTAAGCCATCAAAGTTTTCTGGGTCCCAAGGAGCAACTGCACTTCTACAATGGTTCGAGAGTCTAGAGAGCACCTTTATACATGTTCAGTGTCCAAACGAGCGAAAGGTTGAATTCGCATCTAGTGTCTTTGAGAAACGAGCTTTGACGTGGTGGAATGGTGTGATGAGAGATAGGGGTGCCGATGTAGCACTTGCTCAAACATGGGAAGAGCTTCGAGCTCTGATGATGAAGGAATTTTGTCCTCGTTATGAAATCAGGGCATTGGAAAGGGAATTCGACGATCTTAAGCAAGATAGCGGTGAACATCGAGCCTACACGGACCGTTATGAGGAGTTAAGTATGTTATGCCCAAACATGGTTACGCCTTTGGATAAGGCAATTGAAAGGTACATTGATGGCCTCCCTGACTCAGTGCAAGACATTGTTACTGGCAGCAACCCCACCACAGTTAGAAAGGCCATTGAGTTATCGGCTACCTTGACTGAATCTCAGATCAGGAAAGGTAAACTTTTTCAAAAGGGTGATAAGAAACCGATCGAGGAATCGAAACCAAAGGATGAACATACTGGATCCCCTAAGAAGTCAAAGAAGCGAAAGGCTTCTCAGAACTTCGCCGTGGTTGCTCACAGTGATCAAGCCGTCCCCAACCAACCAGCTCAACCCCCTGCTAGGAAGCCATACAACGGAACTGCACCCTTGTGCAACCAATGCAGCCTTCACCATCATGCCAGTGTAAAGTGCCGCAAATGCCAAATTTGTGGACTTATAGGTCATACAGCAAGAGTTTGCCCAACTGTAGCTGTACCAAATCAAGCTGGCAACAATCCTGCTCAAGCTCGTTTTCTACCGGGGTCTTGCTACAACTGTGGTGAGATGGGCCATTTTCGTAGGAATTGCCCAAAGCTTGCTAATGCAAATCCAGTGCGGGGATGAGCATCTGACCGACGGGAAGACAACGCTGTTTAGAAATAATCAAGCTTTATGTATCATTTTCTTTTGTTGTCAAGGTCTGTGAAACAGTTGTTGTGGTTGTTTATAAATAAATCTTTTATTTACAATGCAATGTTTTTATGTGGTTGCACGTATAAACAACATATCCCTTACAATACCGACAATCAAGGAATCGTATTCTTTGAAGAACAGACTACCCCCAAAATTCTTCCATTTTATGACCTCTTGCGTTTTCCACGAAAATCCTAAGTACCCGTTTCTTCCAAGGAAACGAAGTACAAGGCGCAAGTTACAACTCTGGACAAATACCCAAAGTGCCTCTATAAATCCTTAGTAGGGTACTTAAGGGTATTTTTGTAAGTCCTTAATTGTTGTGTACCTTAATTCGAATGTTATGATTCCTTGTAATAAAAAATCGAATTTTTGGAAGATCATCCTATCTTTTCAGATTGATTCTTGAGGACGTTGAAGTCCACCGACTGGGTTTCTAGTATACCTTGAATACCCATGTTCAAATCGATAACAAGTTAATAACCAAGAAAACAATTATGTGCTTATGTGTTTATGTGTTGACCCAATCAAAGTTGTCTCAAGCTTGTTCAAATTCTATCCCTTTCACATTATAAAACAAACTGTGCAAACTGTGCAAGAAATTACGTAATTATGGATGCGTACATAATTATGGAATTTAGTGCACAGAAACCACAACAAGTTTTGTCATGTGTCTAGAGTTAATTCTATTCATTCCCATTTCTGATGAAACACCCGTTGAAAATGACTCCGTCCGTTCATTTTCATTTCTGAAGAATGTCCGTTGAGGGAAATGAATATCCTTTTGATTATTCTATTCATTCCCATTTCTGATGAAGCACCCGTTGAAAATGACTCCGTCCATTCATTTTCGTTTCTGAAGAATGTCCGTTGAGGGAAAATGAATATCCTTTTGAGTTAATTCTATTCATTCCCATTTTTTATGAAGCACCCGTTGAAAATGACTACGTCCGTTCATTTTCGTTTATGAAGAATGTCCGTTGAGGGAAATGAATATCCTTTTGATTATTCCTTCATTTCCATTTCTGAAGAACCCGCTGAGGAAAATGACTCCGTCCGTTCATTTTCGTTTCTGAAGAATATCCGTTAAGGAAAATGACAGGATTATGCCTTGCATATCTTTGATGGGTTATTCTATGCAAATAGATAAACACCCTAGATTCCTTGCAAGATAATTATTTAACACAGCGTCGTAGACAGACTCTTACGAATAAATTTCGGGACGGAATTTCCTAAAGTAGGGGAGACTGTGATGTCTGTGCCTCTGCGACCATCAAACAAATACCAAATCAATGAAGTATTGTGTTTCATACTTGGGATTTGTAAAAATATGTGTATCATTTGCACATATCATTTTTTGTTCGATTTCAAGCTTTAAATCGCTTTCTAGAAGGTTATACGCGAACTGATGCGTAAATATAACCAGTTTAATGCAACAAACACTCAGGAACAGTGAAATAGGCTTAACATACCTTAAATAACCTTTACATAACTTAGAAATAGGTTTTGGAGGGTTTGGTGTGGCGAAATCAAGTTGATTCGATCACAGGGACTATTTGCGTCAAACTACAAAAGTATACCGAAACGAATGGTATCGAACATTCCGGAACTTGATCATAAGTTAAATATGCCCTAAATATCCTTTACATAGCTTAGAAATAGGCTTTGAGGTGTTTGGTGCGCAAAAATAAACTTTTTGATCAATAGGGACTAAAAGCGTCAAAAAGTGCATAAGTTTGCATTTTCGCGCATATCATGCGTTCTGAATATATCCAGACATCCAAAAATTTATGTAATCATTAAAATATTTTATTTTAGTGATTGGCATGATAAAATTCTATTCGTCGTGTAATTTGAATCGTTTTTTGCGTCCGTTCGTGTTTCGTCGTAATTAACCGAACAACGCAACTGTACGACCAAACGAACCAACATCCAAGATGTTTTGGAAAATATTTTAAGTTCCCTATACTTTAACTTCATTTTAGAGCCTTGAAATGGGGTTAACAGGGTTTAAACGCATCAAAAACGGCATAAAAGTGTTGCAGGGACCATTTCTGCCAGTCTGGCAAACTTTCTTGAACTGGGCATGTGGTGGCGTCACGCCACCACTATCTGGGTTGGCTGTGGTGGCACGCCACCACCCTATCTAGGCAGAATATCATGTTCAGCAACAGCAAGTCCATTTTCAGCATATAACTTGAAGTTTAGGGACTATTTTGTAACATGTGCAATACCGTTTGATGGTTCTGGGACACCCCTAGTATTACAAAACCATGTGCCCACATGGATGGTCGAGATCAAAGCACGTTTTTCTAGGAACGATCCTAACGGTTGTGGGTTTTCTATAAATACACATCACCTTCATTCCTCATTCCTCACAACTCTGATTGAATTACTCTAAGTTGGGTTTCAAGAACTTCATACCTGAGTAGTTTGATCAAGATTTCCTTGCTTGGACCCCTTGTAAGTATTCATTCGTGCTTTTATGCATTTTTAAGCGTAAAAGTCAAACAGTGTTTGACTTTCTGCTTTGACCAGTCTATGGTCAACCCGAAGTTCGTTTGAACTTCGCAACGTGAGCGTAATCACGATGGTTATAGTCCCGTGTGAATATACCTACTGATTACCACGTTAATTAGGTGTAGTGACGAGTCATAGTTTCGGTCAAAATGCGTATTTATGCGTATTTTGCAACCAAACTACTTTTGGGTATCAAGACCCTTTGTTTTGATATCAAACTTGTTTTCAAACCTCGTTAAACACGTTTTAACATGTTTAACTCGTCACTTTAGGTTTAGTGCTTATATAGGGTCGTAAGATAAGCGGTCTAAACAACCGCTTAGACTTTCGAACCCGACCCGTTTGGTCGATCATTAGGATCCGAGCAAGCATATTTAGTGACCATAGATGTATAGGGAATAACCTTTCGAGGTTATACCTTATGGTCACTACGTTTAGTTAGTTGTATGATAGGTAGTTTATATGCCTTAGGAAAATGGCCAAAATACCCTTTTTACGCATAAATTCATTTTAAGCATGTTAGTGCAATATGTGTCTATCGCCTCCGTCAATCAAAACATTAGCAGAAAATGAAGAATTATAGACTTTATGATGTAATATGTAGTTAAAAGGGCAAGGTGGCAAACTTGTAAATAAGGAGAAATCCTTATAACCTTGTGCCTATAAATATGAGCTTTAGCAGCTTGATTCTATCGGATTTTCTACTTTCTACTCACTTCTTCTCATATTTTTCTGATTTGAACGAGTTCTAACGGTTGAAATGGACTGATTTTTACATATGTTGTGTAAAACATAGTTTTAACAAAGCCTATAAAGAATCAGATTAAAATTCGGATTAAAACTGGTAAAAAATGGACTAAAACAGCCTTTCGCTTGAAAGTGTTCTTCGTAGTTTCGCTTGAAAGTAACCCTTTTCGCTTAAAAGTTAAGGCTTTCGCTTGGAAAATCAGACCCCTTCGCTTGAAAAGTTCAAGCGAACTAGGATTATTGCTTTTTGCTTGAACTGTCTAGAACCTGTTTAGGCTTTTCGCTTGACAAGTTCAAGCGAACCAGGTCACTTGCATCTCGCTTGAACTGGACTTATCAGATTAAGCCATTTCGCTTGAAAGTTCAAGCGAAATAGGAGGTTTCGCTTCATACTGATCTGTTTCGCTTGAACTTCATAAACTTGTTTACCATTTCGCTTGAATAGTATTGATTCTTGCTTGTTTCGCTTGAATTGTTACTATTTCGCTTCAAGTGATTTTGTTTAAACTTGTTATTTTTCAAAACTTAAAAGTTCTAAGTGTTTTGCTGATTGTTTTTCAGGTACATTCAAAATGGATGATTTCAATCCGTTCTATGATGTTTTTGCATTTGCTGGAGATGGTGGAAATGATACATCGTCGAGTAACACAAATGATAACACGCAAAATCAAAAGAAAAAGCTATCGAATGCATTGGAGTTTGAAAGTGCTTTCGGAACCTACAATAAACCCCCAAAGTTGATGGCTATAGAAGATTACAGTCGGTAGGCAAAGAAATTTGAAGATTGGTTGATGGCCTTTGCTTTTCCTAGTTGGAAAAGTCTAAAGAACGGATACGCTAATGAAGGCAAAAAGGGTGAAACTTTGATAACAAATGAAGAAATAGACTTGTTTGTTACTGAGCAAAAATGCATCGCGTTGCTGTTTCAATCTGTCAGAGAAGATATTATATCTTTGATCGAATACTCTAGTGCTACAGATCTCTGGAACAAATTATAAAACCAATGTATAGGAAGCAAAGAAATTGTGAAAAACAAAACAAAACTACTTAGAAAAGAGTTTGATTTGTTTGGGTGTTTAAAAAATGAATCAGTTTGTAAAATGATAGAGAGGTTTGGGCATTTGAAACTGGAACTGGCGAGACATGATATTCGCTATACTGAAGAAGAGCTAGTTGATAAGCTGTTTGACTCACTACCGGATGAAATGGATTGGCAATACTATGCATTGATGCTGAAGAATACGATCAAGCCTGCAGATCTTAAGGTGGATTTGTTGATTGAGAGATTAGAAAGTCACGAGTTGGAATTAAAGAAGACACACAAAGTCAATCATTTGTCTTATCAGCAGAATTTGGATTTGTATTATCCAAAGAGCATGATGCCAAAGAATACATCTCCCAAGACTGCGTTTTCTGCTGAGAATGTCTCCACAACCAGCAAAGTCAATCAAAACAGTAGCAGAAAATGAAGAATTATAGACTTTATGATGTAATATGTAGTTAAAAGGGCAAGGTGGCAAACTTGTAAATAAGGAGAAATCCTTATAACCTTGTGCCTATAAATATGAGCTTTAGCAGCTTGATTCTATCGGATTTTCTACTTTCTACTCACTTCTTCTCATATTTTTCTGATTTGAACGAGTTCTAACGGTTGAAATGGACTGATTTTTACATATGTTGTGTAAAACATAGTTTTAACAAAGCCTATAAAGAATCAGATTAAAATTCGGATTAAAACTGGTAAAAAATGGACTAAAACAGCCTTTCGCTTGAAAGTGTTCTTCGTAGTTTCGCTTGAAAGTAACCCTTTTCGCTTAAAAGTTAAGGCTTTCGCTTGGAAAATCAGACCCCTTCGCTTGAAAAGTTCAAGCGAACTAGGATTATTGCTTTTTGCTTGAACTGTCTAGAACCTGTTTAGGCTTTTCGCTTGACAAGTTCAAGCGAACCAGGTCACTTGCATCTCGCTTGAACTGGACTTATCAGATTAAGCCATTTCGCTTGAAAGTTCAAGCGAAATAGGAGGTTTCGCTTCATACTGATCTGTTTCGCTTGAACTTCATAAACTTGTTTACCATTTCGCTTGAATAGTATTGATTCTTGCTTGTTTCGCTTGAATTGTTACTATTTCGCTTCAAGTGATTTTGTTTAAACTTGTTATTTTTCAAAACTTAAAAGTTCTAAGTGTTTTGCTGATTGTTTTTCAGGTACATTCAAAATGGATGATTTCAATCCGTTCTATGATGTTTTTGCATTTGCTGGAGATGGTGGAAATGATACATCGTCGAGTAACACAAATGATAACACGCAAAATCAAAAGAAAAAGCTATCGAATGCATTGGAGTTTGAAAGTGCTTTCGGAACCTACAATAAACCCCCAAAGTTGATGGCTATAGAAGATTACAGTCGGTAGGCAAAGAAATTTGAAGATTGGTTGATGGCCTTTGCTTTTCCTAGTTGGAAAAGTCTAAAGAACGGATACGCTAATGAAGGCAAAAAGGGTGAAACTTTGATAACAAATGAAGAAATAGACTTGTTTGTTACTGAGCAAAAATGCATCGCGTTGCTGTTTCAATCTGTCAGAGAAGATATTATATCTTTGATCGAATACTCTAGTGCTACAGATCTCTGGAACAAATTATAAAACCAATGTATAGGAAGCAAAGAAATTGTGAAAAACAAAACAAAACTACTTAGAAAAGAGTTTGATTTGTTTGGGTGTTTAAAAAATGAATCAGTTTGTAAAATGATAGAGAGGTTTGGGCATTTGAAACTGGAACTGGCGAGACATGATATTCGCTATACTGAAGAAGAGCTAGTTGATAAGCTGTTTGACTCACTACCGGATGAAATGGATTGGCAATACTATGCATTGATGCTGAAGAATACGATCAAGCCTGCAGATCTTAAGGTGGATTTGTTGATTGAGAGATTAGAAAGTCACGAGTTGGAATTAAAGAAGACACACAAAGTCAATCATTTGTCTTATCAGCAGAATTTGGATTTGTATTATCCAAAGAGCATGATGCCAAAGAATACATCTCCCAAGACTGCGTTTTCTGCTGAGAATGTCTCCACAACCAGCAAAGTCAATCAAAACAGTAGCAGAAAATGAAGAATTATAGACTTTATGATGTAATATGTAGTTAAAAGGGCAAGGTGGCAAACTTGTAAATAAGGAGAAATCCTTATAACCTTGTGCCTATAAATATGAGCTTTAGGTGTTTCATTTAGGACTTTTGCTCATTTGGAGAATTAGAGCTCTCTAGATCTAGAGAGAGAATCTAGAGAGAGAAAGTGATTCAAGGTTCTTGTACTTATCAAATCTTTCAATAGAATCACATTATTTGTACGTTCTTGTGTTTAGGTCACGTTCGTCGGTTTTAAACTCCGAAACGATAGCGAACCGAACGTGTAACATGCGGAATCCGTACACGAACGTGACCTAAACACAAGAACATACAAATAATGTGATTCTATTGAAAGATTTGATAAGTACAAGAACCTTGAATCACTTTCTCTCTCTAGATTCTCTCTCTAGATCTAGAGAGCTCTAATTCTCCAAATGAGCAAAAGTCCTAAATGAAACACCTAAAGCTCATATTTATAGGCACAAGGTTATAAGGATTTCTCCTTATTTACAAGTTTGCCACCTTGCCCTTTTAACTACATATTACATCATAAAGTCTATAATTCTTCATTTTCTGCTACTGTTTTGATTGACGGAGGCGATAGACACATATTGCACTAACAGACTCCCCCTTGGATATTGCCGTAGTCAATTTTGTAGCGTCTTGTCTTTCTCTTTCTCTTTTGAGTCTTCTTGAATGTTGTACCAGGATCTAACTCTGGCTCTCTCTTTCTTCTGGCTCCCCCTTTCGTCAAGCTTCCGTGCTTTTGGGATCGACACCTTGCTTTCCAGATACAAGCTCCTTCAGAATAGTTACCTGGCTCCTTGAATGCACGCTCTCCGTTGCGTTGAGCTCGTCTTCAGACTCCCCCTTAGACTCAGCTTCCGGGATCGTAGTCTGGACTCTTAGCTTCAATCACTCATCCATTCATAAGTAACAGCATTTCAAATTTCAGCTATCCAGGAATTTTAACCTGGCTCACTCATTCTTTCTAAACAAACACCTTCATGAATTTGGCAGTTTCATCGAATCGAATCAGAAACTAGCTCTATAACAATATAAGCATCCAAATCCCCCACAGTTTATCATCCAAGTCCAACTTAATGACCTTGGAGATATCACAAATTTTTTTTAATTTTTTATAAAAGGTTTCAAGTTTCAAATTAATGAACTTGTTTTATTTTCAGAAACACAATCAGCTTACTTAGATTTTGAAACTCAGCACTCAGACATCGGTTGCCGAAAATAAAGCAGAATCAAAATCTTTTTGTATTTTCTGAAAATATAAAGCAGTAAAGAAATATGTACAAACATATTTACAAACAAAATTTTTGTTTGAGTTTGCGTCAGAGGATCATATCAGTTTTTGACAAATCACAAGTACCGTTGAGCTTTAAACACATTAAGATTTAAACAATTCACTTAGATTGTCGATATACTGATCCACTTCAATTTTCACACAAATTTCAACTGATTCAGGATACGAATTAGGTGAATTAAGAACTTAAACTCATTCATGTGTCCCACCTCTTTAATATACTCCCGTATCCAGATCCCAATATTCAGTCTTACATGTGAGTATACCTAGATGATATCTGTAAGAGGTTATAAATTATGAAGAATCATGAGAGCTCAGGTCAGAACTACCGTTCAGCAGAGAGATCATGACTCGACTTTTGGGTGTGTCCCCTTTAGAGGATCTTTTTTACAACAGCATTGATTAGCAATTTTATTGTCTCATCATTTATGCTGAGGGTGGTGCTATTTTTCAAGCATTGCAGAAAGTATTATTCGAGGACTAGGTCAGAACTTCCATTCAGCAGAAGTCCCAGAATAATACCCTAGATATCACTTAAGCATAAAGACCTAGTATCTCAGAAAGAGGAATCTTTCAAACGAGATTTCAGGGGTTACCTATATATCCAAGTAGTGTTCCCCACGAAATAAGCAAGTTTGAATTTAGGTTTATATCCTGAAAAAGTTTACTAAATGTACAAAAACCTACCGACACATCCACGGTGAGATCGTTTAACTCATTTTGACTTTCCAATTCTTTAGCATACTGTGATAGTCTACTGATGTACTATCATTTCCTCTTTTTACACAAAACTCAATTTTGAATTTTATCTTGTTTTTGTCATTTTCAAATTTTCAAATGTTTTTGGATTTTCTAACAATATTACTCCCCCTAAAATTCAAAATCATTTAAAGAAAATTTAACAACCAACACTGATAGCTTTGTCTCGCCATCCATTTTTCTGCCTCTCGTGTACTGAATTGCAGAAAATACAACGTACCCCCATGATTTACAACACATTGATATTTTACAGTTTGAAAACCGTTTTTCAATCTTGTGAAATTAATCATGTTTGTTCAGCCGTGAGGGTTTCGGCGTATTCAAGTAACATATTTTTGTATTTTTGAAATTTGACAAAAATTAAAAACAAACATATTTTTGATTTTTCACATTTTTGCAAAATAAAAAAAAACATATTTTTGGTTTTTAACATTTTCAATTTTTAGGATTTTTGAATATGGTTTATTTATGTACAGAAATTGTTAGACTCCCTGTTTAACCAAACCAGGGTTCTGCAGCCTTCTCCTCCTGTGCCAGGCTGCTCCAACTTCCAATCTCACAATCTTTAGATTTGTTGAGCACCTGCACATTCAAACTACTTGATTACTTGAACAATTTAGCCCAGGTCTGTTGGACCTTAGGCATTTCAACACAATACTCATTTAATAATGGAAATTTTTTGTCAAACTCTTTGTCATTTTGTACAAAAACTTTTTCATCTTTGGTTTCAACTTTTTCTTCATTCACAGAAGTCACTTGTTTCTTAACACTCCATTTTTGACCTTTCGGAGTACCTCTTTTGTAAAAATGTGAATCTTTTTGAACATTTTGTTTTTGATCAACAACTTTTGGTTTCCAAAACTCTTGAGGTTTTGTCATATCAACCGATGTTTTCCAACTTTGTGTTGTTCTAACTCTAGGTGTGTGAGAATTCCAGATCTGTCTTGAATCAAACTTACTCGAGTCTGATTTCCAATTTTGATTCGAAGCAAACTTGTTTGTGTTATATCTCCAAGTTTGTTTTGAATCAAATCTGGTAGACTTCTGTCTCACATCCTCAGACTTCTGTTTTTCAACATCAACAGGCTTTGTGTTTGGACACTTGCGTGCAACATGTCCAATTTGATCACATTTAAAACAAGTTTTCTTTGAAACATCCTTAGCCTGTTGTTGTTTCTTTTTCTGAGCATAGAACTCTTCAATGGACAAGAAGCTTGAAAAAGATATTGAAACAAGCAAACTTGAAAATATTTTCAAAACAAAATGTAAAGAAATGATTGAAAAAGAAGAGATTTTGAAACTAAAGGTTGAAAAGCTGACACAGAAGTGTCAAGATCTTGAAAAGGATAATGATGTGTATAAACAAATGTGTACAGCAAAATGTGTTATGTAACATAAATTTTGGCATCTAAACTGATTAGGCAACATTATTAGACGTATTAAGGCATATAATACTTGTCATAGGACTAGTTAGGCGGTCCGAACGCGTTTTACGCGAACGACGCGTTAAAGTTGCGTAAGCTGTCACACCCCCAAATTACCACATGCGGAATTACCGCGGGGCGTGTGACGTACCAGGATCTAGCCACCAATCACATTGAACTCGTAATTATAAATAAATAAAACTTTCATTTATTATTGATAGAAGTGTTACAAAACATTATTTAACATTCAGCGGAAGCATAATACATTAATTAATAAATTCATAAACCAAGTGTGTGAAAGCCATTAGATTCGTCTCGCGTTTCCATGTATCTCGACCCATGACCACTCCAGCATCCCAGACAGCAAGTTCCAACAATATGCACCTAAAGGCCTGCAAGGCATGTAACAACGAGTCAACAACAAAGTTAAGCGAGTTCACAGTTGGTGTTCATTTTAAAGTTGTTCAAAACCATGAGTTCGTTTGTAAACCATAAGTTAATCCGTTTCCTTGTTTCCCAAACCATGCCCATAACCAGTGGGGGCTTCCCCATGTGAACCACTAGACCGTTACCATATCGACAACTGACGAAAGTAAGTTGTGCCCTAAGTCAATGTCTATCATCATTGACTGAGTGCCCAGATCCATTAGTACATGCCCGTCCTACCGGCACAACGTGAGGCTTGTCAACCCTAATAACGCTATCAACTAATGACCCGCTCACCATTGGCCCGGCGATTAAGTCGATATAAAAATGAGGGACTTCATGATAGAGTTTTGTCTAGTAAGTTGTAAGGTTGTTGTCCTACCCAAGGAGGACGAACGTACGTATTCTACCCAAGGAGAATACGCAAGGTTAATATTGGCATCCTACCCATGGAGGATGGATGTACATATCCTACCCAAGGAGAATATGTAGGTTCCGTTTTAGTTCTTTAACCCATTCCCAACCACCGGGAATCCCATGCCTTATAAAGAGTGTGAACTCACCTCGGTTTGCTCGGCAGATAAAATGTTTGTCCTAAGTTGGTTAACCACACCCTATTATGGTTACCACTTATTAAGACGGTATACAAGTAATTCATATATAACACGTATTTCATACACGTATCAAGTAATCACGTATTTAACATTTATCACGTAGTCCATAAGCAGTGTACAAGAAATAGCCATCACGTATTTTGTACCGTCATATGTAGCATCATTTTCACATATCATAGCAGTAACAGTTTGCGCGAAGTAGAGCACAACTAACATACTAACCCAAATATTGTAGCCCAATAAGGGGACTGTGCATTTTGAACCCATTTGTGCGATTAAGGTATGGTGTGCGACCGGACCTTACAAACGGTCCTCACCACTCACGTGGCCCAGATAGATTTTCTGAAGCCCAAACAGGAGACCCAAAAAAAAACGTGAGTGGTTTGTATCTTTGTAAAAGTGTGCGGTTATAACAGTGCAAGCATATTTAGTATTACAAAAACAAGTGGGGCAAGTTCTTAAATGTTCGACTAGTCAAAAACATTCTTTCTATGCATCATTATGGATCAACCAAAAGACAAAATATTCAACACACAATTTCAAATCAATGCATAATCATTTGTACCCTTCATGAAACCCACATAAAAACCTTTCAATTTACAGTATTATCCTTTTACCACCATGATTTCTTATAATAATAATACATCTATCAATTCACAAGGAATCATTTCAACAAGGTAACCATCACTAATGCTCGCTCATTTTTATTACCCTAACCATGTTACCTACACACGCATGACCAGGTTGTACTTCACGCATGTAAGGTTGTACATCTAAAAACCCGGTTCCATAAACAACAATATGAACATCAACATGAACCATATGGAAAGAAATCATATAACACACTCACACATATGGAAAGAAACATGGAATATATAACACATATTCATACATCGAATCAGTTGATGATCGCACAAACAACTTTAATCTACACTATCATATCATCATTTACTTCACATGCGTTCGTACATATATGTTAAATTTTTAAAGCCTTAGACACTCCATAACTGCCAACGACCGACCGAGCACGATATCCATATCATCACATACACAAACTCCTATCCCTACCTGTTACAACTAACACACCGATTCGCATGCGAGTTTCATGTATTTAGAACGAATTCAAACCTGAAATTCTTATACAATCAAATACACAAGCACTCGTAAATCCTGAACAGTTAGTTATGGCATTACGATGATCAAGTATATAAACACTCGTAACATGAACAGTCAATCATGATATATATATACGAACACTCGCAACGTAAAAAGTTAATCATGACCTATACATCGATTAGGTATATACATGTATAATCATTCACGATCCACCTAACATGTTTCACATAATCAATAGTTTCATATAGTTTCATGTAACCACTTAGTCACAGGCAACAAACGAAGCAAAAGTCGGACCGAAACAGACACCGAAACATAACTAACCTTGAAAAGATATAGGGTGAGATAGAGAGAGAGAGAGAGAAGAAGCAACGAAGATTGGGGGGCTGTTACCGCACGTCGAAGAAGAGGGGTTGTCACAGTGTCGCCGGTTGATTTCTGATGTTTAGGGTTTGTTATGACATGCATCAAACGTATATAATGAAAAAGATGGATGTGGCGGTTTGGAAGGAATGGGCCGAAGAGGGTTTGTTGGGCTGGGGTTTCTTGAGTCAAACAAAAGAATCAAAAGAAAGAGCTGTGGGGTGACGTACATCATTTTTAGATGATTTGAATTATTACTATTATTATTTGTTTTTTTTTTCTAGCCACAACATATAATCACTTTTACATATATTACTCTACTTTATAAAATATGAATTCAGGTTACGGTTCAACGATTAGGGTCGGTTCGATCAAATAACTAATTTATAAATACATAACGAGAACTGAATCAGGGAAGATACCTGATTTTTTTTCCGAGATGTCTCATTATCCCCAAGTTGAAAGAAATTTCGTCCCGAAATTTAGCACGTAGTTACTGAGGAAGCTAGTTAGGTTGCGTGGTTTCCTGGTTTTCCTGGGGTGTCACATAAGCTACCTTAACGAGTCGTAATGGGTCGTAAGCACTTAGGTTAGGTTTCGTTTTAGAATGTAGGCTTTGTTAAACCATATTACATGACTCCCTACACTCATTTGGTTTACGAAACCTCATCCTATCCGATCTTCCGATTTAGGTCCGGTTTATTTACATAGTTACCTATATTAAGTGCCGTTTGATTATGTGATCCCTCTAGCATTGCTTGGTTGTTATCCAAAGACTTCTAAGCATCCTCAGGTGAGTACATAGTCCCCTCTTTTACCGTTTTGGGGTGATACACATGTGCCTACTTGTTACTTTCATGCTTTTCATGTTTTTATATCATATACTTGCTATGTTCATTAGTACGTAGATAGTACATGATTTCATTATGTTTTGCTATGTATGTTCACTTAGCATGCTAGCACATTGATTTTCGTATATTACATTTTGTTGTATATGCTCATCCAGTATATGGACACATTGTTTTACATTTTGAACTGTTTAAAGCTGTTTGATTTATGTGAACTGTTTGAAGCTGTTTGATTTATGTGAACCGTTTGAAGCTGTTTCATTTATGTGAACCGTTTGAAGCTGTTTGATTTATGTGAACCGTTTGTAACTGTTTGATTTATGTGAACCATTTGAATCTTTTTGAACCGTTGGGTTAGGGAAGTGATTAGGTAATGGAGCGAGTGTAATGTGATAAAAGCATGGTGGATACGCCGCTGGTACTTCCTATATATAAGTGCTTTTAACACATTATATATCGTTGCGTTATCTAGATCACTTGGGTAAGGTTATCAAAACAAAGTTATATTACAAGGTTTTTTTAACAATATAAAACATTCGAGTTTTATTTCAAAAACGATTTACAATTTGGGTTTTACTAAAACAAATGTTTTGAGTAAGATTCATGGTATCGAGGTTTTATAAATTATAACAAATCTGTTTTAACTTGGTTATTTCAATTTACAATATAAACATTTTACAAAACTAAGTTTTCTAAATATCGAATAACAAAGTTGTTCAAGTTATTTCAAAAGGTAAAACGAGCTATGAATCTGACACTTACATAAAACCTATGTACTCGCCGGCATTTTTATGCTGACGTATTTTCACATCTGTTTCAGGTACCATAGTTGGTGATGTTTGATGATGATATTGATGCATGCTCACATAGGAACGGACGAGGCCTTAGTGACTTAATAACAATGAAAGTCTATTTGTTCATGTTTTGTTTCTAATTTCAATGCAATGTAATACATTTAATTCAATAAAACAGAATTTCAATCCATGTGTTATGAAATAATGATTCTGTTACAACACACCCTGACGTTTCCGCCGTGATTTGTTGTTTTACGCGGTCGGGGTGTGACAATTCTAAACCATAAACCCTTGCATAACCTTTCTCGAACGATAACTGGGTCAACATCACTATCTCTCAAGTCCAATACCCTTCTAACATCCGCCACTGTAAACTTAACCTCTACATCAATATCCTGATCATTTTCATCTTTCTTCTGTACAGCTGAGTATATTGTCTTTTCTTTCTCATCATACCTCACGGACTTCCAGAACATCCTAACATGCGACTCATAACATTTCGTCCTATCACTCAATGCCTTAGCAATTATGCTATCCTTTAAAAATGTCACTATATCTTTGAATGGTTCCATATTCGCATAATTTTCATCTAAAATACAGTAGATGTTGTGAGCTGGATGCCAATCAGATGCTCTTGCCTGTAAGAATTATCAACGTTAGAATCTGTACAAACATCGAGACATAAAGTGAAAAGTGACAAAATTTTCAAAAATTCTCAAAAATTTTCTAAAACTTGGAACACTTTATACTCTCTACTCAGTACTGATGATCGGATGGCCATCCGATCGGATGGTCATCCAATCGAATGAGTCAAATCCGATAAACATCAATCATTCAAGACATGTGTATTTGGATCGGACGGCTATCCGATCAGATTGTCATCCGATTGGATTGTCATTCGTTCCAAATGAATAACAAGTCAGCACATTTTGAAAGACATGAGTGAATAAGTGATTTTGGATCGGATGGCCCTCCGATCGGATGATCATCCGATCGGATTGCCATTCGTTCCAATTCAGGTAAGAACACTGATGATCAGTCATAAGAAAGTGTGTTTTGGATCGGATAGCCCTCCGATCGGATGGTCATCCAATCGGATTGTCATTCGATTCAAAACAACAGTTAACAGATAAAGCATGTATAGCAAGTCAACACTTAGAAAAATTTTCAAACACTAAGGTTGTAGGACCAGTTTTGACTCCGAAACGATTGCGAAACGAACGTGAAACGTGCGGAAACCGTACACGAACGTTACCTAATCACACGAGACGTAATATAACTGTGATTCTATTATAAATCTGATATTGTACAGCACCTTGAATCACAATGACAACACTTTCTCTCTCTAGATTCTCTCTCTAGAATCTATGCTCTCCTAAGCTCCAAATGCCAAAAGTCCTAATTCTAAAGTTAACTCTCCTATTTATAGGCACAAGGTTATAAGGAGGTTCTCCTTATTTACAATAACGCTACCTTGCCCTTTTTACTAACTATTACAATATAAAGCTTTGATTTAAATTGTTTCTGCTACGAACTTGATTGACGGAGGCGATAGACACATAATGCACTAACAAAGGTGTCATAGATCGGATGTTGCCATTCGTTCCATGGCTCATGAAGAACAGTTTGAATACAATTATGAAGATCAAAAAATTTCTAACAATTTTCCAAAATTGAACACATTTTCACGTAGAGAATTGCCCGAGTAACAAAACCCTATGTTCAGATTTCTCTAAAACGTCCTAGTTTGGGTTTAATTTCAGTTTTAGTGCATCGGTTGCCGAACACTTTCAATCTTTCTAACATCAAATCTATGGTGTTTTTGTACAAATTGAAACTGTAAACCTATAGATCTAAGGCCGATTAACCAAACCCTATGTTCAGATTCTATCAAAAATCCCTAACAAAGCCTAGATCTAAGATCTATCATGAACAGTCATAGACACCTCATAAAAACATCAAAATCATCAAATTTAACGGTTAAAATTAGGAGACTTACCTTTCCCATAGTGAAGGTTGAGTGAGCCAACAATCCTATGTAACTTGGAAAGCAAGAAAGTGAGAAATTGAGAGAGTTTGAGTGTGGGACGAAAGGCGGTTCGATCATATGTGTTTGACTGAACCCTTTGACCCCCTTATATAGCATTGACCACCAATCGGATGGCCATTCGATCGGATTGCCATCCGATCGGATTGCCATCCGATCGGATTGTCATCCGATTCAAACTCTCCTTTTGATTTGTTTTTTTTGACTTTTTCATGTTTTTCAAATTTTATCTGGTTTGGTCAGTTTTTAGGTATCCACTTCAGTATCTAGGTACAAATTAATGACCCTAGGTACTCAATTTGCCTACCAAGTCCAAGTTAACGACCTTGGTTGACCCGAAACGAAACAACTGACATTTTGTTCAACATTTTTCAATCATTTTTCTGAAAAATTATGCAAGTTTCAACTTAATGAACTTGTCTTGACTTTGAAATTCTTAAACTTTTTCAAGATTAGCTCCCAACCCTGTTGTCTAGTCCAGAAACTTCCTGCTTTGCTTCACTTCTGAGATTCTGAAGATCGGCTTTCTACCTTGGTTTGTCGAAAAACTAAAGCAGAATATAAAATCTTTTTGAGATTTTAAAGAAAGTTTAAACTAAAACACAATGAAATCTTTTTGGATTTTTGGCTAAACTAAAATGAAAAGCTGTAAAGGTAACAGTAAACTATTTACAAACATATTTTTGGTGAGCGTGTTAGAGGATCATATCAGCTGCCGACAAGTTACAGGTACCGTTAAGCTTAATTTTTCACACTAAGTATTAAACAATTCACTTAGATTGCCGGTATACTGATCCTTTTAAATTCTTACAAAGACTTCAACTTATTCAGGATAGATTTAGATGTCTTAGGATCTTAACTTATTCGTGTGTCCCACCTCAGAATATACTCTCATATCCAGACTTCTATATTCAGTCTTATAGGTGAACGTACAATAATGATATCTGTAAAGAGTAGTGCGAGGCCATGAGAACTTAGGTTAGAACTTCTGTTCAGACAGAGAGATGATGTCTTGACTTTCGGTGTCTCCCTCTTGGGGATCTTTTCTTCAACAGCACATGATTAGCATTTTGCAATGTTTATCATTTTTATGCTGAGGGGAGGCTTTAAAGATTAAAGCTTGTGCAGAGTATTATACGAGGACTAGGCTATTGCTTCCGCAAAATCAGAAGTCCTGGTATAATACCCCAGATACCATCAAGTACATAGACCTAGTATGTCAGAAATAGAAAGTCTTTTAAACAAGATTTCAGGGGTTACCTATATATCCAAGAGATGTTCCCCACGAAATAAGTAAGGAATGATTTTTATGTTTATATCCCGAAAAAGTCTACTAAACGTGTAAAAACCTATCGACATATCATCAACGAGACTATTTAATGCTTTTTAAACATTACATTTCTTTAGCATACCGTAACTGTCTAGCTGTTGTACTATCATTTCCTCTTTTTACACAAACTCTTTTTGGGTTTTCTATTGTTTTTGGATTTTGAAAATTTCTAATGTTTTTGGATTTTTGTATTTTTTATTGTTTTTGTATTTTCTGAAATCTATCTCCCCCTAAATACGAAAACAACTAAAAAGACGGCAAACCAACGCAGTCTGCTTTTCAACATCGTCTGCAGTGGTTGTCTCATCAACGCCAAGCAATTCATCCGCCACCAACAAAAGCTTCATACAATTCAATTTTAATAAATATTGAAAACGTGATTTATCAAAAGCTTTGGTATGTAAATCTGCCTTTTGTTCGTCGGTGTGGATTTTATCTATTCGAATCAACTTCTTCTCGAAACAATCTCGGATGAAGTGATGTCGAATTTCTATGTGTTTAGTTTTAGCGTGATGTACCGGATTTTTCGTTATGTTGATTGCAGCCTCATTATTAACAAATATAGGAGAGGTAAGAAATTGCAAACCGTAATCGCGCATCTGTTGCTGGATCCACAGAATCTGCGAGCAGCAACTGCTGGCTGACACGTACTCTGCTTCACACGTAGAAAGAGCACCAGAGGTTTGTTTCTTACACTGCCAAGTGACCAAGCGAGGACCGAAGAATTGGCATCCTGCAGTTGTTGATTTTGCATTGATTTTACAGCAACCGAAGTCCGAGTCTGAGTATCCTTCAAGCTTGAAGTCACCATCTTTGGGATACTACAACCCCAGGCTTTGTCACACCCCGACCACGTAAAACAACAAAACGTGGCAGAATCGTCGGGGAGTGTTGTAACAGAATCATTGTTTCATAACACATGGAAAATTGAAATTTTGTTTTTTTGATTAAATGAGTTACAATGTCTTAACAAACAAAGAAGTATAACATAATTAACTAGTCTTGCATCTTTTATTATCACTAAGGCCCAAGTCCGCCTATATGTATCTTGATCAATCCTATGCATCATCTCCTGAAACACATGTGAAAATAGGTACGTCAGCATAAAAATGCCGGCGAGTACATAGGTTTTGTGAAAATAGGATTCATGACTTATAAGTTTAGAAAAAAGTTGTTTAACAAAAGTCAGTCATGACCCTTGTAAAATGTTTTGTTTTATAAATCATTTGAAAAGCGATGATAAAGTAGATGATATGTAAAAGAATAATGTAAGGTTAAATGAATAACCAAGTAAAATGAGTTTGTATAAAATAAGTTGTTTTGCAAAACAATGTCTTGTGAGAAATATGTTATTTGTATAAAATGTTGTATGTCTACATTGAAATGATTTAAATAACGCTACGATATGTAATACCATACAAGCACTTATGTATAGGAAGTACCAGCGGCGTATCCACCATGCTTGTATCATATTACAAACGCCTCGTTACTTAAATCACTTACTCAAACCAAACCACCAAAGTAAAATGTTCATGTTTAAACCAATAGTCCAATGTTATTGTATAACCCAAGTTAAATGTAAACCATGTAATGTGTAAACAAAAGTTATGTATGGTAAGTAAAATGAGACTACTTAAACCACAAGTAAAAATGTACAAAACAAAGTATTTGAATAAATCAAAAGTTATGCTTTGCAAAATAAATGCATGTTTTACTGATACAAACACTTATACGATAAGTTAAACGCATACATTCAAGCCTTGAGACAGGCGGATAACCCTAGAGTAAAGGTTATCAAAAGAAATGTTATCGGATTCAGTCATTCCTTTCATCCAAACAAACCTAGGATGTCAGGAACAGGATTTGTCAAGTCCTATGGTACCATTACTTACTACATAGCGGCGTAGCTAATGTTAATGAATGTATATAAGTCCCGTTTGTACAAACCAAATGTTATACCAAATGTAAACATGTTATATGAAAGTAATGTACCTAATATGCTTAAGTAAACATACAAGGTAGAGATGTAAAACAATGTGTCCATATGTTACGAGAACATATGCAACAGTGATGCAATGTAAAACAATGCACTAAATATGCACTAAATGGACATACATAGCATAAAACATAATGAAATCATGTACTAATAGTGTACTAATGAACATAGCAAGTATATGATGTAAAAACATGGAAAGCATGAAAGTAACAAGTAGGCACATGTGTTTCACCCCAAAACGTTTGAAAAACAGTAAAAGAGGGGTCTATGTACTCACTTGAGGGTGCTTAGAAGTCTTGAACAACAACCAAGCAAAGTTAAAGGGATCACGGAATCAAACGGTGTCACACCCCGACCACGTAAAACAACAAACTGTGGTGGAAACGTCGGGGAGTGCTGTAACAGAATTATTGTTTCAAACCATGGATACAAAGAGTCTCGTTTTATTAAATATTAAACATTGCCTTAAGTTAAACAAACAAGTCAAACATAGTCTATCATTGTTATTAAATCACTAAGGCCTCGTCCGGTCCTAAGTGAGCATGCATCCTATTTGTAATCAACATTAAGCAACATCACCTGAAACATATGTAAAAACAAAGTCAGCAAAGAAATGCTGGCGAGTACATAGGTTTTGTGAGAGTGTCAGATTCATGGCTCGTTTATACGTTGAAATAACTTGTACAACTTCGTTAATTGTTATTAGAAAACCTTGTTTTGTAAAATGTTTGTTTCGTAAAATGGATAACCAAATCAAAACAGTTTGGTTATAATTTATAAACCTTGATGCCATGAATCTTAACTCAAAACATTTGTTTTCGTAAACCAAATCGTAAATTGTTCTCGAAATAAAACTCGTATGGTTTATATAGTTTCGTAAACATCGTTTCAAATTGTTCGCCCAAGTGAACTAAATAACACCACGGTATGTAATATAACGAAAACATATATACATAGGAAATACCAGCGGCGTATCCACCATGTTTTCATCACATTACACCCGTCCCGTTATCTAAACACTAACCGAAAACCAATCGTTTACCCAAATCGTTTAATTCGTTAAACATCGCTTTAGTCGTTTAAATCATTCTCGTTTTAGATCGTGAAACTACTTCTGGTCGTCTCGCTAATAACATTCAAACCTTTGTGACTCGTCTATTGTTCCACTCGTTTTCGCATTAACAAACCTCCAAAGGGTAAGTTAACAATCATCAGATTCAGTCGTTACCCACCTAACCCACACATAACCATGGGTGCGGTCTGATAACGGGATTTGTCAGATCCTATGGTACCATAACCTAATACTGGTCGGCTTGATCAATGCTAATGAATGTCATTCGTTATGTAACTACAACCAACAAGTTCGTTCACATTATCGAAATCGTTATTAGTTTAGTATAAACCATCTCAATCGTTTTGAAACCATCGTTAAAACATCGAAATTGTTTAGATACATATGAATCACCCCAAAACAATTGAAAATAGTAAATGAGGGGACTATGTACTCACCTTCGGGTGCGTTTTTATGTGTTAACACAATCCCTCAAATCGTTTATTTGTCCTAAATTAAATAAGAATGCTTTAATAATCAAAACCCACAAAATACATGCAAAATACTACTTAAGTCATTTCTGTTTTAATATATATGAAAATGGACTGTATTCGGACATTTAAATAAAATAGCTAACTTATTCCAAAAATTCCCAAATTTTTACAGAACGTCTCACACGAACCAAATATTATTGTGTAAAAATATCGGGGTTCAGTTCATTATCAGTATTTTATAGAAAATCGTTTACCGGACTGCAATCAGATTTGTTACTTTCTGATTGCAGTCTGCGAAATAATTCACTAAAAATTTATCGTAAGTCCGATTCACGAAATTCCAGTTGCAGGATCACGGCGACAACAGTGGCCATTTACAGTATAAATTTCATGAGCTGGTTTAACATAGATTTCAAGTTATAACTAAAAACATATCACCCATTTACTGCAGTGAAAACTCAGCTTTAGCTGCTGTTACAAAATAGGTCTTTAAAAATAGTAAACCACTTCGAAAAATTACGATTCCAGTGCCATTTGGTCAGTTTTTCGAAAATACACAATTTAGGCTTCAGAAAATCAGTTTTTCGATCTGTTATGGTCCGGTTACAGCCAGTTGAAGTCGGCTGGAAAAACCAATCAGCATGTTTCTTTTTAGTGTTCTTGATCCTTAGTGTTTAACATAAGCATCATACTACAAATTTTAGCCATAAAATGAGATGATCAAAGGTTAAACAAGAGCTTACTACTAGCTTATAGCTAGGGATGATTCTCTAGTGCAAATATGAAGAAAAGATGATGAAGAAGACTAGAATAAAGCTCCTTTGCAAGCCCTTCAAGATGCTACTTCCATGGATCAATTTCAAAGCTTGTATGGAACTTGATATGGAGAAGATGAAGATGTTGAGAGTGATGGTGGTGGGTTCGGATATGGGGGAACCGAATAGAGAGAGAGAGTGAGTGATGTGAGAGTTGAGTGTGAAGATGGAGTGAATGATTTGGTTGTAAGAAGGAACCATACTTATAAGATTACTTGTCATATTATGTCCACTACTATAAGCAAGCAATCTCACAATATCTACACAAAATATA
Source organism: Helianthus tuberosus (assembly GCA_030545235.1). Classification (NCBI taxonomy): domain Eukaryota; kingdom Viridiplantae; phylum Streptophyta; class Magnoliopsida; order Asterales; family Asteraceae; genus Helianthus; species Helianthus tuberosus. Next base: position 114,372,499 of record CM060370.1, read on the forward strand.
TAAGGCAATGGTGGATGATTGTGTGGGTCCATGGAGGGACCGAATTCGGTTCAAATGGGGGGGGGGGGGGGTTGGGTGTAAAATTGTGACTAAATGGGTAATTGTTAGTTAGAATGAAAGTAACTAACTTATACTTGTTAGTTATAAGGTTTTTTAGCGGGTGTTATGGCAAATGGGGATCAAGTCTAGCAAAAAATAATAGAACAATATATTTGTCAAAAATTTAGTGTCCCGGGTAAAGTCAGGTTGTCCGGTTAAACACCATTTCGTTAAAGTGTTTAATTATGTACCGGGTATTTTATCTAGCGTTCAAATCCCGATTTATGGCGTTCTAAATAATTCTTATTATTCTATAAAAATAATCTCGCCAAAATATTACTGAAATAAATTTCAGTTGCCAGGACTGGCTGCGTTGTCTGCGTTTCGCAGTAGAAGCACTGTGTCGCGCAGAAACACACGGTACGCGCTTAAACTTGAAAAATAACGTTTTTAGGCGTTTTAATTTATTTCTCAACACAGACCTGATTAAAAATAAATTTTTAATCATAACAGAATATTTTTGAGATTTAAATATTAACCGGGCGGTCACCAACGTTCGTTTCGCAGTTTTGTCGTAAATAGTTCTTTAGTTCAAATAAACATGTTTTCGCCATACCGAATCCTTTGAAACTTATTTCTAAGTTATGTAAAGGGTATTTAAGGTATGTTTGCCTTACGTCATAGTTCCGGAGTGTACGTCGCGTTAAACTGATTGCGTTTAAGCACCAGTTTGCGTATAACCTTCCAGAAAGTGATTTAAAGCTCGAAATCGGAATCAAATCAAATTGTAAAATTAATAAACATAATTGCACATATAATAACACCAAAGCACATATAATAACACCAAAGCACATTGTTTTATTGATAACTGACATTGTTTTACAGTATACGATGATTACAGAACACAGTTGTCACAGTCTCCCCTACTTTAGGAAATTTCGTCCCGAAATTTTATTTAGAGAAATCTTGTGAAAAAAAATGCGGATATTTCATCTTCATCTGGTTCTATGTTCCCAAGTAAACTCGGGGCCACGTTTGGATTCCCAGCGAACTTTGACCAAATGAATCCGTTTGTTCTTCAACTGTTTGTATGTACGGTCCACTATCTCCACAGGTTTCTCGACAAAGTGCATCGTTTCATCAATTTGAATCTCGTCGAGAGGAATGTGAAGATCAGTATCAGCTAAACACTTTCGCAAATTGGACACGTGAAAAGTCGGATGAACATTTCCAAGCTCTGGAGGTAGCTCTAGTCGATAGGCAACCTTTCCAATTCTTTCAACAATCTTAAATGGTCCAACATATCATGGTGCAAGTTTTCCTTTCTTTCCAAATCTCACCACTCCCTTCCAAGGTGACACCTCGAGTAGGACACGGTCTCCGACTTGAAATTCCAAGGGTTTGCGTCCCAAATCCGCATAACTCTTTTGACGGCATCTAGCTGTCACAAGATTATCGCGAATCTTCTTGATTTTGTCTGTTGCTTCCAGAATGATCTCAGGTCCAGTAAGCTGAGCTTCACCAGTCTCATTCCAACAGACAGGTGAACGACATTTTCGACCGTAGAGAGCTTCGAATGGTGCCATCTTAATGCTAGCATGATAACTATTATTGTATGAGAACTCGATCAATGGCAAGTGAGAATCCCAATTACCACCAAGGTCTATCATGCATGCTCTAAGCATATCCTCCAAAGTTTGAATCGTCCTCTCAGATTGACCATATGTTTGGGGATGATAAGCAGTGCTTAGATTTAGTTGGGTTCCCAACGCAGATTGCATGGTCTTCCAAAAATGAGATGAAAATCGAGCATCACGATCGGAAATGATATCTAAAGGAACACCATGTCATGATACAATCTCGTCTACATAGATCTTGGCAAGCTTTTCAGCAGAGAAATCCTCACGGATTGGTAAGAAGTGAGCAGATTTTGTCAAACGATCAACTACAACCCAAATAGCATCATGACCTTTAGACGTACGCGGTAACTTAGTAATGAGATCCATTGCAATGTTCTCCCACTTCCAAACCGGTATCTCTGGTTGTACAAGCAAACCAGAAGGTCGTTGATGTTCAGCCTTGACTTTGAGACAAGTTAGGCATTTCGATACATACAAGGCAACATCCTTCTTCATACCAGGCCACCAATACTGAGTACGAAGATCCTTGTACATTTTATCAGCAACAGGATGGATAGAATATCGAGACTTGTGAGATTCGTCCATTACTAAGGTGCGAATATCGTCCTGATTCAGAATCCATAAACGATTCTCAAAAGAGAGTAAACCATCGTCTTTCCTTTTGAGTTTAAGCTCAAGTTGAAGCGGTAGCTCATATTTCAATAAGTCTTTGATCACACAAGCTCGTTGAGTTTGAAGAACACGAGATTGAATATCAGATGGAGTTCGCACAGAATGAAGCTTGACTCGTTCCTTTCGACTAAGCGCATCGGCTACGACATTCGCCTTACCAGGATGGTAGCGGATCTCGCAATCATAATCGTTTAAAAGTTCAACCCAACGTCGTTGCCTCATGTTCAACTCCTTCTGATTGGGAATATGCTGGAGACTTTTGTGGTCTGTGAAAACCACACACTTCGTTCCATAGAGGTAGTGTCTCCAGATTTTAAGCGCAAAAACTATAGCTCCTAACTCAAGATTATGAGTTGTGTAGTTCTTCTCGTGAATTTTCAACTGTCTAGACGCATAAGCTATGACTTTACCACGTTGCATAAGAGCGCAACCAAGTCCTAGATTCGACGCGTCACAATAGACAACAAAATCATCGTTTCCCTCAGGTAGAGATAAAACAGGAGCATCACAGAGCTTTCGTTTCAGCATTTGGAACGCTTCTTCTTGCTTAGGTCCCCACTCAAAAGGCTTATTCTTCTGAGTCAAAGCAGTGAGTGGAACCGCGATCTTTGAAAAGTTTGAAATAAACCGTCGATAATAACCAGCAAAACCAAGAAAAGAACGAACTTCTGTAGGTGTCGTCGGTGTATTCCAATCCTTAATTGCAACAATCTTGGATGGATCTACATGAATACCCTGCTCATTGACAATATGACCCAAGAACTGAACTTCTTTAAGCCAGAATTCACACTTGGAGAATTTAGCAAAAAGTTGTTCCTTCTTTAGGAGTTCCAATGTCAAACGAAGGTGTTGCTCGTGCTCTGCTTGAGACTTTGAATACATGAGAATATCGTCGATGAACACAATGATGAACTTATCTAAATAAGGCTTACAAACCCTATTCATTAAGTCCATGAAGATAGCTGGGGCATTTGTCAAACCAAAAGGCATGACAGTGAACTCGTAATGCCCATATCTTGTACGGAAAACAGTTTTGGGAATATCTTCTTCGAGAACACAAAGTTGATGATACCCAGAATGCAGATCGATCTTGGAAAAACATGAAGCACCTTGCAGCTGGTCGAAGAGATCATCAATTCTAGGTAGGGGATATCGATTCTTGATGGTAAGCTTATTAAGCTCACGATAATCGATACACATTCGAAAAGATCCATCTTTCTTTTTCACAAAGAGTACAGGAGCTCCCCAAGGAGAATAGCTCGGACGGATGAATCCTTTATCAGACAACTCTTGAAGCTATTTCGATAACTCTTGCATCTCTGACGGTGCAAGACGATAAGGTGCTTTCGCAATCGGGTTGGCATTAGGTACAAGGTCAATATGAAACTCGACTTGACGAGCTGGAGGCAAACCAGGCAGTTCATTGGGAAACACCTCTGGATAATCCCCAACAATTGGAATATCCTGAATACTCTTGCTCTTGCCTTTCTCCTCGGTGACATGTGCCAGGAAAGCAACATATCCTTTTCGCAAATAACTTTGGGCCTTTGTACACGACATAAGCTTCAATCCACCAGATGGTTTCTCGCCACGAACTTCCAGAATATCGCCAGACGGAAGAGGAATACGAACAATCTTTTTGAAACAAACCACCTCAGCATGATGTTTGGTTAACCAATCCATCCCCACGATAATATCAAAACTCCCAAGTTGCATCGGCGTGAGGTCGATGGGAAAAAGATGGTTATCAAGGTTTAACTGACAATCACGAATAACATAATCGAGAACAAGAGGTTTACCAGTAGCAACTTCGACAGATAAGGGTTTCCTCAGTTTAGTTCTAGGTATCACAAGCAAAGGCTCAAAAAATAGTGAAACAAAACTTATATCGGCACCAGAATAAAAAAGAATGGATGCAGGTCGATTGTTAACAAGAAACGTACCATTGACGACGAGATTGTCAGCTCGCGCCTCATTTGCATTTAGATTGAATACTCGTCCACGAGCGGGATTCGCATTTGCATTGACATTGACATTCACGTTCGGATTTGCATTCGTATTTGCCAACCTCGGACAGTTGTTGCGGAAGTGACCATACTCTCCACAATTGAAGCATGAACCCGGTGGGAATCTAGCAGCATTCCCCTGAACTGGAGCTTGATTCGGAACAATCTGATTCTGACCCGAATGACAGATGTTGGCCAGATGCCCAAGTTTACCACATGTTGTGCATTGCCTACAAGCTTGTTGTGCAACATGATGACCGTTGCAGCGAGCACAATGAGGTGCGGTACCAGCATATGTTTTCTTTGCAGGCTGTTGAGCTGGTGGGTTCTGAGCAGTTTGTGTAGTTACTGCAAAATTCTGAGCTCCCTTTCGCTTTCTTGACTTCTTCGATGACTCACCTTCTTTACCCTTACCCTTTTTCTTATCCTTCCCAGAATCAATCACCTTCTTTTTATCACCCTTGCGGGTGAGTTTACCCATCCTAACTTGAGACTCAGTCAGGGTAGCAGACAACTCGATTGCTTGGCGAAGGGTGGTAGGATTAACACCAGTTACAATATCCAGAATAGAATCGGGTAGACCATCGATATACCTCTCTATCGCTTTCTCCAACGGGGTAACCATAGTAGGACACAAAAGACTGAGCTCCTCAAATCGATCCGTGTACGCACGGTGTTCTCCCCCATCTTGTTTTAGGTCGTCAAACTCTCGTTCCAAAGCTCAAATTTCATGATGGGGACATAACTCTCTCATCATGAGAGCTCGAAGCTCTTCCCATGTCTGTGCCAATGCCACTTCGGCACCCCTATCGCGCATCACTCTGTTCCACCAAGTAAGAGCACGCTTCTCAAACACACTTGATGCAAATTCAACCTTACGCCCATTCGGACATTGCACATGTCTGAATGTGTTCTCGATACTTTCGAACCATTGAAGGAGTGCAGTCGCTCCTTGTGACCCAGAAAACTTTAGCGGCTTTACAGAATTGAAACTCTTGAAATTACATTGCGCATTGTTATTATTGTTGTTGTATAGCTCGTGAATTTGGGTCACAACGCCTGGAAGCACAGCAGCCATTTGCTGAGTGACAAGGGCTACGATTTCTTCCGCAGTAAAAGTTTGTACATCACGTCGAGGAGGCATTGTCTAACAAGGAAATATGAGAAGCGAGTGAGGTCGATAATTAGGAAAAACCAAAAGAGGTATTGAAAACAATGTCAAAACACAAGGAAGGCGATCATTTGTTCGTTACCTCGAACAAACAAACGACACGCAGTGACTAATCAAAGTGAGTAGGTCAAAAGTAATATATCACGAAGATATGCTCGCCTATAAGTGAACACTCACCCCAAGAGTTCCCAGGTAAGAGTGACTGGTCCGATTATGTGGATTTGTACGAACACTCTAGCCTTAGACAGAAAACTCAGGGTACAGGCATTCACTCTTCCAGTTTGCACGTGTTCACATTATTTAGACCCAAACTTTGACGAGATTTGAAAACTCAGAAGGCACTAAGCCAAAATGAGTCAAACTGAAAGGGTTCAAAACCTTACAACAGAGGGTTCAAAACCTAGTAATCAATCGCCCTAGAACGAATGATTAATTTCGAAGCAGATTCGTATTTTGTTTTTAAAATTCTAAACGCAAATCAACTTGCGTTGGGGTCCTAGAAAGTTATAGTCTAGGTCAAAATATTACTAATAACCTAATTCCCTATAACCATTGGCTCTGATACCAACTCTTGTGTCACACCCCGACCACGTAAAACAACAAACCGTGGCGGAAACGTCGGGGAGTGCTGTAACAGAATTATTGTTTCAAACCATGGATACAAAGAGTCTCTTTTTATTAAATATTAAACATTGATTTAAGTTAAACAAACAAGTCAAACATAGTCTATCATTGTTATTAAATCACTAAGGCCTCGTCCGGTCCTAAGTGAGCATGCATCCTATTTGCAATCAACATTAAGCAACATCACCTGAAACATATGTAAAAACAAAGTCAGCAAAGAAATGCTGGCGAGTACATAGGTTTTGTGAGAGTGTCAGATTCATGGCTCGTTTATACGTTGAAATAACTTGTACAACTTCGTTAATTGTTATTAGAAAACCTTGTTTTGTAAAATGTTTGTATCGTAAAATGGATATCCAAATCAAAACAATTTGGTTATAATTTATAAACCTCGATGCCATGAATCTTAACTCAAAACATTTGTTTTCGTAAACCAAATCGTAAATTGTTCTCGAAATAAAACTCGTATGGTTTATATAGTTTCGTAAACATCATTTATATAACATCGTTTCAAATTGTTCACCCAAGTGAACTAAATAACGCCACGGTATGTAATATAACGAAAACATATATACATAGGAAGTACCAGCGGTGTATCCACCATGTTTTCATCAAATTACACCCGTCCCGTTATCTAAACACTAACCGAAAACCAATCGTTTACCCAAATCGTTTAATTCGTTAAACATCGCTTTAGTCGTTTAAATAATTCTCGTTTTAGATCGTGAAACTACTTCTGGTCGTCTCGCTAATAACATTCAAACCTTTGTGACTCGTCTATTATTCCACTGGTTTTCGCATTAACAAACCTCCAAAGGGTAAGTTAACAATCATCAGATTCAGTCGTTACCCACCTAACGCACACATAACCATGGGTGCGGTCTGATAACGGGATTTGTCAGATCCTATGGTACCATAACCTAATACTGGTCGGCTTGATCAATGCTAATGAATGTCATTCATTATGTAACTACAACCAACAAGTTCGTTCACATTATCGAAATCGTTATTAGTTTAGTATAAACCATCTCAATCGTTTTGAAACCATCGTTAAAACATCGAAATTGTTTAGATACATATGAATCACCCCAAAACAATTGAAAATAGTAAAAGAGGGGACTATTGTAACACCTGTGCCTCCACGGCCATCAAACAAATACCAAACCAATGAATTATTATATTTCATGCTTGGGATTTGTAAAAATATGTGTATCATTTGCACATATCAATTTTTGTTCAATTCCAAACTCTAAATCGCTTTCTGGAAGGTTATACGCGCACCGATGCGTAAATATAACCAGTTTAATGCAACAAACACTCCGGAATAGTGACATAGGCTTAACATACCTTAAATAACCTTTACATAACTTAGAAATAAGTTTTGAAGGCTTTGGTATGGCAAAAACAAGCTAATTCGCTTACAGGGACTAAACTTGACAAACTGCGAAAGTATGCCAATTTGAACTGTAACAGGCATTCCGGAGCATGACCATAAGTTAAACATACCATAAGGTATGCTAAAATAAACTTTTGTGTCATTCAGGGACTAAAAGTGTCAAAAAGTGCACAAGTTGCATTTTCGCGCATAACTTACGTTCTGAATACATCCGGACATCCAAAAATTTATGTAAGCACTAAAATATTTTATTTTAGTGTTTGGCATAAGAAAAATCCATTCTTCACGCCATTTGGATCATTTTTCGCGCTTATGCGCATTCCGTCGTAATTAACCGAACAACGTAACCGTACGGCTAAATGAACCGACACCCGAGATATTTTTGAACACATTTTAAGTTCCCTATAATTTAACTTCATTTTAGAGCTTTGAAATGGGGTTAACGGGGCTTAAACGTGTCAAAAAAACGCATCGTAAACCAAGTTTTGAGGTTGCATGGACTGAAACTGTAAATCTGCCAAACTAGGTCCCTAAGTAGGGTCTAGATGCAGCAAAATGTCTTTTTTACAGCTGTTAACAGCTGTTAACCACTCCCTAACCCCTTGCCACATGTTGATCTCTTATGGTGAGTGGCCATTTTGGGTACCATAAGGTTCCGACACATGTACGGATGTGATTAAGGCGCGATATTCGACAAACGATCCTAACGGTGGACCATTTACTATAAATACCCACCTCCACCCTTCACTTTTCCTCACAAGAATCTGATCCAAAAGACTCTAAGTTGGAACCATTGTTTCATACCTGAGTTATTTGGATCTAGATTAGCATTCGGGGACCCTTTGTAAGTGTTTCTTCGTTCTTTTATTGCTTTTCGAGTCCGAAAGCCAAACCTCGTTTGACTTTCTGCATTGACCAGTTTATGGTCAATGCGAAGTTCGTTAGAACTTCGCAACGTGATTGTAATCATGATGGTTATAGTCCTTGTGACTATGCCTACTGATTACCACGTTGTCTAGGGTCGTAAGGGTAAGCGACTTGATCAGTCGCTTATGCTTTCGAACCCGACCCATTTGGTCGATCATTAGGATCCGACCAAACATATTAGGTGACCATAGTATATAGGGAATAACCTTCCAAGGTTATACCTTATGGTCGCTTCGTTTAAGTAGTTGTATGATAGGTAGTTTATATGCCTTAGGTAAATTACCAAAATGCCCTTTTTACGCCAAAATTCATTTTAAGCATATGTAACATAAATTTTGGTATCTAAACTGATATGGCAACAATATTAGACATGTTAAGGCATATTTTACTTATCATAGGACTAGTTATGCGTTCCGAACGCGTTTTACGCGAACGACGCGTTAAAGTAGCATAAGCTACCTAAACGGGTCGTAATGGGTCGTAAGCACTTAGGTTAGGTTTCATTTAGTATGTAGGATTTGTTAAACCATGTTACATGAGTTCCTACACTCATTTGGTTTACAAACCCTCATGCTACCCGATCTTCCGATTATAGGTCTGGTTTATTAATATAGTTACCTATATTAGGTGCCGTTTGATTCCGTGATCTCTAGCATTGCTTGGTGGTTATCTTAGGACTTCTGAGCAATCTCAAGTGAGTACATAGACCCCTCTTTTACTGTTTTCCAAACGTTTTGGGGTGGAACACATGTGCCTACCTGTTACTTTCATGATTTTCCATGTTTTCACATCATATGCTTGCTATGTTCATTAGTACACTATTAGTACATCGTTTTACATTACATTTTATGCTATGTATGTCCATTTAGTTCATACTTAGTACATCATTTCACATCACATCACATGCTATGTATGTTCATTTATTTGCATACTTAGTACATTTGTTTTCACCACATGCTTACATTTTGTTATGACATTTGGTTTGTTTAAATGAGACAATGTACATTCATTAACACCGATCATGCCGCTCGGTAGTAGGTAGTGGTACCATAGGACTTGACAAATCCCATTCCTGAAATCTCGGGTTTGTTTGGACGTAAGGAATGACCGAATCCGAATACATATTCTTTTGATAACTCATTATTACATAGTTATCCGACTGTCGCAAGGCTTGGATGTATGAATTTTCACAATACCGCATGAATGTTTATATCAGTATAGCATGCATTTTCACAGAACATAACTTTGATTTAAACCAAGTTTTACTTCGATACTATGTTCTTGTGCATATGGTTTAGTTGATACATTTCACTAGCCATACATATTATTTTGGTTACATATTACATGATTTACACATTACATAGTTTACATTTGACACATAAACACTTTTGACATTGGTTATACATTACATGATTTACATATTGACATAAACATTTTAACATATTATTTCAATACATTTGGAAGTTGGTTTAAACATAGACATCTTACATTGTTGGTTTGGTTTGAGTAAGTGATTTAATTAACGAGGCGTGTGTAATACGATACAAGCATGGTGGATACGCCGCTGGTACTTCCTATATATAAGTGATCGTATGGTATTACATATCGTTGCGTTATTTGAAATCATTTTAAATTAGACATATAACATTTTATACAAATAACATACTTTTCACAATACATTGTTTTTCAAACAACTTAACTTATACAAACTCATTTTACATGGTTATTCATTTAACCATGCATTATTCTCTTATTTATACGTATCATCTGAACTTATTGTTTTTCAAATGATTTACAAAGACAAAGCAAATTACAAGGTTCATGACTAAACATTTTCTTAAACAGAAGTCATGAATCTTATTTTCACAAAACCTATGTACTCGCCGGCATTTTTATGCTGACGTACCTATTTTCACATGTGTTTCAGGAAATGAAGCATAGGATTGATCAAGATACACGTAGGCGGACATGGGCCTTAGTGACAATAAAAGATGCAAGACTAGTTATTTATGTTATGTTTCTTTGATTGTCAAGACATTGTAACTCGTGTACTTAATAAAACAATATTTAAATTTCCATGTGTTATGAAACAATGATTCTGTTACAACACTCCCCGATGTTTCCGCCACGTTTTGTTGTTTTACGTGGTCGGGGTGTGACAGAAAAGTTGGTATCAGAGCTCATGGTTATAGGGAATTAGGTTATTAGTAATACTTTGACCTAGTCTATAACCTTTCTAGGACCCTAACGCGAGTTTACTTGCGTTTAGTCATAAAACAATACTGTCACCTATCCTTAGGCGATAACCACAACAAGAACACAAAATTCAAAACCGCTTTGAAAACTAATCATCTGTTCTAGGATGATTGATTACTAGGTTTTAAACCCTCTATTGTAAGGTTTTGAACTCTCTATTATATGGTTTTGAACCCCTTTGAATTTTCAAAACCTCGTCAAGGTTTTGGGTTTTAAATAATGTGAACACGTGCAAACTGGAAGGGTGAATGCCTGTATTCTGGGTTTTCTGTCTAGGCAAGCACTTCGTATACATCTCATCAGACGCGAGACCAGTTGTGCTTACCTGGGAATTCTTGGGATGAGTGTTCACTTATAGGCGAGCATGTCTTCGCGATACATTATTTTTGACCCATTTACTTTGATTTGTCACCATCTCATTTGTTTGCCTTAGGTAACAAACAAATGATCACCATTTTCATTCGATACCATTCTGTATTGATTATCCAATAAACCTTTCACTTGTTTCTTCCTTTGTCTTTCATTTTCTTCTAGAATGTCTATTCCTCTCAGCACTGGTCAAATGTCCGAGCGAACAGCCAAATTTGCCCAGCAAATAGGTGAAGTGATTCAGAAGACTGTGGATTTAGGCATTGCCATGGCTCGTCTCAACAATGAAGCCTCTCGTCTCGACAATGAAGTCACTCAAGAGCCACTGAAGGAAGCAGAAGTCAAGCCTGCACCAAGATCAAGGAAGCGTAAGGCTTCAAGGAAGCCCGCAGCAGTTATACCAAATCAAGCAGGACCTAGCCAGAAGGAAACACCACCTGCTAAGAAGCAATACAAGGGAACGACACCATTATGCAACAAATGTAAGGGGCATCACCTAGCTCACTTACAGTGCCGTCGGTGTGTATCATGTGGACGAGTTGGTCACCTGGCAAGTACTTGTCGATGTAACCCAAACCAAGGTGGTCTAAATCAACCCCAAGTCAACCCTACTCAAGCTCGTTTTCCGCGTGGTACTTGCTACAACTGTGGCGAGACGAGCCATTACAGGAACAACTGCCCGAAGATTGTCAGTGCAAATCCAACCCGTGGATGAGCAATTAGCTGAACAAAGGATGTTGCTGTCTTATGCCTTTGTTTCTTTTATTTTCTTGTAATGTGAAACAATCTGTTTTGTTCATAAATAAATTATTGTTCACAAATTCTGATATACAAGTGTAGTTACATGTGTGTATGACTTTTCCTATGATACCTACATTAAGGAACTATGTTCCTTACAAACTACTTTTGTGATTTCTCTCTTTCAAATGATCACTCATGATTCCCTCGAAAATATTAAGTACTCGTTTCACTCTAAGAAACAAAGTACAGAAAATAAAGTGACATTATGAGTAATCATGCTTCTGCACATCTGTGCCTTTGAATCCTTGGTTAAATAACTAAGGGTATTTCCAAGTCTCATACCCATTACGTTTTGATTTTTTCAACATATACAGTACAAGTATTTCAAAAACAATCTTCATGATCTCAAAACATTTCATATAGTTTGAAAACATTTTTTTCTAAATGCATTGTCTATGTTATTTCAAAAACATTGGCCATGTTATCAAAACCAACCTTCCTAATTTCAAAATGTTTCATATAGTCTGAAAACAATATTAACACAGTACATTTTCTTATCAAGTGCACGATTTCGAAAAGCATCATTCATGTCTTTCAAAAACCTTATACATAATTTCAAAATTCATCTCGCATGATTCTAAAACATTTTTATAAATATACTTACCTAGTACACCTACTTTATAATTTCAAATGTATTATATATAAGGTTTCAGAAACATTGAACACATTTTTTTAGAACCTCATGCATAGTTTTCAAAAATATTTTCTTCATACATTGACTTAACCTTCAAATTCTGCTTCATATGTCGCCTTGACATATCAAGCATCTCAACTTCATAAGCATTCTTACTTCATGTTTTGACATAAGCACGTCCAGTGCAAGGTTTCAAAACATCTTCAACTTCTAAAATCCATATGGGATCTTTTTATCTTCACAATTAGATCCTTGTGGATAATCGTCATACTAATCAGAGTCCTTAATTGGATTCCCTATGTACCTAAATTCGAACATTTCGGTTCCTTATAATCGAAATCGAATTTTTCTTTAAAAAAAAAAATCTTTCTATCTTTATAGTTAGATTCTTGATAATGTTTAAAGTACCAAATGAAATCCACGAGATGGATTCCTAGTGTGCTTTAAATACTTGCGCTCTGTAGCAAAACAAATTAACAAATTAAAGATCTAGATAAACAATCTTTGTGGTTATATGACTATGTGTTCATGCATCTTGTGTTTTCTTTTATGCATTTTGTGTTTTCGTATACTCTGGATATTCGTTATCCAAATCCTCGTAGAATCTTTCATATCTTCATATGAGGGATTCGTAGTAGGATATTCAAAAAAAAGGTACTACCTTAAATCCTTAATGGGCTTCTATGTAAGAATTAAGACCCTTGGATTATATAGTACCACTCCTTGATTCATAAGAGACCCTTTTAGTGGTCTAGTAAAAAAGATTGATTCAAAAATCTGGTTAAGAATGACATGTGATGATATAAGCTGAAAAGACTCCTTGGTTGTCTATTAAAATCATTTATTGATTTAATAAAAGGGACCCTATGGTGGTCTAGTCACACACATCACAGGTTTGTTCATTTGGTTTTCCCTACACATTATAAAATAGACTGTGTGAACTATGCAAGGAATTGTCTAATTATGGACGCGTACATAATTATGAGATTCAGTGCACGGTAACCACAGTAAGATTTATTATGTGTAAGAACCGATAGTGACAACAATAACAAAACGAGAACGATGCAATGGAGGTACGGTGGACGCACCAATGACGCTTTATATACTTGTATATAAGTATCCCTCTTACATTGAGATCATGATGTTATTAAAGTTACTAGAAGTTCAGAGCCCTAACCAATGTTGTTCGATCTTTTCAACTTCATGTTTTCAAGCTCTCACGAGTTTCCTCTAAATAAATTTCGGGACGAAATTTCCTAAAGTAGGGGAGACTGTAACACCTGTGCCTCCACGGCCATCAAACAAATACCAAACCAATGAATTATTATATTTCATTCTTGGGATTTGTAAAAATATGTGTATCATTTGCACATATCAATTTTTGTTCAATTCCAAACTCTAAATCGCTTTCTGGAAGGTTATACGCGCACCGATGCGTAAATATAACCAGTTTAATGCAACAAACACTCCGGAATAGTGACATAGGCTTAAAATACCTTAAATAACCTTTACATAACTTAGAAATAAGTTTTGAAGGCTTTGGTATGGCAAAAACAAGCTAATTCGCTTACAGGGACTAAACTTGACAAACTGCGAAAGTATGCCAATTTGAACTGTAACAGACATTCCGGAGCATGACCATAAGTTAAACATACCATAAATATCCTTCACATAGCTTAGAAATAGGCTTTGAGGTGTTCGGTATGCTAAAATAAACTTTTGTGTCATTCAGGGACTAAAAGTGTCAAAAAGTGCACAAGTTGCATTTTCGCGCATAACTTACGTTCTGAATACATCCGGACATCCAAAAATTTATGTAAGCACTAAAATATTTTATTTTAGTGTTTGGCATAAGAAAAATCCATTCGTCACGCCATTTGGATCATTTTTCGCGCTTATGCGCATTCCGTCGTAATTAACCGAACAACGTAACCGTACGGCTAAACGAACCGACACCCGAGATATTTTTGAACACATTTTAAGTTCCCTATAATTTAACTTCATTTTAGAGCTTTGAAATGGGGTTAACGGGGCTTAAACGTGTCAAAAAAACGCATCGTAAACCAAGTGTTGAGGTTGCAGGTACTGAAACTGTAAATCTGCCAAACTAGGTCCCTAAGTAGGGGCTAGATGCAGCAAAATGTCTTTTTTACAGCTGTTAACAGCTGTTAACCACTCCCTAACCCCTTGCCACATGTTGATCTCTTATGGTGAGTGGCCATTTTGGGTACCATAAGGTTCCGACACATGTACGGATGTGATTAAGGCACGATATTCGACAAACGATCCTAACGGTGGACCATTTACTATAAATACCCACCTCCACCCTTCACTTTTCCTCACAAGAATCTGATCCAAAAGACTCTAAGTTGGAACCATTGTTTCATACCTGAGTTATTTGGAACTAGATTAGCATTCGGGGACCCTTTGTAAGTGTTCCTTCGTTCTTTTATTGCTTTTCGAGTCCGAAAGCCAAACCTCGTTTGACTTTCTGCATTGACCAGTTTATGGTCAATGCGAAGTTCATTAGAACTTCGCAACGTGATTGTAATCACGATGGTTACAGTCCTTGTGACTATGCCTACTGATTACCACGTTGTCTAGGGTCGTAAGGGTAAGCGACTTGATCAGTCGCTTGTGCTTTCGAACCCGACCCATTTGGTCGATCATTAGGATCCAACCAAACATATTAGGTGACCATAGTATATAGGGAATAACCTTCCGAGGTTATACCTTATGGTCGCTTCGTTTAAGTAGTTGTATGATAGGTAGTTTATATGCCTTAGGTAAATTACCAAAATGCCCTTTTTACGCCAAAATTCATTTTAAGCATATGTAACATAAATTTTGGTATCTAAACTGATATGGCAACAATATTAGACATGTTAAGGCATATTTTACTTATCATAGGACTAGTTATGCGTTCCGAACGCGTTTTACGCGAACGACGCGTTAAAGTAGCATAAGCTACCTAAACGGGTCGTAATGGGTCGTAAGCACTTAGGTTAGGTTTCATTTAGTATGTAGGCTTTGTTAAACCATGTTACATGAGTTCCTACACTCATTTGGTTTACAAACCCTCATGCTACCCGATCTTCCGATTATAGGTCCGGTTTATTAATATAGTTACCTATATTAGGTGCCGTTTGATTCCGTGATCTCTAGCATTGCTTGGTGGTTATCTTAGGACTTCTGAGCAATCTCAAGTGAGTACATAGACCCCTCTTTTACTGTTTTCCAAACGTTTTGGGGTGGAACACATGTGCCTGCCTGTTACTTTCATGCTTTTCCATGTTTTCATATCATATGCTTGCTATGTTCATTAGTACACTATTAGTACATCGTTTTACATTACATTTTATGCTATGTACGTCCATTTAGTTCATACTTAGTACATCGTTTCACATCACATCACATGCTATGTATGTTCATTTATTTGCATACTTAGTACATTTGTTTTCACCACATGCTTACATTTTGTTATGACATTTGGTTTGTTTAAATGAGACAATGTACATTCATTAACACCGATCATGCCGCTCGGTAGTAGGTAGTGGTACCATAGGACTTGACAAATCCCATTCCTGAAATCTCGGGTTTGTTTGGACGTAAGGAATGACCGAATCCGAATACATATTCTTTTGATAACTCATTATTACATAGTTATCCGACTGTCGCAAGGCTTGGATGTATGAATTTTCACAATACCGCATGAATGTTTATATCAATATAGCATGCATTTTCACAGAACATAACTTTGATTTAAACCAAGTTTTACTTCGATACTATGTTCTTGTGCATATGGTTTAGTTGATACATTTCACTAGCCATACATATTATTTTGGTTACATATTACATGATTTACACATTACATGGTTTACATTTGACACATAAACACTTTTGACATTGGTTATACATTACATGATTTACATATTGACATAAACATTTTAACATATTATTTCAATACATTTGGAAGTTGGTTTAAACATAGACATCTTACATTGTTGGTTTGGTTTGAGTAAGTGATTTAATTAACGAGGCATGTGTAATACGATACAAGCATGGTGGATACGCCGCTGGTACTTCCTATATATAAATGATCGTATGGTATTACATATCGTTGCGTTATTTGAAATCATTTCAAATTAGACATATAACATTTTATACAAATAACATACTTTTCACAATACATTGTTTTTCAAACAACTTAACTTATACAAACTCATTTTACATGGTTATTCATTTAACCATGCATTATTCTCTTATTTATACGTATCATCTGAACTTATTGTTTTTCAAATGATTTACAAAGACAAAGCAAATTACAAGGTTCATGACTAAACATTTTCTTAAACAGAAGTCATGAATCTTATTTTCACAAAACCTATGTACTCGCCGGCATTTTTATGCTGACGTACCTATTTTCACATGTGTTTCAGGAAATGAAGCATAGGATTGATCAAGATACACTTAGGCGGACATGGGCCTTAGTGACAATAAAAGATGCAAGACTAGTTATTTATGTTATGTTTCTTTGATTGTCAAGACATTGTAACTCGTGTACTTAATAAAACAATATTTAAATTTCCATGTGTTATGAAACAATGATTCTGTTACAACACTCCCCGATGTTTCCGCCACGTTTTGTTGTTTTACGTGGTCGGGGTGTGACAACTATGTACTCACCTTCGGGTGCGTTTTTATGTGTTAACACAATCCCTCAAATCGTTTATATGTCCTAAATTAAATAAGAATGCTTTAATAATCAAAACCCACAAAATACATGCAAAATACTACTTAAGTCATTTCTGTTTTAATATGTATAAAATTGGACTGTTTTCAGACATTTAAATAAAATAGCTAACTTATTCCAAAAATTCCCAAATTTTTACAGAACGTCTCACACGAACCAAATATTATTGTGTAAAAATATCGGGGTTCAGTTCATTATCAGTATTTTATAGAAAATCGTTTACCGGACAGCAATCAGATTTGTTACTTTCTGATTGCAGTCTACGATGAAGTTGAAAAACCAATCACCGATCATGCTGATTGGTTCAGTTCATTAGCAGTATTTGTTTGATGGCCGTGGAGGCACAGGTGTCACAGTCTCCCTACTTCAGGAAATTTCGTCCCGAAATTTATTTTAGAGGAAACTTGTGAGAGTTTGAAACATGAAGTTGAAAAGATTCAACAATACTGGTTAGAGTCTTGAACTTATAGTAACTTTAAATAACATCATGCTTGCAATGTGAGAGGGATACTTATATACAAATATATAAAGCGTTATTGGTGCGTCCACCGTACCTCCATTACAATGTTTATATTTCGTTATTTTTGCCACTATAGGTTCTTACACATGAAAAATCTTTCTGTGGTTTCCGTGCACTGAATTTTATAATTATGTATGCATCCATAGTTACGTAATTCCTTGCATAGTCCACACAGTGTATCTTATAATGTGTAGGGGAAGAAAATAATGAACGAACTTGTGATGATTGTGACTAGACCACCATAGGGTCCTTTTAATTAAATCATTAAATAATTTAAATAGACAACCAAGGAGTCTTTTCAGCTTATATCATCACATGTCATTATTAACCATATTTTGAATCAATATCTAGACCACTCAAAGGGGTCTCTTTGAATCATGGAATGGTACTATATAATCCAAGGGTCTTGACTATCATGTAGAAGCCCAATAAGGATTTAAGGTAGTACATTTTTGAATATCCTACTATGAACCCCTCATATGAAGATATGAAAGATTCTACGAGGATTTGGATAACGAATATCCAGAGTATACAAAAACACAAAATGCATAAACACATAGTCACATAACCACAAAATTGTTTATCTAGATCTTTAATTTGTTATCATTTTGTTAATTTGTTTTGTTAACTGTGCACATGTATTTAAAGCACACCAGGTATCC
The DNA here is from genome assembly GCA_030545235.1 of Helianthus tuberosus. NCBI lineage: Eukaryota > Viridiplantae > Streptophyta > Magnoliopsida > Asterales > Asteraceae > Helianthus > Helianthus tuberosus. The sequence continues at coordinate 114,390,969 of CM060370.1, forward strand.
AATCAGTGGATTTTGATTGGTGCTTTAAATATTTCCAAGAATCCAACTATAAAGATTGAAAGATCTTAAAGAGAAAATTCGATTTCGATTATAAGGAACCGAAATGTTCGAATTAAGATACACAAGGAATCCAATTAAGGACTCTGATTTGAATGATAATTATCCACAAGGATCTAATTGTAACGATAAGAAGATCCCATATGGATTTTAGAAGTTGAAGATGTTTTGAAACCTTGCACTGGATGTGCTTAAGTCAAAACATGAAGTAAAAATGCTTATGAAGTTGAGATGCTAGATATGCCAAGGCGACATATGAAGCGGATTTTGAAGGTTAAGTTAATGTATGAGAAAAATGTTTTTGAAAACTATGCATGGGAATGTTTTTGAAACCTTATATATAATATTTTTGAAATCATAAAGTAGGTGTATTAGGTAAGTATAAAAAAATGTTTTAAAATCAAGCGAGATGAATTTTGAAATTATGTATAAGGTTTTTGAAAACATGAATGATGCTTTTTGAAATCATGCACTTGATATAAGTAATTATACTGTATTAATAACATTTTGAAATCATGAAGGTTGTTTTTGAAAACATAGACAATGCTTTTGAAATCATGCATTTGATATGCTAAGTAAATACACTATATTAAAAACGTTTTCGAACTATATATAAAATGTTTTTGAAATCATGAAGGTTGTTTTGAAAACTTATGTTATGCATGTTGAAAAATCAGAATGTAATGGGTATGAGATTTGAAAATACCCTTAGTTATCTAACCAAGGATTCAAAGGCACAGATGTGCGAAAAGCACGATTACTCATAATGTCACTTGATTTCATGTACTTCGTTTCTTAGAATGAAACGAGTACTTAGAACTTTCGAGGAATTTTATGAGCGATCACTTAAAAGGGAGAATCACAAGAGTAGTTTGTAAAAAACATAGTTCCTTGATGTAGGTATCATAGGGAAATGCCATACATACATGTAACTACACTTGTATATCAGAATTGTGAACAACAATTTATTCATAAACTGAACACATTGTTTCCGGGTTCAACAAAAGAAACAAAAGCAACAGATACAAATTATTTAAAGCAGCAGCTTCTTCTAATCAGCCAAATGCTCATCAAAGGATTGGATTTGCATTGACAATCTTTGGGCATTTGTTCCTGAAGTGGCTCGTCTTGCCACAGTTGTAGCAAGTACCAGACGAAAAATGAGCTTGAGTAGGGTTGACTTGGAGTTGGGTAGCAGCAAGGTTTATAGCAGCTTTGTTTTGGATAGCAAAGCAGCATATGTTAACCAAATGTCCCCACCGTCCACAGTAGGTACATTTGGAGCAGGGTATGAGGTTTGAATGATGACGGTTGCATCGCTTGCACCATGGGGCAGCTCCTAACTACGGCTTCCTAGCTGGTGGCGTTGCTACCTGGCTAGGTCCTGCTTGATTAGGTGCTCCAGCTGCGGGTTTCCTTGAAGCCTTACACTTCCTTGATTTTGGTGCAGGCTTGACTTCTACTTCCTTTGGTGACTCTTGAGTGGCTCTACTTTTGAGACGAGACATGGCGATACCTAAATCCACATACTTCAAGCTTACCTCGCCTATTTGCTGGGCAAATTTGGCAGTTTGCTCGGACATCTGGGTGTTGCTGTGATGAAGAGACATTCTAGAAGGAATGAAAAGCATAGGAAGAAACAAGTGAAATGTTACCGGATAAACAAAACAGAATGGAAATGTATAAGAGTTGCAATCATTTGTTTGTTACCTAGGGCAAACAAATGAGACGGTGAAAAATCAAAGCAAGCGGGTCATAATAATGTCTCGCTGAAGTCATGCTTACCTATAAGTGAACACTCACCCCAAGAGTTCCCAGGTAAGAGTGACTGGTCCGATACTGCGGATTTGTACGAACACTCTAGCCTTAGATAGAAAACATAGAGTACAGGCATTCACCCTTCCAGTTTGCACGTGTTCACATTATAAGACCCAAACTTTGACGAGATTTAGAGGGTTCAAAACCTAGTAATTAATCATCCTAGAACAGATGATTGCTTTTCAAAGCAGTTTTGAAATTTGCGTTCTTGTTGTGGTCGTCGCCTAAGGATAGGTGACGGTATTGTTTTATGACTAAACGCAAGTAAACTCGCGTTAGAGTCCTAGGAAGGATATAGACTAGGTCAAAGCATTACTAATAACCTAATTCCCTATAACCATGAGCTCTGATACCAACTTTTTTGTCACACCCCGACCACGTAAAACAACAAAACGTGGCGGAATCGTCGGGGAGTGTTGTAACAGAATCATTGTTTCATAGCACATGGAAAATTGAAATTTTGTTTTATTGATTAAATGAGTTACAATGTCTTAACAAACAAAGAAGTATAACATAATTAACTAGTCTTGCATCTTTTATTGTCACTAAGGCCCAAGTCCGCCTATGTGTATCTTGATCAATCCTATGCATCATCTCCTGAAACACATGTGAAAATAGGTACATCAGAATAAAAATGCCGGCGAGTACATAGGTTTTGTTAAAATAGGATTCATGACTTATAAGTTTAGAAAAAAGTTGTTTAACAAAAGTCAGTCATGACCCTTGTAAAATGTTTTGTTTTATAAATCATTTGAAAAGCAATGATAAAGTAGATGATATGTAAAAGAATAATGTAAGGTTAAATGAATAACCAAGTAAAATGAGTTTGTATAAAATAAGTTGTTTTGCAAAACAATGTCTTGTGAGAAATATGTTATTTGTATAAAATGTTATATGTCTAAATTGAAATGATTTAAATAACGCTACAATATGTACTACCATACAAGCACTTATGTATAGGAAGTACCAGCGGCGTATCCACCATGCTTGTATCATATTACACACGCCTCGTTACTTAAATCACTTACTCAAACAAAACCACCAAAGTAAAATGTTCATGTTTAAACCAATAGTCCAATGTTATTGTATAACCCAAGTTAAATGTAAACCATGTAATGTGTAAACAAAAGTTATGTATGGTAAGTAAAATGAGACTACTTAAACCACAAGTAAAAATGTACAAAACAAAGTATTTGAATAAATCAAAAGTTATGCTTTGCAAAATAAATGCATGTTTTACTGATACAAACACTTATACGATAAGTTAAACGCATACATTCAAGCCTTGAGACAGACGGATAACCCTAGAGTAAAGGTTATCAAAAGAAATGTTATCGGATTCAGTCATTCCTTTCATCCAAACAAACCTAGGATGTCAGGAACGGGATTTGTCAAGTCCTATGGTACCATTACTTACTACCGAGCGGCGTAGCTAATGTTAATGAATGTATATAAGTCCCGTTTGTACAAACCAAATGTTATACCAAATGTAAACATGTTATATGAAAGTAATGTACCTAATATGCTTAAGTAAACATACAAGGTAGCGATGTAAAACAATGTGTCCATATGTTACGAGAACATATGCAACAGAGATGCAATGTAAAACAATGCACTAAATATGCACTAAATGGACATACATAACATAAAACATAGTGAAATCATGTACTAATAGTGTACTAATGAACATAGCAAGTATATGATGTAAAAACATGGAAAGCATGAAAGTAACAAGTAGGCACATGTGTTTCACCCCAAAACGTTTGAAAAATAGTAAAAGAGGGGTCTATGTACTCACTTAAGGGTGCTTAGAAGTCTTGAACAACAACCAAGCAAAGCTAGAGGGATCACAGAATCAAACGACACCCTATATAGATAACTACATAAATAACCGGACCTAAATCGGGAGATTGGATAGTATGAGGTTACATAAACCAAATGAGTATTGGAACTCATATGATATGGTTAAACAAAGCCCACATACTAAAATGAAACCTAACCTAAGTGCTTACGACCCATTACGACCCGTTTAGGTAGCTTATGCTACTTTAACGCGTCGTTCACGTAAAACGCGTTCGGACCGCTTAACTAGTCCTATGACAAGTAAAATATGCCTTAACATGTCTAATATAGTTACCTAATCAGTTTAGATGTCAAAATATAGGTTACATATGCTTAAAATGAATTTATGTGTAAAAGGGTATTTTGGTAATTTTCCTAAGGCATACAAACTACCTATCATACAACTTACTTAAACGACGTGACCATAAGGTATAACCTCAGAAGGTTATTCCCTATACAACTATGGTCACCTAATGTGTTTGGTCGGATCCTAATGATTGACCAAATGGGTCGGGTTCGAAAGCATAAGCGATTGTTTAGATCGCTTACCTTACGACCCTAGACAAGCACAATTCTAAAAGTGACGAGTTAAACATGTAAAAACATGTTTAACGAGGTTTGAAAACAGGTTTGGAATCAAGACAAAGGGTCTTGATACCAAAAAGTAGTTTGGTTACAAAATACGCAAGAATACGCATTTTGGCCGAAACTACGACTCGTCACTGAGCCTAGATAACGTGGTAATCAGTAGGTATAGTCACTAGGGACTATAACCATCCTGATTACGCTCACGTTATGAAGTTCAAACGAACTTCGCATTGACCATAAACTGATTAATGCAGAAAGTCAAACGCAATTTGATTTTAACGCTAAAAACGAATGAAAAGAACGAAAGAATACTTACAGAAGGTCCCCGCAAGATTTGATCCGATTTTCTCTCAGGTATGAAGCATATACTTCAACTTAGAGAGCATAAATCAGATTAAATTGTGGGTTTTTGCAAATGAGAGCAAGGGGTATTTATAGATGTAGTAGAGCCGTTAAGATCGTTCCTCGTAATCCGAGATTTAATCACAGCCGTACACATCGAGCCCATAGTTTTATAAAACCATTGGAGCCCCTAGATTAAGCCCATTGTTTGTTAGAAACCATTTGCAAGTGGAATACATGAGTATAACAGCCGTAAACAGCTGTTTAAACTGATTTTGCATATCTGGGCAGCTTACACGGCCCGCGTAAGGGGACAGGTAAGGCTACGTGGCCCGCCTGGGGGTCTCAGACCAGCAACAAGTTTCAAAAATGATAGTTTTGGTCCCTGTTATGTTTTAAGCTTCATTCCGACACTTTTAAGGCCCGTTAAGCCAACCTTAAGGCCCTAAAATGATGCCTAAACATTGTGGACATGAAACATGCTCAAAAATATGCCGGATGTCGGTTCGTTTGGTCGTATGATCGCGATGTTTGCTTTATTACGACGGAATGCGCATAAGCGCGAAACACGATCCAAATTGCGCGACGAATGGATTTTTCTTATGCCAAACACTAAAATAAAATATTTTAATGCTTACATAAATTTTTGGATGTCCGGATATATTCAGAACGTAAGTTATGCGCGAAAATGCAAACTTGTGCACTTTTTGACGCTTTTAGTCCCAGAATGAGCATAAAGTTTATTTTAGCACACCGAACCCCTCAAAGCCTATTTCTAAGCTATGTAAAGGATATTTAGAGTGTGTTTAACTTATGATCATGTTCCGGAATGTCTGTTACAGTACAAATTGACATACTTTCGCAGTTTGTCGAATTTAGTCCCTGTAAGCGAATAAACTTGATTTCGGCATACCAAACCTTCCAAAACTTATTTCTAAGTTATGTAAAGGTTATTTATGGTATGTTAAGACTATGTCACTATTCCGGAGTGTTTGTTGCATTAAACTGATTATATTTATGCATCGGTGCGCGTATAACCTTCCAGAAAGCGATTTAGAGCCTGAAATCGAACAAGAATTGATATGTGAAAATGATACACATATTTATACAAATCCCAAGTATGAAATACAATATTTCATTGGTTTGGTATTTGTTTGATGGCCGTGGAGGCACAGGTGTCACAGGGTTCTTCTCAGGTAGCGTAGGATCCTTTTGATGATAGACATGTGCAAGGCTCTAGGACTTGGCTGATATTGGGCCGCGAGGAATGTCGGGTACATTATATCAGGCCTTGATGATGTCAAGTACATCAGCGAACCAATCATTAAGCGGTACAGCCTCTCGTCGACCTTCTCTCCGGTGAGATCAGGGTTGATACCATGATTTGTTGGTAATGTGGTGGACATCGACGCCGTTTCGGACATCCCAAATTTCTATAGAACATCGTAAACATACTTCGTTTGATGTATGAAAGTTCCCTCAGGCATCTGATCCACTTGCAACCCTAGGAAGAACTTCATCTCACCCATTGACGACATTTCGAACTTCTGCTTCATCACTTGTTCGAATTGTTTGCAGAGTTCTTCATTTGTTGACCTGAAAATAATGTCATCAACATATATCTGAACAATAAGCAGATGACCATCAACTTCCTTTGTGAAGAGGGTAGCATCCACCTTTCCTCGGATAAAGCCGTTGGCAAGCAAGTGTTAAGAGAGTGTCTCATACCAGGCTCTCTGGGCCTGATGCAAACCATACAGTGCTTTGTCCAGGAGGTAGAACTTGTCTTTGTGTATAGGATCGGTAAAGCCCGGTGGATGACCGACGTAGACCTCCTCTTTCACTTTTCCGTAAAGGAATGCCGACTTGACATCTAGCTGGTAAACTTTGAAACCTTTCCATGAAGCAAAAGCAAGGAATATTCTGATGTCTTCAAGTCGAGCAACTGGAGCGTAAACCTCAGTGAAGTATATCCCTTCTTGCTGACTAAAACCATGGACAACGAGTCGAGCTTTGTTTCTGACTATCACTCCTCGATCGTCTCTCTTGCATTTGAACACCCATTTCATTTTTATCATTCTGTGCCCGTCAGGAAGATCGACAAGCTTCCAAACTCCTAGCTTTTCAAATTGACCCAGCTCCTCTTGCATCGCATTTACCCATGACTCCTCAGTCAGTGCTTCCTTATATGTTCGCGGTTCAATCTGTGAAATAAAGCAACTGAGTGAGAATTCAGATTGTAATGGAGCAATTTTAGTATAAAAACATGTAAGGCCATGATCAATTTGGCTTCTTGTGCGAACTCTTGATTGCAGTTATCCTATAATCAACTCCTCGGGGTGGAACGAAAGAGTCCTCGGCATAACTTCACCGGGAACGTTCACCTCGCCTTCCAAATTTGTGACATTCTGGTCCACAACTTGTTCATCAACATGAACTGTCTGATCTGAAGATTCGATTTTCTCCTCCTCAGATTCTGAATCACCACGATCAAAAGTAGGGAAAATATCAGATTCTGAATCATCATCATTGATTGTCGTCTGATTTCCTGGAGCAGGCTCGCATTCCGAAGTAGTTGGAGTTTGCTGGACTTCATCATTTTAATCAGCATGACTGGGACCAGCTTCATTGTTATTGGAAGTACGTTGATGTTTAGAAGACCTTGCTGGAAATCTTCCCTGAGATGCTTCATAATCCCGTAAAATATCTAATTCATCAAAGTACTCTGGCTCTTCTTATAGATTAAATGAATCCCATAAGGCATCATAGTTGAATCGCCATGAGACTGCAGGTTTCTATGGAGGCATAGTATATCCTTGACATTCAACGTGCTGTGCTTCGATGATCCTCTTGAGACTTGGAACAAAGACGTGTCTTAGTGGACTGGAATAGCCCACAAAGATACCTTCCAAGCTCTTTGACCCAAACTTTTCGACAGGATCTAGAACTGTGCAGGGAGACCCGAACGACTCTAGATACTCAAGATTTGGCTTGCGATTGTGGATCAACTCAAAGCACGTTTTATTATGCTTCTTCACAGTGAGAACCCGATTGAGTGTATAACAAGCGGCAGATACAGCTTCTCCCCAAAAATTGATTGGTAATTTTGAATCAGCTAGCATCGTTCGCTCCGTTTCGATCAGCGTTCTATTCTTTCTTTCTGCAACTCCATTCTGTTGTGGAGTGTATGGTACACTGAACTCTTGCAGTATACCTCTTCGATCACAAAATTCTTCCATTCTGTTGTTTTTGAACTCCATACCATTATCACTTCTTAGTCTACGAATGCGGGTTTGGTACAGATTCTCTATCTTTCTGAATAACTTCAGCAAACTCTCAAATGTCTCGACTTTTGACTTCAGGAACATCACCCATGAGAATCTCGAATAGTCATCAGTGACCACTAGACAATAAAGATCTCCAGTAATGCTCTTAACATTCAGAAGACTGAAGAGATCCATGTGAAGTCTTTCAAGTGGCTTCGAGACTGAGTTCATCTTTTTACTTGGATAGGATTTCGTGTGTTGCTTTCCTTTCAGACAGCTTATACATTCTCCCTCCAGGTGAAAACTCTTCAAATGAACACCTTTAAGAAGATCGTTATGCACCAGGTGGTTCATCTTGCGTAGATGAATGTGGCCCATCTTTCGATGCCACAACACTGACTCCTTTTTAGTAGCTTTTGATACGAAACACTGAGGGTGACCCGTGGTAGTTGTAGCAACGCTCATGTCCAACATGTACAAATCATTTACCCTTGGTGCTCGCATAATGATCCACTCCTCGGGAATAACAAATCCTGGTTTCAGAATCAGACAATCCTTGTTAGTGAAATATGTTGAATACATCCTATCACAAATTTGACAAATGTTGAGTAAGTTGTTCTCTAGCGCTGCTATGTAGTTGACTCTTTCAAATGTAACGACACCGTTTGATAACGTGCCCTCCCCTATTATACGTCCTCCTTGATTTCCTGCAAAACCGACATAACCGCCGTTGAAACCTCTAACATCGTATAACAGGGTTTTTCTCCCTGTCATGTGTCGGGATGCTCCACTATCCATAATCCACTTTGAGATAGATCTCGGGAGCTCCTGCACATTTCACAAACACTTAGTTAGAAGTTGAAGCAACCTAAGCCTCCTTTGACTTGGGTAGCTTGACGTTAATGTGGGTTGTTGAAGTGTACAATGGTGGGAAGTTTTTGTCGTTCATTTTAAGACTCTCCTCAGATCCAACCTCAACCTCTTTATATAAAAAGAATTCGTCTTTCAGAGGTTGACCAGATGGTTGATCTTTCTATGGAACATACTTCTTCCCTGTTGGGGTCGAAGTTTGTTTCTCCAGCTTCTCGTAAAAATCCAAAGGTACATTCATCTTAACTGGTTTAGTTGAAGATGATTGTTTTGCAATATCAGAAACCTTTGGTTTTGGAACACTTAATGTCTTAGCTTCAAATTTTGGCTTCCATGTTTGTTGTGAAGAAGCAACCCGTTTGTAAAAATGGTCATTTTTCTTTACCCGCTGTTTTACAGGTTTAGTTTTTGTTTTATTACTGTTAGTTTCCAAAATCTTCTTCTCAACAAACATTGGTGATTTGCCTTTGACATCGTTTTTCTTTCTCGGATTCTCAACAACTACAGACTTAGGTTTTGAGTTGGTACACTTTCGTGCAATGTGACCAACTTGGTTGCATTTGAAGCAAGTGCGGGTGTCAACTTCCCGACTTTTACCTTCAGTCTGAGGCTGTGAGGCCTTCTTGGCAAAAAATTCTTCATTTGTTTTTGAAAAGATTTCTGATTCTTGCTCGGAAATGGAGCTTGAACTCTTAACAAACACTTTCTTTTCAACAAACTTTTATTTCTGAAAATTCCTTTTTGGGTAATTCTTACCACCCTGACAACCACCCGACCATCTGTTTTGGTTGTTCTTGTTAAAACGTGGTGGTACAACAGGTTTCTTATAGTAAGATTTATCACGTTCAAAGTTCAAAAACCTTTTTGAACTCTTTAACCCTTCAATCTCGGAAACATCAATTTCAACAAGTTTGAAAACTTTCTTCAGCTTATCAACATTCACATTCTCAATTGGAAACTCAGTATCCGAGTACAACTTATCAGAACCACACATCTTGTACATGACATGAGTAGGTTCATCACTTGAGTTGTTCTGGGATTTTGGTTTTGGAATGTAGTTGTTCAGAAAACATTCTTCATCTTCAGTGGAATCACTGTATGATTTTAGCACATTTTCAACAACATTTTTCATAACTTCAGATTGAACACTGTCCTCATCAGATTGTGAAGTAAATGTGACATCAATTGTTTCTGGTAATTTTTCAGCATCTGTTTTCTCACTTGTTTTAGATTCATTAGCCAACCCGGACTTTTTCTTAGAAAATTTGTTGAGCACAGGTGGTGGAACTTGATGATAACCCACCCCTGTTCCATCCAAGTAAACATCCTCACTAGCTTTGTTCTTCCCGATTGGTTTGGGAACGATGTATTGAAGAACAAAGCTAGCTGAGTTATAGCTGGTCAGCTTTAGATTTATTCTTTCATTTTCAATCTTAGCTTCTTGGAATTGAAGCTTGAGACTTGTGATCTCATCCAATTGCTGGTTGATTTGTTTTTCTTTTGCCTGAAGAACTCCAGATAAATGAATGTGTTCTTTGTAAGTTTTATCATTTCATTCATCTGAATCTTTTATCGTTCTTTTTAACTTGTCAAAATTTTTAGAAATTTTTCTGTTTTCAAGGGTTAATTTTTCATTTTCTTTCTGAAAACGTTCAACATCACTTTTGTCTTTTTCAATCTTTTCGATTAATTCTTTGATTCTCTCACTTGAAGTCTTAACCGGTTTATCTCGATTTAAAACTTCTTTGTCAATCATACTGACTTTTTCAACCAGATCTTGGATTCTTTTGTTTGTGAGATACGCGTGTGTGCTGCAGATTTTGCACTCTCTCGTGCAATTTCTGCAAACACTTTCTGTTTTAGCACAATCAGCCTTACCTGATTCGTTTTTTAAACCACTACTACTGACCTTTCCTTCAGAACTAGAAGCAGACTTGGAGTCTACCTCGAGTGCTTTTGCCATAAGAACTTGGTCGGCCATTTTCGTCAGATTTTCTGCTGTCATCTTCTTTGTAGTGTCGATGAACCCTTCGTCCACTATTTTCGGTTCTAGGGACTTCAGGTATTCTTGACGTCTCTCCTCAATGAGTCTTTCTCTTTCGGCTCTCTTTGCATCGTCAATCTTGATCTGTTCTTCAGCTGTTGGAATTGATTTCATGAGAGTTTCGACATCTACTGAAGATGGATCAACGCAAATGTTGCCTTTTGGATCTAGGTAACATTCACGATCCGGATCCCATCTGTCACACCCGCTCGTAGCGGAAGCGCGAGGTGTGATCTGATCTGTTCTCATTGCATAACAATATAAGTGAACATACTAAATGAATAAAAACAAGCTCCAATGCCATTGTCATAATTGTTTCAAAAGAATGCAACATAAGTTGAATGTATTGGTTACAAACCATCAAATGAAAATAAGTAGTCATCGTTTTATACATCAAAATGTAAGTCTTAAAATGTCAAGACTTTGACCACTATATCACCGCAAAGAGGCGGTATATAACAGGCAAACCCTTCAATAGTTGGCATGGAGTATTGATACTTGTTTTCCTTGAAATGAAATCGTTACATTGGTCCACTAATTCCCTGAAATACATGTAAGTTTGAAAACATCAACAAAAGTTGAGCGAGTTCATGCAGTTTAGTTGTATGAGATGTATCTGTAAAATGTGAGTTGTATAAAATGTATCTGTAAAATGTGAGTTGTATAAACTGTATCCATAAAATGTGAGTTGTATAAACTGTATCCATAAAATGTGAGTTGTATAAAATGTATCTGTATGTAATGATGTAGTATATAAAGCGTCAATGAAATCATTGATCATTAATGTTTCGCGAGGACAGTAATATGTGTGACGAATTAGGAAGCAATCCAAACCTAGACGATTTCATGTCGACTACTATCGACTGGGACACAAACGCACTCTTCTGTATGGGTCCACGACCAAGAGTGGGGCTCGCCAATACCCATTAGATCTAACCACTTGTACCTAGGTCCAAACTGGATTAATGGTGCTTAGATATATAACCCTAATTCGCACATGATCTAAGGTGTTTCATTCCCTAACTTTAACGTACGTTGAACATGTATTTTCCCCGATAGTTGTAAAGTTGTAAAACATTTAAATGAATAGGGGACATGAACTCACAGAATCGCGTCCATGAATAGAATTAATTATGATCTCGCGTGTGGTCGTCTTGAACAATGTTGCGACCTACAAATGTTCTTTATTTGTTAGACACTTCGATCTTTATAAATGACTTGAGTATAAGTCTTGTGTCTTTAATATGTGTTAAGACCTGTATGTCTTTGTTATAAATTGAACTGTGTATTAGATGTATTAACTGATAAATGTTTAGTGTATATATTTCTCCAAATACATATTCTTGTATCTCGTGAGTTGTATCATCGGGTCTTGTCTTCTTGGTTTCGTGTCTTGTATAAGTAAATTGTATAATTGTAATGTTTATCAATTATATGTCATTGGGCTTAGCCCAAGAATTCATGTTATTGGGCTTAAATAATGTTGGGCCTCAATAGTGTTGGGCCTAAATAGTGTTGGGCCTCAATAGTGTTGGGCTTAAATAGTGTTGGGCTTAAATAGTGTTGGGCTTAATGTTATTGGGCCTTGGCCCATATGTTTGGTATTGGGCTTAGCCCATGAGTTTTTGATATTGGGCTTAGCCCATGTATTTATGTTAAGCCCATTATGAAGATAAGCCCATTAAGAAGTGTAAGCCCATTTGTATAAAATAGTCCATTAAGAAGTGTAAGCCCATTTGTATAAAATAGCCCATTAAGAGGTGTAAGCCCATTTGTATAAAATAGCCCATTTGATAGTATAAGTCTTTCATTTTTATAAAAACATTTTTATAAAAATCACTAAGTATACTTTTTAATTAATAAAAACATAATAGTTTTTATAAGTTTCAAAATGTCCGAATTTTGTTAATGGTAACGTAATTTTTGTGTCCGCGTCGAAAGATCGTCTATACGTCGTAGTAATTCCTCGGAACGGCGATATGTTTATAAATTCGCCCGTCATCCGTTTCGACCATAAGTTGTGTCCGAAAGCTCGGAATGTCCGTAAGTTGTTTTCAAGTGTGTCTATATGTATTCTTGTAAGTCTTTAGTTGTAAGTATGTCTTGTATTTATTTATGTCATTGTTATCAAGTCTCTAACTTGTATATATAACCAATACAAATAATAACACATAGCACATACTTGATATGTTTAATAAATATGTATTTTACCAAAATATATATTTATGTCAATTTTTATGTTTAGAAAGACCAACTTTCTAATCTTGTAAAGACTTTGTAAAAAAAAATGATAGTTTTTCTAACATATGATTTCTAAGAAAAGTTGGCCATAGTTCCTTTGTAATATGAACTTTGCCATGTTCATTTACATATCATTTTCTTTTCCAAATCACCATCAATTTACTCATAACATCTTAACTAAAACATATGAGATTTTTATAACATAAACTTATCAAAATGATCTCCAAATCATGTAGGGTTTTGGACATAATCATAACATGTGCTAACTAGTTCAAAAACCAAGTTTACTTCTAGTTTTAACAACTTTTATAAAAATCTCATGTTGTATATTACTTTTTATAATCTTGTAAAAGTCTTGTTTTTAAATAAAAACCTTAAATACTTTCACAAGATCAAGGGTTATGATCATCCCTTTAAACCTTTATGTTAAAAACCCTTTAACATAAACATGTATAATTGTTAGATCATATTTTTAAAACATCCTCTAACAATTTATTTATATCATAATCATCATAACAAGATCAAATATGCATATATCAAGTCTTAGATCACAATATAAACCAACATAAATATATCATGATTATTATTTTTTGCTTCTTTGTATTTTTCATGTTTATTATGTATGATTATTTAGTTATTTATTAGTTATAATAACAATCATAAACATAATATAAGTATGAAAAAAAAATAGATCTTGAAGCTTACTTCTAGCACTTGGCTAGGGATGATCTTAGAAGATGATTAAGAACTAAGAAGATGAAGATCTTGATGGTAGAATACTCTTGAATGGATGAAAACCCTTCCTTTTACTTACAAAAGCTTTAGATCTTCTTATGTTACTTGGAAATCCATTTTGATCAACAAATAAAAGACTAAAGTGAAGTGGGTTTTTGGTGTTCTTGGTATGATGGATGAAGATGATGAGAGAGTTTTAGTGAAAGTAATAAAAGATGACAAAAATGAGTGTAAGGAGCTAGTTTACTTAGTGAGTAAGTGTTGTAATAATTCACCAACATAATCCACTTGCAAACTAATAAAATATCTAGATATTTAACAAAAAAATAGGGTGTGGGACCCCTTTAAAACCGTTCACAACAACAAGGGGGGGGGGGTCTTGAATTGTTGAAATGTTATTAAGTGTTTAAAGTGTTAGAAACTTTTAGCAAAGTTTAGGTGTTTTGGTGTTTAAATGTTTCAAGTGTATAAATGAGTTAAGAAGGTGTTAAGTGACCATTACTAGTCTAATATTATCTAAATAATATTAGATGGTCACTAAAAAAAAGATCCGACATTGTTCGGATATTCGTTTCGAATTGTTTCGGTTAGACGTTATTTGAACGCTAAGTTGTGTAACTTGTGTGAATTGATGTAGTTATTGGTTCGGATGATACCCGAAAGTATCCTCATATGAATTATATGTTTAATAACATTTTTACATGTCGTAAAAATATTAGAAAGCTGATTTCTGCAGAATTTCTGCGGAAAAGTGTTGAAATTGTCGCTTTTAGTGCTTTTCGGCAGTTTTAGTGTTATCGGACATCGGGAAAGTATTAAACCAAACCCTTGTATTTCCATATAGGGTTTAATGTATATTTGATGTTCGACTTTCGTCTGAGTCCTAAAGATGTAATTTAGATGGTTTCTACGGATCCGGAGTTTTCGTCAGCACGCTAGTTCACTAGGTACTACTCTAGTTGTTTCGATGCATTGTTTTAAACTGTTTCAAATATAACCAATAGAAACGAATAATGTGCATCATAAATGAGTGTTCTAAGATGTATATCATGTAATCAAGAAATTCGGATATTCAAAACACATATTTGTATAATGTAATTCATTGCTTTAAATGTACGTAAATTACCAGAAAGTGGCGGTTGTCACATTCTCCCCCTGTTATTGAGAATTTCGTCCCGAAATTCAAGCTGAGTCATCCTATACAAGAGACTACTCGAACAGGTGAGAGTATTTGGCTTTGATTTAATGTTCGCGTTCCCAAGTATACTCGGGTCCATGTCGAGAGTTCCAACGTACATTTTAATAATTTGATACGACTCCTCCATGATTTCTAGACTTTACAGTCCATGACTTCAACAGGTTCTTTAGTGAATTGGAGTTTGTCGTCAATGTGAATAGAATGATAACGGTTGCTTGTGTTGGACTCTATTTAAGATTCCACACATGAAACGTGTCGTGCACACTGTTAAGTTCATCTGGTAACTTCAACTTGTAGGCAACAGTGTCAATCTTTTCTGAGATTTCAAATGGTCCAATGTAACATGGGTTAAGCTTTCCACGTTTACTGAACCACGCTACTCCTTTCCAAGGCGAGACTTTCAACAAGACTTTGTCTCCGACCTCGAAAGATAATGGTTTTCGTCTTTTATCTGCATAGCTCTTTTGTCGATCGTGAACCGCCTTAATACGGTCTCAGATCTGATAAATTTTATCCGTAGTCTCTTGGACTAGTTCCGGACCAATTAATTGACTATCGCCTGTTTCCGCCCAACATAGCGGAGAGCGACACTTTCGACCATAAAGGGCTTCAAACGGTGCAGCTTGTATACTAGTATGGTAGCTGTTATTGTAGGAAAACTCAACTAAAGGTAGATGAGTATCCCAATTGCCGCCTAAATCCATAACACATGTGCGAAGCATATCTTCGAGTGTTTGGATTGTCCGTTCGCTCTGGCCGTCAGTTTGTCGATGAAAGGACGTACTTAAATTCAAATGATATCCAAAGGCCTGTTGAAATGATTTCCAAATTCTTGAAACAAAACAACCGTCTCAGTCCGAAATGATTGAAATAGGCACTCCATGACGAGCCACTATTTCTTTGAGATAGAGTTCCGCTAGTTTCTCAGTACTATCCTTCTCCCGAGTTGGTAAGAAGTGTGCGGACTTTGTCAATCTATCGACGATTAACCATATCATGTCGTGACCTCTTGAGGTCCTGGGTAACTTCGTAATGAAGTACATCGATATTTGTTCCCATTTTTAAACGGGAATCTCGGGTTGTTGTACCAAATCCGAGGGATTTTGCTACTCGACTTTGACTTTCGCGCAAGTCAAGCATTCTCCGACATAAGTCGCGATATCACTTTTGAGGTTAGGCCACCAATAGTATTCTTTCAATACTTAGGCCTATGTGCTTCCTCAAAATATCATCTCGAAGGCCACTAAAGAATGGAACCCAATTTCGACCCATTAGGTATAAAGTTCCATCTTCTTTCGGCACTAATTGTTCCTTCATGCCTCGAAGTGTTTCTGCTTGAATATGCTCTTCCTTGAGCGCTTGTGAATCATCTTCTCTAATGCTTGAACTCTCAGTGTTCTAACTCGCTCCTTGCGGCTCAAGGCGTCTGATACAACGTTCGCCTTGCTCGGATGGTACTTTGTTTTATAATCAAAATCGTTCAACAATTCAACCGTATATCGTTGACGCATATTTTATTCTTTTTGGTTGAATATATGTTGAAGACTTTTATGATCCGTGAAAATAATGCATTGAGTACCATATAAATAATGTCACCATATTTTTTTTTTAAAACGAATACCACCGCGCCTAACTCAAGGTCGAGAGTGGTATAGTTCTTCTCGTGAACTTTTAGTTGGCGTGATGTGTACACGATAACTTTTTCACGTTGCATGGGTACACAACCCAATCCTTGATGTGAAGCATCATAGTCTACAACAGAGTCATCGGTATCGTCGGATAATGATAAGATTGTAAAATGCTATGCACCAATCTTAAGAATAAGTTGTAATGCTATATCTTGTTTTTCGATTGGGGAGAATTTATTGTCTTTATGAGTGAAGGAGGTTAGCAATTGAGTAATTAAAAAAAAATCTCAATAGATCTCCGATGATATCACGCTAATACCAAAAATTGTCGGACTCCAGTTGGGGTCTTGGACGCTTCCCAGTTCTTAATTGCTTCGATCTTAGCTGGGTCTACTTGAATGCCTTTCTCGTTCACTACATGCCTGAGAAGTTTTACTTCGCGAATCCAAAATTCGCACTTGGAAAATTTCGCGTATAGTTTCTCCGTCTTTAACAACTCTAAAATGGTTCTCAAATGTTGTTCGTGTTCATCAGTCAATCGTGAGTATATTAATATGTTGTCAATAAATACTATGATGAATTTGTCTAGATACGGCTTGCACACACGATTCATTAAATCCATGAAGACCGTTGGTGCATTTGTTAAACCAAAAGGCATAACGAGAAACTCGTAATGACCGTAACGAGTCTTAAAAGCCGTTTTCGGTATGCTTTCCTCTTGAATTCGTAACTGATGATACTCCGATCATAAGTCTATCTTAGAGTAGAAGCTAGAACACTATTTAAGCCGTATCTAGACAAATTCATCATAGTATTTAAGCCAAAGGTACATTCATCTTAACTGGTTTAGTTGAAGATGATTGTTTTGCAATATCAGAAACCTTTGGTTTTGGAACACTTAATGTCTTAGCTTCAAATTTTGGCTTCCATGTTTGTTGTGAAGAAGCAACCCGTTTGTAAAAATGGTCATTTTTCTTTACCCGCTGTTTTACAGGTTTAGTTTTTGTTTTATTACTGTTAGTTTCCAAAATCTTCTTCTCAACAAACATTGGTGATTTGCCTTTGACATCGTTTTTCTTTCTCGGATTCTCAACAACTACAGACTTAGGTTTTGAGTTGGTACACTTTCGTGCAATGTGACCAACTTGGTTGCATTTGAAGCAAGTGCGGGTGTCAACTTCCCGACTTTTACCTTCAGTCTGAGGCTGTGAGGCCTTCTTGGCAAAAAATTCTTCATTTGTTTTTGAAAAGATTTCTGATTCTTGCTCGGAAATGGAGCTTGAACTCTTAACAAACACTTTCTTTTCAACAAACTTTTATTTCTGAAAATTCCTTTTTGGGTAATTCTTACCACCCTGACAACCACCCGACCATCTGTTTTGGTTGTTCTTGTTAAAACGTGGTGGTACAACAGGTTTCTTATAGTAAGATTTATCACGTTCAAAGTTCAAAAACCTTTTTGAACTCTTTAACCCTTCAATCTCGGAAACATCAATTTCAACAAGTTTGAAAACTTTCTTCAGCTTATCAACATTCACATTCTCAATTGGAAACTCAGTATCCGAGTACAACTTATCAGAACCACACATCTTGTACATGACATGAGTAGGTTCATCACTTGAGTTGTTCTGGGATTTTGGTTTTGGAATGTAGTTGTTCAGAAAACATTCTTCATCTTCAGTGGAATCACTGTATGATTTTAGCACATTTTCAACAACATTTTTCATAACTTCAGATTGAACACTGTCCTCATCAGATTGTGAAGTAAATGTGACATCAATTGTTTCTGGTAATTTTTCAGCATCTGTTTTCTCACTTGTTTTAGATTCATTAGCCAACCCGGACTTTTTCTTAGAAAATTTGTTGAGCACAGGTGGTGGAACTTGATGATAACCCACCCCTGTTCCATCCAAGTAAACATCCTCACTAGCTTTGTTCTTCCCGATTGGTTTGGGAACGATGTATTGAAGAACAAAGCTAGCTGAGTTATAGCTGGTCAGCTTTAGATTTATTCTTTCATTTTCAATCTTAGCTTCTTGGAATTGAAGCTTGAGACTTGTGATCTCATCCAATTGCTGGTTGATTTGTTTTTCTTTTGCCTGAAGAACTCCAGATAAATGAATGTGTTCTTTGTAAGTTTTATCATTTCATTCATCTGAATCTTTTATCGTTCTTTTTAACTTGTCAAAATTTTTAGAAATTTTTCTGTTTTCAAGGGTTAATTTTTCATTTTCTTTCTGAAAACGTTCAACATCACTTTTGTCTTTTTCAATCTTTTCGATTAATTCTTTGATTCTCTCACTTGAAGTCTTAACCGGTTTATCTCGATTTAAAACTTCTTTGTCAATCATACTGACTTTTTCAACCAGATCTTGGATTCTTTTGTTTGTGAGATACGCGTGTGTGCTGCAGATTTTGCACTCTCTCGTGCAATTTCTGCAAACACTTTCTGTTTTAGCACAATCAGCCTTACCTGATTCGTTTTTTAAACCACTACTACTGACCTTTCCTTCAGAACTAGAAGCAGACTTGGAGTCTACCTCGAGTGCTTTTGCCATAAGAACTTGGTCGGCCATTTTCGTCAGATTTTCTGCTGTCATCTTCTTTGTAGTGTCGATGAACCCTTCGTCCACTATTTTCGGTTCTAGGGACTTCAGGTATTCTTGACGTCTCTCCTCAATGAGTCTTTCTCTTTCGGCTCTCTTTGCATCGTCAATCTTGATCTGTTCTTCAGCTGTTGGAATTGATTTCATGAGAGTTTCGACATCTACTGAAGATGGATCAACGCAAATGTTGCCTTTTGGATCTAGGTAACATTCACGATCCGGATCCCATCTGTCACACCCGCTCGTAGCGGAAGCGCGAGGTGTGATCTGATCTGTTCTCATTGCATAACAATATAAGTGAACATACTAAATGAATAAAAACAAGCTCCAATGCCATTGTCATAATTGTTTCAAAAGAATGCAACATAAGTTGAATGTATTGGTTACAAACCATCAAATGAAAATAAGTAGTCATCGTTTTATACATCAAAATGTAAGTCTTAAAATGTCAAGACTTTGACCACTATATCACCGCAAAGAGGCGGTATATAACAGGCAAACCCTTCAATAGTTGGCATGGAGTATTGATACTTGTTTTCCTTGAAATGAAATCGTTACATTGGTCCACTAATTCCCTGAAATACATGTAAGTTTGAAAACATCAACAAAAGTTGAGCGAGTTCATGCAGTTTAGTTGTATGAGATGTATCTGTAAAATGTGAGTTGTATAAAATGTATCTGTAAAATGTGAGTTGTATAAACTGTATCCATAAAATGTGAGTTGTATAAACTGTATCCATAAAATGTGAGTTGTATAAAATGTATCTGTATGTAATGATGTAGTATATAAAGCGTCAATGAAATCATTGATCATTAATGTTTCGCGAGGACAGTAATATGTGTGACGAATTAGGAAGCAATCCAAACCTAGACGATTTCATGTCGACTACTATCGACTGGGACACAAACGCACTCTTCTGTATGGGTCCACGACCAAGAGTGGGGCTCGCCAATACCCATTAGATCTAACCACTTGTACCTAGGTCCAAACTGGATTAATGGTGCTTAGATATATAACCCTAATTCGCACATGATCTAAGGTGTTTCATTCCCTAACTTTAACGTACGTTGAACATGTATTTTCCCCGATAGTTGTAAAGTTGTAAAACATTTAAATGAATAGGGGACATGAACTCACAGAATCGCGTCCATGAATAGAATTAATTATGATCTCGCGTGTGGTTGTCTTGAACAATGTTGCGACCTACAAATGTTCTTTATTTGTTAGACACTTCGATCTTTATAAATGACTTGAGTATAAGTCTTGTGTCTTGAATATGTGTTAAGACCTGTATGTCTTTGTTATTCATTGAACTGTGTATTAGATGTATTAACTGATAACTGTTTAGTGTATATATTTCTCCAAATACATATTCTTGTATCTCGTGAGTTGTATCATCGGGTCTTGTCTTCTTGGTTTCGTGTCTTGTATAAGTAAATTGTATAATTGTAATGTTTATCAATTATATGTCATTGGGCTTAGCCCAAGAATTCATGTTATTGGGCTTAAATAATGTTGGGCCTCAATAGTGTTGGGCCTAAATAGTATTGGGCCTAAATAATGTTGGGCTTAAATAGTGTTGGCTTAAATAGTGTTGGGCTTAATGCCCATATGTTTGGTATTGGGCTTAGCCCATGAGTTTTTGATATTGGGCTTAGCCCATGTATTTATGTTAAGCCCATTATGAAGATAAGCTCATTAAGAAGTGTAAGCCCATTTGTATAAAATAGTCCATTAAGAAGTGTAAGCCCATTTGTATAAAATAGCCCATTTGAAAGTATAAGTCTTTCATTTTTATAAAAACATTTTTATAAAAATCACTAAGAATACTTTTTAATTAATAAAAACATAATAGTTTTTATAAGTTTCAAAATGTCCGAATTTTGTTAATGGTAACGTAATTTTTGTGTCTGCGTCGAAAGATCGTCTATACGTCGTAGTAATTCCTCGGATTGGCGATATGTTTATAAATTCGCCCGTCATCCGTTTCGACCATAAGTTGTGTCCGAAAGCTCGGAATGTCCGTAAGTTGTTTTCAAGTGTGTCTATATGTATTCTTGTAAGTCTTTAGTTGTAAGTATGTCTTGTATTTATTTGTGTCATTGTTATCAAGTCTCTAACTTGTATATATAACCAATACAAATAATAACACATAGCACATACTTGATATGTTTAATAAATATGTATTTTATCAAAATATATATTTATGTCAATTTTTATGTTTAGAAAGACCAACTTTCTAATCTTGTAAAGACTTTGTAAAAAAAAATGATAGTTTTTCTAACATATGATTTCTAAGAAAAGTTGGCCATAGTTCCTTTGTAATATGAACTTTGCCATGTTTATTTACATATCATTTTCTTTTCCAAATCACCATCAATTTACTCATAACATCTTAACTAAAACATATGAGATTTTTATAACATAAACTTATCAAAATGATCTCCAAATCATGTAGGGTTTTGGACATGATCATAACATGTGCTAACTAGTTCAAAAACCAAGTTTACTTCTAGTTTTAACAACTTTTATAAAAATCTCATGTTGTATATTACTTTTTATAATCTTGTAAAAGTCTTGTTTTTAAATAAAAACCTTAAATACTTTCACAAGATCAAAGGTTATGATCATCCCTTTAAACCTTTATGTTAAAAACCCTTTAACATAAACATGTATAATTGTTAGATCATATTTTTAAAACATCCTCTAACAATTTATTTATATCATAATCATCATAACAAGATCAAATATGCATATATCAAGTCTTAGATCACAATATAAACCAACAAATATATATATATCATGATTATTATTTTTGCTTCTTTGTATTTTTCATGTTTATTATGTATGATTATTTAGTTATTTATTAGTTATAATAACAATCATAAACATAATATAAGTATGAAAAAAAAATAGATCTTGAAGCTTACTTCTAGCACTTGGCTAGGGATGATCTTAGAAGATGATTAAGAACTAAGAAGATGAAGATCTTGATGATAGAATACTCTTGAATGGATGAAAACCCTTCCTTTTACTTACAAAAGCTTTAGATCTTCTTATGTTACTTGGAAATCCATTTTGATCAACAAATAAAAGACTAAAGTGAAGTGGGTTTTTGGTGTTCTTGGTAAGATGGATGAAGATGATGAGAGAGTTTTAGTGAAAGTAATAAAAGATGACAAAAATGAGTGTAAGGAGCTAGTTTACTTAGTGAGTAAGTGTTGTAATAATTCACCAACATAATCCACTTGCAAACTAATAAAATATCTAGATATTTAACAAAAAAAATAGGGTGTGGGACCCCTTTAAAACCGTTCACAACAACAAGGGGGGGGGGGGTCTTGAATTGTTGAAATGTTATTAAGTGTTTAAAGTGTTAGATGGTCACTAAAAAAAAGATCCGACATTGTTCGGATATTCGTTTCGAATTGTTTCGGTTAGACGTTATTTGAACGCTAAGTTGTGTAACTTGTGTGAATTGATGTAGTTATTGGTTCGGATGATACCCGAAAGTATCCTCATATGAATTATATGTTTAATAACATTTTTTACATGTCGTAAAAATATTAGAAAGCTGATTTCTGCAAAATTTCTGCGGAAAAGTGTTGAAATTGTCGCTTTTAGCGCTTTTCGGCAGTTTTTAGTGTTATCGGACATCGGGAAAGTATTAAACCAAACCCTTGTATTTCCATATAGGGTTTAATGTATATTTGATGTTGGACTTTCGTCTGAGTCCTAAAGATGTAATTTAGATGGTTTCTACGGATCCGGAGTTTTCGTCAGCACGCTAGTTCACTAGGTACTACTCTAGTTGTTTCGATGCATTGTTTTAAACTGTTTCAAATATAACCAATAGAAACGAATAATGTGCATCATAAATGAGTGTTCTAAGATGTATATCATGTAATCAAGAAATTCGGATATTCAAAACACATATTTGTATAATGTAATTCATTGCTTTAAATGTACGTAAATTACCAGAAAGTGGCGGTTGTCACACCATCTTTATGCCTTTTTGGCTTCTTTCCAAGCTTCGTAGATCTTTTTCTTCATTTGTTGTGCCATAGCCCTTTCACGGTTGTATGTTGACCCTGTTGCTGTAGGTTGAGTTGTTGCCACAAATGCGAATCCAACTGCATCTTCTTCTGGCAAGAATTCACTCCAATCAAAACCTTCATCATCCTGAATTACTACCAACGCTCTTGATTTTTCTTTTGGCATCTCCTCGATTTGTTTCATCCTCTATGGCTCCTCACAGTTTCGATGATACACAGCTTTCTTGTAGTAGTCATCGTGAAAAGGATTTGTTGTTTTGTCTGCTGCAGAGTTTCTACATTCACGCTTGAAGTGTCCATTCTGCTTACACTTGAAGCAGGTCACCTTGGATTCGTCAAAATCGAGTTTTGTCGAAGGACCTCCAATGTGTTGGTACTGTCACACCCGCTCGTAGCGGAAGCGCGAGGTGTGATCTGATCGGTTCTCATTGCATAACAATATAAGTGAACATACTAAATGAATAAAAACAAGCTCCAATGCCATTGTCATAATTGTTTCAAAAGAATGCAACATAAGTTGAATGTATTGGTTACAAACCATCAAATGAAAATAAGTTATCATCGTTTTATACATCAAAATGTAAGTCTTAAAATGTCAAGACTTTGACCACTATATCACCGCAAAGAGGTGGTATATAATAGGAAAACCCTTCAATAGTTGGCATGGAGTATTGATACTTGTTTTCCTTGAACTGAAATCGTTGCATTGGTCCACTAATTCCCTGAAATACATGTAAGTTTGAAAACATCAACAAAAGTTGAGCGAGTTCATGCAGTTTAGTTGTATGAGATGTATCTGTAAAATGTGAGCTGTATAAAATGTATCTGTAAAATGTGAGTTGTATAAACTGTATCCATAAAATGTGAGTTGTATAAACTGTATCCATAAAATGTGAGTTGTATAAAATGTATATGTATGTAATGATGTAGTATGTAAAGCGTCAATGAAATCGTTGATCATTAATGTTTCACGAGGACATTAATATGTGTGACGAATTAGGAAGCAATCCAAACCTAGACGATTTCATGTCGAGTACTATCGACTGGGACACAAACGCACTCTTCTGTATGGGTCCACGACCAAGAGTGGGGCTCGCCAATACCCATTAGATCTAACCACTTGTACCTAGGTCCAAACTGGATTAATGGTGCTTAGATGTATAACCCTAATTCGCACGTGATCTAAGGTGTTTCATTCCCTAACTTTAACATACGTTGAACATGTATTTTCCCCGATAGTTGTAAAGTTGTAAAACATTTAAATGAATAGGGGACATGAACTCACAGAATCGCGTCCGTGAATAGAAGTAATTATGATCTCGCGTGTGGTCGTCTTGAACAATGTTGCGACCTACAAATGTTCTTTATTTATTAGACACTTCGGTCTTTATAAATGACTTGAGTATAAGTCTTGTGTCTTGAATATGTGTTAAGACCTGTATGTCTTTGTTATTCATTGAACTGTGTATTAGATGTATTAACTGATAATTGTTTAGTGTATATATTTCTCCAAATACATATTCTTGTATCTCGTGAGTTGTATCATCGGGTCTTGTCTTCTTGGTTTCGTGTCTTGTATAAGTAAATTGTATAATTGTAATGTTTATCAATTATATGTCATTGGGCTTAGCCCAAGAATTCATGTTATTGGGCCCAAATAGTGTTGGGCCTAAATAGTGTTGGGCCTCAATAGTGTTGGGCCTAAATAGTATTGGGCCTAAATAGTGTTGGGCTTAAATAGTGTTGGGCCTAAATAGTGTTAGGCCTCAATAGTGTTGGGCTTAAATAGTGTTGGGCTTAAATAGTGTTGGGCTTAATGTTATTGGGCCTTGGCCCATATGTTTGGTATTGGGCTTACCCCATGAGTTTTTGATATTGGGCTTAGCCCATGTATTTATGTTAAGCCCATTATGAAGATAAGCCCATTAAGAAGTGTAAGCCCATTTGTATAAAATAGTCCATTAAGAAGTGTAAGCCCATTTGTATAAAATAGCCCATTTGAAAGTATAAGTCTTTCATTTTTATAAAAACATTTTTATAAAAATCACTAAGTATACTTTTTAGTTAATAAAAACATAATAGTTTTTATAAGTTTCAAAATGTCCGAATTTTGTTAATGGTAACGTAATTTTTGTGTCCGCGTCGAAAGATCGTCTATACGTCGTAGTAATTCCTCGGAATGGCGATATGTTTATAAATTCGCCCATCGTCCGTTTCGACCATAAGTTGTGTCCGAAAGCTCGGAATGTCCGTAAGTTGTTTTCAAGTGTGTCTATATGTATTCTTGTAAGTCTTTAGTTGTAAGTATGTCTTGTATTTATTTGTGTCATTGTTATCAAGTCTCTAACTTGTATATATAACCAATACAAATAATAACACATAGCACATACTTGATATGTTCAATAAATATGTATTTTACCAAAATATATATTTATGTCAATTTTTATGTTTATAAAGACCAACTTTCTAATCTTGTAAAGACTTTGTAAAAAAAATGATAGTTTTTCTAACATATGATTTCTAAGAAAAGTTGGCCATAGTTCCTTTGTAATATGAACTTTGCCATTTTATTTACATATCATTTTCTTTTCCAAATCACCATCAATTTACTCATAACATCTTAACTAAAACATATGAGATTTTTATAACATAAACTTATCAAAATGATCTCCAAATCATGTAGGGTTTTGGACATGATCATAACATGTGCTAACTAGTTCAAAAACCAAGTTTACTTCTAGTTTTAACAACTTTTATAAAAATCTCATGTTGTATGTTACTTTTTATAATCTTGTAAAAGTCTTGTTTTTAAATAAAAACCTTGAATACTTTCACAAGATCAAAGGTTATGATCATCCCTTTAAACCTTTATGTTAAAAACCCTTTAACATAAACATGTATAATTGTTAGATCATATTTTTAAAACATCCTCTAACAATTTATTTATATCATAATCGTCATAACAAGATCAAATATGCATATATCAAGTCTTAGATCACAATATAAACCAACATAAATATATCATGATTATTATTTTTGCTTCTTTGTATTTTTCATGTTTATTATGTATGATTATTTAGTTATTTATTAGTTATAATAACAATCATAAACATAATATAAGTATAAAAAAAATAGATCTTGAAGCTTACTTCTAGCACTTGGCTAGGGATGATCTTAGAAGATGATTAAGAACTAAGAAGATGAAGATCTTGATGGTAGAATACTCTTGAATGGATGAAAACCCTTCCTTTTACTTACAAAAGCTTTAGATCTTCTTATGTTACTTGAAAATCCATTTTGATCAACAAATAAAAGACTAAAGTGAAGTGGGTTTTTGGTGTTCTTGGTAAGATGGATGAAGATGATGAGAGAGTTTTAGTGAAAGTAATAAAAGATGAAAAAAAAAATGAGTGTAAGGAGCTAGTTTACTTAGTGAGTAAGTGTTGTAATAATTCACCAACATAATCCACTTGCAAACTAATAAAATATCTAGATATTTAACAAAAAAATTAGGGTGTGGGACCCCTTTAAAACCGTTCACAACAACATGGGGGGGGGGGTCTTGAATTGTTGAAATGTTATTAAGTGTTTAAAGTGTTAGAAACTTTTAGCAAAGTTTAGGTGTTTTGGTGTTTAAATGTTTCAAGTGTATAAATGTGTTAAGAAGGTGTTAAGTGACCATTACTAGTCTAATATGATCTAAATAATATTACATGGTCACTAAAAAAAAAGATCCGACATTGTTTGGATATTCGTTTCGAATTGTTTCGGTTAGACGTTATTTGAACGCTAAGTTGTGTAACTTGTGTGAATTGATGTAGTTATTGGTTCGGATGATACCCGAAAGTATCCTCATATGAATTATATGTTTAATAACATTTTTACATGTCGTAAAAAAATATTAGAAAGCTGATTTCTGCAGAATTTCGGCAGTTTTTAATGTTATCGGACATCGGGAAAGTATTAAACCAAACCCTTGTATTTCCATATAGGGTTTAATGTATATTTGATGTTGGAATTTCATCTGAGTCCTAAAGATGTAATTTAGATGGTTTCTACAGATCCGGAGTTTTCGTCAGCACGCTAGTTCACTAGGTACTACTCTAGTTGTTTCGATGCATTGTTTTAAACTGTTTCAAATATAACCAATAGAAACGAATAATGTGCATCATAAATGAGTGTTCTAAGATGTATATCATGTAATCAAGGAATTCGGATATTCAAAACACATATTTGTATAATGTAATTCATTGCTTTAAATGTACGTAAATTACCAGAAAGTGGCAGTTGTCACAGGTACATACGTCTGTCGACTTCGTCTTGTATCGAGTCTTATACTAGAATTGATAGATCAGGGCACATTATACGAGAAATAGGGTAGGTTTTAGATGTGATTGAGCCCATTCCATTTGAGGAGTGCCAGTCCGTTTGAAGAGTGCCAATCCGTTTGAAGAGTGCCTGTCCGTTTGAAGAAGGTTCCGTTTGAAGCATGTCGTGTCCGTTTGAAGGGTGGCATGTCACCTTCAAACGAAAGGGCTTGGCCTATAAATACTCTTCAAACGATTTCATTTGTAACATTCTTGATTCCGACGCCGAGGTGTTGTCAAAGTGTCTCCAGATTGTAAATCGTTCAGAGATCAATAAACGAGACAGTTAATAGTGAATACAAGCTAAACAAAGACAGAATCAATGAATTCCGCCTCTGATTCTGTCTGAGCACTCTTCTGATCGACTCGTTAGGTCGTTTCACGATCCTACATGTGGTATAAGAGCTCAGGAGGAAGAGTTCTTACCGTTTAGCTCGTTTTCGCTGAAAAATTCTGATTTCTACACCTTCTTTTCAAAATTGAACAAGTTTTTACGGATAAAATCGGCTGAAATTTTCACAATGTGTGCGTAATTGTGTTTTAACAAACCCTTGAGAATATCAGATCTAAACTCGAAGTAAAAGTGGTAAAAATGGACTGAAAATACCATTCCGTTTGAACGAAGCATAGGTGTTCCGTTTGAAAACTGCCATCCCGTTTGAAAATGCATACCCTTCCATTTGAAATTTGACCCTATCGTTTGAAAACTGACCTTTCCGTTTGAACTAAGCCGTTCCGTTTGAAAGGGTTCCGTTTGAAAGGGTTCCGTTTGAAAGGGTTCCATTTGAAAAGGGATCTAGTTTGAACTTGGTATTTTGTTTGAACAGGTTGTTTGAAATATGGCAAGAATGTTTGATGAGAAAGAAAATGATTATATTGAAAGTTTAAATTGTTGGTATATGAGACATTTGGATAGTGATTATAGAAATGTAAATGTGGATATTTGGGTTAAAAGTTTTGAACATTTTATGTGTCAAAAGGATGAAACGTTGGATGAGTTGGAAATACGGTTTAAAATTTTAATAGAAAATTTGAAGAAAAAGGATATTAGAATATCAAATGATGAACAGATATCGAAATTGGCAAATGCATTACCTGCTAAATGGGATGAATTCTTGGTTGAGCTAAAAAGGAAAGATTTTTTTTCAAGAACTTTATCCAAAACAGTTCTTTAATGAGGTTAATGCAGAGTTTCGTAAGGAATATAAGAAAAAGAAGGAATTTTTGAACGAAATGGAAAAGAATTTACAAAAATTGGAATTGGATGTAATTACTGAAATTGATAAAAGAATTCGTGTGTGTCTTGCAACAAAGTATATTCTGAAATATGATATTAAAACGAAATGTTATATTGATGAAAGTAAGAATCCTTTTGATTTCGTTAAACTGTTTTGTGCAGGAACATACAAGATGGAAACAAAGGATATTCCAAAGAATGAAGAATCTGTGAAAGAAGAATCTGATTCTGAATCAGTGTGCTCTAAATATGATAAACTTGAGGCTGACAATGGCAAATTCTTGAAGAATGCGGAAAGTTTGACATTGGAAATCAAGAAGTTGAAAGATGAGAAGCAATCTGATGATAAACAGATTCTTGTTTTGCAGGAAAATTGTGAGCAGTTGAAATCTGAAAATGACAAACTGTTAAGTAATTTGAACAGTTTGACATTAGAAAACAAAGATTTTGAAAAGAAAGTAAAAATTTTTGAAAATGAAAAAGTAACAACTGAAAAAGAATTTCAAATTCAAATAAAGATTCTTGAAGATGGGAGATCTGTTTTTAACAAGAATAACATTGAAAAGCAAAAAATGATAAATTCTCATCTTCAGACGATTATTCGACTTGAAAAAGAAGCTGAATGTGCTCAAAAGAAAATCAAAGAGTTAGAAGGTAAAATCAGAGAATGGGAACAAAAGTTGCAGGTTTTTGTGAATACTTCAGCTATTCCCTGCCCAAAACCAGTTAATTCAGTTCCAATAAGTGACGATGTCACAAACTATGACAAAGTCATAGTTGAAGATTGCGATGAGAAATCTGATGATGAAAATGAAAAAATGAAGAAAAAGAATTTATTTTTGAAGTTAAAAGAAAAGTTTCAAGAAACTGTTCCACAATCAACTAAAAAGGGAGAATGCTCTAAGCAAAAACCTTTGAAGAAGAAAGTGGAACAAAAACAAAAAGAGAAAATTTTGAAAAATGTTCAAAAAGAAAATAAAAGTTCATCAGATCAATTATCCAATCGCAATCAAAAATTACAAAAAGTAAAAAATGAAAATTCAAAAATTGTTGGTAATGAGTGGTGCAGGTCGGACCAGAGAGCTCAAAGGCCAAATCCAACAAATAAGAGGAGGAAAGATTATCACCAAGCCAAACAGTGCTTTGATCTAAATGTTTGGACTAAAAAATGGTGTTTAGTAGGATAACAGAGTGTGTTACAAATGCGGCTATCAAGGACACATTGCTGTTAACTGCCAGAGTTGGAGGTTTGAGTCAAGGAGATGTTTTAACTGCAACATCATTGGCCATATTGCTAGAGATTGCCCAATGAGATCAAAGAGAAGATCGAGGGCTGAATCTCAGAAGCAGGTAAAGAAACCAGTCAACGTCAAGCCCAAAGAACAGAAAGTTGAAGAAAAGAAAGTAAAGCTTTCACAAGGGCAGAAAGACAGACTGAGGAAAAAGAGGAAGAAAGCGAGAGAGTATCTCGAAAGGATTTTGTCCTCAGATACAACTGGTAAAACAGATAAAAGTTCTGATAAATCGTCTTGCTCACCAAAGAACGACAAATCAAGCAAAACGAATTCATCAGATACAAATCTGAGAACAGAGGAGAGAGTAAAGAAAGAGAAAGTTGGTGGTGATGAATTTGTTTCTTTGGAAACAAAGGAGCCACATGTTGGCGATGAATCTGGCTCATCAAAGTCAGACAAGCCACATTCAGGCAATGATTCTGGTTCGTTAAAACCAGAGGAGCCATTTGTTGAGGTAAAAGTTGAGAATTCTGGTCTAACAATGGATGATGCAAAATTTCCACCATTGTTGAACAAGAATTCAAAATCACCCAAGGACCGTCAACCTTGGGTGAATCGGTTTAAATGAAAAACCTGACTTGCCGGAGTTCCCAGGTTAGTAAGCGTGGAACATGAATCGGCACATTTCTTGAGAAATTCACCTCGGTGATATTTCGATCAAAAAGTGGTTAATCAAGGACATTAAGTTGTACTTGATTTCTCACATGTGATAAAAACAAGGTGATGAAATGTCCCCAAACCTACAAGTTGGTAAGCAAACTAAATTTTTCCGGAAAAACCATTTGATTAAAACAAACTTAAGTGTTTTGATATCACAATGGGAAAATAGTATGTTGTGAGGGGGAGTTCTGATTGTTTATTCCAAGTGAATGGCGATTTGAAGTGATTCGATATCAGTTGTCAAGTTTATTGTACAGTTTATTTTCAAATTTCTTAAAATGTGTTTGCATTTTAGGGGGAGTAAATTTTTCAGAAAATCCAAACACATTTGAAAATTTGAAAAAGTCAAAAACATTGAAAAATTCAAAAATGAGTTTTGTTGTATAAAAGAGGAAATGATAGTAGATCAGTTGAACTGTCACAGCATGCTAAAGAAATGGAAAGATATAATGTGATAAACGATCTTACTAAAGATGTGACGGTAGGCTCAGCTAGACTAGTAGATTTGCGAAAATGATACAAACTTAAATGTAAAAGCCTAGTTCTAGTGGGAAACATGGTCAAAAGCATAGTACTTAGTTTTGTCCTTCTTGATTGTGTGCCTACTCAGTAATCGCTGATTGTCGAAAGACATAAAACTGGTTAAGTTTGTGAACTTTCACAATTTTGCTGAAAAGTCGCTGTGATTGTGCATTTCATTTTGCAAAGATTTAAACTTGTTTTATTTCTTTATTTTGTTTAAGCATTGGACATCCTCTGCGTATACGTGAGTATCGACCTGGATGTTATTGCCTAAACGTTCTGCTTTATTTTCTTTGGTGTTTCGTTTAAGCTTTGGATCACCTCTGCGTATACGGGAGTATCGACCTGGTGGTTAAAGCCTAAACAACTTCAACTTGTTTTATTTTCTTATTTTGTTTAAACATTGGACTTTCTCTGCCTATACGGAAGTATCGACCTGATTGTTAATGTTTAAACATTCTGCGTTGTTTTCACACAATTCATAGTTGATAAAAGTTTAAAGGCATTACTTGAGTTAGTGTATTGTATGATGAGGGGATATGCTGAGATCGTGGGGTCCATAAGAACTTAGTACGAAATTAATATACCTTAACGTATCGGTAAGCATTTCGAAAGTTTTTAGATTGAGCTTAAGAGGACAAACATATCGTCAATCAACGTGAATCGTTTAGAGCTTAAAATGTTTGAAGCTTAACGGTGCTTGTGATTGGTCACATAAACTGATATGATCCTCTTACACAAACTCACAAAAATTATTGTTTGTATATATTTCTTTACTGCATTTCAATATTGTTCTTTTTAGTAGTTTAGCATTTATTTGTAAATCCAAAAAGATTTTCAACAACTGATGTTGGAGAGCTGATTTTCAAAATTCCGAGTGCTGAACATGATGAACTGGTTTGGGAGTGTGTGTATTGAATTGAAAATTTTTGATTTGAGAAAGAAGTTGAGATTAGTTTATCAGGGTCATTAATTTGAACTTGGTGTAACTATTTCTAGTAAGTTTTTCTTATTGATTTAAGTAAAAACTTATGTTTTGGTGAGAAGTGTGCAGGAGATGTGCTGAACAGAATTAAAGCCAGGATGTGATCTCAAGGTGATAGCTAATTCCAGACGGCGATCCCATCATGATGAAAGGGGGAGTCTGACGAGGTTAGAGCCAAAGAGAAGATCCTGGTACATGCTAAGAAAGAAAGAAGACCGATCAAGATTGAAGAGTCGTCATGTTGAAGACTCTCACTGAAGATTCCGTCAACATTCAAGGGGGAGTCTGTTGGTGCAGTTGTCTGTTGACTTCATCTTAGTTCGAGTCAAATATATTGAAAGAGCCCGAAGACCTGTAAAGACTGAAGAATGAGAAGACTCAATACTTCAGACTCGTCAACATTCGAGGGGGAGTCTGTTGGTACATACGTCTGTCGACTTCGTCTTGTATCGAGTCTTATACTAGAATTGATAGATCAGGGCACGTTATACAAGAAATAGGGTAGGTTTTAGATGTGATTGAGCCCATTCCGTTTGAGGAGTGCCAGTCCGTTTGAAGAGTGCCAGTCCGTTTGAAGAGTGCCTGTCCATTTGAAGAAGGTTCCGTTTGAAGCATGTCGTGTCCGTTTGAAGGGTGGCATGTCACCTTCAAACGAAAGGGCTTGGCCTATAAATACTCTTCAAATGATTTCATTTGTAACATTCTTGATTCCGATGCCGAGGTGCTGTCGAAGTGTCTCCAGATTGTAAATCGTTCAGAGATCAATAAACGAGACAGTTAATATTGAATACAAGCTAAACAAAGACAGAATCAATGAATTCCGCCTCTGATTCTGTCTGAGCACTCTTCTGATCGACTTGTTAGGTCGTTTCACGATCCTACACAATGGAATTTCTCCCTATGATTTCCATGAACTGTTGTGCTATGTGGATTACACTCGCCATGCACCAACGAATATCAATCAACTCCATCTCCTCAGGATCTATCTGGTCGTTGTCCTCTTTTGTAAGATTGGTGTTTCCAATCTTTCCAGCTACCAGACTTTCGTACGACTCTAGAATAAAAGCAAGGAATACCATCTCCTATTTTGTTGTCTTCTCGTTGAAATTCTGAGCGTTATTCAGATTAACATCAATGTTGCATTGAAAAACATTCTTAGGAGCATTTTGTGGCTGCTGATTGCTTGGAGCAGACGAAGAAGAACCAATTCCATGATAACCATTGCTTAGCGAAGAACTACTGTTGTTCTTTTCTTGAGTCACAGCATTTGAACTTTCAGTAGTAAAAGCAGTTCTTGGTGAATTAGCTTTCGGAATCGTACTCCCTCGATAGTATAGATCAACATTCTGTTAATATGACATGCTGCTCACTTTGTTCATCTTCTTTATCTCCAATTCGTGACTTTCGAGTCTCTCGATCAACCAATCAATCGTCATATCTGCCATTGGTTTGGCATTTTTCAGCACCAGACCGAAATATTGCCA
The DNA here is from genome assembly GCA_030545235.1 of Helianthus tuberosus. Lineage (NCBI taxonomy): Eukaryota > Viridiplantae > Streptophyta > Magnoliopsida > Asterales > Asteraceae > Helianthus > Helianthus tuberosus. Next base: position 114,424,810 of record CM060370.1, read on the forward strand.
GTCTTGTTCATCTGGCAGAGCTTCAAACATTTTGTCAACCATCTCATCTTTGTCTATCGTGATCCCATATCTGATTAGTTCTACCTTCAGATGCAAAATCTTTCGATCATCTGTCGCACACTCTTGTTTTTCATACATGCGAACAGATCAAATTCTTTTTTCAACGATTTTTTCTTATTTTTCACAATTTCCTCACCCCCGATACATTTCTTTTCCAGTTTACCCCATAAATCTTTTGAATTAGTATAGTCAATCAGAGATATAATGTCATCTTGGACTGATTGATGAAGTAGGGCAACATACTTCTGTTCAGCAATAAACAAGTATCAAGTATCGGATGGCACAAGTGAACAATGAAACAAGTATCAAGTATCAGATGGCACAAGTGACGAATAGCGATCTGATCGGATGGCGATTCGATCGGATGGTCGTTCGTAAAATGTGACACTTAAACCTTTAAACACTAAACCACAATACTTATCCAGTCGGATGTCAATCCGATCAGATGAGTATGACGTCAGGAAAGAAATATGAACAAGATCTAGTGCAATCTGATCGGATGGCGATCCGGTCGGATGAGTGACGTCATCAAACACGAAGAACAGTTCATGGTTTTTGATCAATTTGAAGGTGTTTTAGTCCGAATTTTGGATTGAAACTTTGTACGATTATACTGTTACAGATTCCGATCAGTTTGATACCAATTTTAGTCAATTTTGTTAGTAAAATCTAGGTCAATTTTGAATTTTTATGATTTTTAGGTGTGAAAGTATGTAAAACAGCAAGAAATGTAGAAAAAGATGATGAAATCATCAGAATCTTCGGGGAGATTTGACTGAAAACAGCTGAAATCTCTGTGAAATCGCTGTATCTATCTCCGATCCAACCTCCTGTGGCTCTGATACCAATTGTGAGTGCAACACAGGAACGGTTCTAGTAGAAGAACGTGGCGGAATCGATCAATGACGAGGTGCGGAATCCCTCGGCATCGTCTGAGAATCAACAACAACAATATCACTGATACACGTGTCCAATTCCATTGATAAATGTGAAAGTACAAAAGATCCGAATGCAAACTGGACAGAGCTTCGCTGTGAAATCTGACAAAACGTTCTAGACAAATGACCCTACTCCACTATTTATAGGCAAACCGGGGAGTGGATGGTGTCATCCGATCGGATGGCCATCCGTCCGGATGAGACATGCCGTCCGATCGATGAGACTTGACAGTTAACAAACCGTCTCCCGTTTTGTCTAGATACAAAATACATACATATACAAATATACAACCACACGTACAGGACAAAATACATAGACTCGATACAGACGGAAGCTAATGCACTAACAACGTTCCTAGGTATACTCGGGTCCGTGACGTGAGTTCCAACGGACCTTTACTAGTTTGATACGGCTTCTCCTTGTCTTGTGGACTTTCCAGTCCATAACCTCAACGGGTTCTTCTGTAAACTGGAGTATGCCGTCTACATGAATTTCATCCGCTGGGATAATAACTGTTTTGCTGGTCGGACTTTTCTTGAGGTTCGACACAAGAAATGTATCGTGTACGTTATTGAGTTCTTCTGGCAGCTTTAACTTGTACGCGACGGTACCGATCTTTTCCACAATTTCAAAAGGCCCAATGTATCTCAGTTTTTGTTTTCCGCATTTCCCGAATCTAGCTACGCCTTTCCAAGGCGAGACTTTTAGTAAGACTTTGTCTCCAACCTCGAAGGATAATGGTTTGCGTATTCGGTCCGCGTAGCTCTCTTGTCTATCACGAGCCGCTTTAATACGATCTCGTATTTTTGATATCTTTTCAGTAGTCTTTTGGACTAGTCCGAGGCCAATGAGTTGTTTGTCACAGACTTCCGCCCAACATAGCGGTGATCGGCACTTTCTTCCATATAGTGCTTCGAATGGGGTGGCTTTAATGCTCGTGTGATAACTATTATTATATGAGAACTCAACCAACGGTAAATGAGTATCCCAGTTTCTGCCTAAATCCATCACACAGGTACGAAGCATGTCCTCCAAGGTTTGGATGGTTCGCTCGCTTTGGCCATCGGTTTGCGGATGAAATGCTGTGCTCAGATCTAAACGAGAGCCAAATGATTCTTAAAATGATTGCCAAATCCCTGACACAAAGCGACCATATCGATCCGAGATTATTGAAACAGGTACTCCATGACGTGCCACAATCACTTTGACGTAAAGCTCAGCTAACTTCTCAGTACTATCTTTCTCGTGAATCGGTAAGAAGTGAGCTGACTTGGTTAATCGATCAACGATAACCCAAATCATATCATGACCTCGAGAGGTCCGTGGGAGTTTTGTAATGAAATTCATTGATATCTGTTCCGATTTCCAAACAGGAATCTCGGGTTGCTGTAATAAGCCAGACGACTTTTGATATTCGGCCTTGACCTTTGCACAAGTTAGGCATTTCCCAACATAGTTCGCAATATTTCCCTTGAGATTAGGCCACCAATAGTATTCTTTTATATCTTAATACATTTTATCGGATCTTGAATGAATTTAATTGTTTTGGTAAAAAAATTACCTAAGCAATTTAGTGATCAAATTAGTTAAGTGAGGTAGTATGCTAAGAATGTGTGTTTGAAAAATATGCTGAGTTGGTTGTTTGCAAAAACAGTATTCAGGATATAGCTCAGGATATTGAGCTATATCTATAGTCAAACAATGAGCGAAAAGTAAAAGGGTGACACGAGATATACAAGGAAAGCCCTTGATCAATCTAGATCGCTGGCACAAAACCTCGGGAGCTGACAATCGCAGCTGCCTTGTTCTTCTTATTACTTCAAACGTTAGGATACAGTGCAGGATATTGATCAGATCGCTAAGTGTTACAATGCTTTTTTAGAAAGTGAGAGTTGCGAGAGATTAGAAGTGTTTGAGAGCAGTGAGTGTTGTTGTGTCCTATTCGATCTGATATATCCGTCTATTTATAGCTAAGAAAAGAAAACAAAATCTCCTATAAATGGGGGATGCCTTCGAATATTCTTTAGTTAACGTTGGAGACCAAGTAAAGTGGCTTCAACGTCTTTCTTTGAACAACTTGGACCGAGTCTTCAGGGGAAAAGGTCTTCGTGAACGTTGCAAGCTTGGACTCGTACTCCTGCACATAATCCATTAGTGATCCTCAGGATACCATGTCAGGATGTTACCAATATCCTGAATCAGCATCCCGGGCATGAACAGATATCATATAATCAAGATATAACTTAAGATATTATCCAGGATATGGGCTCAGAGGTTCACCCATAACAATTGTCCCCAAAAATGTTACCGTTAAGGATCCTGAGTCCTAACGGTTACATTTTTTCATGGTAAACGAGGCAATTAAGAGGTAAGACCTTGATGTGACTACTTGTAACCGTGCAGCCTATAATTACTCATTACCTCCCTATAACTTCTCATCCTCATCCTCATTTAACCCTTACAGAAGAGAAAAAAGGTAAAAATTTTCTCTCTCATTTCCATCTTCTTCCTCCAATTCTGCTCAATATTCCGGCAACCATATGGCGAGGCAGACCAGATCCAGCTCCGGTGACTCTGCTCCTTCATTTACCCATTAGAATATTCTCCAAGATCCAGAGAAAGAAATATGCTCCTTCGATAGTGCCCACTTGTCGGCTCTCAAAACCTCCGGCATCTTCCCGAAAGGGACGGTGTTCCGGCCATTTGATCAGGAAATCCGATCGGACATGGTTTCCGACGAGTGGTTGTGTTTTAATGCTTTTCCCTTTTCTAGATTTCATCACCGAGATCTTTAACACCACGAAAATCTGTTTTAGTCAAATAATGCCGATGCTCTGGCGAGTCTTGCTTGTTCTTGATCAAATCAAGAACAATCATATCCCTGATCTATCCATTCATGACATCCCCTTAGCATATCGGCTTAGATGCCATGGTTCTTGTAGATTCTTGTTTTATTCTACCTCCGGCGATCCAGTGATACTTCGTGCCACCAGGAATGAGGAGGAATGGAAGTCCAAATTTTTCATTGTAAAAAGAGGCTCAATCCCTGGTGGAACGAATTATCCGGTGCAGTGGTTGAGAAAGGGTAGGATTTAGGGTTTTAGGATGATCCTGTCTTATATCATGTTTCATATCTTGTACTGACTCTTTTATTTTCTTGTACACAGTCGACTTCAGAAAGCTTGCACCTCCCTTAGCCGACTCACAGAAGAGAATCGACGCCATCAGACTCCTTCCAAAGGCTAAAAGAAGTTCCAATCCGTTTCCACCATCTCCAAGTCCACTCTCCAGTTCAAACATGTCTGGTAAGGATCCTGCACAATATCCTGCATACATGTTTTTATTTGATATGTTTAGGAAAGAGTTTTACACCCTGTATGCAGACTCCAGCAAAGTTCCAATCCTCCTGGATCTTGATGAACTTGACAGTTACCCCACTCCAGTCAACGTCAAGAAAGAGACTCCTGCTACTACCAGCTCCAAACCGCTCCCGGCTCCTAAGCCCAACCCGAGAACTCGTGCTTCCACCGCCAAGAAGAGGAAAGGCTCTGAAGTCAGCACCCCAGGCTCTGAAGGGTTCTCTTACGAAGAACTCAGCTTCACTGACTCCTTGGAGCCGATGACATCCTTCCTCAATAAGGTAATATCCTGATATTATATCCTGCACACATATCCTGATAGAATATCCTGACAAAATATCCTGACAGGATATTCTGGTTAATGAATTTTGATTCATACCTGAATTTTGACTTGCAGGGCCTCCAACATCTGCTTCACCTCTACACTGATGCTTGCAGCACGACCAAGTATCAAGAGGCCAGGATCAAGCAGCTCGAGACCACTGTTGCTGACCAAGGCGCCATTGCTGAAGCCAAGACCTTGCATTATGAGGATAAGCTGAAGAAGGTCACTCAGGATGCTGAGATAAAGCTGGCTACCGTCTAAGTGGAGCACGAACAGGCCATGGTCTCTGTTAGGGGAAGATTTTCCTATGATCAGTGATCCTCAATTACTGTCAGGCTTAGTGATCCTCAATTCTATTGAATTAGTGATCCTCAGAAGTTATTGTAGGATCAGGATCATGGATCATCATAGTGATCCTTATACTAACAATTGTCTACTTTGAATATTAAGTTGTTTTGCAGGAGTACGAGCTTGGACTTGGTCTTGGCGATATTCCTGGAGCATATTCCCTTCTTATTCCGCACGTGCTTGGCTAAAATGGACGTTATGGAGTTCGTGGGAGACTTGCATGAAATGCGGACAGTTTGTTATCTTAGATTTTTTCTAAATTTATAAGGGGATAGCGAGCTAGATAGAAACACTTGGCTATTTTTGGCTAAACACCACACTCTTAACTGCTCTCATTAGCTCTCGACAGTTGGCTCGGAGATTACTCTTTTTTGCACATTACACTATAGTGATCCTTGTAACTAGCTCGCTATCATCCGAAGTTATAATACATTTCTTGTTTAATCTGAGTTGGTGATCGGTAGTTTCCATCACCCGAGGTTTTTTATGCCGAAGATCAACTCTTGATCAAGGGCTTTTTCCTCGTATAAATCATTGTGTCACTTGTTCTTTACATTTCTGAGTGATCCTCATTATTGTTCATTGCTTCAAGCATTATACCTCACTACAAAAGATTTGGTTGCATTGTCTTGCTTGATTTTTGACCAAAATAGTTTAGCGCCCACCGTGGGGCAATTGGTGCTCCATTCCTAGAAATTATTGTCTTTGTGATCATTTCGGTTCATTACAACCAGGCAAATGGCTTCCTCAGCAAAGAATACTTCAAGTTCAATGCCGGCAATCAGTTCTTCACAAGGCGTTGCACCTTTGCCTCCACCACCTTCTGGATCCCAGAAGAATGCTGAAAATGTTGCGAGAAGACCAACTCCCATTTTTCCTAAACCACCAACTTCTTCTGTTTCTACTAATCCTACTACTAGTGATCTTTTTAATTTGATTTTGCAGATGAGGGATCACGCACAAGAACAGGACAAAACCAACGAAAGGATCCTCCAGGAGATCGCTGAGATCAAGAAACTAAAGAAATCAGTGGAGGATCATTCCCCATTGATGCCCAGATCGCTGAATTTCGACACTCCAGTCATGACCTCCCAGCATTCAACAGCTCCAGATGTCCAATACTTGGGTGAATTTCCAGGAAGGCGTTATGGAACAACAACAATGACTCAGGCTCTAGGATCTTACTTTCAACCTTCCGGAGCCTCTATTCAGCATCAAGGATCCTTCGCCAGTTCAGGAGGGTACATGCAGATGCAGCCAGCTCAAGGATCCTTCCAGCCTCAAGGATCCTTTCAGCCTCAAGGATCCTCCCAGGTCCAAGGATCCTCCCAGGTCTAAGGATCCTCCCTGGTTCCAGGATCCTTTCAGGTTCAAGGATATCCTCCCAGCTTCAAGGATCAAACATCTTTCAGGATCAAGGATTCTTCAGAATTATGCAGCCTCCAAGCTTGGATATTCATCAAGGAGACTTCATTCCAATGCAGACCATTGCTTCCTCTGGTCCTTCAATCATACCAGAGTCCCGTCAATATGGATTCACATCTGGAATCCCAAACATGAATCCTACGGGAGGTAACACTTTCAATAATTCTTATAACACTAACCATGGCTCCATGCAGGATACAGGTATCAATCAAGCTATGGCTAGGGAATTACAGAAGCTTAAGGATATGATATCTAGCGTACCAGGAGTGGTTAAACCTATTCCTGAAATTGCAGATGGTAGCCATAGGATATCTCATTTTGCACCACCTTTATGTGATGCTGAGATACCCAAAAGATTCCAGATACCATCCATGAAGCTGTATGATGGTTCAACGGATCCAGAGGAGCATGTAGCTCAATACAGGGAGAGGATGGAAATCAATCCAATTCCTGAGAGGTTAAAAGAAGCATGTCTATGCAAAGGATTTGGATCCATACTCACAGGATCAGCTCTTAAATGGCTGCTAAGTCTTCCCCCTTACTCCATTACTTCATTTGCAAATCTAGTTAACCTGTTTAATAGTCAATTTTCTTGTAGTAGAAAGTTTGAACGTTTAACTAGTGATCTTTATAGGGTAACACAAGGTCAAAATGAATCACTTAGAGATTATATCACTAAGTTTTGTAAAGAATCCTTAGACATTCCTAACCTGGATATTGCTACGGCTGTAGAAGCCTTTAAAATGGGATTGCTTAGGGATTCATTATTCTATGATGATCTTGTCATGACCCCTTGCAGGAATCTTGATGAAGTAAGAACCAGGGCCCTTAGATTCATCCGATTAGAGGATGATAAAAGGATCCAGGAAAGACTAACAGGATCCTCAAAACAGGAGAAACAAGGATCCTACTTCAGAAACAACAAATCCAAGGCTTACAACAAGTCTGATAACCAGAATGTGCATGCAGTGGAACAGGAAGAGGATGATGAGGATTATCCTCCCATTTCTGAATACTGTTTTTCTGTTGATAACAATGAACTAATTCTTGAAATGCAGAATCTAGGTGAGAAAGCTAGGTGGCCAAGGAAAAGTGATAAACCAGCTGCTACAAAGGACAAGTCCAAATGGTGTGTATATCATGAGGATTTTGGGCATCTCACTGAAGAGTGCATTGCACTTAGAAAGGAAATTGGTTACTTGTTAAGCAAGGGGCACTTGAAGGAGCTTTTGAGCAGAAAGAAGTCAAGGATCCCAGAAAAGGCTCCTGCTCCTCCAGCAGATGCACAAGTTATTAACTTTATATCCGGTAGATCAGATATTTATGGTACTTCTTTTTCAGCAGCCAAAAGACATGCCAAGGAGACCAAGATGGATAATGGAGACATACCAATACGGACCTCCACTGTTACCCAGGATAAAGTCATAACCTTTGATGAGGATGATCGTGTTGATGTCCAGGATCCTCATCATGATGGTCTTGTCATTACTTTATTTATATCTAACCACTTTGTTCGCAGGATCCTGATCGATGGTGGAAGCTCTGTGAACATCATTCAGCTTGATGTCCTCAAGAAAATGAATATCCCGGAGTCTGATATTATCCCAAGATCCTCAGTCCTTGTGGGATTCAGTGGAGAAACCAAGAATACATTGGGGGACATCAAACTCCCAATCTATATTGAAGGATTGCATTCTTATCAAAAATTTTGTGTTATAGATTGCTTATCTTGTTGCAATGTTATTCTTGGCAGGCCATGGATACATGATATGAAGGCAGTCCCATCCACCTATCACAATGTGTGAAGCTTCCAAGTCCTTGGGGAGTGGTGAAAATTGAGAGTGATCAACAAGAAGCTAAGAATTGCTATACCTCATCAATGAAGCCAGCCTCAAGACCAAGGGAGCAATAGCAATTAAAGTATCCTTCAAGAGATGTCTTGGAGGCAAGAGAGCAGGATGTAAAAGAAATCCTCATGGATCCTCATGATCCTGAATCCAAAATCTTCATAGGATCAGGGATCTATAGCGACATTGAACAAGAACTAGTATCCTTCCTTAAGAGGAGGAAATCTACCTTTGTCTGGAAGCATGAGGATATGGCAGGTATATCTAAAGATATAATTACTCATAAACTTGGCATTGACAGGTTATTCAAGCCTATACATCAGAAGAGGAGGAAGTTTGCACCTGAAAGGAATGCTATTATTCAGGAAGCGGTAGACAAACTACTTCGGGCAAGTATGATAAGAGAGGTTAAGTATCCAAGATGGTTAGCCAATGTGGTAGTTGTTCAAAAGAAAAACAGAAAGTGGAGGGTATGTGTCGATTTTACTGATTTAAACAAGGCATATCCCAAGGATCCTTTCCTATTACCCCACATTGACTCCATGGTGGATACTACTGCGGGTCATGAGTTGTTGACTTTTATGGATGCTTCATCTGGATTTCAACAAATTCAGATGGAACCATCTGATCAAGAGGATACAACCTTTATGACCCCAACTGGTATATATTGTTATATTGCTATGCCATTTGGACTAAGGAATGCAGGTGCTACTTATCAAAGGCTAGTCAATATGATGTTCAAGGAACAAATTGGACACACTATGGAAGTCTATATAGATGACATGGTGGTTAAGTCCAAGAAAGCTGAGGATCACCTTAGGGACTTGGAGGAAGCATTCAATATCCTTGATAAATTTAATATGAAACTAAATCCTTCCAAGTGTCACTTTGGTGTTAAAGCAGGTAAATTCCTAGGCTATATGGTGACAAAGAGAGGCATTGAAGCAAGTCCAGAGCAGATTAAGGCTATTGTGAATATCAAATCTCCTGCCAATGCCAAGGATGTGCAAAGATTGACAGGAAGGATCGCGGCCTTGAACAGGTTCATATCAAAATCCTCAGAAAAGTGCAAGGAATTCTATGACATCCTGAGGAAGAACAAGAAATTTGAATGGACTGAGAAGCATGAAAGTGCCCTCAAAGCTCTTAAGGATTACCTATCCTCAGCCCCCGCCTTGATGAAACCAGAAAAAGGGGGATATATTATCCTTGTATCTAGTGGTATCCTCAAAAGCAGAAACCTGAAATGTCAGGAAGGATGGCTAAGTGGGCAGTGAAGCTTAGTGCTTATGATATAAGATATGAACCAAGGACCGCCATTAAATCCCAAGCCTTAGCTGACTTTGTGGTAGATTTCAGTAGTGACTTGCAAAGGGAAGCTGATTTAGAAGTTCAACAGCTTGAAGAAACTAAGGATCCTTGGATACTCTTCACTGATGGAGCTTCTAGTGTCAAAGGAACAGGGCTTGGAATACTACTAAAATCGCCACAGGGGGACATAATACCCCACTCCATAGCTTGTGAGTTCCAAACTACTAATAATGAGGCTGAATATGAAGCCTTGATAGCTGGTTTGCAAATTGCCAAGCATATGAGGATCAGGTATCTTGAGGTACATGTAGATTCTTTATTAATCACTAATCACTTTAATGGATCCTATGTTGTTAAAGGTGAAAAGCTAATCAAATATTTAGAGATAGTCAAAGAATTGGCACTCTCTTTTGTTTCCTTTAGTTTGACACAGGTACCAAGGGAAGGGAATGCAGAAGCTGATGCATTGGCCAATCTAGGATCATCCTTGAAGATTCCAGAGGATATCAAGATCCCCATTATCCATATCCTGACTCCTGCTATTGAGGATCATGTGGCCATGGAGATAGGAGAGGATTCTTCTATTATCCCTAGTGATGATACACAATCCCATTCAGGATCATGGATCCTTCCAATCATGAGATACATACAACATGGAGAGATTCCTATAGGAGAAAACCCCAGGGCTTTCAAAATTAAGGTATCTCAATTTACAATATTGAATAACATGTTATATAAACGATCTCTTGCAGGACCATATCTAAGATGCATTGAGGATCCTGAAATCCAAGAAGTCTTAAAGGATTTCCATGAAGGAGATTGTGGAAACCACACTGGGGGCAGGGCATTATTCTCAAGGATCCTGAGGACAGGATACTACTGGCCTACTATGAAGAAGGATGCTGTGGAATATGCCAAGAGGTGTGATCCTTGTCAGAGACATAGTAATATCCTTCACCAACCAGCAGAACTTTTGCATCCTATATCCTCCTCTTGGCCATTCATGAGATGGGGAATGGATATAGTTGGAAAGCTTCCTAAAGCACCTGGTGGAAAAGTATTCATGCTTGCTATGACTGATTACTTCTCCAAGTGGATAGAGGCTGAAGCCTTTGCTCAAGTCAGAGAAAAGGAAGTGATGTCATTTATTAAAAGAAACATTATAACTAGATTTGGTATTCCTTCTGAAATTGTTCGTGATAATGGATCCCAATTTATTGGGAGTAGAACTACTAACTTTTGTGACAGCTGGGGGATTAAGATGATAACATCAACACCAGTCCACCCACAAGCTAATGGTCAGGCAGAATCATCCAACAAGATCATCATCAACAACTTGAAGAAGAAGCTTGGATCCAAGAAAGGAAAGTTGGCAGAAGAACTACCTTATGTGCTTTGGGCTGATAGGACAACTCCCAAGAATGCTACTGGCCAAACTCCATTCTCTTTGGTATTTACAGCAGAATCAGTGATCCCTACAAAGATGGTGGTTCCAACTGCAAGAACAAGCATTCGTGATCCTAAAGAAAATGCTGAAAACTTGGTTCAAGACTTGGATACTATAGAAGAAATCAGGGATTTGGCAAGGATAAGGATGGCCAGTTATCAACAAAGGATGGCTGGAGCTTACAACAAAAATGTCAGGATCAGGAAATTCCAAGTTGGTGATATGGTGTTAAGGAAAGCATTTAAGAATACCACCAATCCTGCTGATGGGAAATTAGCACCAAAGTGGGAAGGCCCCTATTTGATTGAAGCTGAAGCAGGAAATGGGGCATATCGATTGCTAACAATGGAAGGTGATTTGCTACCAAGAGCTTGGAATGCTGTCCACTTGAAGAAATATTTCATGTGATAAGGATCCATGATCCTTACCTGACAAGTATCCTTGAAGGATCCTTACAGGGCAGAAGATTCTCATTTTGGTAATGATCTAATCTCAAACTATTTCATTTTTTTAATTATCCTATATAGGGATAAGGATCCTGTATCCTTTATCCTCTTTTCACTTGGTTCTGAGTTTTGAAGGTTCAGGTATCCTTAACTAAGGATTGAGTATCCACAGAAGTATCCAGTTATTTAGGCTTGACCCCAGTTATTTGGGCTAGTCCCCAGTTTGGGCCTGTCCCCAGTATCGCCAGTAGCGCACGATGATCCTGATATAGTTCATGGAAATGGGACCAGTACCCGCTTTAGGGGCTGATAATTTCATTGTACTGGCTATATTCAGGATCCTACGTATAATGGTAGACGTACCATACATACGTTCCTAAGGTTTCTAACGTTTTCACATTAGCTAAGGTTTTGGCATTTTCATGTCACTAAGTTTGGATAGTCGCCAGTAAGGGCCATACTCCAGTTTACACACGATCCTTGGGCTTGTCCCCAGTTATCCTTGAGCTTGTCCCCAGTTATCCTTGGGCTTGTCCCCAGTTATCCTTTGGGCTTGTCCCTAGTTATCCTTTGGGCTTGTCCCTAGTATATTGGGCTTGTCCCCAGAATTGTTGGGCTTGTCCCCAGTTACTAACTTTTATCTTATATTGGCTTAGTCCCAAGTTGTATTCTATTTCAGGTTTACGAAGCTAAACAACCAAGGATCCTTGATCCTTACGTTATGCTAAGGTTTGTCTTTTGGTTATCCTGATTATAAGTGTTAAAGGTTAGGATCCTAACTTGGATTCTCAGGTATGATCCTTAATCACTTTGATTTTATTTATCATTTACATAAGTGACCCTTACCCTTTGACAACAGAACTAATGATCCTTAAGATGCATAGATTTTCTAAGTCTTTCAACTGTAGGATATTTGATCCTTGATCATATCCTAAGATTTTTAAACATGATTTGTTAAACTTTTATTTTTTACTTACAAATTTAAAGAGCATATATCACAACAATTGAAAAGCAAAGTAATCACAAGGATAACAACACGGGAGATAGCCAAAAATTTAAAGTTTATTTATTAACAAAACGTTAAACCCTTTAAGGTTGTCAAAATTGCCAACCCACGTTTCTACCAGCAAAACGTGGCCCGTCCACATGGGTTGGCAAAGGGTGTCCATTGTTAATGGGTCTTGAAGTGCAGGAAATAAAAGATGGCAGGATAACGAGTGGCTTCATCCCCCAAACAGAGGATCCATCCACCACCCATTATCCTACCTATTGTCTTAGGATCCTTGATCCATAACCCTAGATACTATTGTTCAAAATACAAACCATCATTGTTCAAAACACCATAACCAAAATAAAACTACCAAGTCCTAAAAAAATGGGCTCCGACCACGTCTAGAAATATCCATCATCGCCCATTCCTGCAGCCTACACCTTTGCTGCATCACCTTCACCATCACCTCCAGCTCCATCATCATCACCACCGGCCTGATCCTTGCCGCTCCCACTCGCCTCGATTGCCAAGACCTCGCCAGCCTCTTCTTCGTTGTCTAGCTCAGCCAACCTAGCCTTCCAGCCCTCTATGTCCCAGTTGCTCTTGTCAAAGTCAGGATCCTGAGCTTCTTGGGCCATCTACAACTTGTTTTTGTACATAGCAATTGCAGCGGAGACTTTGGCATCATTGGTGATTTCAGATTTCTCCTGATCAGCAGTGATATGAGCCAGGACAAGTTCCCTCATCACCAGATTGACATCGTTTTCAAGGGAAGCAATCTTCTGATCCTTGGCCAGCATCATCTTTTGGAGGTCCAAACACTTTTGCTCAACCTCTTCAATACTGCCTACATAGTCCTCGATTTCAGCAAATTTCTGCAAAAAGACAATGTAAAGTTTAGGATCACATGATCCTCAAGTGGGCAGGATAACTAAGCTAAGTCAGTGATCCTTACATCAGCAAGGTACTCAAGGAACTGATGGCGGATCAGAGGTGTTTTGGTCAAAAATCAAGCAATGATAATGCAACCAAACTTTCTGTTGTGTGGTATGATGCTTGAATCAATGAACAACACTAAGTATCACTCAGAAATGAAATGAATAAGTGACACAAAGATTTATACGAGGAAAAAGCCCTTGATCAATGAATGATCTCCGGCATAAAAAACCTCGGGTGATGGAAACTACCGATCACCAACTCAGATTAAACAAGAAATGTGTTACAACTTCGGATGATAGCGAGCTAATTACAAGGATCACTATAGTATAATGTGCAAAAAAGTGTGTAATCGCCAAGTGAATTGTCAAGAGCTGGTGAGAGCAGTTGCGAGTGTGTGTTAAGCTAAAAATAGCCAAGTGTTTTCTATTTAGCTCGCTATCCCTTTTAAAAATGGAAAATATCTAAGCTAACAAACATTCCGCATTTGGTGCAAGTCCTCCACGACCTCCATAACGTCCATTTCAGCCATGCACGTGCGGAATAAATATGGAATATGCTCCAGGAATATCGCCAAGACCAAGTCCAAGATCGTACTCCTGCAAAACAACATCATATTCAAAGCAGACAATCGTTAGTATAAGGATCATTACGATGATCCATGATCCTGATCCTGCAATACTTCTGAGGATCACTAATTCAAACAGAACTGAGGATCACTAAACCCAATAGTAATTGAGGATCACTGATCATTGGAAAATCCTCCCCTAACAATTGCCCCCAAAATATAAGGAGTAATTTGTAAATAAACGAGTTATATTTTCTGTTCTTATCCGTAACGAGTCAACGGATAACTAGCCGTTGTAGTCGGACTAGCCGTTACCATCCTGACGTCACTGAAGTGACTACCCTGCAAGATCATCATTATAAATTGAAGTTAGAGATAAGGGTTATAGAGCATTTAAATTCGTGTGTTTCCTCTTAAAATCCTCATTCGAAGACTTGATCAGGTATTCTCTTTCCTTTCTCTCTTCATCTTCTCACTCTGTTTCTTCTTCTTCACCACCGTCATAATCGAGATGATGCTAAGATCCTCACCGGCTAAGAATCACAAGAAGGACAGCCCCTTGAAAAGCCAAGGGATCATAAAAGATTCTGCAAAAGAACCATGCTGCTTCACTGATCCACAGATAGACAGAATCCGCCATTGTTTTCCGGCAAACACCGATTTCAAACCATTTGATCCCACCGTTCTAAGTGATTATATTTCTGAAACCTGGGTAGCCTTTCCGGTCACACCATTTATAATAGGATACTCGTATCCTTTCCCTGAATTCACCCAGTCTTTCTTCTCTCTCACCGGCATCTCCTACATTCAAGCGATGCCAATGATCTGGAGGGTCTTATATACCCTTGAAAGGATCATTGAGCAAGAAGGCATTGATCTGGGAATGTCGGAGTTGGCAGAGATGTATGACCTCGTAAGCCATGGATCTCATCGGTATCTACTCAAACATAAACCTGGTGAAGAGCACCCCATCTTCAAAGCCACTAAGAATGACACCAACTGGAAACGGCGATTCTTCTTTATCAGAAGGGATTCTATCCCTGATGGAAAGGATCTGCCAAGGAAGTGGACCACCCATGGTAGGATAGAGGATCCTTAGAAGGATCACCGAATAAGCTTGTTTCTGTTTAAGGATCACTAACGTCCTTTTGTTTCTATTTTGCAGCTATTACTGTCGCACACCTCATCACAACACCTGCAACACAGGAAAGGCTTGCCTCTTTCCGGAGACTTGATCCTGCAAGAAGATCATTTAAAACAAATACCCAGGATTCTCAAGAAGTATCCTCAGGTTCTGTCACTATATCGAGTAAGTATCCTGTTTTTTGCATAATTAAATGTTTAAATAAATAGTTAAATAGAAATGGGATAAGGATACTTATCTGTTTTGAATGTGTAGGTGCTAGAAAATCTTCAAGATTTGCCTCCAAATTCAGTGTCACTGACCTTGACACTGTCCGATCCTCAAAGAAGAAGCTTGCTGCCAGCCCAGCTGTCACGGTCCCCAAGGCAACCACTTCAAAGGGAAGAGGTGGAAAGAAAAGGAAGACCTCTGAAGCTAACAATCTAGAAGGCTTGCCTCTGATCCGTCATCAGTTCCTTGAGTACTTTGCTGAGGTAAGGATCACTGACTTAGCTTAATTATCCTGCCCACTTGAGGATCACGTGATCCTGAGCTTTGCATTGTCCTCTTTGCAGAAATTTGCTGAAATCGAGGACTATGTTGGGAATGTCGAAGAGATTGAGAAGAAATACTCTGACCTCCAAAAAGTGGCGGTGCTCAAGGATCACAAGATTGCCTCCCTCGAAAAGGACCTCAATGATGCCAAAACTCAGGCGGTTGCAGCTCATATCAATGCTGACTATGAGAAGCACGAGATCACGGAGGATGCCAAAGTCTCCGCTGCCATTGCTGTTAGGGGAGGATTTTCTAACAATTAGTGATCCTTATTCATTATCCTAATTAATGATCCTTACTTCTGTGACAGGTGGTGATCCTCAGAAGAGCTTCAGGATCAGGATCATGGATCACTTTAAGGATCCTCATACTGACGATTGTTTGTTTATGTTTTGTGTTACTTCGCAGGAGTAACAAGCTTGACTTGGTCTTGGCAACGGTACTAAGGAATATTCCACGGGCATTTCGCACACGATTGACCAAAAATGGACGTTGTGGAGAACGTGGGAGCTTGGCACAAAAGTCGGATAGTTAGTTATTGTAGTTAACTTCTATTTTAAAAGGAGTAACGAGCTAGAATTAGAACACTTAGTCATTTTTCAGCTACACACACTCATATACTCGCACACTTGAAGCTCTCGACGAACAGTCACTCATTTTCACTCACTTTTACACATTTCACGATAGTGATCCTTGTACCTAGCTCGTTACTATCCGAAGTTGTAAACATTTATTCATTTATTTGAGCTTGGTGATCGGGAGTTTCCATCACCCGGGGTTTTTTGTGCCGGAGATCAACTCTTGATCAAGGGCTTTTTCCCCGTATAAATCCTTGTGTCGTTTGTGCAATTTACATTGAAGTGATCCTTATCATTGTTCTATATTTCAAGTATCATACCCCGTGACATAGAGTTTGGTTGCATTATTCACATCAGATTTTTGACCAAAACAGTTTGGCGCCCACCGTGGGGCAATTGGTGCTTCGTCCTTAGAAAAATTCGCATTTCTGTGCTCATTTCAGTTCACTACAACCAAGCAAATGGCTTCCTCAGCGAAGAATGCTTCAAATTTGATGCCCTCATTCACTTCTTCACAAGGCGTTCCCCCTTTGCCTCCACCACCTTCTGGATCCCAGAAGAATGCTGAGAATGCTGCGAAGAAACCAACTCCCATTTTCTCAAAACCTCCTGCTTCTTCTGCTTCTTACACTCCCACTACTAGTGACATGTTTACTTTGATTTTGCAGATGAAGGATCAGATACGGCAACAGGATAAGACTAATGAAAGGATTCTCAAAGAAATCGGAGATCTCAAGAATCAAAAGAAAACGGCAGCGGATCATTCCCCACTGGTGCCAAAATCTTTGAATTTTGACACTCCGGTGATTACTTCTCAGCCATCAGTGGTTCCAGATGTTCAATATGTGGGTGGACCAAAAGGAGTGCACTACGGAACAACAATAGTGACCCAGGCATCAGGTTCATATTTCCAGCCAGCGGGATCCTATCCTCAGCATATGGGATCCCTCACGAATTCAGGAGGATATTCAGGAGTGCAGCAGGTTCAAGGATCCTCCTTTGTTCCAGGATCATCCCAGGTTCAAGGATCCTCCTTTGTTCCAGGATCATCCCAGGTTCAAGGAACCTGCTTTGTTCCAGGATCATCCCAGGTTCAAAGATCCTCCTTTGTTCCAGGATCATCCCAGGTTCAAGGATCCTCCTTTGTCCCAGGATCATCCCAGGTTCAAGGATCCTCCTTTGTTCCAGGATCATCCCAGGTTCAAGGATCCTCCTTTGTGCCAGGATCGTCCCAGTTTCAGGGATCCTTCCAGATGCCAGGATCCTTGAGGAGTTTGCAAACAGGAATTTCAGATGTCCATCAGGGAGATTTTATTCCAATGCAAACCAATGCTTCTACTGGTCCCTCGATCATTCCAGAGCCCCAACAATATGGATTAACATCCAATCTTCCTAATTTGAATCCGATGGGAGGTAACACTTTTAACAATTCTTATACTACTAACCATGGTCTTATGCAGGATCCAGGTATCAATCATGCCATGGCCAGAGAATTGCAAAAGCTAAAGGATATGACATCAAGTGTTCCAGGAGTGGTCAAACCTATCCCAGAGATTGAAGATGGGAGCCACAAGATATCTCGTTTAGCACCCCCAATCTGTGATGCTGAGATACCCAAGAGGTTCCATGTGCCAACAATGAAGCTGTATGATGGTTCGACGGATCCTGAAGAACACATAGCACAATATAGGGAGAGGATGGAGATCAATCCAATCCCAGAAAGGTTAAAGGAAGCATGCCTGTGCAAGGGATTCGGATCCACTCTTACTGGATCAGCTCTCAAATGGCTGCTAAGTCTTCCCCCCTATTCTATTACCTCATTTGACAATCTAGTTAACTTGTTTAATAATCAGTTTTCTTGTAGTAGAAAATTCGAACGATTAACTAGTGATCTATATAGGATAACCCAGGGTCATAATGAATCATTAAGGGATTACATTACCAAATTCAGTAAAGAATCCTTAGACATTCCCAACTTAGATATAGCCACGGCTGTTGAGGCCTTTAAAATGGGATTGCTTAGGGATTCGTCGTTCTATGATGATCTTGTTATGACACCATGCAGGAACTTAGATGAGGTAAGAACCCGAGCACTTAGATTCATTCGGCTAGAGGACGACAAGAGTATCCAGGAGAGGTTAGCAGGATCCTCAAAGCAGGGTAAGCAAGGATCCTCATTCAGGAACAACAAGTTCAGATCCAACAACAGATCTGATAACCAGAACGTGCATTCTGTTGATCAAGAAGAGGATGATGAGGATTATCCTCCAATTTCTGAATACTGTTTTTGTGTTGATAATAATGAACTAATCCTTGCGATGCAGAACCTAGGTGATAAAGCTAGATGGCCGAGAAAAAATGATAGGCCAGCTGCAACTAAGGATAAATCAAAGTGGTGTGCATACCATGAAGATTTTGGGCATCTCACAGAAGAATGCATTGCACTAAGAAAGGAAATTGGATACTTGTTGAGCAAGGGGCATCTAAAAGAATTGTTGGGAAGAAAAAAGTCAAGAACTCAGGATCCTGAAAGGATCCCTGAGAAGGCTCCAACCCCTCCAGCAGATGCACAAGTAATAAACTTTATTTCTGGAGGATCAGACATTTGTGGCACATCCTTCTCAGTAGCTAAAAGGCATGCAAAGGAAACTAAAATGGATAACGGAGAAAGACCTGTTCGAACATCAAGTGTCTCCGAAGGAAAATTCATAACCTTTGATGAGGATGATCGTGTTGATATCCAGGATCCTCATCACGATGGTTTAGTTATTACTCTTTTCATTTCTAACCATTTTGTCCGCAGGATCCTTATAGACGGAGGAAGTTCAGTGAACATCATCCAGCTTGATGTTCTAAAGAAGATGGGCATCCCTGAATCAGATATGATACCAAGATCCTCCGTGCTCGTGGGATTTAGTGGCGAAACTAAGAATACCCTGGGGGACATTAAACTCCCAATATACATCGAAGGCCTACATTCTTATCAAAAATTTTGTGTTATTGACTGTTTATCTTGTTGTAATGTTATCCTTGGCAGGCCCTGGATACACGATATGAAAGCAGTCCCATCTACCTACCATCAATGTGTGAAGCTCCCTAGTCCTTGGGGAATAGTGAAGATTGATAGTGATCAGCAGGAGGCTAAGAATTGCTACACTTCATCGATGAAACCAGCTTCGAAGTCAAGGGAGCAATAGCAATCAAAGTATCCTCCAAGGGATGTCTTGGAGGCAAGAGAGCAGGATGTGATAGAAGTCCTCATGGATCCTGATGATCCTGAATCCAAAATCTATATCGGATCAGGGATCCTTGGCGAAATGAAAGAAGACCTCGTATCCTTCCTCAAAAGGAGAAAGACTACCTTCGCATGGAAACACGAAGACATGACTGGTATATCCAAAGATGTAATCACTCACAAACTCGGCATTGACAGGTCCTTCAAACCAATCCATCAAAGGAGAAGAAAGTTTGCACCGGAAAGGAATGCCATTATCCAGGAAGAGGTAGAGAAATTGCTCCGGGCAGGTATGATTAGAGAGGTCAAGTATCCAAGATGGTTGGCCAATGTGGTTGTTGTTTAAAAGAAAAACAGAAAGTGGAGGGTATGTGTCGATTTTACCGATTTAAATAAGGCATGTCCCAAGGATCCTTTCCCATTACCCCACATTGACTCCATGGTGGATGCAACTGCGGGTCATGAACTGTTAACTTTTATGGATGCTTCATCTGGATTCCAACAAATCCAAATGGAACCATCTGACCAAGAGGATACAGCCTTCATGACTCCAACTGGTATATACTGCTATATTGCTATGCCATTCGGATTAAGAAATGCAGGTGCAACATATCAAAGGCTGGTGAATATGATGTTCAAGGATCAGATTGGACAAACTATGGAGGTTTACATAGATGATATGGTGGTAAAATCCTTAAAAGCTGAGGATCACCTAAGAGACTTGGAGGAAGCATTCGATATCCTTGACAAATATAACATGAAACTTAATCCTTCAAAATGTCACTTTGGTGTTAAAGCAGGTAAATTCTTAGGATATATGGTGACAAAGAGAGGCATCGAAGCTAGCCCGGAACAAATCAAAGCAATAGTGAACATCAAATCTCCGGCCAATGCTAAGGATGTTCAAAGGCTAACAGGCAGGATAGCAGCTTTGAACAGATTTATATCCAAATCCTCAGAGAAGTGCAAAGAATTCTATGATATCCTAAGGAAGAACAAGAAATTTGAGTGGACTGAGAAGCATGAAAATGCTTTAAGATCCCTCAAAGATTACCTATCCTCAGCCCCGGCTTTGATGAAACCAGAAAAAGGCGATGTGCTATCCTTGTATCTTGCAGTATCCTCAAAAGCAGTAAGTGCGGTCCTTGTTAAGGATCATGAAGGTACACAACATCCTGTCTATTATGTAAGTAAAAGTTTACTTGATGCCGAATCCAGGTATTCACACCTTGAAAAGCTTATTCTTGCATTAATTATGGCATCTACTAAGTTAAGACATTATTTTGAAACTCATGTTATCATTGTTAAAACTAATTTCCCAATTAAGAATGTCCTCAGGAAACCAGAGATGTCAGGAAGGATGGCTAAGTGGGCAGTGAAGCTGAGTGCATATGATATAAGATATGAGCCTAGGACAGCCATCAAATCCCAAGCATTAGCTGACTTTGTGGCTGATTTCAGTAGTGATTTACAAGAAGCTGAGTTAGAAGTCCAGCAGCTAGAAGAGACCAAGGATCCTTGGATACTCTATACTGATGGATCCTCAAATGTCAAAGGCACAGGGCTTGGAATACTACTAAAATCGCCACAGGGGGACATAATACCCCACTCTATAGCTTGTGAGTTCCAAACCACTAACAATGAGGCTGAATATGAAGCCTTAATTGCTGGTTTGCAAATTGCAAAGCATATGGGGATCAGGTATCTTGAGGTACATGTAGATTCATTATTAATTACAAACCACTTTAATGGATCTTATGCTGTTAAAGGTGAAAAGCTAACCAAATATTTAGAGATAGTCAAAAGTTTGGCACTCTCTTTTGTTTCCTTTAGTTTGACACAGGTACCAAGGGAAGAAAATACAGAGGCTGATGCATTAGCTAACTTAGGATCATCCTTGAAGATCCCGGAGGATATCAAGATCCCTATTATCCATATCCTGACCCCGGCTATCGAGGATCATGCGGCTATGGAGATAGGAAATGATTCTACAATTATCCCCAGTGAGGATACTCAATCCCATTCAGGATCAGGATCATGGATCTCACCAATCATGAGATACTTACAACATGGAGAGATTCCTACAGGAGAAAACCCTAGGACTTTCAAATCTAAGGTATCTCAATTCACAATTTTAAATAATATGTTGTATAGACGATCTTTTGCAGGACCATACTTGAGATGCATTGAGGATCCTGAAATCCAAGAAGTTTTAAAAGACTTCCGTGAAGGAGATTGTGGAAATCACACTGGGGGCAGGGCATTATTCTCAAGGATCCTGAGGACAGGATACTACTGGCCAACCATGAAGAGAGATGCTGTGGAGTATGCT
This sequence comes from Helianthus tuberosus, assembly GCA_030545235.1. NCBI lineage: Eukaryota > Viridiplantae > Streptophyta > Magnoliopsida > Asterales > Asteraceae > Helianthus > Helianthus tuberosus. Next base: position 114,446,635 of record CM060370.1, read on the forward strand.
AAGAGATGTGATCCTTGTCAGAGGCACAGCAATATCCTTCACCAACCAGCTGAATTATTGCATCCTATATCCTCCTCTTGGCCATTTATGAGATGGGGTATGGATATAGTTGGTAAGCTCCCTAAGGCACCTGGTGGAAAAGTATTCATGCTTGCTATGACTGATTACTTATCCAAGTGGATAGAGGCTGAAGCTTTTGCCCAAGTCAGAGAAAAGGAAGTTATATCCTTCATTAAAAGAAATATTATAACTAGATTTGGAATCCCTTCTGAGATTATATGTGATAATGTTTCCCAATTTATTGGGGGCAGAACCACTAACTTTTGTGACAGCTGGGGGATTAAGATGATAACATCAACACCAGTCCACCCACAAGCTAATGGTCAAGCAGAATCATCTAACAAGATCATCATCAACAATTTGAAGAAGAAGCTTGGATCCAAGAAAGGGAAATGGACAGAAGAACTACCCTATGTGCTTTGGGCTGATAGGACAACCCCTAAGAATGCTACTGGTCAAACACCATTCTCTTTGGTATTTGGGGCAGAATCAGTGATCCCAACAGAAATGGTGGTTCCAACTGCTAGAACTAGTATCTGTGATCCTGAGGAGAATGATGAGAACTTGGCTCAAGACCTGGATACTATTGAAGAAATCAGGGATATGGCTAGGATAAGGATGGCCAATTATCAGCAAAGAATGGCTGGTGCTTACAACAAAAATGTCAGGATCAGGAGGTTTCAAGTTGGAGATATGGTATTAAGGAAAGCATTTCAGAATACCACCAATCCTGCTGAGGGAAAATTGGCTCCAAAATGGGAAGGCCCTTATTTGATTGAAGCTGAAGCAGGAAAGGGGGGATATAGATTGCTAACCATGGAAGGTGATTTGCTACCAAGAGCTTGGAATGCTGTCCACTTGAAGAAATATTTCATGTGAGCAGGATCCTCATGGCACAGATAATCCTCACGACAGGGATATCCTTAAAGAATCCTCAAAGTGTCGGTGATCCTTACTTAGGTAATATCCTAAACTTGAACTATTTCATTTCTTTATTTTCTCATATAAGGATAAGGATCATGTATCCTTTATCCACCTCTCACGTGAGTTTAAGTTTTGAAAGTTCAGGTATCCTTAGCATAACATTGGTTATCCACTGAAGCAATCTGTTCCTTGGGTTTAACCCCAGTTATTTGGGCTTGACCCCAGTTCCGCCTGTAGCGCATGATGATCCTGGTATAGTTCAAGGCAGTGGGACCAGTACTCGTTTTAGCGGCTGATAATTCCATTGTACTGGCTATGCCTAGGATCCTACGTATAATGGTAGACGTACCATACATCCGTTCCTAAGGTTTCTAACGTTTTCACGTTAGCTAAGGTTTCTAACGTTTTCACGTTAGCTAAGGTTTTGGCATTTTCATGTCACTAAGTTTGGATAGTCGCCAGTTAGGGCCATACTCCAGTTTACATACGATCCTTGGGCTTGTCCCCAGTTATCCTTGGGCTTGTCCCCAGTTGCTAACTCTTTTCCTATGTTTGCTTAGTCCCAAGTTATGCTCTATTTCAGGTTCTTGAAGATAGGCAACTAGGGATACTTGATCCTTACTTTATTCTAAGGTTTATCTTATAGTTATCCTTATTATGGTTAGGATCCTAACTTGGATCCTCAGGTATGATCCTTAACTATTAATAATTCTATTCATTATAACCCTTATACTTGACAACTGAATTTGTGATTCTTAAACCATATCACTTTTTAGAACTTATCAGTTATGGGATATGTGATCCTTGATCATATCCTAAACTTTTTAGATATCTTTTTTAACTTTTCAAGGATTGATAAGTATAAATGGAATGAACATTACAACAATTGGAAAGCAAGATATTAAAAAAGGATAACAACACGAGATAAGCGACAAAAGGTTAAGATTTTATTTATTAACAAAAGACTAACCCTTTAAAGGTTGTCAAAATTACCTACCCGAGCATCTACCAGCAAAACGTGGCCCGTCCGCTGGGGTAGGTAAAGGGTGTCCATGATAATAAGTTCAAAAGTAGTGCAGGAATATAAAGGCGGCAGGATCACAATGGCTTCATCCCCCAAACAGAGGATCCCTCCACCAATTGCAATCCTGCCTATTGTCCAAAGGATCATACATGATCCTTAATCCTAAAAAACTATTGTCCGAGTACAAACCATTAAATTGTTCAACATCACAACCATCAAACTAAAAATTGGGCTCCGGCTATGTCTAGAAGTTTCCATCATTGCCCAATCATGCAGCCTAAGCCTTCGCTGCATCACCACCTCCAGCTCCACTTGTTTCACCACCTTCACCCTTGCCTCCAGCTTCAATTGTCAGGATCTCTTCAACCTCCTCAGCCTCTTCATCGTCCAGTTCAGCTAGCCTTGCCTTCCAGCCTTCAACATCCCAGGTGCTCTTGTCAAAAGCAGGATCTTGAGCCTCCATGGCCATTTGTAGCTTGGTCTTGTACATTGCTATGGCGGCAGAGACTTTGGCGTCTTCGGTGATCTCACGCTTCTCATAGTCAACATTGATCAGCACCTTGGCCGTCTCCTGTTTGGAATTCCGGACTTCCTTCTGAAGATCAGCAATTGCAAGGTCCTTAAGCACTGCAACCTGCTGAAGATCGGCAATCTTCCTATCCTGATCCTCAACGTGGCCAACATAATCCTCAATCTCAGAGAATTTCTGCAAGGGGGAGAAAAGAAAAGGTCAGAATCAAGTGATCCTCAGATCAGCAGGATATATCAGCAGGGTATGTCAATAGGATATACGAACAGAGATAGTGATCCTTACCTCATTGAAGTACTCGAGGAATTGGTGGCGGATCAGAGGCAGACCCTGCAGATCCTCAGCTTCAGAGGCTTTTCTCTTCTTGATTGCCTTCCCTTTGAGGGGTGCCTTTGGGACCGAGGCTGTCGGACTGGTAGGAGCTTTTCTCTTGGAGGATCTGACAGTAGTGAGATCAGTGACATTAAACTTAGAAGCAGACTTGGTGGATTTTCCAGCACCTACACAATCAAAACAAGATAAGTATCTTTATTCTATTCATATTTCACTGCTTATTTAATCTTTAAACGAAGATACTTACTTGACATTGTGACAGAGCCTGAGGATACCTCCTGAAGGTCTTGGGTGGTTGTCTTGAAGGATCTTATTTCAGGATCAAGTTTCTTGAAAGAGATTAGTCTCTCCTTGGCAGCGGGAGACAGTATGAGGCGTGAGACGGTGATAGCTGCACAACAAGAAAACAAAAGTATATCAGTGATCCTTACATCAGAAGAAAGTTCTCTGGTGATCCTTCTCAGGATCCTCCATCCTACCATTTGTAGCCCATTTCTTGGGTAGATCCTTTCCGTCATCAATAGAATTTCTCTTGACGAAAAAGAAACGCCGCTTCCAGTTAGCATCATTTTTGGTAACATTAGAGATCGGGTGTTCCTCACCAGGTTTACGCTTAAACAAATAACGATGAGAGCCAAAGGTAGTAAGATCATACAGCTCTCCCAGCTCTGACATTCCAAGGTCTATCCTTTCCTGCTCGATGATCCTTTCAAGGGTATACAAAACCCTCCAAATCATCGGCATGGCTTGGATATAAGAGATGCCGGTTAAGGAAAAGAAAGATTGGGTGAAGGCTGGAAAAGGATATGTATAGCCTATGGTGAACGGAGTGACGGGGAAAGCAACCCACTGGTCGGAGATATGATCACTCAGGGCATTGGGGTCAAAAGGCCTAAACTCGGTGTTCGCCGGGAAACAGTGGCGGATCCTATCGATCTGAGCATCATTAAAACAGCAGCGTTCTTTAATGGAATCTTCGATGATCCCCTGGCTTTTCGGAGGGCTGTTCTTCGGGTGATCCTTGGCTGGGGAATTTCGGAGCAACATCTTTGATGCGATGATGGAAAGAGACGAAAACAGAGCAAGAGAGGAAAGAAGATGAAGAGAGAGAGAATACCTGATCGTCTTTGGAATGCAGTTATAAAGGGAGTTTCTCTGAAAATTTAAATGCATTTGATCCTATCTCTATCTCCTATTTATAATCATGATCGTGCAGGGTTGTCACTTCTGTGACGTCACTATTGCAACGGATAGTTCAACAATAACGGCTATATTTATGATAGTTAGTTGCGGATAAGATCAAGAAAACATAACTCGCTAACTTTACATATCACTCCTTATATTTTGGGGGCAATTGTTAGGGGAGGATTTTCTAACAATTAGTGATCCTTATTCATTATCCTAATTAATGATCCTTACTTCTGTGACAGGTGGTGATCCTCAGAAGAGCTTCAGGATCAGGATCATGGATCACTTTAAGGATCCTCATACTGACGATTGTTTGTTTATGTTTTGTGTTACTTCGCAGGAGTAACAAGCTTGACTTGGTCTTAGCAACGGTACTAAGGAATATTCCACGGGCATTTCGCACACGATTGACCAAAAATGGACGTTGTGGAGAACGTGGGAGCTTGGCACGAAAGTCGGATAGTTAGTTATTGTAGTTAACTTCTATTTTAAAAGGAGTAACGAGCTAGAATTAGAACACTTAGTCATTTTTCAGCTACACACACTCATATACTCGCACACTTGAAGCTCTCGACGAACAGTCACTCATTTTCACTCACTTTTACACATTTCACGATAGTGATCCTTGTACCTAGCTCGTTACTATCCGAAGTTGTAAACATTTATTCATTTATTTGAGCTTGTTGATCGGGAGTTTCCATCACCCGGGGTTTTTTGTGCCGGAGATCAACTCTTGATCAAGGGCTTTTTCCCCGTATAAATCCTTGTGTCGTTTGTGCAATTTACATTGAAGTGATCCTTATCATTGTTCTATATTTCAAGTATCATACCCCGTGACATAGAGTTTGGTTGCATTATTCACATCAGATTTTTTACCAAAACAATTGCCATGTACAAAACCAAGTTGCAGATGGCCCAAGAAGCTCAGGATCCTAATTTTGACAGGAGCAACTGGGACATGGAGGGCTGGAAGGCTAGGCTGGCTGAGTTGGAGGACGAAGAAGAGGCTGATGAGGTTCTGGCGATCGAGGGTGGTGGTAGTGGCAAGGATCAGGGTGGAAAAGCAGGTGGAGCTGGTGAAGGTGATGCAGCGAAGGTGTAAGCTGCATGAATGGGCGATGATGGACACTTCTAGACATAGCCGGAGCCCATTCTTTTTTTAAGTTTGGTTGTTTGGTTATGATGTTTTTTGTTGAACAATGATGGGTTGTAATAACTTTAGACAATAGTTTCTAGGGTGAAGGTTCATGGATCCTTGAACAATAGGCAGGATAATGAGTGGTGGATGGATCCTCTGTTTGGGGGATGAAGCCACTCGTTATCCTTCCGTCTTTTATTTCCTGCACTACAAAGACCCGTAAACAATGGACACCCTTTGCCAACCCATGTGGATGGGCCACGTTTTGCTGGTAGAAACGTGGGTTGGCAATTTTGACAACCTTAAAGGGTTTAATGTTTTGTGAATAAAATAGCTCTAACTTTTTTGCTATCTCCCATGTTGCTATCCTTGTTAGTACTTTACTTGTTAGTACTTTTTTGCTTTGATTTCTTTGATAACTGGGGACAAGCCCAACAATTTTGTTAAACCATATCACACGAGTTCCAACACTCGTTTGGTTTACAAGACCTCATTCTGTCCGATCGTCCGATTTAGGCATCTATTGTTTGACTAGTGGTTCGATTACTAGGTGCTACTTGATTTCTTTGATTTACTTGAGTTGGATTGAAGTTCTATTGATCGAGGATACTTTGCACTTCATGTGAGTACATAGTTCCCCTATTTTACTGTTTTCAATTGTTTTGGGGTGATTCATATGTACAAAATGATTTTCAAGGTTTAAACAATGGTTTTCAAAAACAATTAAGATGGTTTATACTAAACTAATAACGATTTCAATAAAGTGAACAAACTTATTTGTTGTAGTTACATAACAAATGACATTCATTAGCATTGATCAAGCCGACCAGTATTAGGTTATGGTACCATAGGATCTGACAAATCCCGTTATTTTAATGCACCCATGGTTATGTGTGGAGGTTGTGGGTAACGACTGAATCTGATGTTAGTTAACTTACCCTTTGGTGGTTTGTTAATGCAAGAAGCGAGAAGCGAGATAGTCGAGTCACAAAGGTTTGAATGTTATTAGCGAGACGACCATAAATAGTTTTTCACAAATTAAAACAAGGATGACTTAAGCAATTTAAACGAGTTAACGATTTTGAAACGATTTGAACAAGTTAAACAAGTTGAATAAACGATTGGTTTTTGGTTAGTGTTTAGATAACACGACGGGGGTAGTGTGATGAAAGCATGGTGGATACGCCGCTGGTACTTCCTATATATAAGTGTTTTCATCATATTACATACCTTGGCGTTATTTAGTTCACTTGGGTAAACGATTTTGAAGTGATGTCACACAACAATGTTTTCTAAAAGATATAAACCATACGAGTTTTTACTAGATGTTTTGCAAATTGGTTTACTAAAACAAATGTTTTTGGGGTTAAGAATCATGGCTACGAGATTTTATAAACTATAACCATCTTGATTTGAGTTGGTTAATTATGTTGCAATATGCTTTTCAAAACGAGGTTTGTATTTTTACTCTTGTAGTCTAATTAAGTACTGCAACATGTAAACGAAGCCATGATTCCAATACTCTTATAAAACCTATGTACTCGCCAGCTTTTCTTTGCTGACTTTGTTTTCATATATGTTTCAGGTGTTGTTGCTTAATGTGATTTCTAGGATGCATGCGTCACATAGGATCTGGACGAGGCCTTAGTGACATAATAACAGTGATAGTTGATATGTAATTTGTTTGTTATGTGTTAAGACAATGTAAATGTTTAATGTTATCAATAAAATGAAACTCTTTTTGTATCCATGGTTATGAAACAATAATTATGTTACAACACTCCCCGACGTTTCCACCACGATTTGTTGTTTTACGTGGTTGGGGTGTGACATTCAGCGTTTTCCAAGACTTAGGAATGCAAACATAGTCATACTTTAGTTTCTCTGTGAATAAAGTCTAAACATCCTGGGGTTAAACCCTTAATATCCAGGGGATAAACCCTTATTTTCATGCGCTACAGGCGGGAGTGTATAAACTCCAATACTTAGAAAGGTGAAAACCTTTAAACCTTAGAGAGTATGAAAACACTCTTTCGTGAGAGAGGGTGATCAATCCTCATATACCTTGACGATCCATGATATAGCCAACAGTAACAAAATTTTCAGCCACTTTTACAAGAACTAATCCCGCTACCTTGAACTATCCCTAGATAACTTGCGCTCTAGGCGGGGTGTTTAAACCCAATTCGTAAGAAAGGTGAATACCTTTAAACCTGTGAAGGGATCAGTATCCCTTAAACGTGAGAGAGGGGGCCAATCCTCTAATCTTTCGAAATATCCTGAGTGTGTATCCTGGAGTTATATCCTGAAGCATATACTGCAAAACAACTGTGAACTAAGGTGGGTGTTAGCCTGGCTAACACCCCTCCGATGCTTAAGTCAGTATTGGGTTTAAAAGAATAAATAATACAAATTATATAAAAAGAGATAGAACTCATACCATCCTGAGTTAGAAATTAAATTCTAAACTCACTTGAAATAGAGCTTTAAGTGTATAGCATTCCAGGATCTTGGTAGCATATCCCCTTCCATACTCTTGAGTCGGTATGCTCATTTCCCTGATTCTGATTCCACCTCATATGGTCCTTCCCACTTTGGAGCCAACTTTCCATCGACAGGATTAGTAGTATTCTGAAAAGCCTATCTTAGCACCTAATCCCCAACTTGGAATCTTCTAGTCCTTATATTCTTATTATATGCTCTGGATATCCTCTGTTGATATGCTATCATCCTTAGCTTTGCTGCATCTCTTGTCTCATCCACTGTATCCAATTCTTGGCACAAAGCTTCAGGATTCTGCTTAGGATCCCGGAGGTTAGATCTTGTTGTAGGTATCACCATTTCTGTTGGGATTACTGCTTCCGCTCCAAATACTAAGGAGAATGGAGTCTGGCCAGTTGCACTCTTTATTGTTGTTCTATCAGCCCATAAAACAAAGGGTAGTTCTTCTGCCCATCTTCCTTTCTTAGCTCCTAGTCTCTTTTTCAGGTTATTGACAATTATCTTGTTCGAGGATTCTGCTTGTCCATTTGCTAGAGGATGTACTGGAGTAGATGTGATCATTTTGATTACCCAACTCTTTCAAAAGTCAGTAGTCCTCTTACTTATAAACTAAGATCCATTGTCACAAATAATCTCGGCTGGTACTCCAAACCTGGTCAGGATATTCCTTTTTATGAAGGATACTACTTCTTGGTCTTTCACTTGAACAAATGCTTCAGCTTCAACCCATTTAGAAAAATAGTCAGTCATTGCCAGCATAAAGACTTTTCCTCCTGGAGCTTTTGGCAACTTCCCCACTATGTCCATCCCCCACTTCATGAATGGCCAAGGGGAAGTTATAGGATATAATGGTTTAGGTGGTTGATGTAATATGTTACTGTGCCTTTGACATGCATCACATCTTCGAGCATATTCTATAGCATCTTTCTTCATTGTCGATCAATAGTATCTTGTTCTTAATACTTTTGAGAATAATGACATGCCCCCAGTGTGGTTACCACAATCCCCTTCGTGTATATCCTGAAGCACTTCTTTAGCTTCGGGATCCTCCAAGCATCTCAGGTATGGTCCTGCAAGAGATTTCTTGTACAAAACATTATTTATAATAGTGAATCGTGATACCTTCATTCTAAAGGCCTTGGGATTTTCATCCTTAGGGATGTGTCATTCCTTGAGATATCTCATGATTGGAGCCATCCAGGATTTAGTATCCTCATCGGGATCATGACCAGGATCCTGAATGCTCGTTACCTCCTTATCCTGAGCCTTGAAGAGATCCACAACAGGATATAGGATGTGAAGTATTGGTATTTGGGTTCCTTCTGGTATCCTGACTGATGATCCTAGGTTTGCCAAGGCATCCGCTTCAGCATTATCTTCTCTTGGTACCTGTTCAAGTGTAAAAACATCGAAATATCCTGCTAATTTTTTTGAGAATATCAAGATACTCGATTAACTTCTCACCTTTAACTGCATAGGATCCATTAAAATGATTAGTAATTGTCACACCCCGACCACGTAAAACAACAAAAGGTGGCGGAAACGTCGGGGAGTGTTGTAACAGAATCATTGTTTCACAACCATGGATCAAATAATTTTGTTTTATTGAATCATTGAACTCATTGTTTAATTACAAATCAGATAAATACAAATATTATCTTTCAAGTTTTAAAGTTGCTAAGGCACGATTCCATCCTACGTGTAGCATGTATCAACAATCATCACAAAGCAGCACCTGAAACATGTGTAAAAATAGGCACGTCAGCATAAAAATGCCTGTGAGATACATAGGTTTTATTGTAATTAGTATTCATGACTTATAAGTTTAAAGAAAATGTTTAATCAAAAAGTTAGTCATGATCCTTGTAAAAATGTTTTTGTTTTATAAATCATATAAAAATGTGATAAGAAAACAGATGATATAAAAGAAAGATGTATAAATAAATAATTAAGTAAAAATGAGTTTATATAAATATATATATATATATATATATATATATTGTTTGAAAAACAATATTTTGATAAAAAGGTTCGTAGTATACATAAAAAATATACTTTGGTTTTAAGAAAGTTGAATAAGTAATATATTAAAATATATTTCAGTTCCAAAATCGTTTAAACAAATAGTATATTAAATATACTTTGGTTGTCAAATAATAATTTTCGGTAGTATATGTCACACCCCCAAAATACCACCTAGGGAATGTCCCTGTTAGGCGTCTGACGTACCAACAATAAGCCACTACTTACATTGAACCCATACAAGTTTCCAAATAAAATTCTCAATTATTAAATAAAAATATCATCAACAAGTTTAAATGAAAACCAACATGTTCAGCGGAAGCAAATAGTAAACTGATATTCGCTAATTTACACATATTTTAGTCCCCCATTTTATCCCCATTTTATGCGTTTTCGGCCGTAAAACCGTCATTCGGATACTTAATAATGTATACTTTTGTTTACAGGCCTAAAACAGCATACCAGACAAGATGGTAGCTAAAACAAGGACTTTCTGGACGAAATGACAAAGCTGCGAACCTTCTGTTAGAATTCTGACCTGGGCAAGTGGAACAGTCGTGCGACCTAATGAACGACCGTGCATCTCCGACTAATGCAGTCCAGTCCGACAATGAACGAGGGTGCGACTCGGCGTGCAAGGCAATCCCGGTGACGAACGGGCGTGCGGTTGTTTGCACCCCGTGCGGATTCGATGATCAGCCAAAGCCCGGCAATGCACGACCAGTGCAGCAGTCCGTGCAACAAGAACCCGGAAATGAACAGTCGTGCCTCAGGAAGAACGGTCATGCGAGACCGAAGACCGGTCAAGATCTGATGACGTCATACAGTATGGTGCACCATACCTCCAATAATTCATAAAGTGAAAGGTCGTGCAACAGGACGCACGACCGTGCGAGATCGAATTTATATAAAAACCTACAGAAACATTCTGCTCGTAACTCTGGACATTTTGGAAGTGATTTTCAGGCTCCGGAGGCGTTAGCTTTCACCTGGATTCAAGCCACATTGTGCTGATTAGCTTCGTTATCTTCCAGATTCTTAATCTAGTGCTTGTTTATGGTTTGGTTTTCTAATCTTTCCATAATTTTGTTAATCTTTCAAGCATTTAGATTAATGTTTATGTATTATTGTAGCCTTTGGGTAAAAACACAACAATCCCTTGCTTGATTATAACCATTAGTATGTTAATCTTTGTTTGTAACGACACTTGGAAGTATTTTCTATGTTAATCTTTGATGATTAGTTTGCAACCTTGTTATTGAAATTGATTTCTTGATTATAAGTGATTGTGTTGGATGATTGGTATTTGGTTAGTTAAGATAGTTGAAAAATGAAGCTTAATTAATCATGTATTAGTAAACTTTAAACTTGGTTAACTAGTTTAGATTGGTTAAAATGTGTGCACCATGATACTAGAAATGGTTAGTGGTTTAATAAAATGTAATTATTGTTAATCAAGAAAGCTTTCCGTCACGTAAGGACCTTAACGGGTTAAATGGTGTTGTTATGAATTCTTGCTATGATTTGTTAGATTAGTTAGTAGTTTAGGCCAAAATTGCTATCTTGGTGAATTTATGTGCAAGATTTGTAAAATGAACTCGGTTGTGATTTAATCTAGTTTATGCTTGACTCGGTGGTTGCATTGTGTTTATCGGTGTCACTTTCATTGTTTAAGTGAGGTTAGAAAACTCCTAACGGATGACTAACTTATTTTTAAGAGATTTTCATAGACATTTATCAATTGCACGTTAAAGAACAATTTTAGGTGGTTAAAGTGCGTTTATCGTTTTAACTTTCCGAATGATTGTCATGTTAGGATTCCCGAAAGGGATACTAATTGTCTTAAAATGGAAAATTGACCAAATGCTTCTAGTGCCAAAACCGACTTAGTTGACATGCTTTGGTTGTGTATTAAGCAAGGCTATTTATCTATTTTCATATTTGAAATCTATTATGTTTTTATAAGTATTTGTTTATGCTTACTTTAGTTTTTAGAAAATCACAAAACTTATCTTTCTTCCGTTAATTTAATGACAAAGGTCTTGTATTATTCCTCCGCCCATTTCCTTGGATCGATACTTGGTTCTTACCGATACTTTACTACATATATGACAGGGTACACTTGCCTCTTTCATGTGTGTTTTGATGTTAAAGTAATAATCACTTTTATAAATTTAAAACCGAACCGTGTGTTTATTCATGATAAAAATATGTGTAGTCACGCACACGTCAAGTTTTTGGCACCGTTGCCGAGGACATGGCGAACTTTAGGAACGACCCGAGTCATTGTTTTATCAGTGTATATACTTGTGAATATTTGTGAATATTTTCTTGATTATTTATTTGTTTATTTATTTGTTAATATTTCTTGATTTTAATTCATTTTATTCATTTTCGTGATTATTTTGTACGCTTGTAAATTTTTGTTCCTTTTTATTTGTTCGAATCCGGATTTATTTATTCATTTATTCTTTGAATTTTCGGCTCCGAAAAATCATTTTTATACTAGCCGATTCGATTATTTAATTCGTTATGATTTTTTAAAAAATTCAGGCCCATTTATGAATTGTTATAAAATTTCCAGCCCATTTTTATTAATATTCTGTTTCTTTGCAACCAAAAAAAAATTAGCATGAGTCTTGCTATCGACTCGCCGACAAAAATTTAGCAAGAGCGTCTTTGGCGCTTTAGGGGTAAAATCGTCCTTCTTTGTGTTTTTGTAGTTTTAGCGTAATTTAGGTGTGTTTGGTAGTTTCCGTTAGTTTGTACAGTTTTTAAACATGCCGATCGAAGGTTCTATGTTGGGATATGGTTAAAACAGTTTGCGTGTTGAAAAAATGGCGAAAACGGCCAAAACAGTTGCTGGAAATGGCTTCTGCAGAAAAAAAACTGATCTGCAGCTGTTGCACGACCGTGCCATGGATCGCACGTCCGTGCGGTTACGAGCTGGCCGGCACCATGTGTTGCACCCTAGTGCAGTTCTGAGATCGGTGTGCAGGGATTAAACGATGTCGGTGATGCACGACCGTGCGAGCTGTCGCACGACCGTGCGTGAGGCTAGGGGCATTTCTGTCATTTGGCAGTATAAATACCCTCATCTGCAGCCCCCATTCACAATTTGTGAACCCTAACCGCACACAGCCGTTCCAGACCGAGTTTTCCCCAAAATCGCATGATATTTCGCACGGTTTCTCAGATCCTCTCGCACGGTATGTTTTCTCTCTTCGATTTTAAGTTTTAATCATGTTCTAGGCCTAGGCATTTCAGATTTCTTCAAGGATTTTAGGGTTCTCTTCATAAATACAAACGAAACCCTAATCCTTGCAAGAATGATGCAAATTATTTAGATCATGTTTCGTGTTGCAACTAGATTGTTTCGCCTGCTGTTTTATTTTTTCTTTGCTTTGTGACATCCATACAGGTCTTTAAAGCATATCTTAGACCGAAAAGACACGGCAGAATCGGCTGTGTAGCCTCGTTTCGTCTTCAATCATCTTGTGGGGAGTATTATTCTCCTTTATCTCTATATTTCGGGTTTCGCATTGGGGACAATGCGAAGTTCAAGTGTGGGGAGGGGTTTAACTTGTTAACTTTGTTTGTCCTATGTTAAAAAAAATCAGAAAAATCATTCAAAAATATCTGTATTTTTGTATATATTTTTAGCAAATAAACCGGTTGGTTGTGTTTTAGAAAGCTTCGGACATGATAAAAACTCGACAAGCAAAATAAATTTTGAAAAAGAAAACCGGAAAGCATGACAAACAAAGAAAGACTTGCATGATAGTTTTCACACTTTTACCCATTCCTTCCGTTATGTGAGCATATTCGAGCCTTGAAATTGTTATATATTTGTTCATTTCGGAGTAGGAGTGAGCCGGATGTCATGTGTAATTTAGAACTTGTCACTAGCATGCTTGTTAAGACCATGAACTTGCGGAATTATGTAGAAGTGATAGAGGCACTTAGATTACCCCTTTGTTGTTAGCCTTGTTCTTTGTGTTGTGTTTCCCGTAAACCTTACATTACCTTTAGGATTAACCATGTCGAGCCTTCCCGTTTACCTTTGTTTACCCAACATTATCACCCACTTAGCCAAATTTAGCCTTTTCATATTTTAAATCTTTTAGTGTTGAAACTCGGTCAAAATAATCGTTTAACTAGCGTTTGTTATAGTTTATTGTTTATTGTATACTATGCAATAAAAAAACAGAAAATAAAACACCCTAAATTAGGGTGAAGTCGACAAAAATCGAGCAATTTTGAATGCTTAAATGTTAAAATTTCGTTGATGAGCTCGATTGCGCAATAGTCGCCTTTTTGTAACATATGTGCTTGTAATCATTGTGAACAGTTCTTTCATCAATAAAAGAATGTTATTTGATCCCAATGTTTGTTTGGTTGTGTTTTACATTTTTCATGTTTCGACTTTTATTCAATTTCAAACTCTATATCGCTTTCTGGAGAGTTATACGCAAACTGGTGCGTAAACGTAACCAGTTTAACGCGACAAATACTCCGGAACATCAACATATACTTAACATACCTTAAATAACCTTTACATAACTTAGAAATAAGTTTTAAAGGATTTGTTATGGCAAAAACAAGTTAATTCGCTTACAGGGACTAAACTTGACAAACTGTGAAAGTATGCCAATTTGAACTGTAACGAACATTCCGGAACATGACCACAAGTTAAACACACCTTAAATATCCTTTATATAGCTTAGAAATAGGCTTTGAAGGGTTCGGTGTGCTAAAATATACTTTTGGGTCGTTCAGGGACTAAAAGCGTCAAAAAGTGCACAAGTTTGCACTTTCGCGCATAACTTACGTTCTGAATACATCCAGTCATCCAAAAATTTATGTAAGCACTAAAATATTTTATTTTAGTGTTTGGCATAAGAAAAATCCATTCGTCACGCAATTTAGATCGTTTTTCGCGCTTATGCGCATTCCGTCGTAATTAACCGAACATCGCGATCGTACGGACAAACGAACCGACATCCGGCATATTTTTGAGCATGTTTCATGTTCCCTATACTTTAACATACTTGTGAAGCTTAAAAATGGGCTTGACGGGTGTTAGAAGTGCCAAAACACGACGATACGCGCACAGGAACCAAAACTGCAAAACTGCAAAACTGCAAAAAAATAAAAAAAAATAAAAAAATTGCATAAACTCGTTTTTACAGCCCTTCAACCCCTCCAAAGGCCAATGACAAGTGTCAAAACCTTATGGTGAAGGGCCAAATGAGTTACCACAACTTTCGAACAAGTGTACGGCTTAGATCGTGCCCCCTTTTCCAAGAAACGATCCTAACGGTTGTGGGTTTACTATAAATACCCACCTCAACTTCACTCATTCCTCACATTTGAATCTGATTCTACACTCTCTAAGTGGAAGTTTATGCTTCCTACCTGAGAGTGAATCGGGTTCGAATCTTGCGGGGACCCTTTGTAAGTATTCCTTCGTTCTTTTATTGCTTTTCGAGTCCGAAAGTCAAACTTTGTTTGACTTTCTGCATTGACCAGTTTATGGTCAATGCGAAGTTTGTTTGAACTTCGCAACGTGATTGTAATCACGATGGTTATAGTCCCTTGTGACTATGCCTACTGATTACCACGTTGTCTAGGGTCGTAAGGGTAAGCGATCTAATAAATCGCTTATACCTTCCGAGGTTATACCTTATGGTCGCTTCGTTTGAGTAGTTGTATGATAGGTAGTTTATATGCCTTAGGTAAATTACCAAAATGCCCTTTTTACGCCAAAATTCATTTTAATCATATGTAACATAAATTTTGGTATCTAAACTGATTTGGCAACAATATTAGACATGTTAAGGCATATTTTACTTATCATAGGGCTAGTTAGGCGTTCCGAACGTGTTTTACGCGAACGACGCGTTAAAGTAGCATAAGCTACCTAAACGGGTCGTAATGGGTCGTAAGCACTTAGGTTAGGTTTCATTTTAGAATATAGGCTTTGTTAAACCATATTACACGAGTCTCCATACTCGTTTGGTTTACGAACCCTCATTCTACCCAATCCTCCGATTTAGGTCCGGATTATTAACATAGTTACCTATATTAGGTGCCGTTTGATTCCGTGATCTCTAGCATTGCTTGGTGGTTATCTTAGGACTTCTGAGCAATCTCAAGTGAGTACATAGAACCTCTCTTTTACTGTTTTCCAAACGTTTTGGGGTGGAACACATGTGCCTACTTGTTACTTTCATGCTTTCCATGTTTTCATATCATATACTTGATTACGTTCATTAGTACATTTATAGTACATGATTTCATTTTGTTCATGCTATGTATGCCCATTGTGTGCATATTTAGTACATTGTTTTGCATTACATTTCATGCTATGTATGCACATTGTGTGCATATTTAGTACATTGTTTTACATTACATTTCATGCTATGTATGTCCATTGTGTGCATACCTAGTACATTGTTTTATATTACATTTCACGTTATGTATGTTCATTTGATTACATACTTAGTGCATTGTTTTCACATGCTTACATTTTGTTATGACATTTGGGTTGTTTTAAATGGGACAATACATTCATTAACATTGATCACGCCGTTCGTTAGTAGGTAGTGGTACCATAGGAATTGACAACTCCCGTTCCTGAAATCCTGGGTTTGTTTGGATTGGAAGGAATGACCGAATTCGATACACATAACTTAGATAAACCTTTAATTTGTTTAAGGGTTTATCGCCACAGTCTCAAGGCTTGAGTGTATGCATTATAACAATACCACATAAATGTTCATATTCAGTATAGCATGCATTTCCACAAGACATAACATTGATTTAAACCATGTTTTACTTCAATATATTGTTTTGTGCATTTTTACCTATGGCTTAATGGATATATTTATACATATATATATTCCACTTGCCATACATGACATTTTGACAAGGTTTACACAAAGACATTTGACATAGACATTTTGACATAAACATTTTGACATGATTTACATTTGATCATGCATTTCCACAAAACATAACTTTGATTTAAACCAAGTTTTACTTCAATACTTTGTTTTGTGTGTTTCACCTATGGTTTAGTCGATGCATTTCACTAGCCATACATATCATTTTGGTTACACATTACATGATTTACATTTGACACATAAACATTTTTACATTTGTTATACATTACATAATTTACATCTTGACATAAACACTATGACATATTATTCAATACATTTGGCAATTGGTTTAAACATAGACATCTTACATTGTTCGTTTGATTTGGGTAAGTGATTTAAGTAACGAGCGTGTGTAATATGATACAAGCATGGTGGATACACCGCTGGTACTTCCTATATATAAGTGATTGTATGGTATTACATATCGTAGCG
Organism: Helianthus tuberosus; assembly: GCA_030545235.1. Lineage (NCBI taxonomy): Eukaryota > Viridiplantae > Streptophyta > Magnoliopsida > Asterales > Asteraceae > Helianthus > Helianthus tuberosus. Next base: position 114,463,734 of record CM060370.1, read on the forward strand.
TTATTTGAATCATTTCAATTTGAGACATATAACATTTTATACAAATAACATACTTTTCACAATACATTGTTTTACAAACAACTTAATTTATACAAACTAATTTCACATGGTTATTCGCTTAACCATGTATTATTCTTTTATACATATATATCATTTGGGTTATTTATCGTTTTTCAAATGATTCACAAGACAAAGCAAATTACAAGGTTCACGACTAAACATTTTCTAAACTTATAAGTCATGAATCCTATTTTCACAAAACCTATGTACTCGCCGGCATTTTTATGCTGACGTACCTATTTTCACATGTGTTTCAGGAAATGATGCATAGGATTGATCAAGATACACTTAGGCGGACTTGGGCCTTAGTGACAATAAAAGATGGAAGACTAGTTAATTTTGTTATACTTCTTTGATTGTCAAGACATTGTAACTATTTTATTCTATAAAACAATATTTCAATTTCCATGTGTTATGAAACAATGATTCTGTTACAACACTCCCCGATGTTTCCGCCACGTTTTGTTGTTTTACGTGGTCGGGGTGTGACAGAAAAGTTGGTATCAGAGCTCATGGTTATAGGGAATTAGGTTATTAGTAATGCTTTGACCTAGTCTATAACCTTCCTAGGACCCTAACGCGAGTTTACTTGCGTTTAGTTATAAAACAATACCGTCACCTATCCTTAGGCGACGACCACACCAAGAATATAAATTTCAAAACCGCTTTGAAAACCAATCATCTGTTGTAGGATGATTGATTACTAGGTTTTGAACCCTCAGTTACAAGGTTTTGAACCCTCAGTTACAAGGTTTTGAACCCTTAGTTATAAGGTTTTGAACCCTCAGTTATAAGGTTTTGAACCCCTTTGAATTTTCAAGATCTCGTCAAAGTTTGGGTCATAAAATATGAACACGTGCAAACTGGAAGAGTGAATGCTTGTACCCTGAGTTTTCTGTCGAAGGCTAGAGTGTTCGTACAAATCCGCAGTATCGGACCAGTCACTCTTACCTGGGAACTCTTGGGGTGAGTGTTCACTTATAGGCGAGCATGTCTTCAGTGATACATTAATATGATCCGCTTACTTTGATTTGTCACCGTCTCATTTGTTTGCCTTAGGTAGCAAACAAATGATCGCAAATTATTATGCATTGCCATTCTGTCTTGTTTATCCGATGACGTTTCACTTGTTTCTTCCTATGTCTTTCATTTTCTTCTAGAATGTCTCTTCATCACGATGACGCCCAGATATCCGAGCAGACTGCCAAATTCGCTCAGCAAATTGGCGAAGTGTCACACCCCGACTTTCCACGTGTCATCGGTGGGCCCGGTGGGGAGTATCGTGACGTGGTTGGCAACATAATAGTCAAACAACACAATATATAAATGCACAGCGGAAGCAAAAGATAAATATTATTACATTCCGAATATAAAGTAATATCCAGTATTACAACGGAAAGTAAAGGATCCACAGGCAGATCTTAAAACATATCATTTGTTCAACAGACTTTATACGCCTAGAACTTGCAAGATTCCTTATTAGCGCCCTGAGCTTCCAGCCAATTACGTTCAGTACCTGTCACTTAACCTTTTTGGAAAATACGTCAGTTTTCACTGGTAAATACACTCAACCGACTCATTTGAAAAGAGTTTAAGAAAATTGATTTGAATGCACGTGGCACAAAATATTTTTTATAATTTGATTAAAATGCACAGAGGCAAAATTAACCTTTTTAACTTGGGAAAATTATTTGTATATAATCTTGTATACAGTTTTACTTATTTGTCGTCCATTAGGGCCGGTTTGTAGGGCCGGACTAGATTAACTGACACGCCACAGGTATAATGCCCACAGGCTATCATCCTCTAAGTGGATTACCAGTTTCGGTATAATGCCCACAAGGATGATACCTTCGAGTGGATTACCAATTTTTACATAATGCAACTGTCAGGTGTATGCCTACACCCCGTCCTTAGGTCGTGGCCATTTCGTAAAATGATGCCAAGGATATCCGGGACATGGTCATTAACCCCCAAAGGCCATACACCAAATAATAGTAAAATAATACATATTAAACAGGTTATGTAAGTACATCAATCACAATCCGATTTAAATGACTACATACACCCGACCAAGCGGTACTTTTATAGTACCGTATCCCAAGCCCGTATAGGGAAAATAAGTTAAGAGTATTTACCTGAGCTAGCTCCTGTCTTAAATAGTAAGAATTTAACAACTCAGCCGTATTCATTTAAGTAAGCGTAGGTACCATTTACCGGAAGGCTCTAGTCTGGAATGATTGTATAAATAACTCATTAGAATGCTAACGGGTCTTTAATTAAGTCTAAGCTTAGACCGGTTAGTCTTAAGGGAATATACGGTTCAGACGCATGATTAAGCGAAGACCGGAATAGAATGTGATTTAGACCCGACAAGTTCAGAGACTTGTTTAATATGGGTTTAGTATTCACATTCTGGATTTTGAGATAAAACCAATAAGGTTTGACCCGTTTCGGCTAATTTATGTAAACTTGTTACATAAACCGAACCGTACGTGTAATAAGCGTGACGGGTATTCCTGAGAGCTATATACAGGTTTCCTAAGTTAATTATGTCTCAAATATGTTGTGACATCAGTAGGATGTCTTTCATTATGCCCGAAACGTGTTTAAACACAAACTAGGCCCCGTAGGGGTAGTTTGGTCATTTTAAAGGTTGTAAAAGGGTTTAAGTGTTTAACTGAGTTACAGGTCTGATGTAATCAGTAAACATACTCAAATTAATGAGTTATAACAGTAGGATAAAGTTCATATATGAAATTTATCAATTATAACCAAACTATGCCCCGTAGGGGTATTTTGGTAATTTCACATAAGCCGAAAAGCTCAAAACTGAAGTCTGAGTTTATCAACATTTGCTTACTGTTAAAATACTATAATTTTCCTCAAATATCAGTAGGTATCAACCATTGTATGTTTAAAATAGGTTTAGTACATACTATGCGTTAAAAACGCTAAATAAGGCGATTAAAGGCCATTACCGGGTTTGATACATAAATCTGATATTTTTATATTTCCAGAAGGCTTAAAATAATTTATTTATCATATGTGATCAGTAGCAAAATGTTTGGAGTCGTTTTGATATGTAAAACTCATTTTATGGCCCGTAAGGGCAAAACCGACAACTACCGGATTAAGCCTACGACTATGAGTTATGCTCAGCCTAAAATTAATTAAAAATCTTTAAAAATCCCAAAATAATATATTACATCAGTGGTAAAAGATTTGATACCAAAAAGTATGTTTAACTAGGCTATACGTTAATTACGCCATTTTAATAACATAAAGCATCGTAATTACGCTAATGAGCATAACTCTTATTCTACACCTCAAACTGATGTCAAACTTTGCATACAAGTCTATATATCAGTAATTAAGGTTTCTACACTTTTACTTTTCCAAAAATCATGTTTTAAGGTAATAAGGGCATAATGGTCAACATATGAGCGATTAACGGAAACGCGTAAACGAATGGGTCAATCAATGAACCAACCACAGAGGGTCGTGCTAACATGTAGCCTGGTCCTAAAGAAGCCCTAAGAAATTTTCAAATCATTCTAAAGTGGGTCAGAACTGAAAGTCAAAGTGAAAGTCAAACTATGTGACTTTCGGTTCCGAACCGGGTCTAAACAGGAAATTGTCGGGTTGAACATGTTTAGACATGTTCTTACACTTATTACTAAGTTATAACAATGATCCAACAGGTTGTATATGATCTACAATGTTAATTATGCATAAATGGCATTTTAAGGATCCTGTTGACTTATTTATAAACTAGTTTGACCCGACTTTTGACCTGGTTAGAGTTGGAATCAGGGGAAACCCTTTTGAGGTTTTATTACCCACATAATTACCAACCTATAACTACTTTCAATTCGAGATATGACTGAGGCATTAACAATTAATCTCGAAGTCAAACCGTAATGACGACGGTTTGACTTTAGCTAATAAACTAAGCTAAACTCAATTAAAGAAGGACTAGCAGACTTACAAGGGTCCTATGCACGAGATATGATCAGTTGAGAGCAGCCTTGAGCTCCAAAATTGATCAGGAAGTGCAGAAATGGTGTAAAGAACAATGTTGCACATAATGGCCTTATATAGCACCTTCATCACCACAAATCTTTGACACTTGGGGTCTACAACTCACCACAAATCATCAACAAGTGTCCTAAGGTGCTAGGGGGTGCTTAGGGGTCGTCCACAAGTGAGAAATACCGGTGGGATAGGTCATAATCGCGTAAAATAGGCTGCAGCCTGTTTTTTCTGCATCTGACGTTCCCACGCAGCCCGCCTCACGTTTTGACAATTCCCACGCGGGCCGCCTGGACCTGAAATTCAGAATTTTTCATTTTTGTTGATTTGCAGCTTGTCCCTTGGCTTCACGAAAGGGCAACCAAGGTTATTTCTTGCAATTTGACCCCCTTATATTTACCCACAAGGGCTTTAGGACTTGTACCCACTTTTCCAAGTCCCTGGACACTTCCGGTTAACCCGAAAAGTCTTAACTTTCAATGTTAACGCTTTAACCCCTCGCACACGAATTTGATCATAACTTTCTCATACGATAACGAAACTTTATGAAATTTATGTCGTGCATTCTAGTGAGCATAATTAACATTTACAAAGCTTCGGGTTTGTCAAAAGGTCACTCAGAGGTATATCTTTAAACATGTTGACACATTTAACCCCTGTAATTTGTAATCTCTCACTTTTTGCTTCGTATGATCCATGATTTATTCGTTTGATGTTATAAACATCATGTAGGGTTATTATGAAGTATATTTATTCACTGTTGACATTCAGAACCTGTAAAATCACATACTTTCCATGTTTGTCAACTTTAGTCCTTTTATAACATTCTTTCACACGTTCAGACTTTATGACACGTGTCAACACATTATAGGACGTGAATTTTCGAGGAGTTACATCCTCACCCCCTTAAAATAAATCTCGACCCGAGATTTACTGAAACAAGTAAGGGTACTTTTCTTTCATCGTGGATTCAACCTCCCACGTGAATTCGGGACCTCTACGGGCATCCCATTTGACCTTTACTATAGGCACATGCTTCCTTCGAAGCTTCTTAACCTGTCGACCTTCAATCGACAAAGGTTTTTCCAAAAATTTTTAAGCTCTCATTTATATGCACATCCGTATGTGGTATAACCAGTGATTCATCAGCGAAACACTTCTTCAGATTGCAGATGTGGAACACATTGTGAATTCCATTGAGCTCTTCAGGTAAGTTTAGCTTATAGGCAACTGAACCGACACGTTCGATAACCTCGAAAGGTCCTATGTATCTCGGGCTTAGCTTGCCTTTCTTACCAAATCGCATCACTCCTTTCCAGGGTGATACCTATTGTTGAACCTTATTTCTTAACAAGAATTTAGGAGGTTTGCTATTTTCATTAATCCTTGATTTTCTGCCGAATGTTGGCATCTTACAAATAATTAGGGATTTGTGTGAGCTGCTTTGTTGTTTCCACTGCAACTTTCAGATCCTAATAATTGAACTTACCTATCTATTGTCCTAATAGATGTTTAACATGCCATTTATACAAGGTCTCCAAGGAGCCACCTTGATACTTATATAGCAGTTATTATAGAACAGCTTATCTTAAGGTGAAATGGTTATTCCAACCATTGCTCAAAAATAAATTTTTACGGAATAGCTAATCTTTACAGTTAGTCGAACAAATCGACGATCCTGGGTAGTTGATGGCGATTCTTAGTCGTTGCCTAATTAGGGTTGCGGTAAACAATGCCTTAGCAAAAGGAACCGTCTTTCATAATTTACTATACCGAATTCCCAGGATATTGAGTTTGGCTTTATGAATCTATATCTTTAAAACTTACTTAACCAGAGTGTTCGATTCTGCCAATATGGTACTAGTTGTCTTGGGGATTTCATAATAATGCAGCCCTAAATGGGATATTAAACTTAACTCTACCTGCCTCCCAGGGGTAAACAGGGTAATCTTAGGAGAAGATAATCAAGGTACAAGGAGGTTACAGAGATTTCCATATCTCAGGCTCCAGTTCACTCATCAATGTTTGTGTCTAATAAGTGACACATTCATGTTATGAGTCCACATATTCCGTTACCAGGGAATATTTATTTGGACAATTCTATTCTGGATATCTTCTTTGAATACTATTAGTTGACTTTAGTACCATATGATCATTGGGATATCTTTGTGGTTCCATGCATTAAACCTACATACTGATCAGGCATGGAAGCAATCTATGGAACTTATTAAGATACACCAATCCTCATGTAGCGTTTTTGTCATACCATTTGGTATTCGAAATCGATAGAGATTAAAGAGATATCAACTATATGTGCTTATATTTAATTAGAATGGGAATTTTCACAAACTAGGCACCTAGCTCGATTGGCTAGGCGCGCGAAAGGGTGCGGCCTAGACCCAGGTTCGATTCCGGGGACGGCCACTTCCACCATTTTTTTTTATGTTTAGTATAATTAATCGTCCGGATACATATAATTATGAGGGTTGTCTCGTAAGGAGTCTTGATAATTAATCGCTTCTTATCACCCACAATATGGGCTTGGTTTTTAAGGTAACCAATCGATTTTTTTTTATCACTATATTGAGTCCTTATATATAACGGAACTAGGACATCGAAGAAAAAAAACTGACTCCTAATGGATATAATAATGCTGAAGCAGTCTTTGAGGTATACAGGCTTCTTACTGAACTTACGTTGCTTTTTATTAGGCCTGCACTTGCTCTCTTTCCCAGATTTCTGGGAGTTATCCTCCTTCTTGGGTTCATCCTTCATAGTTAAAGTGTGAATATAGTTCTCCTCATGAGCAATTAAACATGGTTTTTGAATGAGATTTAGAGCGAGAAGCATTCGGCTCTTTGGATTGTCTCAAGCCCTTTTCCCATGATCCTTCCAACTACTGCGTCAACCACAGCCTGGAGATTAACTCCAGTAGTATTGAGGCTTACGTTTGTAGTTTTTATTTACATTCGTCGCATTATCAATGGCGCGACTGTCGGTTGTCTTATCCGAGTTTATCACACACGAGATTTTATTCCTATTGCCAGGTGAATCCTTTACTTAGTTGTAATCCAACATCTGCTATTTATTACCCTGATGGCCTTAACATATACTAACCATGGTTTCATCAAGCTATACTGGCCAATAAGGCATTATCATTCTTAATGAATGTTATTTTAAAAATATATCAATATCACTTAGCCTAGGTCACAAAAGACCATCAATGGCATTTGAGGGTTGGACCTAGTCCATCACCTCTTTGACAGGGGATCAAAATGTCACATCTGTCTTTAATATACTGATGAATTTGGATAGTTTGAAAGTTTGCCATAAGGGTATCAGAAAAATGATTCATAATAGATATTAAATATCAATCTAGAATTTGTTGGAGCATTTTCTAAAGTATCATCGGTCAATTTCTACCTCGCATTAAATGACCGGAGTCTTAATCTGGCGGAGACAACAGTTCTCGACATTTATCATTCATTATAGAATCATATGTGCCATTATCAAATAAAATTCATGCATAAACTGTTTGATATGAAAAGGTATCTGCTATATAGTTATTATTCTGCATCATCTCCTTGGCGTTCGTATGGAAGACTCATGCGTTTGCTTTCTTGGCCTCTTCAGTCTTCCTTGTGTATTTAGGGCAGTTGGTCTTTATGTGCCCCTTCTCATTGCAATTGTAGCAGGTGGCATCTTTAATCTTCCTGCATTCAACAGTCTTGTGCTCCTTAGACTTGCATAACCCACATGCAGGTGATTCAGACTTAGAATTGGATTCAGATCTGCATTTTCCAAAGTGGCGTCTTTGACAAGTCGTGCACTTTGGCTTCTCCTCTGTTCGCTGACTGTTTCTTCCAAACCCAGACTTCTTAGAATCAGTGTTTCCCTTGTGCTTCTTCTCTGACCCTCGTGAGTTATCATCCTCACGATTCCTCTTACTTTCTTCAGATTTCTTTAGCGATCTCAATCTGACCGCATCTAAAGTAAGGGATAAGGAAATGTCAGCTACTGATCTGAAAGTCGCTGGCCGAGAAGCTTTTACGCTTGCCTTGATCTCGGGGGCTAAACCACCGATAAAACGAGCTATCCGTTTTGGTTCCGGGGTTACCAGGTATGGAACCAACCGAGACATAGTGTTGAAGCTCGTTAGGTAAGCTTGACAGTCGAGGTTTGTCATCACCAAGGATAGAAAATCGGACTCTATCTTCTCCACTTCATGCTGAGGGCAGAAATTTTCTCTGATAAGGGCAACAAATTGATCCCACGACATATTGTACAGTGGGATTTTCCCGGTGGCTTGAATCAGAGATCTCCACCATGCTAAAGCTTCACCCTTGAAAGACTGCGACACAAACTTGACCACGTCTCGCTCAGCGCATCCGCTGATATCAACAACTGTATCCATCTCATCCAGCCATGTCATACAATCGATGGCTCCTTTCTCCCCACTGAAATCCCGGGGTTTGCAGGAAACGAAATATTTATAGGAGCAACCCTTAGCAAGGGGTCCTTTATTCAGTATGACCTGCTGAGATGGAGCACTGTGGTTTGAGGAGTGTCGGTCATCATTTTTCTTCGGGTCGTCGTTATTGGACGGTGGCTTTGAAGGCTGTGTAGATAGGGTCCTACTACGAGTCCCACTATACTCATCATACTGCCTTTCCAAAGCCTGTGTAACTGCGCCGTCTATGATCGCTTTTAATTCCGCACTAGTTAGATTAATTCGGGCGTCATTATTAACCTCCGCTGGATGACTATTACCCTCGTCTGAGTTAGCCATTACAATTGAACTGTTGCAGAAAACAAGGACAATAGTTTATTTGGGAGTTTATTATGGAATTGCCCCTTAGGGTAATTCATTAACCATGGTAAACAGAGACCATATTTGGTTAATTTATTAATCAAATTTATTTAGGATTTCTATAATAATTTATCCTAATTATAAAATAATAACAGTTTTATTTGTGGCACATAAAGGCCTAGTCACATGGACACTTAAAAATTATGTGCAAGGATTTCAGAGAATCCAAGCATTTGAGATATACTGGCACAATAGGCCTAGTCACGAGGACAATTATAAATTATATGCTACGATTTCAGAGAATCAAAGCATTTGAGGTATACTGGCACAATAGGCCTAGTCACAAGGACAATTATAAATTATATGCTAGGACTTCAGAGAATCAAAGCATTTGAGGTATACTGGCACAATAGGCCTAGTCACAAGGACAATTATAAATTTTAACTATGATTTCAGAGAATCAAAGCTTTGAAGGTTTGAACCTAGTTCATTACTTTAATCTGACAGGGAGTCATCGCTACCACTGTATTTTGGCTCATATAGAAATGAGAAAGGCCCGTAGGCACTATATTACCACGTATGGTTAAAATATGATCATCTTAATTGATGATGTAAACCCAGGATTCAGAGATCATTAAACTGGGTTAGGAATCTTCTAAAGAATTCCTTTAATAACATAGGTGATTTCCAACGAATCACTTCTGCCCGGATTGTTAACATGTTTTCAGTTGTTAACAGGGATACGAATCTTTTAAACAGGTCTTACCATCTTGGCCAGGTCTTTATAATGACACTTAGGCTAGGTTTCACTCTTAAGATTCTTTTAATAATTATCGCAGAACAAATTCTAAATTGAAATGTTAAATATGGATCTGAATCTAAATTGAGGAACTGCCATCTTGGCCGGTCTTAATATGACCCGAAGCTAGGTCTTGTCCTTTTAGATTTTGCCATTTTATTATAATGGTAGATCTTATAATATAGGAATTATAGTTTAAACATAATCGTTCCTTTAAAAATTTAAACAAGTATATGGTTGCCCTAAACGGAACTTCTAATTAAAATGACTTGCCCATGCAAAGGCTAATCAGAAAAATAACAAGGAAGTAACTAAAAGACAATGAAACGAAATGGAACTTGTCCTATGTTCTTGTCTAGACTCAAGAATGTGCAATTGTGTAACTGAGATTAAACGCAAAAGACTAGTGTTTAATTCACTCAGTGTTGGCTCTGATACCAACCTGTCACACCCCGACTTTCCACGTGTCACCGGTGACACGTGGAAAGTCGGGGTGTGACACGAAGTAGTCCTAAAGACTGTTGAATTAGCTACTGCCATGTATCGTCTCCAGGATGAAGCCACCCAAGAGTCACCAAGACAGGCAGGACCTAGTCAGGTGACAGCACCACCAACCAAGAAACCAATCGAGGAATCAAAGACCATGGATGAACGATCGCCTATGTCACACCCCTTTCTGCGGCGGAAGCACGAGGTGTGATCATGAAAGGTTCTCATTGCATACGAAGAGTAAACATACTACATGCTCAAAAATATCTTCAAATATTACATTACTGAAAACATATGTCAAGTGTTTACAACACGAGATAACATATTGTCTTAAAAGTCACAACTTTATTTAAAGATAGACAAAGCGACATCCACGAGCATGAGTAAGACCACGCGCACATCCATCCTAGTTACCTGAAATACATGTGAGTTTTGGAAAAACGTCAACATAAAGTTGGTGTGAATTCATGCAATTTTTGTATTTCACGTTTGTATACTTTGTATGAAAACATAATTTGTCTTTTGTATAAATCAAGTCTTTTGTGTACACCACGTACTCATGTATAAGTCAAATATTTCTGTATGTATCAAGTGTTAATGGGTTGCAAAGCCATTAACATGTGACACGACATAGGAAGTCACCAAACCATAGGCATTTTTCTGTAGTCGATTCACGACCGAGACACAAAAACACTGCTTAGTAAAAGAGTGGCCAAGAGTGGGGCTGCCCGGAAACCCATTAGATCTAACCTTTTGTTCTGCGGTCTAAGTATGTACACGATTAATGGTGCTTATGGTACCCTATTCGTGACACGATTTCTCGTATCATTCTTGTATCCATCATACCGTTTGTAAACATTGTAATATTTGTAACATGTATTTCACCCACGAGAGTTATAAAACTGAAAACAGTTAAAAGAAAAGGGGGAGCATGAACTCACAACTTTGCGTTCCTTTGCGTCGTAAACTTCACCGGATTTGCTTAATTAACGTCGTAACCTATACGCGTTTTCTTAATGTTAGTCACTAGACTTGCGTCGCACAAGTACAGTCACTCTCTTTTGTATTTGTATTGTTGTGTTAAAAATATTTCATATTTTTAACTACGTATCTTACTTATATTATTTCCTCTAAAATAAATATAAGTCTTTTGTGTTTTGCACTTCGCACCCGAATTATGTGTCTTGTATTTTGTATGTGTATTTTTATGTTTATACTCCTCACGAGTATTTAGTGTATTTTTAAGTCTTAATACACTAGCACGTATAACACATACTTTATACACTTAGCACAAAAGTTGGTGATAAAATAATATATATATTTTTCTCAAAAATATATACATACTTAATATCCATTTTTATTTTTGAAGAAGTCCTCATTTCTTATCACCAAAAATTAGGGAAACCTTGGTAATACATTTAATCACATTTTTAGGGAATAAGTTTCTCTAAAACTTATATTTTTCTAAGTGTCAAAATTTATAAAAATTTTGACAGAGTTTCCCCTAAAAGTGGAGGTTTCCCATGTTTTCAAAACATGTGTTTATTTTCTTTTAAATCGTCAACAATTTCCTCATTCAACAATAAACAATATGCAACTAGTTGAAAATAGATATAATCGCAGAAATACATGAACTTGTGGTTTTTCCAAAATAGGTAGTATCTTTCCTTTATTTTTAGTGGATCTTTGTATAGATCAACTTCGTTTCTTGAAAGTCCCGTTTTTAAAGAAGTTACATCTTTACAACTTCCGGTCAACATTTACAAAATAGTTATTTTGTCGAAACTTTGTATTACACAAGTGTTTACACACTCGTGTGTTTGCTAAAATCATTCTTTTTCATGTAAGATCCGGCTTTAGAAAATATGATTTCTTGGACACTTGGTCCTTTGAAGGTACCGCTTGTAGATCCGTAGATCTACTAGTTTTAATCACTATTTTACAAGCTAAAACACTTTTACACAAGTTTATGATTCGAGTGTGGTAGAGTTTCATCTTCTAACCCTTGTTATACTTAAACACGCTTTATGTCATAATCCAAGATCATGACTAAACCGGGTTAAATGATGATCTGAGCTACCACAACATAGATCGGGTCCAAGTAATCACACAATTCAATTACTACATGATTTACACAACATATGTGCTTTTAACCACCATTTTTAGTGCTTTTAGTAGACATTTAAGCTTCAACTTGTATGTTTACGAGTTTTAATCGTTACAAATCATATTACCCACTTTAAAATAGTTCAAGAAGGTGATTTAAGCAACATACCACTAGCTCGAGGCTAGGGAAGAATCTAGACGCAAATAGGGTGGATAAAAGCAAGAGAGTGAGGTCCTTCGCCTTCCGCTTGCACCAAGCCTCCTTATCCGAGATCCTTAACACTTGTATGAACTTGAAATGGCAAGATCAAAGCTCGACAATGGTTGTGTGTTCAAGGGGGTGTTCGGCCGAAGCCTTGAGAGAGAGAGAAGAGAAAGTGTGGAGTGGTGAAATGCTAAGTGAATGACCTTGTGTGTTTAGGTTATTACTTATAGACAATTAGGATGTGTATTACCCAAGAGATCATATGTCTAGATGATATTGAGCATTAGGATTATAAAAATGATTTAGAGGACAAGGTATGTCCCCCCTCATGGGGACGGTTGTAAAATGGGGGGGGGGGGGGGTAGCTAGTTCAAATCCAACCAAAATAGTTAGTGTAAAGTTAGGTTAATCTAGTTAGTTAAGTGATTAACATGGTTAGTAGTGTGTTGTGCTTTATTGCGGGTGTTAGGGTATTCAGGGAACCTAACTGGCTCAGAAAAAGATAAGTAATGTTATTAACAATATTTTTATGTTCCGGGTAAAGTCCGGTTGTTCGGTTACATACCGATTCGTTAAAGTGCTAAATTGCACCTTTTAGTGTTTAATAAGTATCTTTTTATAACACTATCGATTCCCAACACTTAGGGAAATATTCTGGATAATAAAACGACATTTCTGCAAAATATTCATGTGTCTAAATGCTGAATTATTGCTGAATTTTATAAATTTTGCACTTAAAGTGCGTTTCGGGTGCTTTTTAGTGCTTATTTTTGCTTTCGTATTGCATATATATTAACCCTTGTATGTACTCTTGGGTTTTAATGCATTCTTGTTGTCGGACCTACACCTAGGCTCCAATTTTATTGTCTGACTGCTTTCTGCAGTTTTGTTGACACAGTGTGTCTTACCGGTGAGTTTACTAGTATTTTTTTGACGCAACGCTCTCGTTTATGCATAAAGCAATATTTTGTAGTATACAACATGCATGAATTCACTTGTTTAGTAGGAAATCAGATATGGCTGATAATTAAGCACATAATTGCAGTCATTAAGCAATAATTAATGTGTACGGAAATTACCGGTTTGGGCCAGTTGTCACAGTCTCCCCCCGTTAAAAGAATTTCGTCCCGAAATTCAGACTGAACTCACTCTCGCTGGAGTCTTCTTGAATAGGTGGGGATACTTTTTCTTGAACTGGTCTTCACGTTCCCATGTGTACTCGGGTCCGTGCTTAGAGCTCCAACGTACTTTGACAAGCTTCACACTGCTCCTCCTAGTCTTGTTGACTTTCCAGTCGGTAACCTCAACGGGTTGCTCTGTAAATCGGAGGGCTTCATCAATATGCACTTCATCCATCGGGATGATCACGTTTTCTTGTGTTGGACTCTTCTTCAGGTTGGATACATGAAACGTATCATGTACTCCATTAAGTTCTTCCGGTAACTCCAACTTGTATGCCACGGTACCAATTCTTTTCAATATTCTGAATGGTCCGATGTATCATGGATTCAGCTTTCCACGCTTTCCAAATCTGACTACGCCCTTCCATGGTGAGACTTTTAACAACACTTTGTCTCCCACCTTGAATTCTACTGATTTTCTATTCGGATCAGCGTAGCTCTTTTGTCGCTCTCGAGCCGCCTTAATGCGCTCTCGGATCTGCGCAATCTTGTCGGTTATCTCTTGTACAAGTTCAGGACCAACCATACGCTTATCTCCGGCATCTGCCCAACATAAGGGCGATCGGCATTTGCGGCCATACAGAGCTTCGAACGGCGCGGCTTTTATGCTCGTATGATAGCTGTTATTGTAGGAAAACTCAACTAAAGGTAGATGAGTATCCCAGCTGCCGCCTAGATCCATGACACATGCGCGAAGCGTATCTTCTAACGTTTGTATAGTCCGTTCGCTCTGGCCGTCTGTTTGCGGATGGAATGCCATGCTCAGATCTAACTGAGATCCGAAGGCTTCCTGAAATGATTGCCAGATTCTTGAGACAAAGCGTCCATCTCTGTCTGAAATGATTGAGATTGGCACTCCATGACGTGCCACAATTTCTCTTAAGTATATCTCTGCAAGCTTTCCAGTGCTATCCTTCTCTCGGATTGGTAGGAAATGCGCAGACTTCGTCAATCGATCAACTATTACCCATATCATACCGTGCCCTCTCGGGGTCCTGGGTAATTTCGTTATGAAGTCCATCGAGATTTGTTCCCACTTCCATACGGGAATCTCTGGTTGTTGTAGTAGGCCGGACGGTTTCTGATATTCTGCCTTAACCTTAGCACAGGTTAGGCATTTTCCAACATAGACAGCAACGTCGCTCTTGAGTCTCGGCCACCAATAATATTCCTTCAAGTCTTGATACATCTTGTCCGACCCTGGGTGGATCGAGTATCTTGACTTGTGCGCTTCATCAAGGATGACTTCTCGCAGGCCACCATAGAGTGGAACCCAAATACGCTTTTTAAAGTATAAGGCTCCCTCTTCATTTGGCGCCATGTATTTAAGCATACCCCGTAGGTATTCAGCTTTACGGTTCTCTCCTTTAAGAGCCTCTTGTTGTGCATCTCGAATGCGTGCAGTGAGGTTCGTTCGAATCGTCATTTCCAATGCTCGAACCCTTAGGGTCTTAACCCTTTCTTTTCGGCTCAACGCGTCTGCTACAACGTTTGCCTTTCCAGGATGGTACTTAATCTCACAGTCATAATCGTTCAGCAGCTCAACCCAACGTCGCTGGCGCATATTCAATTCCTTCTGATCAAATATGTGTTGTAAGCTTTTGTGATCTGTGAAGATTGTACATCGAGTACCATATAAATAATGTCGCCAAATCTTCAAGGCGAATACCACTGCGCCCAGCTCCAGGTCGTGAGTGGTATAATTTCTCTCGTGAACCTTCAGTTGTCTTGAAGCATAAGCGATGACTTTTTGGCGTTGCATGAGCACGCAACCCAAGCCTTGTCGTGACGCGTCGCAGTATACCACGAAGTCTTCAGTGCCTTCGGGTAACGATAGTATTGGTGCATCGCAGAGCTTGTTCTTAAGTAGCTGAAAGGCTTCTTCTTGTTTGTGACCCCAGTCGTACTTCTTGTCTTTCTGGGTAAGGGTCGTTAGCGGTTGAGCTATCTTTGAGAAATTCTCGATGAATCGCCGATAATAGCCCGCTAAACCCAAAAATTGTCGAACTTCAGTTGGGGTCTTGGGACCTTCCCAATTCTTTATTGCTTCTATCTTGGATGGGTCTACATGAATGCCCTTCTCATTCACCACGTGGCCAAGAAATTGTACTTCGCGAATCCAGAATTCGCATTTCGAGAACTTTGCATAAAGTTTCTCTTTCTTCAGTAGCTCCAAGATGGTTCCGAGATGTTGTCCGTGCTCTTTTTTCGTTCACGAGTAAATCAGGATATCATCGATAAATACAATCACGAATTTATCGAGATGTGGTTTGCATACGCGGTTCATTAGGTCCATAAAGACCGCTGGCGCGTTCGTCAATCCAAATGGCATCACAAGAAATTCGTAGTGCCCATAGCGCGTTCTGAATGCAGTCTTTGGCACGCTTTCCTCTTGGATTCTCAGCTGATGATATCCAGATCGAAGGTCGATCATGGAATAGTAGCTTGATCCTTGCAGTTGATCAAATAAGTCATCAATCCTCGGTAGTGGATACCGATTCTTGATTGTGAGCTTGTTCAGTTCCCTGTAATCGATACACATCCGTAGTGTTCCATCCTTCTTCTTTACGAATAATACTGGAGCTCCCCAGGGTGAGAAGCTTGGCCTTATGAATCCTTTATCCAACAACTCCTGGAGTTGTGTAGATAATTCTTGCATTTCGGATGGAGCAAGTCGATAGGGAGCCTTGGCCACAGGAGCGGCTCCTGGAACCAAGTCTATACGGAATTCGACTTGTCGTTGCGGAGGTAGTCCTGGCAGATCTTCAGGGAACACATCAGGAAATTCCTTCACCACAGGAATGTCTTCGAGTTTTGGCTCCACATCCTTCTTATCTACCACGTGTGCTAGGAAGGCAACGCATCCTTTCCTTAAGCACTTCTGTGCCTTCATACAACTGATGATTCGTAGAGGCGCGTTTCGTCTTTCTCCATGTACGATGAGAGTTTCATCATTCGTCAGAGGGATGCGAATGATTTTCTCATGACAAATGACTTCAGCTTTGTTCTTGGACAACCAGTCCATCCCGACCACTACATCGAAGCTACCTAATTGAATAGGTAAGAGGTCGATGCTAAATCTTCGTTCACCAAGTTCGAGCGTGCAGCCTCTAACAACTTCGCCTGATTCAACAAGTTTACCATTGGCTAGTTCTATGGAATAAGGAATTTCTAATCTACTAGATTCTATTCCAAGTATGCGTTTAAATTCCACAGACATGAAACTATAATCGGCGCCAGTGTCGAATAATATGGATGCAAAGTGATTGTTAATGAGGAACGTACCGTTGACCACATTAGGGTCCTTGCGTGCGTCCCTTGCTCCAATCACAAATGCTCGGGCCTGAGCATTGTTTCTCTCTGGGCAGTCCTTCATGAAATGATCTTTGCTTCCACATCTGAAGCATCCTTGGTTTCGCCCATTCCCGTTGCCAGCACCGTTTCCATTTCCACCATTGTTCCTATCATCAGCCCCATTACGATTTCCATTCCCGTTCCTCTTACTCCAGCAGTCTTCAGTGCGGTGACCCAACTTTCCACACTTGTCACACTTTGAGATGCGACAAGCTCCCTCGTGGTGGTGTTTACACCGATGGCATTTGGGCAAGGTGCCCCGGTATCCCCTTGCTGGTGCGTCGTTCATGGCTGCAAGAGGTTTCGCCCCTTGAGGCGGGTTAGGGTCACGCTTCTTGTTGGAACCTTTGTTGTTACGAGTTGCTTGATTCAAGTTTGCATATTTCCTTTTCTTGTCGCCAGACGACTCAGCATGCGTCTCGGCATTTTCTGTTGGGTTCAGTGATAGCGTCTTCATTCGAACACAATTTTCAGTAAGGCTGACAGCCAGAGTTACAGCCTCGGTGATTGTTTGTGGTTTGGCCGACGTCACCATGCCACGAAACTCTGAGGCAAGTCCCCAAATGTAACGTTTAACACGCTTGAATTCGGGAGTCACCATGTAGGGAAGCACTCTGGACAGATCATGGAACCTTCGAGTATATCCATTGATGTCAGCACCTTCCATGGTCAAGTGCCAGAACTCCGTCTCCAGCCTTTGGAGTTCAGCACGAGAGCAGTACTTCTCTCTCATTCTTTCCTTCAGTTCATCCCAAGTTAAGCCATAAGCAGCATCATCACCCAAGGTTTGGACTTGCAGGTTCCACCAAGTCAGAGCTTCATCGACAAACAACCCAGTAGCAAAGGTGACTTGTTGATCCGCAGTACACTTTCTCATGCGGAAAGTAGCTTCAGTCTTCTCCGTCCAGCGCACAAATGCTACTGCACCTCCTGTGCCATCATAGTTCATCGGCTTGCAGTCGAGGAACTGCTTGAAAGTGCAGCCTGGAATTGATTCAACCAATTCACATGTGAGCAATCAAAGAAATAATGAAACAAATACCGTTCATAAATTTCCTCATGCTTAGCACAGTGTCTCAAGGTTACCTTGAGCTGCATTGCCTCCAGACGAATCTCCATTCCCATTACGCCTTGCGTTGCTTGGTCCTCCACTGTCTTGAGTTCGGTTCGCCTCGTACTGGGCGATAGCAGCGGAGATCCTTTCCTCCAGTAGGGCGTTCAGCTCATCAGCAGTTCTCGGTAGTGGGGGAGGAGGAGGTTGATCGTCATTGCGAGCATTCACAGCTTTCCTGGGTGCCATGTTCTGACAGAACATAACACAACAGGGTTACACATTTGTTTGATATCGTCACACTAGACAGTAGTATCATATATATATACCACATAGGTGACATCAAACAATTATTACTCTAGCAGTGTACTTAGTAGGCTTGCACTGAGGGAATCTACACGTGACAAGACTTGCTGTGATTTTTGTGCACTGAATTTCATAATTATGTATGCATCCATAATTACGTAACTCCTTGCACAGTCCGCACAGTTCGTTTCATCCTCGTATTTCTTCCTTCAGATGGGCCATTGCTTTCAGGTAAAGTCACATAAACTTGTGACATTCTACTTCTAGTACATGCTAATTATCACACATAATTGCAAGTAATTTCTAGTCCACGACAAGTGCTACTCAAGTGCACTCTAAGTCTCGTAGTGTCTTTTCTAGACTCATGTAGACAGTCTCAGGTAGTGGATGTCGCGGGACGTTTTATGCAATGAAAACTCTTTAAAAATTGTTTTCGTGAAAGGATCCTAGAGATTGTAGACTAGACTCGAGACGGAATCCTGGTTCACTACAATCGCAGCTCTGATACCAATCTGTCACACCCCTTTCTGCGGTGGAAGCACGAGGTGTGATCATGAAAGGTTCTCATTGCATACGAAGAGTAAACATACTACATGCTCAAAAATATCTTCAAATATTACATTACTGAAAACATGTCAAGTGTTTACAACACGAGATAACATATTGTCTTAAAAGTCACAACTTTATTTAAAGATAGACAAAGCGACATCCACGAGCATGAGTAAGACCACGCGCACATCCATCCTAGTTACCTGAAATACATGTGAGTTTTGGAAAAACGTCAACATAAAGTTGGTGTGAATTCATGCAATTTTTGTATTTCACGTTTGTATACTTTGTATGAAAACATAATTTGTCTTTTGTATAAATCAAGTCTTTTGTGTACACCACGTACTCATGTATAAGTCAAATATTTCTGTATGTATCAAGTGTTAATGGGTTGCAAAGCCATTAACATGTGACACGACATAGGAAGTCACCAAACCATAGGCATTTTTCTGTAGTCGATTCACGACCGAGACACAAAAACACTGCTTGGTAAAAGAGTGGCCAAGAGTGGGGCTGCCCGGAAACCCATTAGATCTAACCTTTTGTTCTGCGGTCTAAGTATGTACACGATTAATGGTGCTTATGGTACCCTATTCGTGACACGATTTCTCGTATCATTCTTGTATCCATCATACCGTTTGTAAACATTGTAATATTTGTAACATGTATTTCACCCCCGAGAGTTATAAAACTGAAAACAGTTAAAAGAAAAGGGGGAGCATGAACTCACAACTTTGCGTTCCAGTGCATCGTAAACTTCACCGGATTTGCTTAATTAACGTCGTAACCTTTACGCGTTTTCTTAATGTTAGTCACTAGACTTGCGTCGCACAAGTACAGTCACTCTCTTTTGTATTTGTATTGTTGTGTTAAAAATATTTCATATTTTTAACTACGTATCTTACTTATATTATTTCCTCTAAAATAAATATAAGTCTTTTGTGTTTTGCACTTCGCACCCGAATTATGTGTCTTGTATTTTGTATGTGTATTTTTATGTTTATACTCCTCACGAGTATTTAGTGTATTTTTAAGTCTTAATACACTAGCACGTATAACACATACTTTATACACTTAGCACAAAAGTTGGTGATAAAATAATATATATATTTTTCTCAAAAATATATACATACTTAATATCCATTTTTATTTTTGAAGAAGTCCTCATTTCTTATCACCAAAAATTAGGGAAACCTTGGTAATACATTTAATCACATTTTTAGGGAATAAGTTTCTCTAAAACTTATATTTTTCTAAGTGTCAAAATTTATAAAAATTTTGACAGAGTTTCCCCTAAAAGTGGAGGTTTCCCATGTTTTCAAAACATGTGTTTATTTTCTTTTAAATCGTCAACAATTTCCTCATTCAACAATAAACAATATGCAACTAGTTGAAAATAGATATAATCGCAGAAATACATGAACTTGTGGTTTTTCCAAAATAGGTAGTATCTTTCCTTTATTTTTAGTGGATCTTTGTATAGATCAACTTCGTTTCTTGAAAGTCCCGTTTTTAAAGAAGTTACATCTTTACAACTTCCGGTCAACATTTACAAAATAGTTATTTTGTCGAAACTTTGTATTACACAAGTGTTTACACACTCGTGTGTTTGCTAAAATCATTCTTTTTCATGTAAGATCCGGCTTTAGAAAATATGATTTCTTGGACACTTGGTCCTTTGAAGGTACCGCTTGTAGATCCGTAGATCTACTAGTTTTAATCACTATTTTACAAGCTAAAACACTTTTACACAAGTTCATGATTCGAGTGTGGTAGAGTTTCATCTTCTAACCCTTGTTATACTTAAACACGCTTTATGTCATAATCCAAGATCATGACTAAACCGGGTTAAATGATGATCCGAGCTACCACAACATAGATCGGGTCCACGTAATCACACAATTCAATTACTACATGATTTACACAACATATGTGCTTTTAACCACCATTTTTAGTGCTTTTAGTAGACATTTAAGCTTCAACTTGTATGTTTACGAGTTTTAATCGTTACAAATCATATTACCCACTTTAAAATAGTTCAAGAAGGTGATTTAAGCAACATACCACTAGCTCGAGGCTAGGGAAGAATCTAGACGCAAATAGGGTGGATAAAAGCAAGAGAGTGAGGTCCTTCGCCTTCCGCTTGCACCAAGCCTCCTTATCCGAGATCCTTAACACTTGTATGAACTTGAAATGGCAAGATCAAAGCTCGACAATGGTTGTGTGTTCAAGGGGGTGTTCGGCCGAAGCCTTGAGAGAGAGAGAAGAGAAAGTGTGGAGTGGTGAAATGCTAAGTGAATGACCTTGTGTGTTTAGGTTATTACTTATAGACAATTAGGATGTGTATTACCCAAGAGATCATATGTCTAGATGATATTGAGCATTAGGATTATAAAAATGATTTAGAGGACAAGGTATGTCCCCCCTCATGGGGACGGTTGTAAAAGGGGGGGGGGGGTAGCTAGTTCAAATCCAACCAAAATAGTTAGTGTAAAGTTAGGTTAATCTAGTTAGTTAAGTGATTAACATGGTTAGTAGTGTGTTGTGCTTTATTGCGGGTGTTAGGGTATTCAGGGAACCTAACTGGCTCAGAAAAAGATAAGTAATGTTATTAACAATATTTTTATGTTCCGGGTAAAGTCCGGTTGTTCGGTTACATACCGATTCGTTAAAGTGCTAAATTGCACCTTTTAGTGTTTAATAAGTATCTTTTTATAACACTATCGATTCCCAACACTTAGGGAAATATTCTGGATAATAAAACGACATTTCTGCAAAATATTCATGTGTCTAAATGCTGAATTATTGCTGAATTTTATAAATTCTGCACTTAAAGTGCGTTTCGGGTGCTTTTTAGTGCTTATTTTTGCTTTCGTATTGCATATATATTAACCCTTGTATGTACTCTTGGGTTTTAATGCATTCTTGTTGTCGGACCTACACCTAGGCTCCAATTTTATTGTCTGACTGCTTTCTGCAGTTCTATTGACACAGTGTGTCTTACCGGTGAGTTTACTAGTATTTTTTTGACGCAACGCTCTCGTTTATGCATAAAGCAATATTTTGTAGTATACAACATGCATGAATTCACTTGTTTAGTAGGAAATCAGACATGGCTGATAATTAAGCACATAATTGCAGTCATTAAGCAATAATTAATGTGTACGGAAATTACCGATTTGGGCCAGTTGTCACAGCCTAAGAAGTCAAAGAAGCAAAAGGCTTCTCAAAACTTCGCCGTGGTCGCTCACAATGGTCAAGCCGTCCCCAACCAACCAGCTCAACCCCCTGCTAGGAAGCCGTACTTAGGAACTGCTCCTAGGTGCAAGCGATGTAACCGCCATCATTCAAACCTCATACCCTGCTTCAAATGTACCTACTGTGGACGGCGGGGACATTTGATTAACACATGCCGCTTTGCTGTCCAAAACAAAGCTACTATAAACCTTGCTGCTACCCAACTCCAAGTCAACCCTACTCAAGCTCGTTTTCCGTCTGGTACTTGCTACAACTGTGGCGAGACGAGCCATTTCAGGAACAACTGTCCAAAGATTGTCAGTGCAAATCCAACCCTTGGATGAGCATTTGGCTGAACAAAGGATATTGCTGTCTTATGCTTTTGTTCTTTTGTTATCCTTGTAATGTGAAACAATCTGTTTGTTTATAAATAAAAGTTGTTGTTCACAATTCTGATATACAAGTATAGTTACATGTGTGTATGGCATTCCCCTATATTACCTACATCAAGAAACTATGTTCTTTACAAACTACTCTTGTGATTCTCTCTTTCAAATGATCGCTCATGATTCCCTCGAAAATTTTAAGTACTCGTTTCACTCTAAGAAACAAAGTACACAAAATAAAGTGACATTATGAGTAATCATGCTTCTGCACATCTGTGCCTTTGAATCCTTGGTTAGATGTCACACCCCGACCGCGTAAAACAACAAACCGCGGCGGAAACATCGGGGCGTGTTGCGACAGAATTAATTGTTTCATAACCATGGCACACAAAGTGTATTTTATTTATTAAACAAGGGTGTTACATTGTTTCAAACAGGAAATTAACGAGTTCATAACATAATTAAACATAGTCTATCTTCTTTTAAAGTCTCTAAGGCACAGGTCCGCCCTAGTATCATGATCAACATCCTATGGAAAAGCACCTGAAAACACATGTGAAAATAGGTACGTCAGCATAAAAATGCCTGTGAGATACATAGGTTTTGTGAAAATAGGATTCATGACTTATGTTTAAGAAAATGTTTAATCATGAACCCCGTACTTTGCTTTGTCTTGTAAATCATTTGAAAACAATAAGGTCAGATGATATGTATAAGTAATGTCAGGTTAAATAAATAACCATGTAACAATGTGTTTGTATAAGATAAGTTGTTTGTAAATCAATGTCTTGTGAAAAGTATATTATTTGTATAAAAATGTTCTATGTCTCAAACTGAAATGATTCAAATAACGCTACGCCATGTAATACCATACAAACACTTATATATAGGAAGTACCAGCGGCGTATCCACCATGCTTGTATCATATTACACACGCATCGTTAACTTAATCACTTAATCAAACCAAACCAACCAATGTAAGAAGTCTATGTTTAACCAAATTGTCAAATGTATTGAATAATATGTCAAAGTGTTTATGTCAAGATGTAAACCATGTCAAATGTCTATGTCAAATATCCATGTCAAATGTCTATGTCAAAATATCCATGTCAAATGTCTATGTCAAAATGTCATGTATGGCAAGTGAAATGTCTCAACTAAACCATATGCACAAAAACAAAGTATTGAGGTAAAACTTGGTTTAAATCAAAGCTATGTTTTGTGTAGATGCATGCAACTATTTAATATGAACATTTCTGCGGTATTGTGAAAATGCATACATCCAAGCCTGGCGACTGTGGTGATAAACCCTTTAAACGAATTAAAGGTCTATCTGTCTTATATCAACGAATTCGGTCATTCCTTTCTGTCCCCTTTCCCTGGGATGTCCGGAACGGGAGTTGTCAATTCTTATGGTACCACTACCTACTAACGAACGGCGTAGCTAATGTTAATGAATGTATTGTCCCATGTAAACAAACCAAATGTCATACCAAAAATGTAAGCATGTGAAAACAATGCACTAAGTATGTAATCAAATGAACATACATAGCGTGAAATGTCATGTAAAACGATGTACTAAGTAATGCACACAATGGGCACACCTAGCATGAAATGTCATGTAAAACGATGTACTAAGTAATGCACACAATGGGCACACCTAGCATGAAATGTCATGTAAAACGATGTACTAAGTAATGCACACAATGGGCACACCTAGCATGAAATGTCATGTAAAACGATGTACTAAGTAATGCACACAATGGGCATACCTAGCATGAAATGTCATGTAAAACGATGTACTAAGTAATGCACACAATGGGCACACCTAGCATGAAATGTAATGAAATCATGTACTATAATGTACTAACGAACATAGCAGTATATGATGTGAAAACAGGAAAGCATGAAAGTAACAAGTAGGCACATGTGTTCCACCCCAAAACAGTTTGGAAAACAGTAAAAGAGGGGTCTATGTACTCACTTGAGATTGCTCAGATGTCTAAAGATAATCACCAAGCAACGCTAGAGATCTCGGAATCAAACGGCACCTAATATAGGTAACTATGTTAATAAACCGGACCTATCTCGGAAGACTGGGTAGCATTAGGGTTTGTAAACCAAATGAGTGTAGGAACTCATATGATATGGTTTAACAAAGCCTACATACTAAATGAAACTTAACCTAAGTCTTATCGACCCATTATGATCCGTTTAGGTAGCTTATGCTACTTTAACGCATCGTGCGCGTGAAACGCGTTCGGACCGCCTAACTAGTCCTATGACAAGTATTATATGCCTAAACATGTTACATAATCAGTTACGTGACAAAAGTTTAGGTTACATATGCTAAATTACCAATTATGTATGAAAAGGGTATTCTGGTAATTTACCTAAGGCATATAAACTACCTATCATACAACTACTTAAACGATGTGACCATAGGGTATAACCTCGGAAGGTTATTCCCTACACTATGGTCACCTAATGTATTTGGTCGGATCCTAATGATCGACCAAACTGGGTCGGGTTCGAAGGTATAAGCGATTTATTAGATCGCTTACCCTACGACCCTAGACAACGTGGTAATCAGTGGGCATAGTCCCAAGGGACTATAACCAACGTGATTACGATCACGTTGCGAAGTTCAAACGAACTTCGCATTGACCATTACTGGTCAACGCTGAAAGTCAAACAAAGTTTGACTTTCTGACTTGAAAAGCAGTAAAAATAAGGAAAAGAACGAAAGAATACTTACGAAGGGTCCCCGAATGCTAATCTAGATCAATATAGTTCAGGTATGAAACAAAGGTTTCAACTTAGAACACAATTAATCAGATTCTAGTGAGAAATAAGGTTGGGGGTAATGGGGTATTTATAGTTTTCGGTGAACCGTTGAGATCGTTTCATGGAAAAGGAGGCACGATCAATACCGTACACTTGTCGGAACGTTATGGTGACTAATTTGGCCACTCACCATAAGGTATCAACACTTGGCAAGGGAAATGGGAGTGGAAACCAGCTGCAAACAGGCTGTTACATACTCTGTATCTGGTCTGGAGACCCCTAGCGCACCGTTACACTTATATTGTAGCGGTGCGCTAGCACCTAGTTTGGCAGAATTGCATTTTCAGTCCCTGCACCTTGTTTTAGCCATTTCCGACACGTTTAAGGCCCGTTAACCCCATTTCAAAGCTCTAAAATGAAGTTAAAGTATAGGGAACTTAAAATGTGTTCAAAAATATCTCGGATGTCGGTTCGTTTGGCCGTACGGTCGCGATGTTCGGTTAATTACGACGGAATGCGCACAAGCGCGAAAAACGATCCAAATGGCGCGACGAATGGATTTTTCTTAAGGCGAACACTAAAATATAATGTAGTCATGCTTACATAAATTTTTGGATGTCCGGATGTATTCAGAACGTAAGTTATGCGCGAAAATGCAAACTTGTGCACTTTTTGACACTTTTAGTCCCTGAATGATCCAAAAGTTTATTTTAGCACACCGAACCCCTCAAAGCCTATTTCTAAGCCATGTAAAGGATATTTAAGGTGTGTTTAACTTATGGTCATGTTCCGGAATGTTCGTTACAGTTCAAATTGACATACTTTCGCAGTTTGTCAAGTTTAGTCCCTGTAAGCGAATTAACTTGTTTTTGACATACCAAAGCCTTCTAAACTTATTTCTAAGTTATGTAAAGGTTATTTAAGGTATGTTGAGTATATGTTGATGTTCCGGAGTATTTCTCGCATTAAACTGTGTACGTTTACACACCAATTTGCGTATAACTCTCTAGAAAGCGATGTAGAGTTTGAAATTGAACAAAAGTCAAAACATGAAAAATGTAAAACATAACAAAACAAACATTGTGATCAAATAACATTGTTTTATTGATAACAGAACTGTTCATAGCGATTACAAGCACAGTTGTTACAGTCTCCCCTACTTGTGGAAATTTCGTCCCGAAATTTATTTAGAGGAAACTCGTGGAAAAAGATGTGGATATTTCGCCTTCATTTGATCTTCGCGTTCCCAAGTAAACTCAGGTCCACGTTTAGCTTCCCAGCGAACTTTGAC
The DNA here is from genome assembly GCA_030545235.1 of Helianthus tuberosus. NCBI lineage: Eukaryota > Viridiplantae > Streptophyta > Magnoliopsida > Asterales > Asteraceae > Helianthus > Helianthus tuberosus. The sequence goes on from CM060370.1 coordinate 114,490,380, forward strand.
CAAAGGAATGCGCTTGCGTTTAAGCCACTTGACTTCACGTTCCATGATTTCCACTGGTTTCTCAACAAATTTCAGTGTTTTGCCAACACGAATTTCGTCAAGCGGTATGGAGAAGTTCTCATCAGCTGTACACTTCTTGAGATTGGACACGTGAAAAGTTGGATGAACATTTCCCAGTTCAGGAGGTAACTCAAGTCTGTAGGCTACCTTTCCGATTCTTTCGACGATCTTGAATGGTCCAACGTATCTAGGTGCAAGTTTTCCTTTCTTTCCAAATCTGATCACACCTTTCCAAGGTGAGACCTTAAGTAATACTCGATCACCGACTTGAAATTCCAAGGCTTTGCGTTTTGGATCCGCGTAAATCTTCTGACGGCTCTGAGCTGCCTGAAGATTATCACGAACTTTCTTGACCTTGTCAGTTGTCTCTAAAATGAGGGCAGGTCCAGTAAGTTGAGCCTCGCCAATCTCATTCCAGCAGACTGGTGAACGACATTTTCGACCATAGAGAGCCTCAAAAGGAGCCATTTTGATGCTGGTGTGATAACTGTTGTTGTAGGAGAATTCAATCAATTTAAGATGTGAATCCCAGCTACCACTAAAATCGATCACACAAGCTCTTAGCATATCCTCCAGAGTCTGGATTGTTCTCTCAGATTGACCATCCGTTTGCGGATGATAAGCTGTGCTCAGATTAAGTTGGGTCCCCATGGCAGATTGCATGGTTCTCCAAAAATAAGAAGTGAAACGAGCATCTCTGTCAGAAATGATGTTCAAAGGAACACCATGTCGAGCCACAATTTCATCTACATAGATTTGAGCAAGTCTGTCAGCAGGAAAATCCTCACGGATTGGCAAGAAATGTGCTGACTTTGTAAGACGATCAACGACTACCCAGATGGCATCATGACCCTTCTTTGTGCGTGGAAGTTTGGTAACAAGATCCATAGTAATGTTTTCCCATTTCCAAACTGGGATCTCTGGTTGCACCAATAAACCAGAAGGACGTTGATGTTCAGCCTTAACCTTAAGACAAGTAAGGCATTTTGACACGTATAAGGCAATGTCTTTCTTCATACCAGGCCACCAATAGTGAATACGAAGATCCTTATACATCTTATCTGAGCCCGGATGAACAGAATAACGAGACTTATGGGCTTCATCCATAAGCAAGGTACGAAGATCATCCTGGCTTGGGACCCACAAACGGTCCATGAAGTAATATGATCCATTGTCCTTCAGTTCCAGAGCAGGCGTTATGTGATAGGGAAATTCCTTATCCATTAAACCTTGTGAAACACAAGATTGTTGAGCCTGAGAAATGCGTGCTTGAATATCGGATCGAGCTTGAATAATAGATTGAACACGTACACAATGAAGCTTAGTACGTTCCTTACGACTCAATGCATCAGCTACGACATTCGCCTTACCAGGATGGTAGCGAATTTCGCAGTCATAGTCGTTTAAAAGCTCAACCCAACGTCGTTGCCTCATGTTGAGTTCTTTCTGATTGAAGATATGCTGAAGACTTTTGTGGTCAGTGAAAACCACACATTTTGTACCATACAAATAGTGTCTCCAGATCTTGAGAGCAAAGACAACTGCACCCAACTCAAGATCATGAGTGGTGTAGTTCTTCTCATGTATCTTCAACTGCCTCGATGCATAGGCTATGACTTTGTTCCTTTGCATAAGAACACAGCCAAGACCCAATTTTGACGCATCACAATACACAACAAAATCATCATCACCCTCAGGCAATGATAGAACAGGCGCATCGCAAAGCTTCTGCTTCAGGTGTTGAAAAGCTTCCTCTTGTTTGTATCCCCAATAAAAGGGCATTTTCTTCTGAGTTAGAGCAGTTAGAGGAACTGCAATCTTAGAGAAGTTCTCAATGAAGCGGCGATAATAACCCGCTAGACCAAGAAAAGAACGAACTTCAGTAGGAGTAGTAGGCGTATCCCAATCCTTAATCGCACTGATCTTGGAGGGATCTACATGAATACCTCGTTCGTTGATAACATGCCCCAAAAATTGAACTTCTTTAAGCCAAAATTCGCACTTGGAGAATTTGGCGAAAAGTTGCTCTTTCTTTAGGAGTTCTAGGGTAAGACGAAGATGTTGCTCGTGATCAGCTCGCGTCTTAGAGTATATCAAGATGTCGTCAATAAAAACAATGACGAACTGATCCAAATAAGGTTTGCAGACCCTATTCATTAAGTCCATGAAAACAGCAGGAGCATTAGTCAAACCGAATGGCATGACTGTGAATTCATAATGCCCATAACGAGTACGGAACGCTGTCTTCGGAATGTCTTCTTCTTGCACCCGAAGTTGATGATATCCAGATCGCAGATCAATCTTTGAAAAATAAGAAGCGCCTTGTAACTGATCAAAGAGGTCGTCTATGCGAGGTAGGGGATATCGATTCTTGATGGTAAGCTTGTTAAGCTCACGATAATCGATACACATTCTAAAGGATCCATCCTTCTTCTTGACAAAAAGAACTGGAGCACCCCAAGGTGAAAAGCTGGGACGGATAAAACCTTTGTCAGAGAGCTCCTGAAGCTGCTTAGACAACTCTTGCATCTCAGACGGTGCAAGACGATATGGAGCTCTGGCTATGGGATTTGCACCAGGTACGAGATCAATGCGGAACTCGACTTGGCGTGCTGGAGGTAGACCAGGTAAATCTTCAGGGAACACTTCAGAATAATCCCGAACGACAGGAATTTCTGAAATAGACTTACCCTTGCCTTTATCTTCTGTAACATGTGCTAAGAAAGCCACATAGTTTTTCCGCAGGTACTTCCGAGCTTTAAAACAAGACATGAGTTTGAGACCACCGGTAGGCTTCTCACCTTGAACCTGCAGGATCTCGCCTGTCGAAAGCGGCACACGAACAATCTTCTTAGAACAAACTATTTCTGCGTGATGCTTGGATAACCAATCCATTCCCACAATAACGTCGAAGCTTCCAAGTTGCATAGGCGCGAGGTCAATAGGAAAAAGATGGTCGTTAAGATTCAACTGGCAGTTGCGAAGAACAGAATCAAGAATAATGGGTTCACCACTAGCAACCTCTACTGTCAAAGATTTGCCTAGTTTCGTTCTAGACACGTGAAGCATTTGCTCAAAGGACAAAGACACGAAACTCTTATCGGCACCAGAATCGAAAAGAACAGATGCAGGCTGATTATTAATAAAGAACGTACCATTCACCACATTATCGTCAGCCTGTGCCTCTTGGGCATTCATGTTAAAGACTCGGCCTCGAGCTGGAGCCGGATTCTGGTTCTGGTTCTGGTTGGCTAGCCTTGGGCACCGGTTTCTATAGTGGGTCAGATCCCCACAATTATAACAAGCACCCGGTGGGTATTGTGGTCTTGCAGCTTGACCCTGTTGCTGAGAAACTTGTTGAGCCGGGTTCTGAACCGCGGGATTCTGAGCAGACCGACAAACATTGGCAAGATGGCCTGATTTCCCACAGTTAGTACAGAAACGGCATGGAAGTTGCGGCTGGTGGTGACTGTTGCATCTATTGCACAAAGGTGCATTCCCTGAATAGGGTTTCTTCGCTGGAGGCTGTGCGGGTTGGTTGGGAGCTGCCTGGTTAGCTTGGGCAGTGACAGCAAAATTTTGAGAAGCCTTACGCTTCCTTGACCTCTTCGAAGAACCAGAGTTCTTTCCATTCAAGTTTTGACCTTTCTTGCTATCTTCCTTGTCAGCCAACTGCTTCTTGCCCTTGTCACCCTTCCTGTGTAGCTTGTTCTTCCGGATCTGCGACTCAGTCAATGTCGCAGATAACTCGATCGCCTTACAGAGTGTGGCAGGGTTACTACCAGTAAGAATGTCTTGTACCGAGTCAGGTAGGCCATCGATGTATCTCTCGATAGCCTTGTCGAGTGGGGTGACCATTGTTGGGCAAAGCAGACTCAACTCTTCAAACCGATCAGTATATGCCCTGTGCTCACCACTATCTTGCTTCAAAACATCAAACTCTTTCTCCAACGCTCGCTGCTCATGGCGAGGACAGAATTCCCTCATCATAAGGGCTCTAAGTTCAGCCCAGGTCTGTGCGAGAGCAACTTCTGCACCTCTGTCTCTCATAACCCCGTTCCACCATGTCAAAGCCATCTTCTGAAATACGCTCGAAGCAAACTCGACCTTGCGATTATCCGGGCACTGCACGTGGCGAAAAGTATTCTCAATGCTTTCAAACCACTGAAGAAGCCCAGTTGCTCCTTCAAAACCACTAAACTTGAGTGGTTTAGCCTGGTTAAAATCCTTGTATTTGCATGGAACATTGTTGTTGTTGTTGGCTTGATTCCATTGAGCAAAGAGATTTGGAAACTGAGCAGCCATCTGCTGCGCAATAATTTCTGCCAGCTCGGCAGTGGCTATCTGGTTCTCGCGTCGAGGAGGCATTCTAAAATAGGAAAACATGAAAAGAAATGAGTGAGATGATTGGATGAAAAGAATGAGATGAAACAAAATCAACAAGAGCAAAGATGGTGGTCATTCGTTCGTATCACAAAGCAAACAAACGACACACAGTGACTAATCAAAGTAAATGGGTCAAAAATAATGTATTAGCGAAGACATGCTCGCCTATAAGTGAACACTCACTCCAAGAATTCCCAGGTAAGCACAACTGGTCTCGCGTCTGGTTGAGATGTATACGAAGTGCTTGCCTAGACAGAAAACCCAGAATACAGGCATTCACCCTTCCAGTTTGCACATGTTCACATTATTTAAAACCCAAAACGTTTGACGGGATTTTGAAAATTTGAAGGCACAAGGCCAAAAACCAATACTGAAAAGGGTTCAAAACCATATAACAGAGGGTTCAAAACCTTACAATTGAGGGTTCAAAACCTTGTAAAAATTTATTCAAATACAGATGATTGTTTTTCAAAAATCGTTTCGGAAAAATTTGGTTCTTGTTTTGATAATCACCTAAGGATAGGTGATGTGCATGTTTTAAGATCTAAACACAAGATAACTTGTGTTAGGTTCCTAGAAAAGTTATAGTCTAGGTCAAAGCAATACTAATAACCTAATTCCCTATAACCATTGGCTCTGATACCAACTCTTCTGTCACACCCCGACCGCGTAAAACAACAAACCGCGGCGGAAACATCGGGGCGTGTTGCGACAGAATTAATTGTTTCATAACCATGGCACACAAAGTGTATTTTATTTATTAAACAAGGGTGTTACATTGTTTCAAACAGGAAATTAACGAGTTCAGAACATAATTAAACATAGTCTATCTTCTTTTAAAGTCTCTAAGGCACAGGTCCGCCCTAGTATCATGATCAACATCCTATGGAAAAGCACCTGAAAACACATGTGAAAATAGGTACGTCAGCATAAAAATGCCTGTGAGATACATAGGTTTTGTGAAAATAGGATTCATGACTTATGTTTAAGAAAATGTTTAATCATGAACCCCGTACTTTGCTTTGTCTTGTAAATCATTTGAAAACAATAAGGTCAGATGATATGTATAAGTAATGTCAGGTTAAATAAATAACCATGAAAAAATGTGTTTGTATAAGATAAGTTGTTTATAAATCAATGTCTTGTGAAAAGTATATTATTTGTATAAAAATGTTCTATGTCTCAAACTGAAATGATTCAAATAACGCTACGCCATGTAATACCATACAAACACTTATATATAGGAAGTACCAGCGGCGTATCCACCATGCTTGTATCATATTACACACGCATCGTTAACTTAATCACTTAATCAAACCAAACCAACCAATGTAAGAAGTCTATGTTTAACCAAATTGTCAAATGTATTGAATAATATGTCAAAGTGTTTATGTCAAGATGTAAACCATGTCAAATGTCTATGTCAAATATCCATGTCAAATGTCTATGTCAAAATATCCATGTCAAATGTCTATGTCAAAATGTCATGTATGGCAAGTGAAATGTCTCAACTAAACCATATGCACAAAAACAAAGTATTGAGGTAAAACTTGGTTTAAATCAAAGCTATGTTTTGTGTAGATGCATGCAACTATTTAATATGAACATTTATGCGGTATTGTGAAAATGCATACATCCAAGCCTGGCGACTGTGGTGATAAACCCTTTAAACGAATTAAAGGTCTATCTGTCTTATATCAACGAATTCGGTCATTCCTTTCTGTCCCCTTTCCCTGGGATGTCCGGAACGGGAGTTGTCAATTCCTATGGTACCACTACCTACTAACGAACGGCGTAGCTAATGTTAATGAATGTATTGTCCCATGTAAACAAACCAAATGTCATACCAAAAATGTAAGCATGTGAAAACAATGCACTAAGTATGTAATCAAATGAACATACATAGCGTGAAATGTCATGTAAAACGATGTACTAAGTAATGCACACAATGGGCACACCTAGCATGAAATGTCATGTAAAACGATGTACTAAGTAATGCACACAATGGGCACACCTAGCATGAAATGTCATGTAAAACGATGTACTAAGTAATGCACACAATGGGCACACCTAGCATGAAATGTCATGTAAAACGATGTACTAAGTAATGCACACAATGGGCATACCTAGCATGAAATGTCATGTAAAACGATGTACTAAGTAATGCACACAATGGGCACACCTAGCATGAAATGTAATGAAATCATGTACTATAATGTACTAACGAACATAGCAGTATATGATGTGAAAACAGGAAAGCATGAAAGTAACAAGTAGGCACATGTGTTCCACCCCAAAACAGTTTGGAAAACAGTAAAAGAGGGGTCTATGTACTCACTTGAGATTGCTCAGATGTCTAAAGATAATCACCAAGCAACGCTAGAGATCTCGGAATCAAACGGCACCTAATATAGGTAACTATGTTAATAAACCGGACCTATCTCGGAAGACTGGGTAGCATTAGGGTTTGTAAACCAAATGAGTGTAGGAACTCATATGATATGGTTTAACAAATCCTACATACTAAATGAAACTTAACCTAAGTCTTATCGACCCATTATGATCCGTTTAGGTAGCTTATGCTACTTTAACGCATCGTGCGCGTGAAACGCGTTCGGACCGCCTAACTAGTCCTATGACAAGTATTATATGCCTAAACATGTTACATAATCAGTTACGTGACAAAAGTTTAGGTTACATATGCTAAATTACCAATTATGTATGAAAAGGGTATTCTGGTAATTTACCTAAGGCATATAAACTACCTATCATACAACTACTTAAACGATGTGACCATAGGGTATAACCTCGGAAGGTTATTCCCTACACTATGGTCACCTAATGTATTTGGTCGGATCCTAATGATCGACCAAACTGGGTCGGGTTCGAAGGTATAAGCGATTTATTAGATCGCTTACCCTACGACCCTAGACAACGTGGTAATCAGTGGGCATAGTCCCAAGGGACTATAACCAACGTGATTACGATCACGTTGCGAAGTTCAAACGAACTTCGCATTGACCATTACTGGTCAACGCTGAAAGTCAAACAAAGTTTGACTTTCTGACTTGAAAAGCAGTAAAAATAAGGAAAAGAACGAAAGAATACTTACGAAGGGTCCCCGAATTCTAATCTAGATCAATATAGTTCAGGTATGAAACAAAGGTTTCAACTTAGAACACAATTAATCAGATTCTAGTGAGAAATAAGGTTGGGGGTAATGGGGTATTTATAGTTTTCGGTGAACCGTTGAGATCGTTTCATGGAAAAGGAGGCACGATCAATACCGTACACTTGTCGGAATGTTATGGTGACTAATTTGGCCACTCACCATAAGGTATCAACACTTGGCAAGGGAAATGGGAGTGGAAACCAGCTGCAAACAGGCTGTTACATACTCTGTATCTGGTCTGGAGACCCCTAGCGCACCGTTACACTTATATTGTAGCGGTGCGCTAGCACCTAGTTTGGCAGAATTGCATTTTCAGTCCCTGCACCTTGTTTTAGCCATTTCCGACACGTTTAAGGCCCGTTAACCCCATTTCAAAGCTCTAAAATGAAGTTAAAGTATAGGGAACTTAAAATGTGTTCAAAAATATCTCGGATGTCGGTTCGTTTGGCCGTACGGTCGCGATGTTCGGTTAATTACGACGGAATGCGCACAAGAGCGAAAAACGATCCAAATGGCGCGACGAATGGATTTTTCTTAAGGCGAACACTAAAATATAATGTAGTCATGCTTACATAAATTTTTGGATGTCCGGATGTATTCAGAACGTAAGTTATGCGCGAAAATGCAAACTTGTGCACTTTTTGACACTTTTAGTCCCTGAATGATCCAAAAGTTTATTTTAGCACACCGAACCCCTCAAAGCCTATTTCTAAGCCATGTAAAGGATATTTAAGGTGTGTTTAACTTATGGTCATGTTCCGGAATGTTCGTTACAGTTCAAATTGACATACTTTCGCAGTTTGTCAAGTTTAGTCCCTGTAAGCGAATTAACTTGTTTTTGACATACCAAAGCCTTCTAAACTTATTTCTAAGTTATGTAAAGGTTATTTAAGGTATGTTGAGTATATGTTGATGTTCCGGAGTATTTCTCGCATTAAACTGTGTACGTTTACACACCAATTTGCGTATAACTCTCTAGAAAGCGATGTAGAGTTTGAAATTGAACAAAAGTCAAAACATGAAAAATGTAAAACATAACAAAACAAACATTGTGATCAAATAACATTGTTTTATTGATAACAGAACTGTTCATAGCGATTACAAGCACAGTTGTTACAGTCTCCCCTACTTGTGGAAATTTCGTCCCGAAATTTATTTAGAGGAAACTCGTGGAAAAAGATGTGGATATTTCGCCTTCATTTGATCTTCGCGTTCCCAAGTAAACTCAGGTCCACGTTTAGCTTCCCAGCGAACTTTGACCAAAGGAATGCGCTTGCGTTTAAGCCACTTGACTTCACGTTCCATGATTTCCACTGGTTTCTCAACAAATTTCAGTGTTTTGCCAACACGAATTTCGTCAAGCGGTATGGAGAAGTTCTCATCAGCTGTACACTTCTTGAGATTGGACACGTGAAAAGTTGGATGAACATTTCCCAGTTCAGGAGGTAACTCAAGTCTGTAGGCTACCTTTCCGATTCTTTCGACGATCTTGAATGGTCCAACGTATCTAGGTGCAAGTTTTCCTTTCTTTCCAAATCTGATCACACCTTTCCAAGGTGAGACCTTAAGTAATACTCGATCACCGACTTGAAATTCCAAGGGTTTGCGTTTTGGATCCGCGTAAATCTTCTGACGGCTCTGAGCTGCCTGAAGATTATCACGAACTTTCTTGACCTTGTCAGTTGTCTCTAAAATGAGGGCAGGTCCAGTAAGTTGAGCCTCGCCAATCTCATTCCAGCAGACTGGTGAACGACATTTTCGACCATAGAGAGCCTCAAAAGGAGCCATTTTGATGCTGGTGTGATAACTGTTGTTGTAGGAGAATTCAATCAATTTAAGATGTGAATCCCAGCTACCACTAAAATCGATCACACAAGCTCTTAGCATATCCTCCAGAGTCTGGATTGTTCTCTCAGATTGACCATCCGTTTGCGGATGATAAGCTGTGCTCAGATTAAGTTGGGTCCCCATGGCAGATTGCATGGTTCTCCAAAAATAAGAAGTGAAACGAGCATCTCTGTCAGAAATGATGTTCAAAGGAACACCATGTCGAGCCACAATTTCATCTACATAGATTTGAGCAAGTCTGTCAGCAGGAAAATCCTCACGGATTGGCAAGAAATGTGCTGACTTTGTAAGACGATCAACGACTACCCAGATGGCATCATGACCCTTCTTTGTGCGTGGAAGTTTGGTAACAAGATCCATAGTAATGTTTTCCCATTTCCAAACTGGGATCTCTGGTTGCACCAATAAACCAGAAGGACGTTGATGTTCAGCCTTAACCTTAAGACAAGTAAGGCATTTTGACACGTATAAGGCAATGTCTTTCTTCATACCAGGCCACCAATAGTGAATACGAAGATCCTTATACATCTTATCTGAGCCCGGATGAACAGAATAACGAGACTTATGGGCTTCATCCATAAGCAAGGTACGAAGATCATCCTGGCTTGGGACCCACAAACGGTCCATGAAGTAATATGATCCATTGTCCTTCAGTTCCAGAGCAGGCGTTATGTGATAGGGAAATTCCTTATCCATTAAACCTTGTGAAACACAAGATTGTTGAGCCTGAGAAATGCGTGCTTGAATATCGGATCGAGCTTGAATAATAGATTGAACACGTACACAATGAAGCTTAGTACGTTCCTTACGACTCAATGCATCAGCTACGACATTCGCCTTACCAGGATGGTAGCGAATTTCGCAGTCATAGTCGTTTAAAAGCTCAACCCAACGTCGTTGCCTCATGTTGAGTTCTTTCTGATTGAAGATATGCTGAAGACTTTTGTGGTCAGTGAAAACCACACATTTTGTACCATACAAATAGTGTCTCCAGATCTTGAGAGCAAAGACAACTGCACCCAACTCAAGATCATGAGTGGTGTAGTTCTTCTCATGTATCTTCAACTGCCTCGATGCATAGGCTATGACTTTGTTCCTTTGCATAAGAACACAGCCAAGACCCAATTTTGACGCATCACAATACACAACAAAATCATCATCACCCTCAGGCAATGATAGAACAGGCGCATCGCAAAGCTTCTGCTTCAGGTGTTGAAAAGCTTCCTCTTGTTTGTATCCCCAATAAAAGGGCATTTTCTTCTGAGTTAGAGCAGTTAGAGGAACTGCAATCTTAGAGAAGTTCTCAATGAAGCGGCGATAATAACCCGCTAGACCAAGAAAAGAACGAACTTCAGTAGGAGTAGTAGGCGTATCCCAATCCTTAATCGCACTGATCTTGGAGGGATCTACATGAATACCTCGTTCGTTGATAACATGCCCCAAAAATTGAACTTCTTTAAGCCAAAATTCGCACTTGGAGAATTTGGCGAAAAGTTGCTCTTTCTTTAGGAGTTCTAGGGTAAGACGAAGATGTTGCTCGTGATCAGCTCGCGTCTTAGAGTATATCAAGATGTCGTCAATAAAAACAATGACGAACTGATCCAAATAAGGTTTGCAGACCCTATTCATTAAGTCCATGAAAACAGCAGGAGCATTAGTCAAACCGAATGGCATGACTGTGAATTCATAATGCCCATAACGAGTACGGAACGCTGTCTTCGGAATGTCTTCTTCTTGCACCCGAAGTTGATGATATCCAGATCGCAGATCAATCTTTGAAAAATAAGAAGCGCCTTGTAACTGATCAAAGAGGTCGTCTATGCGAGGTAGGGGATATCGATTCTTGATGGTAAGCTTGTTAAGCTCACGATAATCGATACACATTCTAAAGGATCCATCCTTCTTCTTGACAAAAAGAACTGGAGCACCCCAAGGTGAAAAGCTGGGACGGATAAAACCTTTGTCAGAGAGCTCCTGAAGCTGCTTAGACAACTCTTGCATCTCAGACGGTGCAAGACGATATGGAGCTCTGGCTATGGGATTTGCACCAGGTACGAGATCAATGCGGAACTCGACTTGGCGTGCTGGAGGTAGACCAGGTAAATCTTCAGGGAACACTTCAGAATAATCCCGAACGACAGGAATTTCTGAAATAGACTTACCCTTGCCTTTATCTTCTGTAACATGTGCTAAGAAAGCCACATAGTTTTTCCGCAGGTACTTCCGAGCTTTAAAACAAGACATGAGTTTGAGACCACCGGTAGGCTTCTCACCTTGAACCTGCAGGATCTCGCCTGTCGAAAGCGGCACACGAACAATCTTCTTAGAACAAACTATTTCTGCGTGATGCTTGGATAACCAATCCATTCCCACAATAACGTCGAAGCTTCCAAGTTGCATAGGCGCGAGGTCAATAGGAAAAAGATGGTCGTTAAGATTCAACTGGCAGTTGCGAAGAACAGAATCAAGAATAATGGGTTCACCACTAGCAACCTCTACTGTCAAAGATTTGCCTAGTTTCGTTCTAGACACGTGAAGCATTTGCTCAAAGGACAAAGACACGAAACTCTTATCGGCACCAGAATCGAAAAGAACAGATGCAGGCTGATTATTAATAAAGAACGTACCATTCACCACATTATCGTCAGCCTGTGCCTCTTGGGCATTCATGTTAAAGACTCGGCCTCGAGCTGGAGCCGGATTCTGGTTCTGGTTCTGGTTGGCTAGCCTTGGGCACCGGTTTCTATAGTGGGTCAGATCCCCACAATTATAACAAGCACCCGGTGGGTATTGTGGTCTTGCAGCTTGACCCTGTTGCTGAGAAACTTGTTGAGCCGGGTTCTGAACCGCGGGATTCTGAGCAGACCGACAAACATTGGCAAGATGGCCTGATTTCCCACAGTTAGTACAGAAACGGCATGGAAGTTGCGGCTGGTGGTGACTGTTGCATCTATTGCACAAAGGTGCATTCCCTGAATAGGGTTTCTTCGCTGGAGGCTGTGCGGGTTGGTTGGGAGCTGCCTGGTTAGCTTGGGCAGTGACAGCAAAATTTTGAGAAGCCTTACGCTTCCTTGACCTCTTCGAAGAACCAGAGTTCTTTCCATTCAAGTTTTGACCTTTCTTGCTATCTTCCTTGTCAGCCAACTGCTTCTTGCCCTTGTCACCCTTCCTGTGTAGCTTGTTCTTCCGGATCTGCGACTCAGTCAATGTCGCAGATAACTCGATCGCCTTACGGAGTGTGGCAGGGTTACTACCAGTAAGAATGTCTTGTACCGAGTCAGGTAGGCCATCGATGTATCTCTCGATAGCCTTGTCGAGTGGGGTGACCATTGTTGGGCAAAGCAGACTCAACTCTTCAAACCGATCAGTATATGCCCTGTGCTCACCACTATCTTGCTTCAAAACATCAAACTCTTTCTCCAACGCTCGCTGCTCATGGCGAGGACAGAATTCCCTCATCATAAGGGCTCTAAGTTCAGCCCAGGTCTGTGCGAGAGCAACTTCTGCACCTCTGTCTCTCATAACCCCGTTCCACCATGTCAAAGCCATCTTCTGAAATACGCTCGAAGCAAACTCGACCTTGCGATTATCCGGGCACTGCACGTGGCGAAAAGTATTCTCAATGCTTTCAAACCACTGAAGAAGCCCAGTTGCTCCTTCAAAACCACTAAACTTGAGTGGTTTAGCCTGGTTAAAATCCTTGTATTTGCATGGAACATTGTTGTTGTTGTTGGCTTGATTCCATTGAGCAAAGAGATTTGGAAACTGAGCAGCCATCTGCTGCGCAATAATTTCTGCCAGCTCGGCAGTGGCTATCTGGTTCTCGCGTCGAGGAGGCATTCTAAAATAGGAAAACATGAAAAGAAACGAGTGAGATGATTGGATGAAAAGAATGAGATGAAACAAAATCAACAAGAGCAAAGATGGTGGTCATTCGTTCGTATCACAAAGCAAACAAACGACACACAGTGACTAATCAAAGTAAATGGGTCAAAAATAATGTATTAGCGAAGACATGCTCGCCTATAAGTGAACACTCACTCCAAGAATTCCCAGGTAAGCACAACTGGTCTCGCGTCTGGTTGAGATGTATACGAAGTGCTTGCCTAGACAGAAAACCCAGAATACAGGCATTCACCCTTCCAGTTTGCACATGTTCACATTATTTAAAACCCAAAACGTTTGACGGGATTTTGAAAATTTGAAGGCACAAGGCCAAAAACCAATACTGAAAAGGGTTCAAAACCATATAACAGAGGGTTCAAAACCTTACAATTGAGGGTTCAAAACCTTGTAAAAATTTATTCAAATACAGATGATTGTTTTTCAAAAATCGTTTCGGAAAAATTTGGTTCTTGTTTTGATAATCACCTAAGGATAGGTGATGTGCATGTTTTAAGATCTAAACACAAGATAACTTGTGTTAGGTTCCTAGAAAAGTTATAGTCTAGGTCAAAGCATTACTAATAACCTAATTCCCTATAACCATTGGCTCTGATACCAACTCTTCTGTCACACCCCGACCGCGTAAAACAACAAACCGCGGCGGAAACATCGGGGCGTGTTGCGACAGAATTAATTGTTTCATAACCATGGCACACAAAGTGTATTTTATTTATTAAACAAGGGTGTTACATTGTTTCAAACAGGAAATTAACGAGTTCAGAACATAATTAAACATAGTCTATCTTCTTTTAAAGTCTCTAAGGCACAGGTCCGCCCTAGTATCATGATCAACATCCTATGGAAAAGCACCTGAAAACACATGTGAAAATAGGTACGTCAGCATAAAAATGCCTGTGAGATACATAGGTTTTGTGAAAATAGGATTCATGACTTATGTTTAAGAAAATGTTTAATCATGAACCCCGTACTTTGCTTTGTCTTGTAAATCATTTGAAAACAATAAGGTCAGATGATATGTATAAGTAATGTCAGGTTAAATAAATAACCATGAAAAAATGTGTTTGTATAAGATAAGTTGTTTATAAATCAATGTCTTGTGAAAAGTATATTATTTGTATAAAAATGTTCTATGTCTCAAACTGAAATGATTCAAATAACGCTACGCCATGTAATACCATACAAACACTTATATATAGGAAGTACCAGCGGCGTATCCACCATGCTTGTATCATATTACACACGCATCGTTAACTTAATCACTTAATCAAACCAAACCAACCAATGTAAGAAGTCTATGTTTAACCAAATTGTCAAATGTATTGAATAGTATGTCAAAGTGTTTATGTCAAGATGTAAACCATGTCAAATGTCTATGTCAAATATCCATGTCAAATGTCTATGTCAAAATATCCATGTCAAATGTCTATGTCAAAATGTCATGTATGGCAAGTGAAATGTCTCAACTAAACCATATGCACAAAAACAAAGTATTGAGGTAAAACTTGGTTTAAATCAAAGCTATGTTTTGTGTAGATGCATGCAACTATTTAATATGAACATTTATGCGGTATTGTGAAAATGCATACATCCAAGCCTGGCGACTGTGGTGATAAACCCTTTAAACGAATTAAAGGTCTATCTGTCTTATATCAACGAATTCGGTCATTCCTTTCTGTCCCCTTTCCCTGGGATGTCCGGAACGGGAGTTGTCAATTCCTATTGTACCACTACCTACTAACGAACGGCGTAGCTAATGTTAATGAATGTATTGTCCCATGTAAACAAACCAAATGTCATACCAAAAATGTAAGCATGTGAAAACAATGCACTAAGTATGTAATCAAATGAACATACATAGCGTGAAATGTCATGTAAAACGATGTACTAAGTAATGCACACAATGGGCACACCTAGCATGAAATGTCATGTAAAACGATGTACTAAGTAATGCACACAATGGGCACACCTAGCATGAAATGTCATGTAAAACGATGTACTAAGTAATGCACACAATGGGCACACCTAGCATGAAATGTCATGTAAAACGATGTACTAAGTAATGCACACAATGGGCATACCTAGCATGAAATGCCATGTAAAACGATGTACTAAGTAATGCACACAATGGGCACACCTAGCATGAAATGTAATGAAATCATGTACTATAATGTACTAACGAACATAGCAGTATATGATGTGAAAACAGGAAAGCATGAAAGTAACAAGTAGGCACATGTGTTCCACCCCAAAACAGTTTGGAAAACAGTAAAAGAGGGGTCTATGTACTCACTTGAGATTGCTCAGATGTCTAAAGATAATCACCAAGCAACGCTAGAGATCTCGGAATCAAACGGCACCTAATATAGGTAACTATGTTAATAAACCGGACCTATCTCGGAAGACTGGGTAGCATTAGGGTTTGTAAACCAAATGAGTGTAGGAACTCATATGATATGGTTTAACAAATCCTACATACTAAATGAAACTTAACCTAAGTCTTATCGACCCATTATGATCCGTTTAGGTAGCTTATGCTACTTTAACGCATCGTGCGCGTGAAACGCGTTCGGACCGCCTAACTAGTCCTATGACAAGTATTATATGCCTAAACATGTTACATAATCAGTTACGTGACAAAAGTTTAGGTTACATATGCTAAATTACCAATTATGTATGAAAAGGGTATTCTGGTAATTTACCTAAGGCATATAAACTACCTATCATACAACTACTTAAACGATGTGACCATAGGGTATAACCTCGGAAGGTTATTCCCTACACTATGGTCACCTAATGTATTTGGTCGGATCCTAATGATCGACCAAACTGGGTCGGGTTCGAAGGTATAAGCGATTTATTAGATCGCTTACCCTACGACCCTAGACAACGTGGTAATCAGTGGGCATAGTCCCAAGGGACTATAACCAACGTGATTACGATCACGTTGCGAAGTTCAAACGAACTTCGCATTGACCATTACTGGTCAACGCTGAAAGTCAAACAAAGTTTGACTTTCTGACTTGAAAAGCAGTAAAAATAAGGAAAAGAACGAAAGAATACTTACGAAGGGTCCCCGAATTCTAATCTAGATCAATATAGTTCAGGTATGAAACAAAGGTTTCAACTTAGAACACAATTAATCAGATTCTAGTGAGAAATAAGGTTGGGGGTAATGGGGTATTTATAGTTTTCGGTGAACCGTTGAGATCGTTTCATGGAAAAGGAGGCACGATCAATACCGTACACTTGTCGGAATGTTATGGTGACTAATTTGGCCACTCACCATAAGGTATCAACACTTGGCAAGGGAAATGGGAGTGGAAACCAGCTGCAAACAGGCTGTTACATACTCTGTATCTGGTCTGGAGACCCCTAGCGCACCGTTACACTTATATTGTAGCGGTGCGCTAGCACCTAGTTTGGCAGAATTGCATTTTCAGTCCCTGCACCTTGTTTTAGCCATTTCCGACACGTTTAAGGCCCGTTAACCCCATTTCAAAGCTCTAAAATGAAGTTAAAGTATAGGGAACTTAAAATGTGTTCAAAAATATCTCGGATGTCGGTTCGTTTGGCCGTACGGTCGCGATGTTCGGTTAATTACGACGGAATGCGCACAAGCGCGAAAAACGATCCAAATGGCGCGACGAATGGATTTTTCTTAAGGAGAACACTAAAATATAATGTAGTCATGCTTACATAAATTTTTGGATGTCCGGATGTATTCAGAACGTAAGTTATGCGCGAAAATGCAAACTTGTGCACTTTTTGACACTTTTAGTCCCTGAATGATCCAAAAGTTTATTTTAGCACACCGAACCCCTCAAAGCCTATTTCTAAGCCATGTAAAGGATATTTAAGGTGTGTTTAACTTATGGTCATGTTCCGGAATGTTCGTTACAGTTCAAATTGACATACTTTCGCAGTTTGTCAAGTTTAGTCCCTGTAAGCAAATTAACTTGTTTTTGACATACCAAAGCCTTCTAAACTTATTTCTAAGTTATGTAAAGGTTATTTAAGGTATGTTGAGTATATGTTGATGTTCCGGAGTATTTCTCGCATTAAACTGTGTACGTTTACACACCAATTTGCGTATAACTCTCCAGAAAGCGATGTAGAGTTTGAAATTGAACAAAAGTCAAAACATGAAAAATGTAAAACATAACAAAACAAACATTGTGATCAAATAACATTGTTTTATTGATAACAGAACTGTTCATAGCGATTACAAGCACAGTTGTTACATTAGATAACTAAGGGTATTTTCAAATCTCATACCCATTACGTTTTGATTTTTCAACATACATAGTACAAGTATTTCAAAAACAACTTCATGATCTCAAAACATTTCATATAGTTTGAAAACAATTTTTTTAATGCATTGTCTATGTTATTTCAAAAACATTGGCTATGCTTTCAAAAACAACCTTCATAATTTCAAAATGTTTCATATAGTCTGAAAACAATATTAACACCGTACATTTTCTTATCAAGTGCATGATTTCGAAAAGCATCATTCATGTTTTCAAAAACCTTATACATAATTTCAAAATTCATCTCGCATGATTTTAAAACATTTTTATAAATATACTTACATAGTACACCTACTTTATGGTTTCAAAAGTATTATATATAAGGTTTCAAAAACATTGAACACATTTTTTTAGAACCCCATGCATAGTTTTCCAAAAATATTTTTCTTCATACATTGACTTCACCTTCAAATTTCGCTTCATATGTCACCTTGGCATATCTAGCATCTCAACCTCATAAGCATTTTTACTTCATGTTTTGACTTAAGCACATCCAGTGCAAGGTTTCAAAACACCTTCAACTTCTAAAATCCATATGGGATCTTTTTATCTTCACATTTAGACCCTTGTGGATGATTATCATTCAAATCAGAGTCCTTAATTGGATTCCTTATGTACCTTAATTCGAACATTTCGGTTCTTTATAATCGAAATCGAATTTTCTCTTTAAAAATCTTTCTATCTTTATAGTTAGATTCTTGATAATGTTTAAAGTACCAAATGAAATCCACGTATTGGATTCCTAGTGTGCTTTAAATGCATGTACGCAATTAACAAGACAAATTAACAAACAATTTTGTGGTTACGTGACTATGTGTTTATACACCTTGTGTTTTCTTTTATGCATTTTTGTGTTTTTGATATACTCTGGATATTCGTTATCCAAATCCTCGTAGAATCTTTCATATCTTCATATGAGGGATTCGTAGTAGGATATTCAAAAAGGTACTGCCTTAAATCCTTAATGGGCTTCTATGTAATAGTTAAGACCCTTGGATTATATAGTACCACTCCATAATTCATAAGAGACCCTTTTAGTGGTCTAGTCAAAAAGATTGATTCACAATCTGGTTAAAGAACGACATCTGATGATATAAGCTGAAAAGACTCCTCGGTTGTCTATTAAAATCATTTATTGATTTAATAAAAGGGACCCTATGGTGGTCTAGTCACACTCATCACAGGTTTGTTCATTTGGTTTTCCCCTACACATTATAAAATAGACTGTGTGAACTATGCAAGGAATTTCCTAATTATGGACGCGTACATAATTATGAAATTTAGTGCACAGAAACCCAGTAAGATTTATTATGTGTAAGAACCGATAGTGACAACAATAACAAAATGAGAACGATGTAATGGAGGTACGGTGGACGCACCAATGACGCTTCATATACTTGTATATAAGTATCCCTCTTACATTGCAAGCATGATGTTATTAAAGTTACTAGAAGTTCAGAACCCTAACCAATGTTGTTCGATCTTTTCAACTTCATGTTTTAAACTCTCACAAGTTTCCTCTAAATAAATTTCGGGACGAAATTTCCACAAGTAGGGGAGACTGTAACATCTGTGCTTGTAATCATTGTGAACAGTTCTTTCATCAATAAAAGAATGTTATTTGATCCCAATGTTTGTTTGGTTGTGTTTTACGTTTTTCATGTTTCGACTTTTATTCAATTTCAAACTCTATATCGCTTTCTGGAGAGTTATACGCAAACTGGTGCGTAAACGTAACCAGTTTAATGCGAAAAATACTCCGGAACATCAACATATACTTAACATACCTTAAATAACCTTTACATAACTTAGAAATAAGTTTTAAAGGCTTTGGTATGGCAAAAACAAGTTAATTCGCTTACAGGGACTAAACTTGACAAACTGTGAAAGTATGCCAATTTGAACTGTAACGAACATTTCGGAACATGACCATAAGTTAAACACACCTTAAATATCTTTTATATATCTTAGAAATATGCTTTGAAGGGTTCGGTGTGCTAAAATATACTTTTGGGTCGTTCAGGGACTAAAAGCGTCAAAAAGTGCACAAGTTTGCACTTTCGCGCATAACTTACGTTCTGAATACATCCAGACATCCAAAAATTTATGTAAGCACTAAAATATTTTATTTTAGTGTTTGGCATAAGAAAAATCCATTCGTCACGCAATTTAGATCGTTTTTCGCGCTTATGCGCATTCCGTCGTAATTAACCGAACATCGCGATCGTACGGACAAACGAACCGACATCCGGCATATTTTTGAGCATGTTTCAGGTTCCCTATACTTTAACATCCTTGTGAAGCTTAAAAATGGGCTTGACGGGTGTTAGAAGTGCCAAAACACGACGATACGCGCACAGGAACCAAAACTGCAAAAAAATAAAAAAAAAATAAAATAAAATAAATGCATAAACTCGTTTTTACAGCCCTTCAACCCCTCCAAAGGCCAATGACAAGTGTCAAAACCTTATGGTGAAGGGCCAAATGAGTTACCACAACTTTCCAACAAGTGTACGGCTTAGATCGTGCCCCCTTTTCCAAGAAACGATCCTAACGGTTGTGGGTTTACTATAAATACCCACCTCAACTTCACTCATTCCTCACATTTGAATCTGATTCTACACTCTCTAAGTGGAATTTTATGCTTCCTACCTGAGAGTGAATCGGGTTCGAATCTTGCGGGGACCCTTTGTAAGTATTCCTTCGTTCTTTTATTGCTTTTCGAGTCCGAAAGTCAAACTTTGTTTAACTTTCTGCATTGACCAGTTTATGGTCAATGCGAAGTTCGTTTGAACTTCGCAATGTGATTGTAATCACGATGGTTATAGTCCCTTGTGACTATGCCTACTGATTACCACGTTGTCTAGGGTCGTAAGGGTAAGCGATCTAATAAATCGCTTATACCTTCGAACCCGACCCAATTGGTCGATCATTAGGATCCGACCAAATACATTAGGTGACCATAGTATATAGGGAATAACCTTCCGAGGTTATACCTTATGGTCGCTTCGTTTGAGTAGTTGTATGATAGGTAGTTTATATGCCTTAGGTAAATTACCAAAATGCCCTTTTTACGCCAAAATTCATTTTAATCATATGTAACATAACTTTTGGTATCTAAACTGATTTGGCAACAATATTAGACATGTTAAGGCATATTTTACTTATCATAGGGCTAGTTAGGCGTTCCGAAC
Source organism: Helianthus tuberosus (assembly GCA_030545235.1). Classification (NCBI taxonomy): domain Eukaryota; kingdom Viridiplantae; phylum Streptophyta; class Magnoliopsida; order Asterales; family Asteraceae; genus Helianthus; species Helianthus tuberosus. Next base: position 114,511,256 of record CM060370.1, read on the forward strand.
GCGTTTTACGCGAACGACGCGTTAAAGTAGCATAAGCTACCTAAACGGGTCGTAATGGGTCGTAAGCACTTAGGTTAGGTTTCATTTTAGAATATAGGCTTTGTTAAACCATATTACACGAGTCTCCATACTCGTTTGGTTTACGAATCCTCATTCTACCCAATCCTCCGATTTAGGTCCGGATTATTAACATAGTTACCTATATTAGGTGTCGTTTGATTCCGTGATCTCTAGCATTGCTTGGTGGTTATCTTAGGACTTCTGAGCAATCTCAAGTGAGTACATAGAACCCCTCTTTTACTGTTTTCCAAACATTTTGGGGTGGAACACATGTGCCTACTTGTTACTTTCATGCTTTCCATGTTTTCATATCATATACTTGATTATGTTCATTAGTACATTTATAGTATATGATTTCATTTTGTTCATGCTATGTATGCCCATTGTGTGCATATTTAGTACATTGTTTTACATTACATTTCATGCTATGTATGCCCATTGTGTGCATATTTAGTACATTGTTTTACATTACATTTCATGCTATGTATGTCCATTGTGTGCATACCTAGTACATTGTTTTATATTACATTTCATGTTATGTATGTTCATTTGATTACATACTTAGTGCATTGTTTTCACATGCTTACATTTTGTTATGACATTTGGGTTGTTTTAAATGGGACAATACATTCATTAACATTGATCACGCCGTTCGTTAGTAGGTAGTGGTACCATAGGAATTGACAACTCCCGTTCCTGAAATCCTGGGTTTGTTTGGATTGGAAGGAATGACCGAATTCGATACACATAACTTAGATAAACCTTTAATTTGTTTAAGGGTTTATCGCCACAGTCTCAAGGCTTGAGTGTATGCATTATAACAATACCACATAAATGTTCATATTCAGTATAGCATGCATTTCCACAAGACATAACATTGATTTAGACCATGTTTTACTTCAATATATTGTTTTGTGCATTTTTACCTATGGCTTAATGGATATATTTATACATATATATATTCCACTTGCCATACATGACATTTTGACAAGGTTTACACAAAGACATTTGACATAGACATTTTGACATAAACATTTTGACATGATTTACATTTGATCATGCATTTCCACAAAACATAACTTTGATTTAAACCAAGTTTTACTTCAATACTTTGTTTTGTGCGTTTCACCTATTGTTTAGTCGATGCATTTCACTAGCCATACATATCATTTTGGTTACACATTACATGATTTACATTTGACACATAAACATTTTTACATTTGTTATACATTACATAATTTACATCTTGACATAAACACTATGACATATTATTCAATACATTTGGCAATTGGTTTAAACATAGACATCTTACATTGTTGGTTTGATTTGGGTAAGTGATTTAAGTAACGAGGCGTGTGTAATATGATACAAGCATGGTGGATACGCCGCTGGTACTTCCTATATATAAGTGATTGTATGGTATTACATATCGTAGCGTTATTTGAATCATTTCAATTTGAGACATATAACATTTTATACAAATAACATACTTTTCACAATACATTGTTTTACAAACAACTTAATTTATACAAACTAATTTCACATGGTTATTCGCTTAACCATGTATTATTCTTTTATACATATATATCATTTGGGTTATTTATCGTTTTTCAAATGATTCACAAGACAAAGCAAATTACAAGGTTCATGACTAAACATTTTCTAAACTTATAAGTCATGAATCCTATTTTCACAAAACCTATGTACTCGCCGGCATTTTTATGCTGACGTACCTATTTTCACATGTGTTTCAGGAAATGATGCATAGGATTGATCAAGATACACTTAGGCGGACTTGGGCCTTAGTGACAATAAAAGATGGAAGACTAGTTAATTTTGTTATACTTCTTTGATTGTCAAGACATTGTAACTATTTTATTCAATAAAACAATATTTCAATTTCCATGTGTTATGAAACAATGATTCTGTTACAACACTCCCCGATGTTTCTGCCACGTTTTGTTGTTTTACGTGGTCGGGGTGTAACACTTTTTAAGGCATTTGTATGTATAGTTGTATTGTTTGTTGCTAGTTAAACGCTACTACCGAGTTTTAACCATTTCACCACTTTAAATATCCATTTCCATGCCCTTCGCCCAAGCCTAACGTTACACCCCGTAAAGACCTCTTGATTTACACTTTTTCGCATGTTAGTTGGTGGAGACGAGATCTTATGACAAGCTTATGATATTACACATTTCATTGACGAGGCATTGAGTGTTTGCACGTACACATTTTATGTATGTTTCATAAATAAAACCGAGTGTGTGTGAACATTGTGAGTTGTGTGAAGATTAGCATGTTTAGTCAATTGAAAGTGAGTCACGACTTTTTGGTTATCGCCATATATTTGAATATGCTTGTTTGGTTTGATTCTTTTGATGTTGTCTTTCGAAAAACCGGCTAACCGTTTGTAGTTGTTTCAATAAAATAGTGTGTAAATTATCGTTCTTGTTTGATTCTATCTTTTATTGCATTTTAGTTTAGCTTGCTTGAGGACAAGAAAGGTTCAAGTGTGGGGAGATTTGATATTCGCTAATTTACACATATTTTAGTTGCCCATTTTATCCCCATTTTATGCGTTTTCGGCCGTAAAACCGTCATTCAGATACTTAATAATGTATACTTTTGTTTACAGGCCTAAAACAACATACCAGACAAGATGATAGCTAAAACGAGGACTTTCCGGACGAAATGACAAAGCTGCGAACCTTCTGTTGGAATTCTGACCTGGGAAAGTGGAACGGTCGTGCGACCTAATGAACGACCGTGCATCTCCGACTAATGCAGTTCAGTCCGGCAATGAACGAGGGTGCGACTCGTCGTGCAAGGCAATCCCGGTGACGAACGGGCATGCGGTTGTTTGCACCCCGTGCGGATTCGATGATCAGCCAAAGCCCGACAATGCATGACCAGTGCAGTAGTCCGCGCAACAAGAACCCGGAAACGAACGGTCGTGCCTCAGGAAGAACGATCGTGCGAGACCAAAGACCGGTCAAGATCTGATGACGTCATACAGTATGGTGCACCATACCTCCAATAATTCATAAAGTGAACGGTCGTGCAACAGGACGCACGACCGTGCGAGATCGAATTTATATAAAAACCTGCAGAAACATTCTGCTCGTAACTCTGGACATTTTGGAAGCGATTCTGGCGATTTTCAGGCTCCGGAGGCGTTAGCTTTCACCCGGATTCAAGCCACATTGTGCCGATTAGCTTCGTTATCTTCCAGATTCTTAATCTAGTGCTTGTTTATGGTTTGGTTTTCTAATCTTTCCATAATTTTGTTAATCTTTCAAGCATTTAGATTAATGTTTATGTATTATTGTAGCCTTTGGGCAAAAACACAACAATCCCTTGCTTGATTATAACTATTAGTATGTTAATCTTTGTTTGTAATGACACTTGGAAGTATTTTCTATGTTAATCTTTGATGATTAGTTTGCAACCTTGTTATTGATATTGATTTCTTGATTATAAGTAATTGTGTTGTATGATTGGTATTTGGTTAGTTAAGATAGTTGAAAAATGAAGCTTAATTAATCATGTATTAGTAAACTTTAAACTTGGTTAACTAGTTTAGCTTGGTTAAAATGTGTGCACCATGATACTAGAAATGGTTAGTGGTTTAATAAAATGTAATTATTGTTAATCAAGAAAGCTTGCCGTCATGTAAGGACCTTAAAGGGTTAAATGGTGTTGTTATGAATTCTTGCTATGATTTGTTAGATTAGTTAGTAGTTTAGGCCAAAATAGCTATCTTGGTGAATTTATGTTCAAGATTTGTAAAATGAACTCGGTTGTGATTTAATCTAGTTTATGCTTGACTCGGTGGTTGCATTGTGTTTATCGGTGTCACTTTCCTTGTTTAAGTGAGGTTAGAAAACTCCTAACGGATGACTAACTTATTTTTAAGAGATTTTCATAGACATTTATCAATTGCACGTTAAAGAACAATTTTAGGTGGTTAAAGTGTGTTTATCGTTTTAACTTTCCGAATGATTGTCATGTTAGGATTCCCGAAAGGGATACTAATTGTCTTAAAATGGAAAATTGACCAAATGCTTCTAGTGCCAAAACCGACTTAGTTGACATGCTTTGGTTGTGTGTTAAGCAAGGCTATTTATCTATTTTCATATTTGAAATCTATTATGTTTTTATAAGTATTTGTTTATACTTACTTTAGTTTTTAGAAAATCACAAAACTTATCTTTCTTCCGTTAATTTAATGACAAAGGTCTAGTATTATTCCTCCGCCCATTTCCTTGGATCGATACTTGGTTCTTACCGATACTTTACTACATATATGACGGGGTACACTTGCCTCTTTCGTGTGTGTTTTGGTGTTAAAGTAATAATCACTTTTATAAATTTAAAACAAAATCGTGTGTAATTTCATTATAAAAATATGTGTAGTCACGCACACGTCATAAACCATAGTTAAATTGTTTCAAAAACCAATGTATGACATCAATAGTTTAGTCACATGAATCCCTCCAGTCGACCCATGACCACTCCTGCTACTCCAGACAGCAAGTTCCAAATCCATGACATCTAAGGACCTGCGAGCATGCAACAAGTGTATCAGACAACGCTGGTGAGTTCATAGTTTTACGAAAACGTTGATTACCAAGTATTTAGTTAATCCATTGAATTTAATTCCGAAAGTAATGTTGATAATATCTTGATACTGAACAAGACGGCTCCTGATGTATGTTTTGCCCTTTCCCCAGTGCTCATATCCAAGCACTGGGCCCGACTGGGTAATTAGTTCACAACCGTCCTCCCCGGTATGGCGTGAGGGTGCCAAACCTAAGTAGCGCTACCAACTAATACCCCGCTACCACCCACGATAGCAAAAGATGGGACTTAAGAGATAGAGAGTGAGAATATTATCCAACATCCCAGTTTTACCCAAAAGATTTATTCCTCCCCGGGATACCCACTGACTGTCCCAAACCACCGGGACGCATGCTCAAAAGTAATGAACTCACCTTGGTTTTGCTCGATAAGATTAAAATACGTGTTCCAAGTTGATCAATCAGTTCCTATTGTGGTTACACTAACAGTTAGAATCTCATTCCATCACACCACGTATCAAACCACGCATGTAACAATTTACAACAATCATCACATAGTCACATCAATATTAGAGTCATACGTATTTCACATAATCCGTCACGTTTCACACTAGCACTTAACAATTCATTGCATAGCCCTACAAACTGTGTGGCCCGAGGGTTACGTTATAAAAATATATATCTGATCCAATGTAAGTGTGGCCCACAGTTAACACGGAACTGGTTGACGTATTAACCTCAAACCTCCTAGCCGGCCCAAACGGATATGCATTCCAGATGGCTCAGGCCTGGCGAAAAGCCCAACAGGCTTTGCGGCCCAATTAAGAAAAACAAACTGATCAAAACAAAAAAAACCCAAACCAATTTATATAAGCTTATGAGTTCAATCCTATATCAATTCCAATTAACTGAGGACATATACCATCGGCCCAATTACCCTTTTGTTTATCCAAGCTAAGTAACATGTAAACAAATTAACATGCAAGCCCAAACTACTTCCGGCCCCAAACAGGAATGATTTTCAGATCGAGTGGGCTAAACGCCAACACTTGGTGTGCGGCCAGAATGGCCAACACACACATTGGTGTTACCCAAACATGTCACCTGGCCCAATTTGTGCAAGCAGTCCAATGTCACCCAACCGGTTATGATCCAACCTATGATTTGATTCTTAAAACACCCTAATGTGAAATCGGCCAGCGTATGATTTTCTAATTAAATTACGTATTACGAGGTCAGTTACATATCTCACAATTCATACATCATGCATTCCTAATTCATAATAATCAATTATCCTCTATTATTCAAACCACATAAACTACATTCAACACTTATTTGATTAGAGCTCGTACGTTAACATTCAATCATAAGCCACATAAACCATCGTTACTGTACCCTACTCGTGTCATGTACATCCGCACACTAACAGTTTCAACAATGATCAACAATTAATCATGCTTTAACCATATGTTTATAAATCAAATAATTGATCATGCCCTATATCAGACTTAACAATAACAACCACATAACCTTAGTCATATAACGATAACAATATCAAATCTAGTTATAGTCATAATCAGTGTTCGCTTACACGTATATCCCTCCAAATCATCATGATCATTCTCATCAATTAATACACTTCACATGGTCATCAGACCATCACGTGTAGGCTTGGCAACAACTATGTGAATTCTAATGCTTATTGGACCTACCCACTTTAGTGGATCTGACAAACATTACTACCAATTTATCACTACATGAAAACCATCAGTCATATGTCATGCCATGTGAACCGAAATCATTGTTCTAATTAACCTACTAGACTTTCATATTCATCACATGTTAAGCAATTTATCATTATCAAGAAGCACATTGGGTAATTAACAGTTTGTATACATGTAGAGATTAACCATGAACAACGGTGAGAATACTAACCGAGATCCCAAGTTAAGCTAGATAGCGTCTCGAAGAGAGGGGGTCCTTGACCACTGCCGTCGCACTAGAGGGGTTTTTAGGGTTTGGAATATGATTATGTGGTATCAAGTCACGTAACTTCCTGTGTGTATATAACCTATGGTAACCGGCCCTTAATCAAAACAATCAGCCCTTTGGGCTTCACTTAGCCCAATCACTAATTCGATGTGTGTAGTGTGTATATGTAGATGAGGTCCCCTAGTCGGCCCATGTGTGGAGTAACAGGATCCAAGTGATCGATCCACACTACTTCCATTGGGCTTGTGTGGATTTGAGCCTAAGATGACATGTGTGACTCAAGTTACTCGTGGCCCGCGACGCAATCAGTTGTCACTTATGTTTAAAGTTAATACACAACCTTTAACATGTCAAAATCAAGTAATGCATAAAGAAGGAAAACAATGAGAGTTTTTGAATCGCAAAAAAATGAACGACACTAACCTGAAATGTTCGAGTTGTCACATCATCCCCAACTTGAAAGAAATTTCATCCTGAAATTTGACAAGTAAGCACGAAGGAATGAAGTAGCAAATCAAGATTGTTGCGGATTTTGCTCAGGTGCCACATCATCCCCAACTTGAAATGGAATTTCATCCCGAAATTCACCAGTAGTACCAGAATTAGATTGGTCAACAGGAAAGAGTTGAGGATACTCGAGTTTCATCTGATCTTCATGCTCCCATGTGAACTCCGGTCCACGTCGTGAGTTCCAACGGACTCTCACAATCGGAATACGACTATGTTTACGCACCTTGACCTCTCGGTCCATGTTTTAGGTAGATTACTCGATAACTGCAACTTGTCGTCAACCTTAGATTCTAGTAAAAGATATCATGTACATTACCCAATTCGTCAGGTAACTCGAGTTTGTAAGCGATATGACCACTTCTTTCCAGAATTCTGAATAACTCAACGTAACATGAATTAAGCTTGCCACACTTCCCAAGCGTACCACACCCTCCCAGGGCAAGATTTTTAACACGATACGATCGCCTACAGCGAACTCCCAGTATTTCCTAAGCTTATCGGCTATTCCGACAGACATGCGTTGCCGCCAAACGATTTCAGATCTGGTCAATCTTTCCAGGGGTTTTGAGTATAGGTCCTAGACCTGTGATTAGGTTGTCACCCTACTCTAATCCAATAAGAAGGTTAACGTTACTGCTCATGTAATGCCTCAAACAGAGCTGTCTGAATACTAGAATGGTGACAGCTATGGTAGACCTCAGCCAAGGGTATGAGTCCTCCCAATTTCACTAAGTCAGTCATGCACATGCTCGCAGCATGTCTTCGTATGCCAGGATGGTTCGTTACTCTGTCCGGTTGTCCTTCAGTGATAAGCAATGCCCATGTCTAGACGTGAGCCAAGGGTGTTGTGTATTTCCGGTCATAAATCGGGTATAACTCAAAATCAAAAGTAACAGGAGTTGACACCTTGTGCCTAAAAGCCGCCTCTCTCAGAGGAACATTCACAACTGTGAAGACTCGTTAGTTTCCTTGATTGTAAGAAAGTGTGCTGGTTACGTGAGACAATCGACGATCACCCAGGTGATAACGATAATGTTTCCGTTTCGAGTTTTAAGTAGACTAGCGAAAAAAAATCCATGGCAGTCTGTTCCCATTTCCAAATGGGTGTTTCTGGTTGCTGACACAACCCAGAGGGGTCCTGATATTCCACCTTGACTCTCGTACAAGTCAAACATCGTTCACCAACATTGCTATGTGGGCCTTCCTGCCCGTTCATCAATATAAAGCTTTAAGATTCTAATATTTCCTATCAAACCCAGACTAGTGGAACACCGAGGTCGATGTGCTTGCTCAACACAAGTTTCCTCCAATTGCCGTATAACGAGTTACACATTCGTTCCATGAGGTAGCGAATATCGTCCAACCTGCCAATGGTTGCTCCTCCATGCCCCGCATGGATTTAACCTGAAAATTATTTTCCTTCAGTTCTCCAGTTTGAACATAGCGAGTCTAATCAGGTAGGTTGGAGTCGATAGTAAGTTGCAAAGCTCGTGCACGTTCAAGTTTCCCAGTGTAATCATTTAAAGGTTCCATCCAGCGATGCCATCACATGATTAGCTCTTACGAAACAAGGGTACACCAGAGGCCCTTGTGATCGGTCTAAGTAATGCATTTGGTACCGTCTAAGTAATGCCTCCAAGTAAGTCCAAAGGCCATGATTTTCACCGCCAGTTGTGTGTCGTGCATTTCCTTTTTGTAACTCCATTACGTAAATTATCACTCTCTCGTGTTGCGTCGGTGTGCAACTGGAACTCTGATTCGGGCCCTCATGGTATACCACTAAATTACCCATACCCTTAGGTAAAGACGATACTCAGTGCATTGCAGAGTTGGAATTCGAAAGCTGAAAAGACGTCCTCCTGTCCTGTCTTTCACGAACACAGCACCCGGCTGTGGTAAAGGGATTTAAGCTGCACGTCTTCCAAAAATCCTACGATTATCTGCGATAGCATCAAGCGAGACCAAGAAATTGTTGTATCCTCGAACGAGTCTTAGCGAGATCCACGTGCATTCCACTTCGTTGATTATATGATCCAAAAAGGTTACCTCTCGAATTCAGAAGTTACATCACTTCGTTGATTATATGATCCAAAAAGGTTACCTCTCGAATTCAGAAGTTACATTTATTAAGACTTCGCGTGGTGTGGCTCCTCCCTCAGGAGCTCTCAAATAAGATACAAAGTTGTCCATGATGCTCTTTTCTCCTGGAAAGGATTCAAATCGTCACCCAATAGCATGGTCAGTTCACATGATCTATAAAGCTGCTGGTGTGATAATTACCCCAATGGTCATGGAATACAAAGTCGTATGGCCGAAATGCGTCTGATAAGCCACTTTAAGGACATTCTCCCCTTGGACTTGCATCTGCTAATAGTTTGCTCGTATATCAATCCTTGAATGAAAGTTCGTCCCTTGCAACTAGTCGACAGGTTGTCAATACATGGTCAAGGCAAACAGTTCCCAATTGTCGCCTTGATGAGTTCTCGATAGTCAGTACCCGCACAAAAAGGCTTATCTTCACGAATGAAACTGGGGCTCCCCAAAGCGAAAACTAGGTTCCCGTCCAACAGTTCTCGTAGTAGTTTATACAGTTCTTGCAACCCTCCTGGTGCAAGACGGTAAGAGTGCGAGTACTCGGAGCTGCTTCTGGTGTGAGATCAACTGAGATTCCGACTAACAGTTGTGGTAGTAAACCTGAAAGTTCCTCGAATAACACACTGAGATGAGTCACAATAGTTGGTGGATCCTCGATCCTATTTTCCTTAGCCTTATCATCAGAAACGGTTGCTAATATAGTGGGGTCATCCCTCCGTAGACGCTTCTGGGCCCTCATAGCCAAAATGGTAGTAGCCCTTGCACCAGTCTAACGCTTTAGAACAATTAACAATTCATCACGCAAAATTTTCTCCTCACAAGGTATGTCTGCGCGATTTCTGAATAACCAATCAACACTAACTACTACATTGTAACCATCAGGGGTAGTAGAAGGAAGGTCGAAGTCGAACACTTTTCCCACAAGGTCGTGTTTGCACCCCAACGAACATATGAGATTTCATTTGAGTTGCCATCAGTCGATTCTACATCCGGTTTGGTTCCAAGAAGTATCAGGGTCGAGCAGAACAGAGACGAAGCGAACAGCTACCCATACAAGCTACCATGTTGCTGCTAAGCCTAACGTCACCTACGCCAATCCTGAATGTTCTCCCATGAGCATCATTTCCAGTGTTGTAGTTATGGTTGCGAGGGTTCCCAATACTATCATTATTCCCTTGGTTGTTGACATCTTGACTTAGCAATAGTCAATCCCTGTCAATGTCACCTTCGTTTCCATGCTGTAGACTACGATTACGAGTACCTTGATGTTTCCGTGACTGTTGCCTCCAATGCCGTTGCTTGAAATGAAGCCCAACAATCTTTCACCGTCAAAGTCCATCTTTTCACATTCTGTGCCACGCGCTACTCACTGTGCTGGTAGCCACATATTTCACACTATAATCTGTTGTCATCGCTTATGCCCCGACTGATTCGTAAGAGTTGACTCCCATGAGTCGCTGACTAGAGTTAAGAATTCGATTGAAGTCAATTTGCTGGTGTTTGTTGCCGATAATCAGGGTTGTCCAAATACTGAGGTCGGTAGAATACTACGCTCACCCTTTTGTCCATCGATCTAGCAAGTCGATTGAGTAATTCGCGGTATGCTGCGAGGGTGTTGCAGAAGTGATCACACTTCGGAGTCTAAGACGTTAATACATAGAATTCCAGCAAACGAAGAGAAGCGAGAAAGGTATAGACCAACTCAAGGACGTTCGCGCAAGCACCTAACATTCTACACGTTTCGCTAGGCGTTCAGATGTGTGTTCAGGTAATACTCGATAGCATCGAGATTCATAAGGATTCAGAAAGGAGTGAAAAGATCATGTTCGAGTAAGAGACAATCATTGCTATAACTCCTATAGACTATTGTATTTCACACCGATCAAATAACGGAACGGAACCCCTTTTCCACTTGTTAAGCATCACTGGGACTCGCATGCACCCCACATTATTATTATGTGTGCACCCACAATAATATTGAGATTTGCATGCTCATCTCAGTTCCTCCTAACTCATGTCAAATGGTTCCTCATACTCGAATAACAAACAAAGAACATCCCTAAACTTGAGTCACAATTGTCTAAGGTAACACCACACTATCAACCATATAACGCATGCAAGTAATACATTAATTCATACTGTTGTGCTATACATGCAATCCCATGCAATTTCATATGTAAGTGTTTACTAGTTATGCAGTACAATGAGTAAACGAGAGACGAACCTTGCAGTCTGGAGCTGAGTGTCATGGTCGTATTCAGAACTTATTCGGTTATAGTCTGGTTTTATAAAAACATTTTAAAACCAAGTTCACTATAACCAGTGGCTCTGATACCAAACTGTCAAACCCCCAAAATACCACCTAGGGAATGTCCCTGTTAGGCGTGTGACATACCAACAATGAGCCACTACTTACATTGAACCCATACAAGTTTCCAAATAAAATTCTCAATTATTAAATAAAAATATCATCAACAAGTTTAAATGAAAACCAACATGTTCAGCGGAAGCAAATAGTAAACCATAGTTTAATTGTTTCAAAAACCAATGTATGACATCAATAGTTTAGTCACATGAATCCCTCCAGTCGACCCATGACCACTCTAGCTACTCCAGACAGCAAGTTCCAAATCCAAAACATCTAAGGACCTGCGAGCATGCAACAAGTGTATCAGACAACGCTGGTGAGTTCATAGTTTTATGAAAACGTTGATTACCAAGTATTTAGTTAATCCATTGAATTTAATTCCGAAAGTAATGTTGGTAATATCTCGATACTTAATAAGACGGCTCCTGATGTATGTTTTGCCCTTTCCCTGTGCTCCTATCCAAGCACTGGGCCCGACTGGGTAATTAGTTCATAACCGTCCTCCCCGGTACGGCGTGAGGGTGCCAAACCTAAGTAGCGCTACCAACTAATACCCCGCTACCACCCACGATAGCAAAAGATGGGACTTAAGAGATAGAGAGTGAGAATATTATCCAACATCCCAGTTTTACCCAAAAGATTTATCCCTCCCCGGGATACCCACTGACTGTCCCAAACCATCGGGACGCATGCTCAAAAGTAATGAACTCACCTTGGTTTTGCTCGATAAGATTAAAATACGTGTTCCAAGTTGATCAATCAGTTCCTATTATGGTTACACTAACAGTTAGAATCTCATTCCATCACACCACGTATCAAACCACGCATGTAACAATTTACAACAATCATCACATAGTCACATCAATATTAGAGTCATACGTATTTCACATAATCCGTCACGTTTCACACTAGCACTTAACAATTCATTGGATAGCCCTACAAACTGTGCGGCCCGGGGGTTACGTTATAAAAATATATATCTGATCCAATGTAAGTGCGGCCCACAGTTAACACAGAACTGGTTGACATATTAACCCCAAACCTCCTATCCAGCCCAAACAGAAATGCATTCCAGATGCTCAGGCCTGGCGGAAAGCACAACTGGCTTTGCGGCCCAATTAAGAAAAACAAACTGCTCAAAACAAAAAAAAACCAAACCAATTTATATAAGCTTATTAGTTTAATCCTATATCAATTCCAATTAACTGAGGACATGTACCATCGGCCCAATTACCCTTTTGTTTATCCCAGCTAAGTAACATGTAAACAAATTAACATGCAAGCCCAAACTACTTCCGGCCCCAAACAGGAATGATTTTCAGATCGAGTGGGCCAAAGGCCAACACTTGGTGTGCGGCCCGAACGGCCAACACGCACATTGGTGTTACCCAAACATGTCACCTGGCCCAATTCGTGCAAGCAGTCCAATGTCACCCAACCGGTTATGATCCAACCTATGATTTGATTCTTAAAACACCCTAATGTGAAATCGGCCAGCGTATGATTTTCTAATTAAATTACGTATTACGGGGTCAGTTACATATCTCAAAATCCGTACATCATGCATTCCTAATTCATAATAATCAATTATCCTCTATTATTCAAACCGCATAAACTACATTCAACACTTATTTGATTAGAGCCCGTACGTTAACAATCAATCATAAGCCACATAAACCACATAAACCATCATTACTGTACCCTACTTGTGTCATGTACATCCGCACACTAACAGTTTCAACAATGATCAACAATTAATCATGCTTTAACCATATGTTTATAAATCAAATAATTGATCATGCCCTATATCAGACGTAACAGTAACAACCACATAACCTTAGTCATATAACGATAACAATATCAAATCTAGTTATAGTCATAATCAGTGTTCGCTTACACGTATATCCCTCCAAATCATCATAATCATTCTCATCAATTAATACACTTCACATGGTCATCAGACCATCACGTGTAGGCTTGGCAACAACTATGTGAATTCTAATGCTTATTGGACCTACCCACTTTAGTGGATCTGACAAACATTACTACCAATTTATCACTACATGAAAACCATCAGTCATATGTCATGCCATGTGAACCGAAATCATTGTTCTAATTAACCTACTAGACTTTCATATTCATCACATGTTAAGCAATTTATCATTATCAAGAAGCACACTGGGTAATTAACAGTTTGTATACATGTAAAGATTAACCATGAACAACGGTGAGAATACTAACCGAGATCCCAAGATAGAGTCTCGAAGAGAGGGGGGTCCTTGACCACTGCCGTCGCACTAGAGGGGTTTTTAGGGTTTGGAATATGATTGTGTGGTATCAAGTCACATAACTTCCTGGGTGTGTATATAACCTATGGTAACCGGCCCTTAATCAAAACAATCAGCCCTTTGGGCTTCACTTAGCCCAATCACTAATTCGATGTGTGTAGTGTGTATATGTGGATAAGGTCCCCTAGCCGGCCCATGTGTGGAGTAACAGGATCCAAGTGATCGGTCCACACTACTTCCATTGGGCTTGTGTGGATTTGAGCCTAAGATGACATGTGTGACTCAAGTTACTCGTGGCCCGCGACGCAATCAGTTGTCACTTACGTTTAAAGTTAATACACAACCTTTAACATGTCAAAATCAAGTAATGCATAAAGAAGGAAAACAATGAGAGTTTTTGAATCGCAAAAAAATGAACGACACTAACCTGAAATGTTCGAGTTGTCACAGTATATCAAAAGAATACTTTAGTTTTATTAATAACATATTAAACTATGTTTTGGTTTTGTAAATAACATATTAAACTATGTTTTAGTTTTATAACTAATCATATCAAAATATGCTTTGGTTTTATAAATAACATATTAAACTATGTTTTGGTTTTATAACTAACTTATCAAAATATGCGTTGGTTTTATAAATAGCATATTAAACTATGTTTTGGTTATTAACAAAATATATGTTGGTTTTGTACATTATCACATATGAGAGCATATCAAACTATACTTTTGGGAGTATAACTAAATATACAAAAATAATGTGATTTAAGAATTCATTCAGACCTAGTGCATCAAAATACACCTTTGAGACTATAGAAATAACACAAAGGCAATCCCTATTTGGAGAAAAATAAATTGGTTTCAGACATTCCATGACAACAGGAATGGGGTGTTAAATCCTACAGCGCTATATCATACTACCAACCGGTCTGGTGAACAAAAATAAGTACTATTCCAACAATTAATTTTATAATCTTTGAAAAATCAGTGTTTAAACCATAAATAATCATTCTGTTTGTCAAAAGATAGGTATTAACATGTATAATCAATTATACTTTGAAATCATGAAAATAACAGATAGGTACACATGCTTCACCCCAAAACAGTTTGAAAACAGTAAAAGAGGGGACTATGTACTCACTTGGAATGCTTAGAAGTCTTGAACAACAACCAAGCAAAGCTAGAGGGAGCACGGAATCAAACGGCACATAATATAGGTAACTACGTAAATAAACCGGACCTAAATCGGAAGATCGGATAGGATGAGGTCTCGTAAACCAAATGAGTGTGGGGGCTCATATGATATGGTTTAACAAAGCCGACATACTAAAATGAAACCTAACCTAAGTGCTTACGACCCATTATGACCCGTTTAGGTAGCTTGCGCTACTTTAACGCGTCGTTCGCGTAAAATGTGTTCGGACCGTTTAACTAGTCCTACGATAAGTATTATATGCCCTAACTTACTTAATTATGTTGCATAATTAGTTAAATGACAAAAGTTTGGGTTACATATGCTTAAATATCAATTATGCATAAAAAGGGCATTTTGGTCATTTTCCTAAGGCATATAAACTACCTATCTTACAACTACTTAAACGAAGTGACCATAAGGTATAACCTCGGGAGGTTATTCCCTATACAACTACGGTAGCCTAAAGTGTTTGGTCGGATCCTAATGATCGATCAAACGGGTCAGGTTCGAAAGTATAAGCGATTGATTAGATCGCTTACCTTACGACCCTATATAAGCACTAAACCTAAAGTGACGAGCTAAACATGTTAAAAAATGTTTAACGAATTTAGAAAACAGGTTTGATATCAAAACAAATGGTTTTGATACCTAAAAGTAGTTTGGTTACAAAATACGCAAGAATGCGCATTTTGGCCAAAACTACGACTCGTCACTAAGCCTAGATAACGTGGTAATCAGTAGGTATAGTTACTAGGGACTGTAACCATCGTGATTACGCTCACGTTATGAAGTTCAAATGAACTTCGCGTTGACCATAAACTGGTCAATGCAGAAAGTCAAACGCAGTTTGACTTTTTAGCTAAAAACGCATAAAAAGAACGAAGGAATACTTACAAAGGGTCCCCGCATGTTTGATTTCCCAAGTATTCTCAGGTATGAAGTGGTTAACACTCCAACTTAGAGAAATCTCAGAAAATCAAGTGGGTTTTGAACAATGGGGGTGGGGTATTTATAGGAAAATCACAACCATTAGGATCGTTCCTCGATAAACGAGCTTCAATCCTAGCCCTCCATGTGTGCCCCTTGTTTTGTGAAACCATGGGAGCCCCTAATATGAGCCCATAGACTCAAAAATACCATTTGCAAAGCCCCTAAACTGCTGGAACAGCTGGAAACAGGCTGTAAAATGGTTTTTGCAGGTCTGACAGGCTCACACGGGCCGCGTAAGGGTAAGGGGAGTCTTACCTTCCTGTTCAGCAAACAACTTTCTGAAACTGCAGAAATGGTCCCTGCAGTGGTTTAAGCTTCATTTTGACCCATTTAAGGCCCGTTAAGCCATTTTCAAGGCTCTACAATGATGCCTAAGTATAGGGGACATGAAACATGCTCAAAAATATGCCGGATGTCGGTTCGTTTGGTCGTACGATCGCGTTATTCGCTTAATTACGACGGAAGTCGTAACGAATGCAAAAACGATCCAAATTAAGCGACGAATGAAATTTTATCATGCCAAACACTAAAATAAAATATTTTAATGCTTACATAAATTTTTGGATGTCCGGATATTTTCAGAACGTAAGATATGCGTGAAAATGCAAACTTATGCACTTTTTGACGCTTTTAGTCCCTATTGATCAAGAAAGTTTATTTTAGCGCACAAAACACCTCAAAGCCTATTTCTAAGCTATGTAAAGGATATTTAGGGCATATTTAACTTATGATCAAGTTTCGTAATGTTCGTTACTATACGAATCGGTATAGTTTCGCAGTTTGACACAATTAGTCCCTGCGATCGAACAAACTGGATTTTTACATACCAAACCATCCAAAACTTATTTCTAAGTTATTTGGAGGTTATTTAAGGTATGTTAAGACTATGTCACTATTCCAGAGTCTTCATTGCATTAAACTGGTTATATTTACGCATCAGTGCGCGTATAACCTTCCAGAAAGCGATTTAAAGCTTGGAATCGAACAAGAATTGATATGTGCAAACGATACACATATTTATACAACTCCCAAGTGTGAAATACAATATTTCATTGGTTTGGTATTTGTTTGATCATTGAAGTGACACAGGTGTCACAGTCTCCCCTACTTTAGGAAATTTTGTCCCGAAATTTAATTTTAGAGGAAACTTGTGAAAACAACTGTGTTGGTTTCGCTTTCGAACGAATCCCTTGAACCCTAAGTAAAACTCTGGGCCATGTTAGGATTCTTAGCAAAATTGTTAACCGTCAAAGTGAAGTCCTTGTAGCAACAAAACGTGGAGTTTTGAACTACGAACAGAAGAACGTTTCTCATGAAGACTTGTCATAGGAAACTTGGTGTGTGTTTGAAATCAGTGTTGGAGAGTGTAAGATAAGATAACATTGGTCAAGGTCCAGGAATTCTAGTAACTTAAATAACGCTACGTTCGCAATGTAGTAAGGAACACTTATATATAGGAAGTACCAGCGGCGTATCCACCATGCTCCTTTCTACATTGTTCCCGTTTCGTTATTCTCATCACTATAGGTCTTAACACATGACAAAATTTGCTGTGATTTCTGTGCACTGAATTCCATAATTATGTATGCATCCATAATTATGTAATTCCTTGCACAGTCCGCACAGTTCATTTCACAATGCTTAGGGTAAAAATCAATTGAATAAACATGAAGCAATTTAACTAGACCACCAAAGGATCTTTTTAACTAGATCAACGAACGATCCTTTTAACTAGATCAACACATGTTCTTCTTAACTACACCATTACATAATCTTCTTAAATAGACCACTTAAAGGGATCTTTTCAATTATATCATCACATGATATTCCTAACCAGATTTTCAAATCAATCTGTTTAACTAGACCACTCAAGGGGTCCGATTATTGAATAGTACTTTAAAACCCAAGGGACTTAACTACAACATAGAAGTCCATTAAGGATTTAAGATAGTACCTATAGATATCCTACTATGAATCCCTCATATGAGATATGGAAGATTCTATGAGGATTTGGATAATGAAAATTCAGATTACACAAAAACACAAGACATATAAGCACATAATCACATAATTAATTAACTTGATCTTTACTTTGTTATCTTTGGACACGGGTATTTAAAGCACACCAGGAATCCAATCCGTGGATTCCATTTGGCACTTTAAACATAAGAATCTAACTATGAAGATATGAAGATCTTAATAAGAATTCGGCTTTGTCCTTATTGAATCGTAATGTACGTACTAAGGCATATGAATAATTCAATTAAGGGCTCCGATTTGAACGATAATTATCCATAAGGATCTAATTATGAGGATAGAAAGATCCTATTTTGGATTTTGGAATTTGTGTAACGAAAGGTGTTTCGAAACCTTGCACTAAACATGCTTAAGTCGATACACAAGGTAGAAAGTTCATGAGGTTGAGGTACTAGATATGCCAAAGTGGCATATGAAGCAGAGTTTGAAGGTTGGGTACTACGTATGTTAAGTCGATTATACGAGCAGGGTTGACTTTGGGTTGGTTTAGACCACCTTGGTTTGGGTTGAATTGACAAGCATTTGTCAGGTGACCGAGTCGTCCACGTGATGCACACAGACGACACTGCAGGTAAGCTTGGTGAGGTGCATTACATTTGTTGCACATAAGCACAATACCGACATTAGGCTTTCTTGCAAGAGGTTGAGCAGCAGCAGGATTTGTAACAGCTTTGCTTTGGACAGCAAAGCGGCATATGTTAACCAAATGTCTCCATCGTCCACCGTGGGTACATTTGAAATAGGGTATTTGATTTGGACGATGACAGTTGCATTGATTGCTCCAAGGAGCGGTTCCCTTGTATGGCTTCATCCCTGAAATGAGTCATGGTGATAGCTAAATCAACGGCCTTCTGGAGTACGACGCCTAATTGTTGGGCAATTGCGGCACCTAGTTCGGACATTGTTGTTGCGATGAAGAGGCATCATGAAGATGATGAAAGACATGGGAGGAAACAAGGGAAGTGAAAACAGAATGATAAGGCATAAAATTGCGATCATTTGTTTGCTACCTAAGGCAAACAAATGAGACGGTGACTAGTCAAAGTAAATGGGTCAATATAATGTATCGCGAAGACATGCTCGCCTATAAGTGGACACTCACCCCAAGAGTTCCCAGGTAAGAGTGACTGGTCCGATACTGCGGATTTGTACGAACACTCTAGCCTTAGACAGAAGACCCAGGGTACAGGCACCAACCCTTCCAGTTTGCATGTGTTCACATTATTTAGACCAAACTTTGACGAGATTTTGAAAACTTAAAGGGGTTCAAAACCTTATAATAAATCATCCTAGAACAGATGATTGGTTTTCAAAGCGGAAACGAAATTTGTGTTCTTATTGTGGTTGTCACCTAAAGAAAGGCGACGGTTTTGTTTTAAAACTAAACACAAGATAACTTGTGTTAGGGTCCTAGGAAGGTTATAGTCTAGGTCAAAGCATTACTAATAACCTAATTCCCTATAACCATTGGCTCTGATACCAACTTTTTTGTCTCTCACCCCGACCACGTAAAACAACAAAACATAGCGGAAACGTCGGGGAATGTTGTAACAGAATCATTGTTTCACAACCATGGATCAAATAATTTTGTTTTATTGAATCATTGAACTCATTGTTTAATTACAAATCGGATAAATACAAATATTATCTTTCAAGTTTTAAAGTCGCTAAGGCACAAGTCCATCCTAAGTGTAGCATGTATCAACAATCATCACAAAGCAGCACCTGAAACATGTGTAAAAATAGGTACGTCAGCATAAAAATGCTTGTGAGATACATAGGTTTTATTATAATTAGGATTCATGACTTATAAGTTTAAAGAAAATGTTTAATCAAAAAGTTAGTCATGATCCTTGTAAAAATGTTTTTGTTTAATAAATCATATAAAAATGTGATAAGAAAACAGATGATATAAAAGAAAGATGTATAAATAAATAATTAAGTAAAAATGAGTTTATATATATATATTGTTTGAAAAACAATATTTTGATAAAAAGGTTCGTAGTATATATAAAAAAATATACTTTGGTTTTAAGAAAGTCGAATAAGTAATATATTAAAATATATTTCAGTTCCAAAATCATTTAAACAAATAGTATATTAAATATACTTTGGTTGTCAAATAATAATTTTCGGTAGTATATCAAAAGAATACTTTAGTTTTATTAATAACATATTAAACTATGTTTTGGTTTTGTAAATAACATATTAAACTATGTTTTGGTTTTATAACTAATCATATCAAAATATGCTTTGGTTTTATAAATAACATATTAAACTATGTTTTGGTTTTATAACTAACTTATCAAAATATGCGTTGGTTTTATAAATAGCATATTAAACTATGTTTTGGTTATTAACAAAATATATGTTGGTTTTGTACATTATCACATATTAGAGCATATCAAACTATACTTTTGGGATTATAACTAAATATACAAAAATAATGTGATTTAAGAATTCATTCAGACCTAGTGCATCAAAATACACCTTTGAGACTATAGAAATACCACAAAGGCAATCCCTATTTGGAGAAAAATAAATTGGTTTCAGACATTCCATGACAACAGGAATGAGGTGTCAAATCCTATAGCGCTATATCATACTACCAACCGGTCTGGTGAACAAAAAAATAAGTACTATTCCAGCAATTAATTTTATAATCTTTGAAAAATCAGTGTTTAAACCATAAATAATCATTCAGTTTGTCAAAAGATAAGTATTAACATGTATAATCAATTATACTTTGAAATCATGAAAATAACAGATAGGTACACATGCTTCACCCCAAATGTCACACCCGCTCGTAGCGGAAGCGCGAGGTGTGATCTGTAAGGTTTTCATTGCATAAATATCGATGTACATGAACAAACTATATGAATAAAACATACTCCATTGCCATTCCATAAGTGTTTCAAAAGATTATAACATAAGTTTAGTGTGTCGGTTAGAAACCATTAACATAAAAGTAAAGTGTTATTGTTTAATACATCAACATGAACATAAACTACTAAGGTTTAAACCATCATATTTCCGCAAAGAGGCGGAATATAATAGTTAAACCCTCCAAAAGATGGCATGGAGTTCTGGTACTTGTTATCTTGACTGAGAATCCCAACATGGTCCATTAATTCCTTGAATTACATGTTAAGTTTGGAAAACATCAACAAAAGTTGGCGAATTCATGCAGTTTAGTTGTAAAAGATGTATTTAAAATGTAAGTTGTAGTATGTAAAGCATCAATGAAATCGTTGATCATTAATGTTTTGCAAGGACATTAATATGTGTGACGAAAAAAGGAAGCAATCCAACCCTAGACGATTTTATGTCGATTCCTATCGACTGGGACACAAAAGCACTCTTCTGTATGGGTCCACGACCAAGAGTGGGGCTCGCCAAAACCCATTAGATCTAACCACTTGTACCTAGGTCCAAACTGGATTAATGGTGCTTAGATGTATAACCCTAATTCGCACATGATCTAAGGTGTTTCATTCCCTAACTTTAACATACGTTGAACATGTATTTTCCCCGATAGTTGTAAAGTTGTAAAACATTTAAATGAATAGGGGACATGAACTCACAGTATTGCGTCTGTGAATAGAAGTAACTATGATATCACGTGCGGTCGTCCTGAATAGTGCAGAGACCTACAAATGTTCTTATATTTGTTAGACACTTCGGTCTTTGTAAATAACTTGAGTACAAGTCTTGTGTCTTAAATATGTGTAAGACTTGTATGTCTTTATTGTCCGTTGAACTGTGTATTTAGATGAATGAATTGTTAAGCTGTTAAATATATATTTCACCAAATATATATATATATATATATAATCTTGTATCTTGTGAGTTGTATCATCGGATCTTGTCCTCATGATTTCGTGTCTTATATGTATCAATTATGTACTTGTGTTTCCAATAATGGTGTCATTGGGCCGAGCCCATGTTTTCATGTTATTGGGCTTAAATAGTGTTGGGCCTAAATAGTGTTGGGCCTCAATAGTGTTGGGCCTCAATAGTGTTAGGCTTCAATAGTGTTGGGCTTCAATAGTGTTGGGCTTAAATAGTGTTGGGCTTAAATAGTGTTGGGCTTAAATAGTATTGGGCTTCAATAGTGTTGGGCTTCAATGGTGTTGGGCTTAAATAGTGTTGGGCCTCAATTATGAAGTTAAGTCCATTTATAAAAGATAGCCCATTTGTATTAAAATAGCCCATTTGTAATAAAATAGCCCATTTGTAATAAATAGCCCATTTAAGAAGTATAAGTCTTTCATTTTTATAAAAATAACTAAGTATACTTTTTAGTTAAATGAAGACATAATAGTTTTTATAAGTTTATAAACATTGAACTTTGTTATCGATAGAATATTTATATTTTCGTGTCGAAAGATCGTCTAAACTTCGTAGTAACTCGTCGGATTGGCGATTCGTTTATGGATTCGTCCGTCGTCCGTTTTGACCATAATTTGTATCCGATTATTCGGATCATCCGTAACTCGTTTTAAGGCGTAATTATGTGTAGCTTTTTAAGGCTTTGGTTAAAAAGTGTCTTGAGTTTAAATGTGACATTAGATTCAAGTTCCTACCTTGATATATATAACTAATACACCAAATAATACATAACACAAAAATTGTTAAAGTGACCAAATATATATTTTCAAAAAAAATATATATTTATCTAATCTTTTCTTTTATAAAAACCTTTCTTTAAAATCTTTTTAAGTCTTGTAAATATTTAACCAAAAATGATAGTTTTGTTAACATAATGTCTTTAAAAAAATGGCCATATAACCTTTGTATTAATCATTTGGCCATGTTTAATAAACATATCATTTTCTTTTCCAAATCACCATCAATTTACTCAACATCTTAACTAAAAACATATGAGCTTTTTATAACATAAAATTATCAAAAATGATCTCCAAATCATGTAGGGTTTTGGACATGATTATAACATATGCTAACTAGTTCAAAAACCTAGTTTACTTCTAGTTTTAACAACTTTTATAAAAATCTCATGTTGTATGTTACTTTTTATAATCTTGTAAAAGTCTTGTTTTTAAATAAAAACCTTTAAATACTTTCACAAGATCAAAGGTTATGATCATCCATTTAAACCTTTATGTTAAAAACCCGTTAACATAAACATGTATAATTGCTAGATCATATTTTTAAAACATTATCTAACAAGTTATTCATATCATAATCATCATAACAAGATCAACCATGTAAGTGATAAATCTTTAATCACAATATAAACAAACATAAACATATCATGATTTTTATTTTTGTATATTTGTATTTTAATGTTTATTATGTATGATTATTTAGTTATTATTAGTTATAATAACAATCATAAACATAATATAAGTATGACAAAAAAAAATAGATCTAGAAGCTTACTTCTAGCACTAGGCTAGGGATGATCTAAGAGGATGATTAAGAACTAAGAAGATGAAGATCTTGACGGTAGAATACTTTTGAATGGATGAAAACCCTTCCTTTAACTTGCAAAAGCTTTAGATCTTCTTATGTTACTTGGAAATCCATCTTGATCAACAAGTAAAAGACTAAAGTGAAGTGGGTTTTTGGTGTTCTTGGTGAAATGGATGAAGATGATGAGAGAGTTTTGAAATGGGTAAAGTGATAATAACTAAGTGGTTAAGTGTTGTAATAATTCACCAACGTAATCCACTTGCAACCAAGAAATAATATCAAGATATTTTGCAAGGGATTAAGGGGTGTGGGACCCCTTATTTACTGCGCCCACATGTGGGGGGTGCCTTATGTTGCTAAAATGTGTTAGTAAATTTTATGGTCTTAAAATGTTGTAATATGGTTAAGTGTTTAAGGGTTTATGTTTTACAAAGTTTCATGATGTTTCAAGACCTATAATGATCATAAATCGGATGAAAAAGACCAAAAATAATGTTCACTAGTTTGCTAAATGTGCCAAAATATAGTTCGGCTAGTTGTTTTAGCGCTCATTTCGCGAGAAGATAGTCGAAAGGTTACCATATATAAGTTATAGGGAAATATTCGGTTATGTATATAAATGATATTCCCTATGTATTTTTATATGAAATTTGTGCTTAAACAACACTTTTTGCATCTTGTAATAAAATACAAATTTTGCGAAAAATTAATGAAATGGTAACTTTTAGCGCTTTTCGGGTAGTTTTTAGTGCTACCGGACATTGGTGAAATATTAAACCAAACCCTTGTATTCCCATATAGGGTTTAATGTGTAATTGATGTTGGACTTTCGTCTGAGTCCTAAAGATGTCATTTAGATGGTTTCTGTGTATCCTGAGTTTTCGTCAGCACGCTAGTTTACTAGGTACTACTCTAGTTGTTTCGATGCATAGTTTGCACTGTTTCAAATGTACCCAATAAAAGTGAATCATGTGTATAATAAATGAATATTCCATGAGTTTTCTAAGATGTATATCATGTAATCATGCAGTTCGAATATTCAAAACACATACTTGTATAATGTAAATCGTCGTTTTAAATGTAAGTAAATTGCCCAAAAGTGGCAGTTGTCACATTCTCCCCCTGTTATTGAGAATTTCGTCCCGAAATTCTAGCTGAGTCATCCTTTGCAGGAGTCTTCGGGAATAGGTGGGGATATTTTGCCTTCATTCGATCTTCACGTTCCCAAGTATACTTGGGTCCGTGACGAGAGTTCCAATGAACTTTTACTAACTTGATACGACTTCTCCGTGTTTTCTGGACCTTCCAGTCCGTGACCTCAACAGGTTCTTCAGTGAATTGGAGTTTGTCGTCAATGTGAATTTCATCCGCAGGAATGATAATGGTTGCTTGAGTTGGACTCTTTTTAAGATTCGACACATGAAACGTGTCGTGCACACTGCTAAGTTCATCTGGTAACTTCAACTTGTAGGCAACAGTGCCAATCTTTTCTAAGATTTCAAATGGTCCAATGTAACGTGGGTTAAGCTTTCCACGTTTACCGAACCTCGCTACGCCCTTCCAAGGCGAGACTTTCAACAAGACTTTGTCTCCAACCTCGAAAGATAATGGTTTTCGTCTTTTATCTGCGTAGCTCTTTTGTCGATCGCGAGCCTCCTTGATACGGTCTCGGATCTGAAAAATTTTATCCGTAGTCTCTTGGACTAGTTCCGGACCAATTAACTGACTATCGCCTGTTTCCGCCCAACATAGGGGAGAGCGACACTTTCGACCATAAAGAGCTTCAAACGGTGCAGCTCGTATACTAGTATGGTAGCTGTTATTGTAGGAAAACTCAACTAAAGGTAGATGAGTATCCCAATTGCCTCCTAAATCCATAACACATGCACGAAGCATATCTTCGAGTGTTTGGATTGTCCGTTAGCTCCGGCCGTCAGTTTGTGGATGAAAGGCCGTACTTAGATTCATTTGAGATCCAAAGGCCTGCTGAAATGATTTCCAAATTCTTGAAACAAAACGACCGTCTCGGTCCGAAATGATTGAAATAGGCACTCCATGACGAGCCACTATTTCTTTGAGATAGATTTCCGCTAGTTTCTCAGTACTATCCTTCTCCCGAATTAGTAAGAAGTGTGCGGACTTTGTCAATCTATTGACGATTACCCATATCATGTCATGGCCTTTCTAGGTCCTGGGTAACTTCGTAATGAAGTCCATCGATATATGTTCCCATTTCCAAGAAGGAATCTCGGGTTGTTGTAATAAACCCGATGGTTTCTGATACTCTGCCTTGACCTTCGCGCAGGTCAAACATTTTCGACATAGATAGCAATATCCTTTTTGAGGTTAGGCCACCAATAGTACTCCTTTAAGTCTTGGTACATCTTATCTGATCCAGGATGGATCGAGTACTTTGACCTATGTGCTTCCTAAAAAATAAGATCTCGGAGGCCTCCAAAGAATGGAACCCAAATTCTACCTGCAACGTACAAAGTTCCATCCTCCTTTGGCACTAACCGTTTTTCCATGCCTCGAAGTGATTCTGCTAGAATATGCTCTTCCTTGAGCGCTTCTTGTTGTGCATTATGAATTCGTGCAGTAAGATCTGTGGGAATCGTCATTTCTAGTGCTCGCACTCTAAGTGTTTTAATTCGTTCCTTGTGGCTCAAGGCGTCTGCTACAACGTTCGCCTTGCCCGGATGGTACTTGATTTCACAATCATAATCATTCAATAATTCAACCCAACTTCGCTGACGCATATTTAATTCTTTTTGGTTGAATATGTGTTGTAGACTTTTATGATCTGAGAAAATAGTGCACTGTGTACCATATAAGTAATGCCGCCAAATTTTCAAAGCAAATACCACCGCGCCTAACTCTAGGTCGTGAGTGGTATAGTTCTTCTCGTGAACTTTCAGTTGGCGAGACGCGTACGCGATAACCTTTTCACGTTGCATGAGTACACAACCCAGACCTTGATGCGAAGCATCACAGTATACCACAAAGTCATCGGTACCGTCGGGTAATGATAAGATTGGTGCAATGCACAACTTGTCTTTAAGAAGTTGAAATGCTGCTTCTTGTTTCTCTCCCCAATCGAATTTCCTGTCTTTCTGTGTAAGAGAAGTTAGCGGTTGAGCAATCTTTGAAAAATTCTCAATAAATCTCCGATAATATCCCGATAATCCCAAGAACTGTCGGACTTCAGTTGGTGTCTTGGGCGCTTCCCAATTCTTAATTGATTCAATCTTCGACGGGTCTACTTGAATGCCTTTCTCGTTCACTACATGCCCGAGAAATTGTACTTCACGAATCCAAAACTCACATTTGGAAAACTTCGCGTATAGTTTCTCCTTCTTTAGTAGTTCTAAGATGGTTCTCAAATGTTGTTCATGCTCGTCTGCCGATCGTGAGTATATCAAGATGTCGTCAATGAACACTGTGACGAATTTGTCGAGATACGGCTTGCACACGCGGTTCATTAAATCCATGAAGACCGCCGATGCGTTCGTTAAACCAAAAGGCATAACGAGAAACTCGTAATGACCGTAACGAGTCCGAAAAGTCGTTTTCGGTATGCTTTCTTCTTGAATCCGTAACTGATGATACCCCGATCGTAAGTCTATCTTTGAGTAGAAACTCGACCCTTGCAGTTGATCGAATAGGTCGTCAATCCTCGGTAGTGGATACCAATTCTTGATGGTGAGTTTATTCAACTCTCTGTAGTCGATACACATTCTGAATGTCCCGTCCTTCTTCTTCACAAAAAGAACTGGAGCTCCCCAAGGCGAGAAGCTTGGTCTAATGAATCCCTTATCCAACAATTCTTGAAGTTGTGTGGACAATTCCTTCATTTCAGAAGGTGCTAATCGATATGGAGATTTAGCTACGGGTGCGGCTCCAGGTACCAAGTCGATGTGAAATTCCACTTGTCGATAAGGTGGTAGTCCTGGCAAGTCTTCAAGAAAGACTTCAGGAAATTCTTTTACTACCAGAATATCTGCCAACTTCGGCCCATCGGCCTTCTTGTCCACAACATGTGCTAGAAAGGCAATACAACCTTTCCGTAAGCACTTCTGTGCTTTCATGCAATTGATGATCCGCACTGGGGTGTCGCGCTTTTCTCCATGTATCACAAGTGTCTCTTCGTTCGGTAGTGGTAGGTGAATGATCTTCTCGTGGAAAACGACTTTGGCTCGATTGTTGGATAGCCAATCCATGCCAACCACTAAGTCGAAACTACCCAATTCAACTGGTAAGAGATCAATATTGAATTTTTGTTCGCCAAGTTCTAAGGTACCCTCCTTAACAACTTCTCCTGTCTCTATTAGTTTACCGTTAGCCAATTCTATAGAATATGGAACATCTAGCTTACTAGATTCTAAGCCCAGGATATTTTTAAATTCTATAGAAATAAAACTAAAATCGGCTCTGGTATCAAATAATATGGATGCGAAATGATCATTGAGGAGAAACGTACCAGTGACCACATTAGGGTCTTGACGCGCATCCTTGGCACCAATTTCAAATGATCGACCACGAGCTTGGTTTTATTTAGGACAGTCTTTCTTGTAGTGATCTTTGCTTCCGCATCCAAAGCATCCTTGACCACGCCCATTTCCGTTCCCATTCTTGTTACCATTTCCACTTCCCGATCCAGTATTATTTCCCGTTCCCCAACACGATTCAGTGTGGTGGCCATTATTGCCACACTTGTCACACTTGACAACCCGACAATCGCCCAAGTGATGATATTTGCATCACTCACACTTGGGTAAAGTACCAGCGTACTTCTTAGGACCAGTGTCGTTCGTGGCTACAAACGCCTTTGCATCCTTTTGTGAGTTATTCTGTCATATGTTGTTGTTGTTGTTGTTGTTGGGGTTATTGTTGTTATGGTTGTTGTTACTGTTGTTGTTGTTGTTATTACCACGGGTTCCCTTCTTGAAATTCGAGTACTTCCTCTTCCCACTGTTGGAAGACTCGACATGTGTTTCCTTCTTGTCATCACCTTTCTCAGCGAATATATTCATCCTGACCCCGTCTTCAGTAAGACTCACGGCTATAGTCACAGCCTGAGTAATAGTCGTGGGTTTAGCTGCAGTAACCAGGCTTCGAATCTTGGGATAAAGTCCCCAGATGTAGCGTTTGATACGCTTGTATTCTGGTGATACAAGATAAGGAATCACGCAGGACAGATCGTGAAACCTTTGAGTATATCCCGTGATATCAGCTCCGACCATGGTAAGGTGCCAAAACTCGTTCTCCAACTTCTGGAGTTCAGCACGAGAACAGTACTTATCCCTCATGCGTTCCTTCAGTTCATCCCAAGTCAACGCATAAGCAGCGTTATCACCCAAAGTTTGCACTTGTAAGTTCCACCATGTAAGGGCCTCGTTGAGAAACAGGCCAGTAACGAAAGTGACATGCTGATTAGCGGAACATCTGCTCATTCTGATAGTGGAATCCGTTTTCTCAGTCCATCTCATGTAAGCCACAGCACCACCTGTGCCATCGTAGTTAAGTGGCTTGCAGTCCAGAAACTGCTTGAATGTGCACCCATTGTTTCCGTTTGAAGCACCGCCTTGGCCCTGGCCTCCCGATCTGCCGGTGCCACCACTGGTTTCGACGCGCGATGCTTCGTATAGTGTGATAGCTTGGGCGATTCTCTATTCTATTAGTGCATTCAGTTTTGCCTCAGTCGTAGGCATTGGTGGGGGTGGATTAACTGTCCGTGAACGTAAAGCTCTCCTCGGCGGGATGATTCTTCCAAAGGAGAAATAGGATAAAGATTAGACGTTGATTTGGTTTGTTAAATATTTTTACCAAGTAAGAAAAGAAAAAAATATTCATAACATTAATAGCAATATCACCAAGAAACATATAATGTGAGTTAATAAGTTAATCATACACAATAAGATATGTCCAACCAGACCATTCAGATGCATTTAATAGATAACACCAAGTTTTTCATATATATTAGTCAACCGGTTACATAATCATTTGAAAGGAAACAAAATAGACTCGGGCTACATAACCCGGTCATACTAGTCTAGTACAACAAAAGAGATAACAAAATCTTCCTTCCAACTGTGTGATCCGCTGTATGTCGGTTGTCTTCAAAACTTGGTGGAGCGTCAATATGTACACAAAACGGATATAGATACCCGTCTCAAAAGTATGATACCTGCAAACATAGTCTATGGTGGGGGAAATACTGGTGGTGGAATCGGGAACAATGACCTGTGAATATGAGAAACTCTATCCTCCAAATCACGAACCAAACGGTTAAGGAAAACAATCTGCTGCTTGAGTGTCAAAACACGAGCAGGTAAACCAACTGGTGGTTTATCAACTGGTGGCATCTGAGGTGGTAGTGGGGGTAATGGTGGTGACCCTGGTGGTGGTGGTGGAGCATGGGGTGGTGAATGAGCTGGTGGTGGTGGAGTCAGAAGTACCAAACCATGAAGGTGAGTAAGCTCCTCCTCGAGTTCACTAACTCGACGGATAATAAAGTCTATCTGTTGCTCGAGTGTCAACACAAGAGCACGTAACTCAGTAGTAACAGCTGGGTAATGCAATGGATGGTACGGATCTGATATGGGCATAACATGAGGTGGAGAGTATGGCGCAATAAGAGGCTCGACAGGGACCTGTGGGACTGAGTGAAACTGCTGGTAGTATAGGTCCATATCACTGAGTGGTATGTGGGCATGTCCAGATGGTCCGGCCTCATCAGTATGATCAGTAGGTGGTATGATAGGTGCGAAGTGCATGAGGCGAATGTGCTCAAGAGATGCATCTGGTGCAGGGACTGGAATAGGTGCAGGGATGGCTGGCTCTGCTGGCATGACGTCATCCCCAAAGTCTGCATTGCGCTGTAGGCCAATGGCCTGCAGTGCGGACGAAGTAACGGACGCATAAGAGGAAGCATCCAAATCGGTATCTGCATCAGAAGAAATATCGATCACCGAGACCACTGGTGATGCAATGTCTAGAATAACCACATCGTGAACTTCTCCGTCTCCCAAATCAGCATCCATGTGATCCACCGGAATCACTGGAACGACGTCGTCGAGATCGACGATAAAAGTTATAATATCAAGGGGAGCGACGTCAAAGGGTATAATCTCTACCACATGTTCACCCTCCGGGTGACCCAAAATAACCATATCGTTGAGTATAGGAGGGATAGCTAACACATCATCATCTATGATATCGCCCAGAAGTGCGAACGGTTGGAAGTCGTCCATGTCGCTGTCAGATGTAGCGTCATTATCAGATAAGATGACCTGAACCTCTGGCATGAAGTCATCGTCGGACACAATCTCCATGGGGTCTACGTCGTCGTATACATTCCTACCTTCAGATGAAGACATGATGACCTGAGAAATAAGTTGTTCGACACGTATGAGTATTTGTTACTTTACATATATACACAAAATGTATTTTTCACATAATGTTCATTTTAAGTTATCCTAATTGAGTTGTGTGGATTAACTTAAAGTTGCATGTCTACCATTTTAGATGACTAAGACACTAATGTCCTTGCTTGATTTGTATGAGATGAATTCTTGTTGAAAATGGACCATGAAAAATGTTTATGCAAATGAAAACATGTGTTTTTGTTTAAATGGTTTTCGTGAGAGATCCCTAGTGATTGTAGACTTAGACTCGAGAAAGAATCCTGGTTCACTACAATCGATGCTCTGATACCAAACTGTCACACCCGCTCGTAGCGGAAGCGCGAGGTGTGATCTGTAAGGTTTTCATTGCATAAATATCGATGTACATGAACAAACTATATGAATAAAACATACTCCATTGCCATTCCATAAGTGTTTCAAAAGATTATAACATAAGTTTAGTGTGTCGGTTACAAACCATTAACATAAAAGTAAAGTGTTATTGTTTCATATATCAACATGAACATAAACTACTAAGGTTTAAACCATCATATTTCCGCAAAGAGGCGGAATATAATAGTTAAACCCTCCAAAAGATGGCATGGAGTTCTGGTACTTGTTATCTTGACTGAGAATCCCGACAAGGTCCATTAATTCCCTGAAATACATGTTAAGTTTGGAAAACATCAACAAAAGTTGGCGAATTCATGCAGTTTAGTTGTAAAAGATGTATTTAAAATGTAAGTTGTAGTATGTAAAGCGTCAATGAAATCGTTGATCATTAATGTTTTGCAAGGACATTAATATGTGTGACGAAAAAGGAAGCAATCCAACCCTGGACGATTTTATGTCGATTCCTATCGACTGGGACACAAAAGCACTCTTCTGTATGGGTCCACGACCAAGAGTGGGGCTCGCCAAAACCCATTAGATCCAACCACTTGTACCTAGGTCCAAACTGGATTAATGGTGCTTAGATGTATAACCCTAATTCGCACATGAACTAAGGTGTTTCATTCCCTAACTTTAACATACGTTGAACATGTATTTTCCCCGATAGTTGTAAAGTTGTAAAACATTTAAATGAATAGGGGACATGAACTCACAGTATTGCGTCTGTGAATAGAAGTAACTATGATATCACGTGCGGTCGTCCTGAATAGTGATGCGACCTACAAATGTTCTTATATTTGTTAGACACTTCGGTCTTTGTAAATAACTTGAGCATAAGTCTTGTGTCTTAAATATGTGTAAGACTTGTATGTCTTTATTGTCCGTTGAACTGTGTATTTAGATGAATGAATTGTTAAGCTGTTATATATATATTTCACCAAATATATATATATATATATATATATATATATATATGTAATCTTGTATCTTGTGAGTAGTATCATCGGATCTTGTCCTCATGATTTCGTGTCTTATATGTATCAATTGTATACTTGTGTTTCCAATAATGGTGTCATTGGGCCGAGCCCATGTTTTCATGTTATTGGGCTTAAATAGTGTTGGGCCTAAATAGTGTTGGGCCTCAATAGTGTTGGGCCTCAATAGGTGTTGGGCTTCAATAGTGTTGGGCTTAAATAGTGTTGGGCTTAAATAGTATTGAGCTTAAATAGTGTTGGGCTTAAATAGTATTGGGCTTCAATAGTGTTGGGCTTAAATAGTGTTGGGCCTCAATAGTGTTGGGCTTAAATAGTATTGGGCTTAAATAGTATTGGGCCTTGGCCCATATGTTTGGTATTGGGCTTAGCCCATGTGTTTTGATAAGCCCATTATGAAGTTAAGTCCATTTATAAAAGATAGCCCATTTGTATTAAAATAGCCCATTTGTAATAAAATAGCCCATTTGTAATAAATAGCCCATTTAAGAAGTATAAGTCTTTCATTTTTATAAAAACATTTTTATAAAAATAACTAAGTATACTTTTTAGTTAAATGAAGACATAATAGTTTTTATAAGTTTATAAACATCTGAACTTTGTTATCGATAGAATATTTATATTTTCGTGTCGAAAGATCGTCTAAACGTCGTAGTAACTCCTCGGATTGGCGATTCTTTTATGGATTCGTATGTCGTCCGTTTTGACCATAATTTGTATCCGATTATTCGGATCGTCCGTAACTCGTTTTAAGGCATAATTATGTGTAGCTTTTTAAGGCTTTGGTTAAAGAGTGTCTTGAGTTTAAATGTGACATTAGATTCAAGTTCCTACATTGATATATATAACTAATACACCAAATAATACATAACACAAAAATTGTTAAAGTGACCAAATATATATTTTCAAAAAAAATATATATTTATCCAATCTTTTCTTTTATAAAAAACCTTTCTTTAAAATCTTTTTAAGTCTTGTAAATATTTAACCAAAAA
The DNA here is from genome assembly GCA_030545235.1 of Helianthus tuberosus. NCBI lineage: Eukaryota > Viridiplantae > Streptophyta > Magnoliopsida > Asterales > Asteraceae > Helianthus > Helianthus tuberosus. The sequence continues at coordinate 114,544,594 of CM060370.1, forward strand.
TGATAGTTTTGTTAACAAAATGTCTTTAAAAAAATGGCCATATAACCTTTGTATTAATCATTTGGCCATGTTTAATAAACATATCATTTTCTTTTCCAAATCACCATCAATTTACTCAACATCTTAACTAAAAACATATGAGCTTTTTATAACATAAACTTATCAAAAATGATCTCCAAATCATGTAGGGTTTTGGACATGATTATAACATATGCTAACTAGTTCAAAAACCAAGTTTACTTCTAGTTTTAACAACTTTTATAAAAATCTCATGTTGTATGTTACTTTTTATAATCTTGTAAAAGTCTTGTTTTTAAATAAAAACCTTTAAATACTTTCACAAGATCAAAGGTTATGATCATCCATTTAAACCTTTATGTTAAAAACCCGTTAACATAAACATGTATAATTGCTAGATCATATTTTTAAAACATTATCTAACAAGTTATTCATATCATAATCATCATAACAAGATCAACCATGCAAGTGATAAATCTTTAATCACAATATAAACAAACATAAACATATCATGATTTTTATTTTTGTTTCTTTGTATTTTCATGTTTATTATGTATGATTATTTAGTTATTATTAGTTATAATAACAATCATAAACATAATATAAGTATGAGAAAAAAAATAGGTCTAGAAGGTTACTTCTAGCACTAGGCTAGGGATGATCTAAGAGGATGATTAAGAACTAAGAAGATGAAGATCTTGATGGTAGAATACTTTTGAATGGATGAAAACCCTTCCTTTAAATTGCAAAAGATTTAGATCTTCTTATGTTACTTGGAAATCCATCTTGATCAACAAGTAAAAGACTAAAGTGAAGTGGGTTTTTGGTGTTCTTGGTGAAATGGATGAAGATGATGAGAGAGTTTTGAAATGGGTAAAGTGATAATAACTTAGTAGTTAAGTGTTGTAATAATTCACCAACATAATCCACTTGCAACCAAGAAATAATATCTAGATATTTAGCAAGGGATTAAGGGGTGTGGGACCCCTTATTTACGGCCCACATGTGGGGGGGTGCCTTATGTTGCTAAAATGTGTTAGTAAATTTTATGGCCTTAAAATGTTGTAATATGGTTAAGTGTTTAAGGGTTTATGTTTTACAAAGTTTCATGATGTTTCAAGACCTATAATGATCATAAATCGGATGAAAAAACCAAAAATAATGTTCACTAGTTTGCTAAATGTGCCAAAATATAGTTCGGCTAGTTGTTTTAGCGCTCATTTCGCGAGAAGATAGTCGAAAGGTTACCATATATAAGTTATAGGGAAATATTCGGTTATGTATATAAATGATATTCCCTATGTATTTTTATATGAAATTTGTGCTTAAACAACACTTTTTGCATCTTGTAATAAAATACAAATGCTGAATTTTTGCTGAAAATTAATGAAATGGTAACTTTTAGCGCTTTTCGGGTAGTTTTTAGTGCTACCGGACATTGGTGAAATATTAAACCAAACCCTTGTATTCCCATATAGGGTTTAATGTATAATTGATGTTGGACTTTCGTCTGAGTCCTAAAGATGTCATTTAGATGGTTTCTGTGGATCCTGAGTTTTCGTCAGCATGCTAGTTTACTAGGTACTACTCTAGTTGTTTCGATGCATAGTTTGCACTCTTTCAAATGTACCCAATAAAAGTGAATCATGTGTATAATAAATGAATATTCCATGAGTTTTCTAAGATGTATATCATGTAATCATGCAGTTCGAATATTCAAAACACATACTTGTATAATGTAAATCGTCGTTTTAAATGTAAGTAAATTACCCGAAAGTGGCAGTTGTCACACCAAAACAGTTTAAAACAGTAAAAGAGGGGACTATGTACTCACTTGAGAATGCTTAGAAGTCTTGAACAATAACCAAGCAAAGCTAGAGGGAGCACGGAATCAAACGGCACCTAATATAGGTAACTACGTAAATAAACCGGACCTAAATCGGAAGATCGGATAGGATGAGGTCTCGTAAACCAAATGAGTGTGGGGGCTCATATGATATGGTTTAACAAAACCTACATACTAAAATGAAACCTAACCTAAGTGCTTACGACCCGTTTAGGTAGCTTGCGCTACTTTAACACGTCGTTCGCGTAAAACGCGTTCAGACCGTCTAACTAGTCCTACAACAAGTATTATATGCCCTAACTTACTTAATTATGTTGCATAATTAGTTAAATGACAAAAGTTTGGGTTACATATGCTTAAATATCAATTATGCATAAAAAGGGCATTTTGGTCATTTTCCTAAGGCATATAAACTACCTATCATACAACTACTTAAACGAAGTGACCATAAGGTATAACCTCGGAAGATTATTCCCTATACAACTATGGTCGCCTAAAGTGTTTGGTCGGATCCTAATGATCGATCAAACGGGTCGGGTTCGAAAGTATAAGCGATTGATTAGATCGCTTACCTTACGACCCTATATAAGCACTAAACCTAAAGTGACGAGCTAAACATGTTAAAACATGTTTAACGAATTTAGCAAACAGGTTTGATATCAAAACAAACAGTTTTGATACCTAAAAGTAGTTTGGTTACAAAATACGCAAGAATGCGCATTTTGGCCGAAACTACGACTCGTCACTAAGCCTAGATAACGTGGTAATCAGTAGGTATAGTTACTAGGGACTATAACCATCATGATTACGCTCACGTTATGAAGTTCAAATGAACTTCGCGTTGACCATAAACTGGTCAATGCAGAAAGTCAAACGCAGTTTGACTTTTAAGCTTAAAATGCATAAAAAGAACGAAGGAATACTTACAAAGGGTCCCCGCAAGTTTGATTTCCCAAGTATTATCAGGTATGAAGTGGTTAACACTCCAACTTAGAGAAATCTCAGAAAATCAAGTGGGTTTTGAACAATGGGGGGTGGGGTATTTATAGGAAAATCACAAGCGTTAGGATCGTTCCTCGATAAACGAGCTTCATGTGACACCTGTGTCACTTCAACCATCAAAAAAAATACCAAACCAATGAAATATTGTATTTCATACTTAGGATTTGTAAGAATATGTGTATCGTTTGCACATATCAATTCTTGTTCGATTTCGGGCTTTAAATCGCTTTCTGGAAGGTTATACGCGATCTGATGCGTAAATATAACCAGTTTAATGAAACAAACACTCCAGAATAGTGAAATAGTCTTAACATACCTTAAATAACCTTCACATAACTTAGAAATAAGTTTTGGATGGTTTGGTATGTTGAAATCAAGTTTGTTCGATCACATAACTATTTGTGTCAAACTACGAAACTATACCGATTTGTATAGTAACGAACATTCCGGAACTTGATCAAAACTTAAACATACCCAAAATATCCTTTACATAGCTTAGAAATAGGCTTTGAGGGGTTCGGTATGCTAAAATAAACTTTATTGATCAATAGGGACTAAAAGCGTCAAAAAGTGCATAAGTTTGCATTTTCGCGCATATCTTACGTTCTGAATACATCCGGACATCCAAAAATTTATGTAAGCATTAAAATATTTTATTTTAGTGTTCGGCATGATAAAATTTCATTCGTCGCTTAATTTGGATCGTTTTTGCGTTCATTACGACTTCCGCCGTAATTAAGCGAATAACGCGATCGTACGACCAAACGAGCCGACATCCGAGATATTTTTGAGCATGTTTTAAGTTCCCTATACTTTAACATCATTTTAGAGCCTTGAAATGAGGTTAACGGGGCTTAAACCTGTCAAAAACACCTCAAAATGCATGATTCTTAAGTTCAGGGACCAAACTGCAATTCTGTGATAGTTAGCCAGGCGGCCCGCGTAAGCTATATGTAAATCTTACGCGGCCCGCGTGAGAGGCCCAGTTCAACAGAATGTTGTTAACGGCTTGATCCAGCTATTCCTCACACTTACACATGGTTTTTTATGAATCTATGGGCTAATTTTGATGGTTTTTAGAGTACCCCTAGTATTACAAAACCATTTGCCCACTTGTACGGTCCAGATTAAGGCATGATTTGTGAGGAACGATCCTAACGGTGGTCCATTTCCTATAAATACCCACCATAGTTTCTTGCAATCCTCACAAAATCTGATCTAAGATGCTCTAAGTTGAGGCCTTTGCTTCATACCTGAGCTACTTGGATCAAGATTTGCCTTGCTTGGACCCTTTGTAAGTATTCCTTCGTTCTTTTATGCGTTTTTCATTTAATAGTCAAACTTTGTTTGACTTTCTGCATTGACCAGTGTATGGTCAACATGAAGTTCGTTTGAACTTCATAACGTGAGCATAATCACGATGGTTTTAGTCCCTAGTGACTATACCTACTGATTACCAAGTTATCTAGGTTAGTGACGAGTCGTAGTTTCGGCCAAAATGCGTATTCTCGCGTATTTTGTAACCAAACTACTTTTAGGTATCAAAACCGTTTGTTTTGATACCAAACCTGTTTTCTAACTTAACTAAACATGTTTTAGCATGTTTAGCTCGTCACTTTTAGATTAGTGCTTATATAGAGTCGTAAGTCCAGCGGTCTAAACAACCGCTTAGACTTTCGAACTAGACCCGTTTGGTCGATCTTTAGGATCCGACCAAACATGTTTAGTGACCATAGTTTTATAGGGAATAACCTTCCGAGGTTATACCTTATGGTCACTTCGTTTAAGTAGTAGTATGATAGGTAGTTTATATGCCTTAGGAAAATTACCAAAATACCCTTTTTATGCATAATTGATATTTAAGCATATGTAACCCAAACTTTTATCACTTAACTGATTATGCAACATAATTAAACATGTTTAGGCATATAATACTTGTCATAGGACTAGTTAGGAGGTCCGAACGCGTTTTACGCAAACGACGCGTTAAAGTAGCGTAAGCTACCTAAACGGGTCGTGATGGGTCGTAAGCACTTAGGATAGGTTTCATTTTAGTATGCATGCCTTGTTAAACCATATCATATGAGTTCCCACGCTCATTTGGTTCACGAGACCTCATACTATCCGATCTCCCGTTTTAGGTCCGGTTTATTTATGTAGTTACCTATATTAGGTGCCGTTTGATTCTGTGCTCCCTCTAGCTTGCTTGGTAGTTGTTCAAGACTTCTAAGCACCCTGAAGTGAGTACATAGTCCCCTCTTTTATTGTTTTCAACTGTTTTGGGGTGAAACATGTGTACCTATTTGTTATATTCTTATTTTCAAAAGTATAATTGATTATACATACTAGTACTTATCTTTAAACAAACTGAATGATTATTTATGGTTTAAACTCTAAAATTCTCTTAAAGATTATAAAATTAATGTTTAGAATAGTACTTATTTGGTTCACCAGGCCGGTTGGTAGTATGATATAGCGCTATAGGATTTGACACCCCATTCCTGTTGTCATGGAATGTCTGAAACCAATTTATTTCTCCATCCAAATAGGGATTACCTTTATGGTATTTCTATAGTCTCAAAGGTGTATTTTGATGCACTAGGTCTAAATATATTCTTAAATCACATTATTTTTGTATATTTAGTTATACTCCCAAAAGTATAGTTTGATATGCTCTCATATGTGATATTATACAAAACCAACATATATTTTGTTAATCATTAAAACATAGTTTGATATGTTATTTTCAAAATCCAAAGCATAGTTTAAATATGCTATTTTCAAAACCAAAACATAGTTTAATATGTTATATATAAATCCAAAGTATACTTTTGATATACTACTAAAAATTATAAATTTTTACAACTAAAGTATATTTAATATACTATTTATTTAACGACTGATTTTTGGTTAGTGTTTAGATAATGGGACGGGTGCAATGTGATGAAAACATGGTAGATACGCCGCTGGTACTTCTTATATATAAGTGTTTTCATCACATTGCATACCGTGGCGTTATTTAGCGCACTTGGGTTAACGATTTTGGAACTGAAATATATTTTAATATATTACTTATTTGAGTTTCTTAAAACTAAAGTATATTCTTATATATACTATAAACCTTTCTATCAAAATATTGTTTTTCAAATGATATATATATAAACTCATTTTTACCTACCTATTTATTTATTACGTCTTTCTTTTATATTATCTGTTTTCTTATCGATTTTATATGGTTTACAAAACAAAAACATTTTTTACAAGGATCATGACTAACTTTTCTTAAACTTTTTATTTAAACTTATAAGTCATGAATCCTAATTACAATAAAACCTATGTATCTCACAGGCATTTTTATGCTGACGTACCTATTTTTACACATGTTTCAGGTGCTGCTTTATGATGATTGTTGATACATGCTACACTTAGGATGGACTCGTGCCTTAGCGACTTTAAAACTTGAAAGATAATAGTTGTACTTATTTGATTGTATTAAAACAATGAGTTCATTTATTAAATAAAACGAAATTATTTATTCCATGGTTGTGAAGCAATGATTCTGTTACAACACTCCCTGACGTTTCTGCCACATTTTGTTGTTTTACATGGTCGGGGTGTGACACTTCAATCCTAGCCCTCCATGTGTGCCCCTTGTTTTGTGAAACCATGGGAGCCCCTAATATGATCCCATAGACTCAAAAATACCATTTGCAAAGCCCCTAAACTGCTGGAACAGCTGGAAACAGGCTGTAAAATGGTTTTGCAGGTCTGACAGGCTCACACGGGCTGCGTAAGAGTAAGGGGAGTCTTACGCGGGCTGCCTAATCTTCCTGTTCAGCAAACAACTTTCTGAAATTGCAAAAATGGTCCCTGCAGTGGTTTAAGCTTCATTTTGACCCATTTAAGGCCCGTTAAGCCATTTTCAAGGCTCTACAATGATGCCTAAGTATAGGGGACATGAAACATGCTCAAAAATATGCCGGATGTCGGTTCGTTTGGTCGTACGATCGCGTTATTCGCTTAATTACGACGGAAGTCGTAACGAACTCAAAAACGATCCAAATTAAGCGACGAATGAAATTTTATCATGCCAAACACTAAAATAAAATATTTTAATGCTTACATAAATTTTTGGATGTCCGGATATATTCAGAACGTAAGATATGCGTGAAAATGCAAACTTATGCACTTTTTGACGCTTTTAGTCCCTATTGATCAAGAAAGTTTATTTTAGCGCACAAAACACCTCAAAGCCTATTTCTAAGCTATGTAAAGGATATTTAGGGCATATTTAACTTATGATCAAGTTCCAGAATGTTTGTTACTATACGAATCGGTATAGTTTCACAGTTTGACATAATTAGTCCCTGCAATCGAACAAACTTGATTTTGACATACCAAACCATCCAAAACTTATTTCTAAGTTATGTGGAGGTTATTTAAGGTATGTTAAGCCTATGTCACTATTCCGGAGTGTTTGTTGCATTAAACTGGTTATATTTACGCATCAGTGCGCGTATAACCTTCCAGAAAGCGATTTAAAGCTTGGAATCGAACAAGAATTGATATGTGCAAACGATACACATATTTATACAAATCCCAAGTGTGAAATACAATATTTCATTGGTTTGGTATTTGTTTGATGATTGAAGTGACACAGGTGTCACAGTAATTAACAAGGAATCAACATATACTTGCAAATTCTTAATATTCATGTTTTTAGTCAACTCTAATCCTGCAATCAAAGCCTCATATTCTGCTTCATTATTAGTGGCAGGAAATTCACATCTAATAGCCTGGGGTAATATGTCCCCCTGTGGCGATTTTAGTAGTATACCCAATCATACACCTCTAACATTAGATGCACCATCAGTATATAATATCTAGGATTCTGAGGTTTCCCCTAGTTGTTGAACTTCTAGGTCTACTTCATTTTGAATATCACTACCGAAATCAGCCACAAAGTCAGCTAGGGCCTGTGACTTTATGGCATTTCTAGGTTCATATACTAGATCATAGGCACTTAACTTTACTGACCATTTAGCCATTCTACCTGACATCTCAGGTTTCCTAAGCACATTTTTAACAGGATAATTGGTTTTAACATGAATCCTATGTGTTTCAAAGTAATGTCTAAGCTTTGTTGATGCCATAACTAGGGCTAATATTAGTTTTTCTAAATGAGAATATCTAGTTTCAGAGTCTAATAAACTTTTGCTAACATAATAGACAGGATACTGCTGACCTTCATGATCCTTTACAAGGACATCACTTACTGCATTCCCTGATACTGCAAGATACAGGGATAATGGTTCACCATCCTCGGGCTTCATCAATAGAGGTGCCGTTGAAAGATATTGCTTCAAATCCTGCAAGGCTGCTTCATGCTTCTCTCCCCATTCAAACTTCTTATTCTTCTTCAGGATATCATAAAATTCCTTGCATTTTTCTGAGGATCTTGAGATAAATCTGTTTAATGCCGCTACTCGCCCCGTCAGTCTTTGTACATCTTTTATGTTGGAAGGTGACTTGATATCCAAGATGGCTTTGATCTGTTTTGGGCTCGCTTCTATCCCTCTTTTAGTCACCATATATGTTGGATCGTTCGGTGACCCTAATGAGTCAATCTGAGTAGTTCATCATCAAATACAAAGGCGGAATCAATGTAAATGATGTTAACACAGCTTGTTCCTTTCTAATCTTTATCTCTTACTGGTTTCCTAAGCTTTTACAGATCTGATTACAATTCGGCAGCACCTCGGCTCTCAAACACAAACTACTAATTCCGCTCCAAATGAACACACACATCACCTATTTATAATGTTGGTGATTCCGCTTGAACATGTCACAGGTCGTTTCAAGCGGAATTACATGTGTTGATTTCGCTTGAAACTGCCATATCCCATTTCAAGCGGAATTACCTAATTTATCATATAAAATCCTAATTTCTACTCTGTTGTATGCTCGTTTATCCTATCTAGACATAAGACTCAACTAAGACGAAGTTAACAGACACTAGATGCACCAACAGACTCCCCCTTGGATGTTGACGAAGTCTTAGGCGTCGAGTCTTTAGTCTTTGTTTCTTTCCAAATTGTCTTGTCATTGTAAAAGCTCCTTCAATCTTTATCTTCAAACTTTAACCTTCAATCTCCCCTTTTAATGTTGATCCAGAATTCTGACTCCCCCTCTCATAGACTCCCCCTCTCGATATGCTGGGACTGGAATTCTGGTTCAAACTTTGACTTTTTCGATGCCCTGGGGATTCTTGACTTCTGTTTCCTGCACAATCTCTACCTAAATATAAGATATATGACAATAACAGTTTCAATCCAAACCTACCATTCACCTTCATTTAATGGTCTTATCAGTGTATAGAAATCCACTTAAGTATTCAGGTCCAAATTAATGACCCTGATTACTCAATTTATCTACCAAGTCTAACTTAATGACCTTGGTTGATCTGAGACAATTCATGTTAGAACTTTTGAGATCATTATAAATTTGCTGGAATCTTATCTACACCAAGTCAGGAAACAATCTTCTAGAGAATTACAAAATAAGCCCTTGTACATTCAAAATAGCTACAAACTATGACTAAACTAATCCAGCACAAGTATCAATGATCTCAAAAGTTCTAACAATATCCCCCCTAGATCGTTGCATACTTGTCTTTTCATTCTTCGGTTGTGGCCGCTGGATTCTCTGTTGCTTGCTTCTCAGGCTCTGTTGGTTTTTCTTTGCTTGTTGTTTCTGTTGGTGCTTCGGTCTCGATTGGCACAGTTTGAGTTTCTTGAGTTGTTGCAGCTTCACTAATTGGTTGGTCCTCCTTAGTGGCCTCATATGTGGATGAGGTCGGAGGTGGTGATGTTGTGGTGGGTTCAGTTGTGGAGGCAGAAGTTCCTTCTTTCTTTCGTTCGTGTTTCTTCTTCTTTCTTGCTTCCTTTTTCTTTTCTTCTTTTTCTTTTCTCTTCTCAATTTTATCTACCAGATCCACCATATCTCTTTTCAACTTCCAGGCTTGCTCCACCGCTCTCTGAAATAACGCTGCCTCCTCCAAGTTTTCATTACCAGCTCCCACATTTATACGGCTAGCGTTCAATATTGTTAGATCTGAGAGCCCAAACATAAAAACATCCATCGGATCCAGAATACGAATATCCACATTTTCATTGGATCTTATAACAGCTTCACCAGTCCTGCTGTCGTAAAACCATTTCTTAAAATCATTGAGGGCGACAGGTACTTCTTCCGGAAGCTTGATCCTCGTGACAACTTTTGCAGGGTTGATCACCCACGTCACTTTTCCCTTTCCAGTTACTGGATCAATAGTTGTTTTTGAAACTCTGCGTCTTGGACGCTGTGGAGCATGATTGGGGAAACCCTTGATGCTTTCTTTGGCAATAATCCGCTCGAAATCCCTCCCGATTCCTCTTTCTTCTGGGTTTAATATGTCTAGGCGACCAAGTTCCCGAAGATCCCACCTAGGAAGTGTGAAAAGATCAAATCCGGTCTGGAAGTACTGGATTACTCCACCACGTCTCTTTACCACAAACATTCCTCGAAGATTGTCTTACATCCAGCTGATGATCTTATCAGTGGCTTCACTCTTTTCTACTGTTATGACTTGATAAAGGTCTGGGAGTCTTTCTCTCTCTTTCTTGAACAATTCAGTATGTTCAGGAGAGAAGGTTTTTCCATTTTCTTGTTCGTAGAGAACTTCTTCTTCAAGACCCCATTTGAGGAATTTGGCCGGCATAACATCTCGATCCACTTCCTCTTCATCACTTTCGTTTCCCTCAGTTACTTTTTCTACCGATTCCAAACGCTTTTTCTTGGCTTCAGCCTCCTTTTCCTTTCGAGCATTTTCTTCTTTCACGAAACCCTCAAAGTCGAAGAGTTCTTCAAAGGAAAACATGGGTTTCACTTTCATTTGCTCACACATGCTTCTCATCATTCTATACATTTTCTCCAACCCCGCTTGCTGGAACCTGATGAACTTGGACTGCTTAGCCATGTAGGAATTCATTTCTTTGTTTTTCTTCCTCTGATCCTTGATCTTTTCCCTCAGAAAGTTCGTGTCGTTTACTTGATTCTTCAGCATACAGATTTCTTTAGCAAGTGAGGGACCGGAATCTTCGAGCAGTTTGTTGTAGAGTTCTTGAAAGGGACGAACCCTTTATGGAGGTACTGGAGGCTTGGAAACCCTTGTTGGCTTCACAGGAGACACTTTGGAAGGGCCCTTGCTCGCAGATGCTTCATCGGGGTCAACGATCATTGCATCTACAAAGTCGTTTAACGATTGAACTTCCTCAGTCACAATCTCTGGTCTTTCTGTGGGTGATATCTCTTTTCGCTTCAACTTCTTTTCTCTTTTCTCCTTTTCTTGCAAGGCGTGAATCGCTTTCAAATCTTCAATGTGCTGGCGGTGTTCTTCTGACTCGGCCGCCCTTATGCCTGCATCCATAAATCGTTCAGTGCTTTTCGATGCCCTTTTCTTTTTGGGTGGTTCATCTTCAGCCGCCTGCTTTTCTTTCCTTTTTCCCTTTGAGTGTTCTTCTTTTGCAGCTGCCTCAGCTTGAGCTTGAGCAGCTCGTTGTTGTTTCTCTCGAACAGCCTCCCTGTACTTTCTATAAGCTTCCTTTACTAGAGGCAATCTCTCGGCTGCATACATCCAATCGTGTAACATCACCCATTCATTAGTCTTAATCTCCGTATACTGACGACTGGTTAGCACATGGAACTTGTAGAGATTTCCATCATGCGGCGCATTTTCATACTGATCATTGATCAGCATCTGGATGAAGCGAGGATACATAGCCCAAGTTCGCCCACTCACATTTTCTAGCAAGTAGTTGAAAATTAGGCCAGAGATGTTGAAATTTTGATTCAAACACAGATTTAACATGGCTGCCGACCACTCTAGGTTTAGTCCGTCAAATCCACCCTTTCTATGAGCTAGTGACATAGCAATAACGTGAACTATAAATCTCCATTCCCTTGTGAGCCCATTTCTCTTAATCTCCTTCTTTATGCGAAAGTCTCCTGCGTAACCCATCCCACGAAATCCATCCAACACATCATCCTTGCTTAAAGAGATTGGATCTTGCTCGCTGTCTTTCAGCTTCAACACTTTGCGAATCCTATCTTCAGTAACTTCTATACGTTTGTTACGAATAGTTGAAGAAATCCCTCTCTTGTTGTTTATATTTTCAGGCTTCGCATGTTCCCAGAACTCTTGAATGTGGAGGCGATAAACGGGAACTACTTCTTCAACTGCGAAACCGATTTTGCTGGATCGAATCCATCTCGCTGCATCCTGAAAATCCTGTGGAGTTTGATCGAGATTAATACTCTGGTTGTGCTTTAACGTAGTATCCCAGTCAATAATTTTCACCATCTTGCTTCTGAAACACCAAACGAGCCAAGTGAGAGAAATGTAGAGATAGAAACAGATATTTACAAAAAAAAATTATAAACAAAAGCACTATTTACAAAGATATTTTAAAAAATAAATAAAATCGCTGCCAGGTCAGAGGTTGTCTTCGCTGCCGGGCAGGTGGTTGTCTCACCGATAGCGAACTCAGCGAAGATGGGGTCTTGTATCCGGGTCGATTCACCAGCGAAGACGATCCACCAGCGAGGACAAAAGGGTTTTATCCTCGGAGCGATTTAGCAGCGAAGCCGTTTAACCGAGATAAATTCGCTAGCGAACTTAGCGAAGACATGGTTTTGTTTCCGGAAACGATTTAGTAGCGAAGACACTAGTCTCGGCCACCTTACCGGTGAAACAGATTATTCCGCCGGATGCTCGAACTCGCGTTCGAGACTTTTGAGATTCCATGTTACCTTCGCTGAGTTCGCTACATTCAAAACTAATTCGCTGGCTTCAAGAATTTCTTCATAGACCCTTTTTAAAACCCTAACTGATTTCAAGTTTTGTTCAAGCAACGATCACGGATGAGTCCATTGTGAAACTTTGTTTGTTCGGTTCTTACACAAACAGACATCCATATCAAAACCACAAAGATTACTGACAAAGATTACTGATTCATATTTTAGGGTTTGTAAACCCAAATAGCAGTCATAGAATTTCAAACAATGTACACTATACCGAAAATGTGAACAGATGACTACGATGGTAGCAAATGATGATTAATCGAAGAATTACCTGATGATCTTTGAACGAAAATAAAACTTGTGTCGGTTTTGAGAGTGTGTTCGAAGATGATTGAAAGAGCGAAGAAGATGAAGTGGTTTGTGAAAATTTTGAAATATGACGGTTACAAGATATTTATATCGAAAATTTGATAACCAGCGAAATCATAATTTCGCTGGTATCTTATCTTCGCCGCCATTGGTATGTTTTCAAAGCAATTTTTAATTTCGCTCGTAAATTTCAAACTTTCTCGAAAAACGTGCCCAGTTTTGTTTAAAATGCTAAAAATTACTAAAATATTTACACAGCAGAGAAAAATGGGCCATTTAGACTCCGAACTTCGGATTTTCAGCTCTGCGAGGTTTCATTTGAAGCGGATCTTCTTGAAGCATTCGACGCTCGTTGACTTACCTGCAGAAGATCATATTGCCAACACCTGCCAAATCCTTAATTATTATTATTATTAATATTTACTAACCGGGGCACAAGAAAAACTGCCAGTATGTTTGGCCGCTTAAATCCATGCATCCTTCTTTCAACATGCCTTCGGAGAGCGCTTTTATCATGTTTTCGGTAATATTGACAAGACTTCTATGGCCCCCACACAAGCTATTTAGAATAGAAACATTACGCCCGTGAGTCCCATGTCAGGACATACCCCCGCGATCAAGGTATGCACAAAGTTTCTTCATAACTGGTGAATATATTGGATCCATTCATTTCAACGATAGAACGGAGATCAGGTCTGTACTTTCGTACAACAGAGATTCCAAGAACTATCGAGGGCGAGACAGATAGTTCGGTGAACAGGTCAGTACTTTCGTACAGCAGAGAGACCGAAACTAATCCATCAAAAGGTATTTGGCCACAAAAAGGCACTTATTATGAAAGGGTTTGGCCTTTTTTTTTCTTTTTTTTTTTTGTAAGGCTCTTATTCTGAAGGGATATCATAGAAGTTCTAGGTCAGCATGTATCTGGATGCAGCAGAAGACCAACTATGATACCCCCCGAATGGAAACCAATATAAAGACCCGAGATCTCAGACTTTGGCAATCTATCAACACAAGATTTAAGACCATTAAGCCATATGCCGCAACGTGTTACCCACAAGATGCGTAATGCCTGAGAGAAGCCAGAATCCTTGTGTAGATGTTATGTTTTGCTCCCTAACAGTAGTTTACTCGTCGGTGTTGCTGAATCTATCGACACGTCGTTGCTTGGTACCCCGATTTCTTTTTGTTTTGTTTTCTGTTTTGCAAGAAATGGCAAAGTGTTAGCAATTTTCTATCATTTCCTCTAACAGGAGTCAGAAACAAGCATCTCATTTTGATTTTTTGGAATATCCCCCCTAAAATCTTTATTTTCGAAAGTCCATTTGCCCGAAAATTAAATTTTAAGAATCAGAAAATCTTTTTGGTGGGCAACGCTGTACGATACTTGTGCTGGATTAGTTTAGTCATAGTTTGTAGCTATTTTGAATGTACAAGGGCTTATTTTGTAATTCTCTAGAAGATTGTTTCCTGACTTAGTGTAGATAAGATTCCAGCAAATTTATAAATTTGCTGGCTAATCAGGAACACTATATATAGCCCATACATTGTAACCTACTCAAGCTTTTGGCTCTTGAATGAATATTGGTGTTGTTACATTCTTGTGTTGATCTTGTGCTCAAATCTGATATCCAAGGTGTTTTATTGTTATATCTTATTGTTTGGATTCAATACAACACTTGTTGTATTCATTAATCCATTAGCTTCACCTTCATCTTTGATCTTTCTTAACTTTTCATATCTCAAACACCTAATCAATAGGTGTTATGGGTTAAAACAACTAACCACTGTGATCCGGATTCGTTTTGGGATCTACAATTCACACTAACATTTGTTCAATTTTTTTTCTGAAAATTACAAGTTTCAAGTTAATGAACTTGTTTTGACTTTCCATTTTCTCAATTAACAAATTAAACTCCCAACTCATCATCCAGCTTAGAATCTTTCTGCATCTGCTCCAACCTTCTGAATCTGAAGATCAACTCTTCACTTTGATTTGTCGGAAAATAAAGCATAAATGAAAAATCTTTTTGGATTTTGAATTAAGGCCTCTAGACTTAAAAAATGAAATACAGAAATAAAATGCAGTAAAAGTAAACTATTTACAAACATATTTTTTGTGAGCATGTTAGGGAATCATATCAGCTATTCGACAAGTCACAAGTACCGTTAAGCTTTAATTACATACTCAGAATTAAACAATTCACTTAGATTGTCGATATACTGATCCACTTAAATTCTCACACAATTTTCAATCTGTCCAGGATACGGATTAAGTGTTTTAGAGACTTAAACTCATTCATGTGTCCCACCTCTTGAATATACTCCCGTATCCAGATCCCAATATTCAGTCTTATAGGTGAGTATACCACAGATGATATCTGTAAGGGGTTAAATTGCGAAACCGTGAGAGCTCAGGTCAGAACTTCCGTTCAGCAGAGAGATAACGGTTCGACTTTAGGTGGGTCCCCTTTAGAGGATCTTTTTTACAACAGCATTGATTAGCAATTTTATTGTCTCATCATTTTATGCTGAGGGCGGCGCTATATTTCAAGCAAGCAGTAAAGTATTCTCCGGGGACTAGGGCATTGCTTCCACAAAATCAGAAGTCCCGGGATAATACCCCAGATATCACTGAGTATAAAGACCTAGTATCTCAGAAAGAGGGATCTTTCAAACAAGATTTCAGGGGTTACCTATATATCCAAGTAGTGTTCCCATGAAATAAGTAAGTAAAGATTTATGTTTATATCCTGAACAAACCTACTAAATGTGTAAAAACCTATCGGCACATCATCAGCGAGGCTGTTTAAGACTTTTTAAACTTCACAATTCTTTAGCATACTGTAACTGTCAAGCCGATGTACTATCATTTTCCCTTTTTACACAAGCTCTTTTCTGGTTTTCTATTGTTTTTGAATTTTGAAAATATCTCATGTTTTTGTATTTTTGAAATTTTTTACTGTTTTTGTATTTTCTAAAAATATTCACCCTATACTCTCCCCCTAAATACCAAAACAAGTAAAAAATCGACAAACCATTGCAGATTGTTTCTCAACATCATCATCTACAATGTTATCCTCATCAACGCCAATAATCCCATCCGACACCGATAGAAGCTTCATACCGTTTAGTTTTAAAGATATTTAAAACGAGTTTTGTCAAATGCTTTGGTATGTAAATCAGCTTTCTGTTCGTCAGTGTGGATTTTCTCAATTCGTATTAACTTCTTCTCGAAACAATCTCGGATGAAGTGATGACGAATTTCAATGTGTTTCGTTTTAGCGTGATGAACAGGATTTTTAGTAATGTTTATCGTTGCCTCATTATCAACAAAGATAGGAGTGTTAAGAAATTGCAAACCGTAGTCGCGTATCTGTTGCTGGATCCACAAGATCTGAGAGCAGCAACTGCTAGCAGATACATACTCAGCTTCACATGTGGATAGAGCCACAGAGGTCTGCTTCTTACACTGCCAGGTGACCAAGCGTGGTCTGAAAAACTGACATCCCGCTGTTGTTGATTTAGCGTTAACTTTGCAGCTTCCATAGTCGGAATCAGAATACCCTTAGAGCGTGAAATCACCTGTTTTTGGATACCACAACCCCAATGATGGAGTTCCTTTCAGGTAGCGTAATATCCTTTTCATAATTACCATGTGCGAAGCTCTGGGGCTTGACTGAAACCGCGCTGCGAGGCACGTCGGATACATGATATCGGGTCTTGAAGCAGTTAAATATATCAGCGATCCGATCATGGAACGATACATCGTTTCATCTACCCTGTCTCCGGTGAGATCTGGGTTTATCCCATGATTTGTCGCTAATGGAGTGGAATTCGGAGACATTCCTGACATCCCAAATTTCTCTAGAACATCATGAACGTACTTCGTTTGATGTATGAATATTCCCTCAGGCAGTTGTTCAACTTGAAGTCCCAAGAAGAATTTCATCTCACCCATCGATGACATTTCAAATTTCTGCTTCATAACTCTTTCAAAATCTTTGCACAGATTCTCATTTGTTGACCCAAATATGATGTCGTCCACGTATATCTGAACTATCAGAAGATGTCCGTCGACCTCTTTGGTGAAGAGAGTGGCATCCACTTTTCCACGGATGAATCTGTTGGCAAGCAGATGTTGAGACAATGTCTCGTACCAAGCTCTCGGGGCCTGGTGTAAACCATACAGCGCTTTATCCAGTAAATAGACCTTGTCTTTGTGGATTGGATCGGTCAAGCCCGGTGGCTGTCCGACATATACCTCCTCTTTTACCTTCCCGTAGAGAAACGCCGATTTCACATCTAGCTGAAAAACTTTAAATCCCTTCCACGATGCAAATGCCAGAAATATTCTAATTGCTTCTAATCGAGCTACGGGAGCATATACTTCGGTGAAATCTATACCCTCCTGCTGACTAAAACCCTGGACTACGAGTCGAGCTTTGTTACGAATAATAACTCCTCGATCATCTCTCTTGCATTTAAACACCCATTTTGTGTTAATTTTCTTGTGACCATCAGGCAAGTCTACCAATTTCCACACACCCAACTTCTAAAATTGACTCAACTCTTCTTGCATAGCATTGACCCAAGAATCTTCAGTTAGTGCCTCTTTGTATGTTCGCGGTTCGATCTGCGAAATAAAACAACTTAGTGAAAACTCAGTTTGTAAAGATGCTACTGTAGAATAAAAACAAGTTAGCCATTGGTCAATTTGTCGTCTTGTGCGGACGCCTGATTGTAACTCTCCAATAATCAACTCCTCTGGATGGTATGAAAGTGTTCTTGGCATCACCTCGCCTAGAACATCTACCTCGCCCTCCAAATTTGTGATATTTTGATCTGCAACTTGTTCACTGACTGGAATTGTCTGACTTGATGTCTGAATTTGCTCCCCCTCAGAATCTGAATCACCATGATCGAATATAGGTCTGTTCTCAGATTCTTGATTATCATTGACTGCCGTCTGATTATCATGAGCAACTTCATTTTTTTGAATATCATCATGTTCTCTAGCATTGCTTGGACCTGCTTCATCATCATTTGAAGTTTGTTGCGGTCGTCTTTAATACTCAGCTGGAAACCTTTCCTGCGAAGACTCATACTCTCTTAGAATATCCAACTCATCAAAGAAATCTTCTTCTTCTTCCTTTTCTTATTCCATGTCAAACAAATCCCACAAAGTGTCATAGTGAAAACGCCATGAATCTCCAGGATTTTGCGGTGGCATTGTGTAACCTTGACACTCAACATTCGATGCTTCGATGATCCGCTTTAAGCTTGGAATAAAGACTCGTTTCAATGGACTTGCATATCCCACGAAAATTCCTTCGATACTCTTTGAACCAAATTTACCATCAGGTTCTATAATCGTGCAGGGTGACCCAAACGGTTCTAGATACTTCAGATTTGGTTTGCGGTTGTTGATCAGCTCGAAACATGTCTTGTTGAATTTCTTTACTGTGAGAACCCTGTTGAGCGTATAGCATGCGGCTGATACTACTTCTGCCCAAAAATTAACAGGTAGCTTGGAATCAGCAAGCATCGTTCTGGCCGTTTCAATTAGCGTCCTATTCTTTCTTTCAGCTACTCCATTCTGCTGCGGAGTGTAAGGAGCACTAAATTCATGCAATATACCTCTTTCATCATAGTACTCTTCCATCTTGATATTCTTGAACTCAGTACCATTATCACTTCTGATTCTTCTAATGCGTGTTTGGTACAAGTTTTCCATCTTCTTGAAAAGCGTCATCAAACGATCAAACGTCTCATCTTTTGACTTCAGAAATAATACCCATGAAAATCTTGAGTAATCATCTGTTACCACTAGACAGTAGAGATCCCCTGTAATACTTTTGACGTTTATTGGACCAAATAGATCCATGTGGAGTCTCTCTAAAGGTCTTGAGACTGAATTGATTTTCTTCCCGGGGTGCGATTTCTTCTTTTGCTTTCCTTTAATGCAGCTAATGCACTCCCCCTCAAGATGAAAACCTTTCACATGAACACTAGTAACTAAATCATTATGTACCAGGTGATTCATTTTTCTCAAATGTACATGACCCATTTTTCGATGCCACAACTGTGATTCTTTCTCTGTTGCTCTAGACATAAAACAATGAGCCTGACCCGTGGTAGTAGTAGCAACACTCATGTCCAACACGTACAGATCATTGACACTTGGTGCTCTCATGATAATCCATTCTTCAGGGATAACAAATCCTGGTTTCAAGATTAAACATTCTTTGTCTGTGAAGTGCGTTGTATACATCCTATCACAAATCTGAGAAATACTCAGAAGATTATTCTCAAGTTCAGCAATGTAGTTAACTCTTTCAAACGTGATAATGCCATTCGATAAAGTTCCTTCTCCAACTATCCTACCTCCTTTATTTCCAGCGAAACCCACATAACCTCCATTAAAATTTCTAACATCGTACAGCAGGGTTGTTTTCCCCGTCATGTGTCGAGAAGCTCCACTATCCATTATCCAGCGTGAGACGGATCTTGAAAGCTCCTGCACATTTCACAAAGATTTAATGAGATTTTGAAGCCACCCAAGCCTCTTTTGACTCGGGTAACTTGACTTTAATGTGAGTTTTAGCAGTGTAAAGTGGCAGAAAATTCTTTTCATTCATCTTTAAGTTTTCCTTAGACCCAATCTCAACCTCTTTGTATAGAAAGCAATCATTTTTAGGAGGTTGACCAGATGATTGGTCTTTCTTTGGAACATTCTTCTTCTCAGAAACCACAGACTCTGGTTTTTCAAGTTTCTCATAATAATCCAAAGGAACATCCATTTTGACCTGTGTGGTCGAAGATGGTTGTTTTTCTGACTCTGAAACCTTTGGTTTTGGAGAACTTGCAACTTTTGGCTTCCATGCTTGTTGAGGTGTAGCAACCTTTTTGTAAAAATGGTCACTTTTAGTTGCCAACTTCTTAACAGGTTCAATTATCTTAACTGATTCTTTCACAGACTCAGTTTTCACATTTTCTTTCTTTAAAATCTTTTTCTCAACAACCATCGGAGCTTTCCTTTTGAATCAACTTTCCTCTTCTGATTCTCAGCAACTTCAGACTTAGGCTTTAAGTTGGTACACTTTCGTGCAATATGTCCAACTTTGTTGCATTTAAAGCATGTTCGAGTATCAACTACTTGACTTATACCTTCAGTCTGAGGTTGTGAGGCCCTCTTCTTGAAAAACTCTTCATTTGATTTTGAAAAAATCTCAGATTGTTCATCAGAAAGTGAACTCGAACTTTTTGCAAAAACCTTTTTCTCGATAAACTTTTTGTTTTGAAAAATTTTCCTTTGATAATTCTTACCACCCTGATAACCACCCGACCATCTGTTTCGATTGTTGTTATAAAAACGTGGTGGAACAACAGGCTTCTTGTAGTAAGCTTTATCTTTTTTCAAAATTCTTTTGCCTCTTTGTCTGATTTAACCCTTTTACTTCAGACAGATCAATTTCAATCAATTTGAACACTTTTTTCAATTTTGCAACATTAACATTCTCCAGTGGAAACTCAGAATCCGAATACAACTTATCCGATCCCGACATCTTGTACATGACAAGAGTAGATTCTTCATTTAAGTTCTTTTTGGATTTTGGTTTCGGAATGTATTTGTCCAGAAAACACTCATCATCATCAGCTGAATCATTATCAGACTTCAAAACACTTTCAGCTATACTTTTAACAATATCAGTTTGAACACTATCATCAGATGATGATGAAGAAAATGTCACATCAATTGACTCTGAAAGTTTTATTTCATTTGTTTCATCTTCATCATTAACCAACCCGGACTTTTTCTTTGAATAATTGTTTAAAACTGGTGGCGGAACTTGATGAAACCCAACCCCAGCTCTGTGACACCCTGACGGAGGCAGAAACGTCGAGGGCATCACGAAACATGGTAGAATGCAATAAGCACGTGGTGATTAGATTTAAGTCGAAATATGATTAAGTTGATTTAGAGGATTGCATTCATATCCAAACAGTACTAACAAACAAACAACAAATTGTCCACAAAAGTCTTTGATTTTTATTTAGAAACTAAGGCACTTGTCTCGCAATCCTATGTGATCCAAAGAAAAGCCAACTTCAAGCATCATCACCTGAAACATATGTTAAAAACAAATTGGGTCAACAAACGGTTGAGTGAATTCATAGTGTTTTATTTGATTTGGTAATAAACAATAATGTGATATGAGATAAAAGTTCAACAATGTGGCATTTGATATGTTTTAAACAACTGAATGAAACAAGTCCCGCTTGGTGAACATTCAAACCTTTGTAGACTGAACACGGCATTGATCATCCAAACTTCCGCATTGAATAACATGAACAACAACAACAACAATAGAGCTGAATTGGAAGTTGGATGGGGCGTCACACCTATAGCGCTATAATGTACCGTTTGGCTTGATCGGAGTTAATGAACGTAATGTTTAAGCATCAAGTAATCAAACAATTGCAAGGAAACAATCAAGATAGCCACAACAATGCAAATGAGTTTGTATCACATTATTACATATGTTTCACCCCGAAAATATTGTAAAACAGAAAATGGGGACTATGAACTCACCTTGTTTGCGAAATAATTCCAAACAAGTAAATGGATATGAGTTTTGCGGGAACAAGACTTTCCACGTCACTCTAAAAACATGCACCAAACAAATATAGAACATAGCATCAACAAAAGGGCAAAACTGTAACTTTGTATAAACGGGTGACAAGGTTTAGGGCGTTTGAATGGTTTGACTAATCTGTTTGGGGAATACTTGGTAATTTGGTTATCCTTCAAAGGGATAACTTATGTAATACATTTTATATAAATACTAAGTTATACAAATAATGGGTAAAAATATTATTTGTATATTTAAAACAAATAAATATATATATTTAACTCAAAGTCGTATATATATATATATATATATATATATATATATATTTATATATATATATTTATATATAATTAACTTATAAAAATTTCAAGTAAACAATTCATATAAAATGAGAGTCACAACAATATAGTCCAAATGTTAAGTTTAATTTATAAAAATTATAAATTAATTTCTGTGTTCCAAAAATATATATATTTTCAGAATAACATGATAATTATACAAATTAATTATCTATAATTCATTTAAGGCAGAATAATTAAAAATAACATTTTAATTATATAACAAGTATAAATCAGATTAAAAATAATTATCATGGCAGAAAATAAATATGTTTTAAATAAACAATTTAATTAAAATGAAATAACTGGATAATTGTGTAAATAATTACCTAAATAATTATTTAAAGTAGAAAAATTAGAATTAATATTTTTAGATAATGACATGAAATAATACAAATTTTAAAATAATATTATGGCCTTTGATAAATTTTATATAATATTCTGGAATTAAAAAGAATAATTGCACATAATTGATTTTATAAAGTTTATTATCTAAAAATAACATGAAAAAATAATTAAACATGGTTTCTGATTTTTAATAATCTCAATATAACATGAATATTAATATAAAAATAGTTTTGGAAATAATTTACAACTCTGAATAATTAAATTAATAAAATTAATTCTATAAAACATAAGATTTAACTGTTTTAATTATGTAAATATCAAAACAGTTTTAAATATTTTATAAAAATTTAGTTTCACAAGGTATACTGTTCAAAATATTTAACATAAAAATTTCATAAATTAATTCCTAAAATTAGAATTAATATAAATATTTAAATTCAGAACAGTTTTTAATTAAAATAAAATAGATTTATAAAAACTTTTAAAGGTTTTATATTTTTATTAAATACAACAATATGTAAGGGATATATGATAAATATTTCTGATTTTATAACATTAACATAGAATTAATATGAATTAATGATTAACTGCTTAAAAATGAAAATTAAAATATAAAAATAAATCATCATCTTCCCCAATATAAAGTCAACAGAATCAAACCGATCAAATTAACCTATCAATCGTTGTTTATAAACAAATTAAACTAACAGGAATGATAAGCAGGTGAGGTTATACCGAATTGTCGAAAAAGAGGTCTCCGGTATCGATTCAGATAAGCTTCCGGCTAAGTCCGGTGGACTGTAAGTCCGGCGAAGATACAGAGATTAGAACAGAGAAATTTACGAAGTGTTTGCGTGTTTTGAATGGTGTAGTGGGTTCGTGAAGGTTGCAGAAATCATATAACGTGTTCAATTGATCCTCAAACAAACAGGTAATACCAATTCAGATTCCCACTTAAATTTTTAAAAACGATTTCCGATTTCGTAGACAGAATTGCATGTTTCGGTAAAATTGATGAGTTTGGACGGTTCATGATGTCGAGGAGAACAAGCAGGTGTGCATGTTTGTTCAGTGTGCGTTTGTTTGTTTGCGAATGGATCGATTCCGGCGATGTAAACGGTGTAAACCGTTTTGAATTTGAAGTTTTAATAACGGTCCCTGAAGTTTCCGTATTAAACTGAACATGTCCCTCAATTATAACCAGAGAGTCTAACTAGGTTAGTGTTTAAAACAGGATTCCTTAATAACAAGTCTAACTGAGTTATTAAATCCGGTTAAATAAATTTTTAAAATGTCACGAACAGTCCCTGGACTTGCTAACTGAAAATGTTAACTGAGTTAGTTTTTAAAATTGAATTCCTTTTATTAATTTCTAACCCGGTTAGGTTTTTAACTGAGAATTAGTTTTAAAAATGGCAAGAATGATCCCTAGACTTTAAGTTTGATAAAATGACCCAATGGTCCTTGGACTTTTAATTCAAAAATATATATATGTTTATTTTATATAAAATATAAGTTTTTCAAAATGACATTTTAGACCCTAAACTTTTAAAAGTTTTAAAACTTATATTTTTATTTATAAAACTAGTTTCAAAAATGTCATAAAGGACCCTAAACTTTATTATTTTCAAAATTTACATTTTTAACCCAAAACTTATAAGGTTTCAAAAATGACAATTTAGTCTCCGGACTATTGTACTTTCTCAAAATGATGATTTTAGTCCCCGGACTTAAAATCAACGTTTTCAAGCAAGTTTCAAGAAATGACAATTTGGTCCCTCAACTTATACTTTCACAAAATGACACATTAGGCCCTTGTAATTAATGTAGCCTTGTTTATAAGCACGGAACTCAATAAAAATGCAAATATTCACGTGTTCGAGCTGGTATATCATGTAAGAGCATAAAGCAAAGCAATGAATCAAACAAATCGCATCTCAATATATGACAACTGCTATTTGTGCATCAACAAGCACATGTTTGAAAATCAAGGTTGTTACTGTAATACCTGGGTCACTGCGACCATCAAACAAATACAAAGCCAATGAAATATTGTATTTCATACTTACGATTTGTATAAATATGTGTATCATTTGCACATATCGATTCTTGTTCGATTTCAAGCTCTAAATCGCTTTCTGGAAGGTTATACGCGCACTAATGCGTAAATATAACTAGTTTAATGCAACGAACACTTCGGAACAGTGACATAGGCTTAACATACCTTAAATAACCTTTACAGAACTTAGAAATAAGTTTTGAAGGCTTTGGTATGGCAAAATCAAGTTAATTCGCTTACAGGGACTAAATTTGACAAATTGCGAAAGTATGCCAATTTGAACTGTAACAGACATTCCGGAACATGACCATAAGTTAAACATACCATAAATATCCATAATATAGCTTAGAAATAGGCTTTGAGGTGTTCGGTATGCTAAAATAAACTTTTGGGTCATTCAGGGACTAAAAGCGTCAAAAAGTGCACAAGTTTGCATTTTCGCGCATATCTTACGTTCTGAATACATCCGGACATCCAAAATTTTATGTAAGCACTAAAACATTTTATTTTAGTGTTTGGCATAAGAAAAATCCATTCGTCGCGTCATTTGGATCGTTTTTCGCGCTTATGCGCATTCCGTCGTAATTAAGCGAACATCGCGTTCGTACGACCAAACGAACCAACATCTGGCATATTTTTGAGCATGTTTCATGTCCAAAATGTTTAGGCAACATTTTAGGGCCTTAAAGTTGGCTTTACGAGCCTTAGAAGTGCCGGAAATGGGCTTAAACACCAACAGGGACCAAAACTGACATTTTGGAAACTTGTTTTCTGATCAGAAGCTCCAGGCGGCCCGCCTGAGTTTTTGTGTATCCTGAAGCGGGCCGCGTCAGCCTTCCTGACCAGATTAAGTGAATTTAACAGCTGTTTGCAGCTGTTTTGCACTCCCTAACCCCTTGCCAAGTGTTGATACCTTATGGTGGTGAGCAAATTGAGGCACCACAACTTTCCAACAAGTGTACGGCCTTGATCGTGCCCTCTTTTCCAAGAAATGATCTCAACGGTTACCCGAAAACAATAAATACCCCACCCAACTTCTTGCAAAACTCACTAGAATCTGATCTAAAAGACTCTAAGTTGGAACCATTGTTTCATACCTGAGTTATTTGGATCACGATTAGCATTCGGGGACCCTTCGTAAGTATTCTTTCGTTCTTTTATTGCTTTTCGAGTCTGAAAGTCAAACTTTGTTTGACTTTCTGCATTGACCAGTTATGGTCAATGCGAAGTTCGTTTGAACTTCGCAACGTGATTGTAATCACGATGGTCATAGTCCCTTGGGACTATGCCTACTGATTACCACGTTGTCTAGGGTCGTAAGGGTAAGCGATCTAATAAATCGCTTATACCTTCGAACCCGACCCATTTGGTCGATCATTAGGATCCGACCAAATACATTAGGTGACCATAGTAGGTAGGGAATAACCTTCCAAGGTTATACCTTATGGTCACATCGTTTAAGTAGTTGTATGATAGGTAGTTTATATGCCTTAGGTAAATTACCAGAATACCCTTTTCATGTATAATTGGTAATTAAGCATATGTAACCTAAACTTTTGTCACATAATTGATTATGTAACATGTTTAGGCATATAACACTTGTCATAGGGCTAGTTAGACATCTCGAGTGCGCTTTTGCGCGCACGACGCGTTAAAGTGGCATAAGCTACCTTAATGGGTCGCGATGGGTCGAAAGCAATTATGTTAGGTTTCATTTAGTATGTAGGCTTTGTTAAACCATATGACACAAGTCTCTATACTCGTTTGGTTTACGAACCCTCATACTATCCGATCCTCCGATTTAGGTCCGGTTTATTAACTTAGTTACCTATATTAGGTACCGATTGATTCCGTGCTCCCTCTAGCCTTGCTTGGTTGTTGTTCAAGACCTCTAATCATTCTCAGGAGAGTACATTGTTCCCCTATTTTACTTCTTTGAATTGTTTTGGGGTGATTCATATGTGCTAAATGTTTTCAAGGTTTAAACGATGGTTTAACAAACGATTTTCGATGTTAAAACGATGGTTTCACAAACAATTTCAATAAAGTGAACAAACTTGTTGGTTGTGTTTACATAACAAATGACATTCATTAGCAATGATCAAGCCGACCAGTATTAGGTTATGGTACCATAGGATCTGACAAATCCCGTTATTTACTACACCCGTGGTTATGTGTGGGTGTGGTGGGTAACGACTGAATCTGTAATTATTAATTTACCCTTTGGTAAGGGTTTGTTAAGAACGAGTTGGAACGGTGAATGCGTCAAGAAGGTTTGAATGTTATTAGCGAGACGACCATATAAGTAGTTTCACGACCTAAAACGAATTATACGATTTGGGTAACGATTGGTTTTCACGCGATGTTTGAACGATTTGGGTAAACGATTGGTTTTCACGCGGTGTTTTAACGATTTGGGTAAACGATTGATTTTCACGCGATGTATTAACGAGTTAAACGATTTGGTTAAACGATTGGCTTCAAAACGAGATACGATTGGTTTTTGGTTAAGTGCTTAGATAACGGGACGGGTGTAATGTAATGAAAGCATGGTGGATACGCCGCTGGTACTTCCTATATAAGTGATTTCATCATATTATATACCGTGGCGTTATTTAGTTCACTTGGGTAAACGATTTTCAAACGATGTCACACAAACAAGGTTTTCGATATGATATAAACTATACGAGTTTTTAACGAGATTTATTAACGAGTTTTATTAACGATTTATTTCGAGATGTTTCACAATTTGCTTTACTAAAACAAATGTTTTTGGGTTAAGAGTCATGGCTACGAGGTTTTATAAACAATAACCCGCTTGTTTTGAGTTGGTTAATTAAGTTGCAAGAATATACCCTTTTCAAAACAAGGTTTTTAATAAAGTATTGCAACATCTAAACTAGCCATGATTTTGACACTCCTACAAAACTGTCACACCCCGACCACGTAGAACATACAAAACGTGGCGGAAATGTCGGGGAGTGTTGTAACAGAATTAATTGTTTCAAATCCATGGCAATTGAAGTTTCGTTTTATTGATTAAAAGTGTTACAATGTCTTAACAAACAAGGAAATACAACATAATTAACTAGTCTTGTATCTTTTATTGTCACTAAAGCCCAAGTCTGCCTATGTGTATCTTGATCATCTTATGCAACAGCTCCTGAAAAACACATGTGAAAATAGGTACGTCAGCATAAAAATGCCTGTGAGATACATAGGTTTTGTGAAAATAGGTTTCATGACTTATGTTTGAGAAAATGTTTAGTCATGAACCTTGTAATTTGCTTTGTCTTTGTAAAACATTTGAAAACAATAAGTTCAGATGATACGTATAAATAAGAGAATAATGCATGATTAAATGAATAACCATGTAAAATGAGTTTGTATAAGTTAAGTTGTTTGTAAAACAATGAATTGTGAAAAGTATGTTATTTGTATAAAATGTTATATGTATCAAACTGAAATGATTCAAATAACGCTACGATATGTAATACCATACAAACACTTATATATAGGAAGTACCAGCGGCGTATCCACCATGCTTGTATTATATTACACACGCATCGTTACTTAATCACTTAATCAAACCAAACCAAACAATGTAAGATGTCTATGTTTAAACCAATAGTCAAAAGTCCTTGTATAAACCATGTCAAATGTTGATAGTCCAAAAGTAGTCAAGTAATGTATAACCAAAATGATATGTATGGTAAGTAAAATTTAGACTACTTAAACCATAAGTAAAAATGTACAAAACAAAGTATTGAAGTAAAACTTGGTTTAAATCAAAGTTATGTTTTGTAAGATATATGCATGCTATACTGAATATGAACATTTATGCGGTATTGTGAAAATTCATACATCCAAGCCTTGAGACAGACGGATAACTATGTAAAAGTGAGTTATCAAGAGAATATGTATTCGGATTCGGTCATTCCTTTCATCCCCTTTCCCTGGGATGTCCGGAACGGGATTTGTCAAGTCCTATGGTACCACTACCTACTAACGAACGGCATGATCGGTGTTAATGAATGTATAGTATAGTTTAAACAAACCAAATGTCATACCAAAATGTAAGCATGTTTTATGAAGATTATGTACCTAGTATGCTAGAGTAAACATACAGGGTAGAGCTGTAAAACAATGTGTCCATATGTTACTGGAACATATGCAACAGAGATGCAGTATAAAACAATGTACTAAGTATGCAAAGTCATCATACAAAGTAGAAAAGTCATGTAAAACAATGTACTAAGTATGCAAAGTCATCATACAAAGCATAGAACACCATGAAATCATGTACTATAAATGTACTAATGAACATAGCAAGTATATGATGTGAAAACAGGAAAGCACGAAAGTAACAAGTAGGCACATGTGTTTCACCCCAAAACAGTTTGGAAAACAGTAAAAGAGGGGTCTATGTACTCACTTGAGAATGCTCAGTAGTCCTTGAGTGACAACCAAACAATGCTAGAGATCACGGAAATCAAACGGCACCTAATATAGGTAACTACATTAATAAACCGGACCTAAATCGGAAGATCGGATAGAATGAGGTTTCGTAAACCAAACGAGTATAGAGACTCGTGTCATATGGTTTATCAAAGCCTACATGCTAAATGAAACCTAACATAATTGTTTACGACCCATTACGACCCGTTTAGGTAGTTTATGCTACTTTAACGCGTCGTTCGCGTGAAACGCGTTCGGACCGCCTAACTAGCCCTATGACAAGTGTTATATGCCTAAACATATTACATAATCAGTTATGTGACAAAGGTTTAGGTTACATATGCTTAATTACCAATTATACATGAAAAGGGGTATTCTGGTAATTTACCTAAGGCATATAAACTACCTATCATACAACTACTCAAACGATGTGACCATAGGGTATAACCTCGGAAGGTTATTCCCTACCTACTATGGTCACCTAATGTATTTGGTCGGATCCTAATGATCGACCAAATGGGTCGAGTTCGAAGGTATAGGCGATTTATTAGATCGCCTACCCTACGACCCTAGACAACGTGGTAATCAGTGGGCATAGTCCCAAGGGACTATGACCAACGTGATTACAATCACGTTGCGAAGTTCAAACGAACTTCGCATTGACCATAAGCTGGTCAACGCTGAAAGTCAAACAAAGTTTGACTTTCTGACTCTAAAAGCAATAAAATAAAGAAAAGAACGAAAGAATACTTACGAAGGGTCCCCGAATGCTAATCCCGATTCAAGAATCTCAGGTATGAAACAATGGTTTCAACTTAGAGGTTCTCAAATCAGAATTCTTGTAATTTTGAAGCATGGGGGGTGGGGTATTTATAGTAAAAGGTCCACCGTTAAGATCGTTTCATGGAGAACGTGCCTTAATCCCACCCGTACAAGTGTCGGGACCTTATGGTGACTAAAATGTGATCCTTATCAGATGACTAGACAAATGAGAATGTGTGGTGGTGGATCAAACAGCTGCAATCTGCTGTTAGAAACA
Source organism: Helianthus tuberosus (assembly GCA_030545235.1). Classification (NCBI taxonomy): domain Eukaryota; kingdom Viridiplantae; phylum Streptophyta; class Magnoliopsida; order Asterales; family Asteraceae; genus Helianthus; species Helianthus tuberosus. The sequence continues at coordinate 114,574,547 of CM060370.1, forward strand.
TTTAACCTGGTCAGAAGGTCTGACGCAGGCCGCCTAAGGATGTTAAGATCCTGAGGCGGGCCGCCTAGGAGTCACAGATCAGAACAAAGTTTCAGAAATGTCAGTTTCAGTCCCTGCACGTGTTTAAGGCCATTTCCGACACTTCTAAGGCCCATAAAGCCAACTTTAAGGCCCTAAAATGTTGCCTAAACATTGAGGACATGAAACATGCTCAAAAATATGCCGGGTGTTGGTTCGTTTGGTCGTACGAACGCGATGTTTGCTTAATTACGACGGAATGCGCATAAGCGCGAAAAACGATCCAAATGACGCGACGAATGGATTTTTGACAAGCCAAACACTAAAGCATAATATAGTCATGCTTACATAAATTTTTGGATGTCCGGATGTATTCAGAAAGTGAGTTATGCGTAAAAATGCAAACTTGTGCACTTTTTGACACTTTTAGTCCCTAAATGACCCAAAAGTTTATTTTAGCACACCAAACACCTCAAAGCCTATTTCTAAGCCATGTAAAGGATATTTATGGTATGTTTAACTTATGGTCATGTTCCAGAATGTCTGTTACAGTTCAAATTGGCATACTTTCGCAGTTTGTCAAATTTAGTCCCTGTAAGCGATTTAACTTGATTTTGCCATACCAAAGCCTTCAAAACTTATTTCTAAGTTATGTAAAGGTTATTTAAGGTATGTTAAGCCTATGTCACTATTCCGGAGTGTTTGTTGCATTAAACTGGTTATATTTACGCATCGGTGCGCGTATAACCTTCCAGAAAGCGATTTAGAGTTTGAAATTGAACAAGAATTGATATGTGCAAATGATACACATATTTTTACAAATCCCAAGTATGAAATATAATATTTCATTGGTTCGGTATTTGTTTGATGGCCGTGGAGGCACAGGTGTTACAAAAACCTATGTACTCGCCAGCATTTCTTTGCTGACCTCGTTTTCACATATGTTTCAGGTATTGTTGAATGATATCGATTGATAGGATGCATGCTCACATAGGACTGGACGAGGCTTTAGTGACTCAATAACAATGATAGACTATGTTTAAATTGTGTATTTAGATTTCCAGACGATGTAAATATTCAATGTTTAATAAAACGAAACACTTTTTGTATCCATGGTTATGAAACAATGATTCTGTTGCAACGCGCCCCGATGTTTCCGCCGCGCTTTGTTGTTTTACGCGGTCGGGGTGTGACAGAAAAGTTGGTATCAGAGCCAATGGTTATAGGGAATTAGGTTATTAGTAATGCTTTGATCTAGTCTATAACCTTCTTAGGACCCTAACGCGAGTTTACTTGCGTTTAGTCATAAAACAATACCGTCACCTATCCTTAGGCGACAATCACAACAAGAACATAAATTTCAAAACCGCTTTGAAAACTAATCAACTGTTCTAGGATGATTGATTATTAGGTTTTGAACCCTCTGTTATAAGGTTTTGAACCCCTTTGAGTTTTCAAAATCTCGTTAAAGTTTTGGGTCCTAAATAGTGTGAACACGTGCAAACTGGAAGGGTGAATGCCTGTATTCTGGGTTTTCTGTCTAGGCAAGCACTTCGTATATATCTCATCAGACGCAAGACCAGTTGTGCTTACCTGGGAATTCTTGGGATGAGTGTTCACTTATAGGCGAGCATGTCTTCGCGATACATTATTTTTGACCTATTTACTTTGATTAATCACCGGGGTCGTTTGTTTCTTTGTAGTAACAAACAAATGACCACTATCCTTGCTTTCATCAGATTTGTTCATCTCGTTCTTTTCGTCTAATTCTCTCACTCGCTTCATTTCATGTTGCCCTTTTTAGAATGCCTCCTCGACGCGATGCTCGAACTGATGTTCGGACTTTTACTATTGAAGAACTCGCAACCCTGATCTCTCAGCAGGTGGCTGCTGTGCTTCCCGGGGTTGTAACCCAAGTCCACGAGATATACAATAACGGCAATAATAACAACAACAATAACGCACAGTGTAAATTCAAGGATTTCAATTCTGCGAAGCCGCTTAAGTTTTCTGGGTCGCAAGGAGCAACTGCGCTCCAACAGTGGTTTGAGAGTATCGAGAGCACATTCAGGCATGTGCAGTGTCAGGATGCGCGTAAGGTGGGATTTGCTTCGAGTGTGTTTGAAAAGCGAGCGCTTACTTGGTGGAATGGTGCTATGCGCGATAGGGGTGCCGAAGTGGCTTTGGCACAAACATGGGCAGAGCTTCGGGCTCTCATGATGAAGGAGTTTTATCCCCGTCACGAGATTCGAGTTTTGGAACGAGAGTTTGATGACTTAAAGCAAGATGGGGCTGAACACCGTGCGTACACGGATCGTTTTGAAGAACTCAGTCTATTGTGTCCCACCATGGTTACCCCTCTGGAGAAAGCGATCGAGAGATACATCGATGGTTTACCCGATTCTATTCTAGATATTTTGATCGGTGTAAATCCTACTACCCTTCGTCAAGCAATCGAGTTGTCTGCTACCCTGACTGAGTCTCAAGTCAGGAAGGGTAAACTCACCCGCAAGGGTGATAAAAAGAAGGCAACTGATTCTGGGAAGGACAAGAAGAAGGATGAGGGGAAGGGTAAGGAAGGTGAGACGTCGAAGAAATCAAGGAAGCGAAAGGGTGCTCAGAACTTTGCCGTTACAGTACAGACTGCTCAGAAACCGCGGAACCCACCATCTCAGCCACCTGCAAAGAAAGCATATGCCGGTACCGCACCTCATTGTGCTCGCTGCAATGGTCATCACGCGGCACAACAAGCTTGCTGGCAATGCACGACGTGTGGTAAACTTGGGCATTTGGCCAATGTTTGTCGTTCGGGACAGAATCAGGTTGCCCAGGTTCAAGCTCCAATTCAAGGGAATGCTGCGAGATTCCCACCGGGTTCCTGTTTTAATTGTGGAGAGTATGGTCACTTCCGTCACAACTGTCCGAGACTGGTGAATGCAAATGCTAACGCAAACCCGAATGCGAACGTCAACGTCAATGTGAATCCAGCACGTGGACGAGTGTATAACATCAATGAGGAAATCAACGATGCAGCGATGAACGATTAGTATTTTGTATTTCCTCTGGTTGTTATCTTGAAACATTTAAAGACAATGCGGTTGTTATATAAATAAAAATTTGTGGTTTTTATTTTCTTTAACTAATGCAATTGTATGAATGTTTGATCCAACCTTATGATGTCAACACAAAGACAAACTACTCGTGTGGTTCTGTCATTTTTATGATCACTTGTGACCTCCCCGAGAACCTTAAATGCTTGTTTCTTTTAAATTTAAAGCATCTTATCGTCTTGCACCGTTCGAGATGCAAGAATTATCAAAACAGCTTCAAGAGTTGTCTGATAAAGGATTCATCCGTTCGAACTTTTCACCTTGGGGAAACTCATGTCCTCTTTGTGAAAAAGAAAGATGGATCTTTTCGAATGTGTATCGATTAACGTAAGCCTAGTAAGCTTACCATCAAGAATCGATATCCCATACCTTAAATCAACGATTTCTCCGATCAACTGCAGAGCGCTTCATGCTTTTCCAAGATCGATTTGCGTTCTGGGTATCATCAACTTCGTATTCTCGAAGAAGATATTCCCAAAACGGCTTTCTGCACGAAGTATGGCCATTACGAGTTTACAGTCATGCCTTTTGGGTTGATAAATGCTCCAGCCATCTTCATGGACTTAATAAATAGAGTCTGCAAGCCTTATTTGGATCAGTTCGTCATTGTTTGTAATGATGACATCTTGAACTATTCAAAGTCCCGAGCCGACCACGATCAACACCTTCGTTAACATCGGAGCCCTGATTGAATTCCTTGTACACCTTAAAATGTACATTTCAACTCAATTAGGACAAACCGAATTCCTTTTAAGATCTTCCTATCTTCATAGTTAGATTCTTGAAAATATTTAAAGTGCCAAATGAAATCCACGGATTGGATTCCTAATATGCTTTAAATACCCGTGTCCAAAGATAACAGATTAAACGATTTTACGATTAAACAATTATGCGAGTATGCGATTATGTGATATGTGTTTATGTGTTCTCCTCTATGTTTTTGTGTGATCCGATTTTCAAATCCTCATAGAATCTTTCATATCTTCATATGAGGGATTCATAGTAGGATATTCAAAAGGTACTACCTTAAATCCTTATGGGATTCTACGTGGTAGTTAAGACCCTTGGGTTATATAGTACCACTCCATGATTTGATGAGAGACCCTTGAGTGGTCTAGTTAAAGATTGACTCAAGATCTGGTTAAGAATGGCATGTGATGATACAGCTGAAAGGACCCTATGGTGGTGCAGTCACACTCATCACAGGATTGTTCATTTGGTTTTACCCTACACATTATAAAATAGACTGTGTGAACTGTGCAAGAAATTGTCTAATTATGGACGCGTACATAATTATGAAATTTAGTGCACAAAAACCCAGTAAGATTTATTATGTGTAAGAACCGATAGCGACAACAATAACAAAATGAGAACGATGTAATGGAGGTACGGTGGACGCACCAATGACGCTTCATATACTTGTATATAAGTATCCCTCTTACATTGCAATCATGATGTTATTAAAGTTACTAGAAGTTCAAGAACTCTAACCAGTATTGTTCGATCTTTTCAACTTCATGTTTTCAAGCTCTCACAAGTTTCCTCTAATTAAATTTCGGGACGAAATTTCCTAAAGTAGGGGAGACTGTAACACCTGGGTCACTGTGACCATCAAACAAATACCAAGCCAATGAAATATTGTATTTCATACTTAGGATTTGTATAAATATGTGTATCATTTTCACATATCGATTCTTGTTCGATTTCAAGCTCTAAATTGCTTTCTAGAAGGTTATACGCGCACTAATGCGTAAATATAACTGGTTTAATGAAACGAACACTTCGGAACAGTGACATAGGCTTAACATACCTTAAATAACCTTTACAGAACTTAGAAATAAGTTTTGAAGGCTTTGGTATGGCAAAATCAAGTTAATTCGCTTACATGGACTAAATTTGACAAACTGCGAAAGTATGCCAATTTGAACTGTAACAGACATTCCGGAACATGACCATAAGTTAAACATACCATAAATATCCTTAACATAGCTTAGAAATAGGCTTTGAGGTGTTCGGTATGCTAAAATAAACTTTTGGGTCATTCAGGGACTAAAAGCGTCAAAAAGTGCACAAGTTTGCATTTTCGCGCATATCTTACGTTCTGAATACATCCGGATATCCAAAAATTTATGTAAGCACTAAAACATTTTATTTTAGTGTTTGGCATAAGAAAAATCCATTCGTCGCGTCATTTGGATCGTTTTTCGCGCTTATGCGCATTCCGTCGTAATTAAGCGAACATCACGTTCGTACGACCAAACGAACCAACATCCGGCATATTTTTGAGCATGTTTCATGTCCACAATGTTTAGGCAACATTTTAGGGCCTTAAAGTTGGCTTTACGAGCCTTAGAAGTGCCGAAAATGGGCTTAAACACCACCAGGGACCAAAACTGACATTTTGGAAACTTGTTTTCTGATCAGAAGCTCCAGGCGGCCCGCCTGAGTTTTTGTGTATCCTGAAGCGGGCCGCGTCAGCCTTCCTGACCAGATTAAGTGAATTTAACAGCTGTTTGCAGCTGTTTTGCACTCCCTAACCCCTTGCCAAGTGTTGATACCTTATGGTGGTGAGCAAATTGAGGCACCACAACTTTCCAACAATTTTACGGCCTTGATCGTGCCCTCTTTTCCAAGAAATGATCTCAACGGTTACCCGAAAACAATAAATACCCCACCCCACTTCTTGCAAAACTCACTAGAATCTGATCTAAAAGACTCTAAGTTGGAACCATTGTTTCATACCTGAGTTATTTGGATCACGATTAGCATTCGGGGACCCTTCGTAAGTATTCTTTCGTTCTTTTATTGCTTTTCGAGTCTGAAAGTCAAACTTTGTTTGACTTTCTGCATTGACCAGTTATGGTCAATGCAGAAAGTCAAACAAAGTTTGACTTTCAGACTCGAAAAGCAATAAAAGAACGAAAGAATACTTACGAAGGGTCCCCGAATGCTAATCGTGATCCAAATAACTCGCAACGTGATTGTAATCACGATGGTCATAGTCCCTTGGGACTATCCCTACTGATTACCACGTTGTCTAGGGTCGTAAGGGTAAGCGATCTGATAAATCGCTTATACCTTCGAACCCGACCCATTTGGTCGATCATTAGGATCCGACCAAATACATTAGGTGACCATAGTAGGTAGGGAATAACCTTCCGAGGTTATACCTTATGGTCACATCGTTTAAGTAGTTGTATTATAGGTAGTTTATATGCCTTAGGTAAATTACCAGAATACCCTTTTCATGTATAATTGGTAATTAAGCATATGTAACCTAAACTTTTGTCACATAATTGATTATGTAACATGTTTAGGCATATAACACTTGTCATAGGGCTAGTTAGACATCTCGAGTGCGCTTTTGCGCGCACGACGCGTTAAAGTGGCATAAGCTACCTTAATGGGTCGCGATGGGTCGAAAGCAATTATGTTAGGTTTCATTTAGTATGTAGGCTTTGTTAAACCATATGACACAAGTCTCTATACTCGTTTGGTTTACGAACCCTCATACTATCCGATCCTCCGATTTAGGTCCGGTTTATTAACGTAGTTACCTATATTAGGTACCGATTGATTCCGTGCTCCCTCTAGCCTTGCTTGGTTGTTGTTCAAGACCTCTAAGCATTCTCAGGCGAGTACATTGTTCCCCTATTTTACTGCTTTGAATTGTTTTGGGGTGATTCATATGTGCTAAATGTTTTCAAGGTTTAAACGATGGTTTCACAAACGATTTTCGATGTTAAAACGATGGTTTCACAAACAATTTCAATAAAGTGAACAAACTTGTTGGTTGTGTTTACATAACAAATGACATTCATTAGCAATGATCAAGCCGATCAGTATTAGGTTATGGTACCATAGGATCTGACAAATCTCGTTATTTACTACACCCGTGGTTATGTGTGGGTGTGGTGGGTAGCGACTGAATCTGTAATTATTAATTTACCCTTTGATAAGGGTTTGTTAAGAACGAGAACGAGTTGGAACGATGAACGCGTCAAGAAGGTTTGAATGTTATTAGCGAGACGACCATATAAGTAGTTTCACGACCTAAAACGAATTATACGATTTGGGTAACGATTGGTTTTCACGCGATGTTTGAACGATTTGGGTAAACGATTGGTTTTCACGCGGTGTTTTAACGATTTGGGTAAACGATTGATTTTCACGCGATGTATTAACGAGTTAAACGATTTGGTTAAACGATTGGCTTCAAAACGAGATACGATTGGTTTTTGGTTAAGTGCTTAGATAACGGGACGGGTGTAATGTAATGAAAGCATGGTGGATACGCCGCTGGTACTTCCTATATAAGTTATTTCATCATATTATATACCGTGGCGTTATTTAGTTCACTTGGGTAAACGATTTTCAAACGATGTCACACAAACAAGGTTTTCGATATGATATAAACTATACGAGTTTTTAACGAGATTTATTAACGAGTTTTATTAACGATTTATTTCGAGATGTTTCACAATTTGCTTTACTAAAACAAATGTTTTTGGGTTAAGAGTCATGGCTACGAGGTTTTATAAACAATAACCCGCTTGTTTTGAGTTGGTTAATTAAGTTGCAAGAATATACCCTTTTCAAAACAAGGTTTTTAATAAAGTATTGCAACATCTAAACTAGCCATGATTTCGACACTCCTACAAAACCTATGTACTCGCCAGCATTTCTTTGCTGACCTCGTTTTCACATATGTTTCAGGTATTGTTGAATGATATCGATTGATAGGATGCATGCTCACATAGGACTGGACGAGGCTTTAGTGACTCAATAACAATGATAGACTATGTTTAAATTGTGTATTTAGATTTCCAGACGATGTAAATATTCAATGTTTAATAAAACGAAACACTTTTTGTATCCATGGTTATGAAACAATGATTCTGTTGCAACGCGCCCCGATGTTTCCGCCGCGCTTTGTTGTTTTACGCGGTCGGGGTGTGACAGTTACAGTCTCCCCTACTTTAGAAAATTTCGTCCCGAAATTTATTCGAAGGAGACCGTAGAGTAATTGCAATGATTAGCAAGATAACCAAGTCATTGTTTGGTGCTGAAAATTCCGAGGAATTTATGATGATCATTGTATAAAAATTGTTTTGTATGGCACTATGTTACGCTGGATTTGTAATGTAAATATTATGCAAACAGATGTGTGTACAAATAAGCAAATAATGGATAATTCATTTCCCTGATGGATATTTCTTCAGAAGCGAAAATGAACAAACGGAGTCATTTTCCTCAACGGGTATTCTTCAGAATTGGAATGACGGATTTTAAATAAACGGATATTCATTTCCTCAACGGATAATCTTCAGAAACAAAAATGAAGAGACGGAGTCATTTTCAACGGTTGCTTCTTCAGAAACGGAAATTAAGGATTAAACAAACGGATATTCATTTCCTCAACGGATATTCTTCAGAAGTGAAAACTGAATAGCTAGTTCATTTTTCCTCAACGGATGCTTCATCAGAAATGGAAATGAATAGGGTTAACTCTAGATATATGACAGAACTTGCTGTGATTTCTGTGCACTGAATTCCACAATTTTGTGTGCATCCATAATTACGTAATTCCTTGCACAGTCCGCACAATTGATCTTATGCTGTGTAGGGGAAGAAAATCAACGAATAATCCTGTGGTGATTTAACTAGACTACAATAGAGTCTCTTTAACTAGATCACCAAAGGATCTATTAACTAGATCAACGGACAATCTCTTGAACTAGACCACCAGAGGGCCTCTTTAACTATATCAACAGATGATATCTTTAACTAGATTGACGAATCAATCTCTTTAACTAGATCAACTAATGATCTCTTTAACCTGACCATCAGAGGCCTCTTTAACTATATCAACACATGATATCTTTAACTAGATTGACGAATCAATCTCTTTAACTAGATCAACTAATGATCTCTTTAACTACATCAACGGAGGATGTCTTTAACTTTGGAATAGTAGTTTATAATCCAAGGGTTTTAACTATATCGTTAAGGCCCATTAAGGATTTAAGGTAGTACCTTTGGATATCCTACTATGAATCCCTTATACGAAAATATGGAAGATTCTACGAGGATTTGGATAACAAAAATTTGGATCACACAAAAACATAAAAATGGAACACATAAGCACATAATTGTTTAATTTGGCCTTTAATTTGTTATCCTTGGACGCGGATACTTAAAGCACACCAGGAATCCAATCCGTGGATTTCATTTGGCACTTTAATTATTTTCAAGAATCTATCTATGAAGATAGGATGATCTTCCAAAAATTCGATTTTTTGTTTTCAAAGAAACATAATATCCGAATTAAGGTACACAACAATTTTAGGATTTACAGAAATACCCTTAGGTACCCTATTATGGATTTATAGTGGTACTTTTGGGTATTCGTCCAGAGTTGTAACTTGCGGCTTGTACTTCGTTTTCCTTGGAAGAAACGGGTACTTAGGATTTTCGTGGAAAACGCAAGAGATAATAAAATGGAAGAATTTTGGGGGTAGTCTGTTCTTCAAGGAATATGGCTCCTTGATTATCGGTATTGTAGGGGATACGTTGTTTATACATGCCATCACATTTGTACATTGCAATGTAAAATAAAAAGATTTATTTATAAACAACAACAACTGTTTCATGGATCTTGACAACAAGAGAAAATAATACATAAGGCTCGATTATTTCTAAAAAAAAACATTGTCTTCTAGTTGGTTCGATGCTCATCCCTGCGCTGGATTCGCATTAGCAATCTTTGGGCAATTTCTTCGGAAATGGCCCATCTCGCCACAGTTGAAGCAAGGACCTGGTGGAAAACGAGCTTGAGCAGGATTTACTTGAGGTTGGTTTGGACCACCTTGGTTTGGGGTAAATTGACAAGCATTTTCCAGGTGACCGAGTCGCCCACATGATGCACATAAACGACACTGTAGGTGAGCTAAGTGGTGTGCATTATATTTGTTGCATATCGGTGCAGTACCGGCATAAGGTTTCCTTGCAGGAGGTTGAGCTGGTTGGTTGGGCGGTGCTTTACCATCATAGGGTCGTTTTGCTGGCAGAGGAGGAGGAATCTGGTTAACAGGAGCAGGTGTAGCAATAGCGAAATTCTGAGCTGCCTCTAGCTTTTTGGCATTCCTTGACGACAGAGCCTTGACGTTAGCCACTTTGGTTGAACTCGACGAACCCTTCGATGATGTGTTACCGTCACCCCTACGAGTCAAGACCTTATCCTTGACCATAGCATCGGTAAGAGTAGCAGAAAGTTCGTACGCATCACGGATCGTGGCTGGTTTGCTCCCAGTCATAATATGTTTGATGCAGCTAGGTAATCCATCAATGAACTTCTCAATGGTACGCTCAGGGGTCGTCAAGAGGTAGGGGCAGAGAATACACAATTCTTCAAAACGGTCAATATAGGCTCGGTTCTCCCCACCAATGTGACACCTGTGTCACTGTGACCATCAAACAAATTCCAAACCAATGAAATATTATATTTCATACTTGGGATTTGTAAAATATGTGTATCGTTTGCACATATCAACTCTAGTTCGATTTCAAGCTCTAAATCGCCTTCTGGAAGGTTATACGCGCACTGATGCGTAAATATAACCAGTTTAATCCAACGAACACTCCGGAATAGTGAAATAGACTTAACATACCTTAAATAACCTCTACATAGCTTATAAATAAGTTTTGGAAGGTTTGGTATGTCGAAATCAAGTTATATCGCTTACAGGGACTAAACTTGACAAACTGTGAAAGTATGCCAATTTGGACTGTAACAGACATTCCGGAACATGAACATAAGTTAAAAACACCTTAAATATCCTTTACATAGCTTAGAAATAGGCTTTGAGGGGTTCGGTGTGCTAAAATATACTTTTGGGACATTCAGGGACTAAAAGCGTCAAAAAGTGCACAAGTTTGCATTTTCGCGCATAACTTACGTTCTGAATACATCCGGACATCCAAAAATTTATGTAAGCATGACTATATTATACTTTAGTGTTTGGCTTGCCAAAAATCCATTCGTCGCGTCATTTGGATCGTTTTTCGCGCTTATGCGCATTCCGTCGTAATTAAGCGAACATCGCGTTCGTACGACCAAACGAACCAACATCCGACATATTTTTGAGCATGTTTCATGTCCACAATGTTTAGGCATCATTTTAGGGCCTTAAAGTTGGCTTTACGGGCCTTGGAAGTGTCGGGAATGGCCTTAAACACGTGCAGGGACTGAAACTGTAAATTCTGAAACATGTTGCTGATCAGACAAGGCCAGGCGGCCCGCCTGAGCCTTTGTGAATCCTGAAGCGGGCCGCATGGCTCCTTCTGACCAGATTAAATGTTTCTAATAGCCTGTTATCAGCTGTTTAGCACTTCCAATCCCAATTCAACATGTCAATTCCTTATGGTGAGTGGCAAATTAACCTACCATAACATTCCAACACATGTACGGGTGGGATTTGGGCACGGTTTCCATGAAACGATCTTAACGGTTACCCGAAAACTATAAATACCCATCCACCCCCATTGCTAAACTCACAAGAATCTGATCCTAGAAGCTCTAAGTTGAAACCATTGTTTCATACCTGAGCTACTTAGATCACGATTAGCATTCGGGGACCCTTCGTAAGTATTCTTTCGTTCTTTTATTGTTTTTCGAGTCCGAAAGTCAAACTTTGTTTGACTTTCAGCGTTGACCAGCTTATGGTCAATTCGAAGTTTGTTTGAACTTCGCAACGTGATTGTAATCACGATGGTTATAGTCCCTTGGGACTATGCCTACTGATTACCATGTTGTCTAGGGTCGTAAGGGTAAGCGATCTGATAAATCGCTTATACCTTCGAACCCGACCCAGTTTGGTCGATCATTAGGATCCAACCAAATACCTTAGGTGACCATAGTATATAGGGAATAACCTTCCGAGGTTATACCTTATGGTCGCTTCGTTAAGTAGTTGTATGATAAGTAATTTATGTGCCTTAGGTAAATTACCAGAATACCCTTTTCATGTATAATTGGTAATTAAGCATATGTAACCTAAACTTTTGTCACATAACTGATTATGTAACATGTTTAGGCATATAACACTTGTCATAGGACTAGTTAGGCGATCCGAGCGCGTTTCACGCGCACGACGCGTTAAAGTGGCATAAGCTACCTTAATGGGTCGCGATGGGTCGAAAGCACTTATGTTAGGTTTCATTTAGTATGTAGGCTTTGTTAAACCATATGACACGAGTCTCTATGCTCGTTTGGTTTACGAACCCTCATACTATCCGATCCTCTGATTTAGGTCCGGTTTATTAACGTAGTTACCTATATTAGGTACCGATTGATTCCGTGCTCCCTCTAGCTTTGCTTGGTTGTTGTTCAAGACCTCTAAGCATTCTCAGGCGAGTACATTATTCCCCTATTTTACTGCTTTCAATTGTTTTGGGGTGATTCATATGTGCTAAATGTTTTCAAGGTAAACGATGGTTTCACAAACAATTTTCGATGTTAAAACGATGGTTTCACAAACGATTTCAATAAAGTGTACAAACTTGTTGGTTGTGTTTACATAACAAATGACATTCATTAGCAATGATCAAGCCGACCAGTATTAGGTTATGGTACCATAGGATCTGACAAATCCCGTTATCTTACTGCACCCGTGGTTATGTGTGGGGGTGGTGGGTAGCGACTGAATCTGTAATTATTAACTTACCCTTTGGTAAGGGTTTGTTAAGAACGTGAACGAGTTGGAGCTATGAACGCGTCAAGAAGGTTTGAATGTTATTAGCGAGACGACCATATAAGTAGTTTCACGACCTAAAACGAATTAAACGATTTGGGTAACGATTGGTTTTCACGCGATGTTTGAACGATTTGGGTAACGATTGGTTTTCACGCGATGTTTTAACGATTGGGTAAACGATTGGCTTCAAAGCGATATACGATTGGTTTTTGGTTAAGTGTTTAGATAAACGGGACGGGTGTAAGGTGATGAAAGCATGGTGGATACGCCGTTGGTACTTCCTATATATAAGTGATTTCATCATATTACATACCATGGTGTTATTTAGTTCACTTGGGTAAACGATTTTCAAACGATGTCACACAAACGAGGTTTTCGATATGATATAAACTATACGAGTTTTTAACGAGATTTATTAACAAGTTTTATTAACGATTTATTACGAGATGTTTCACAATTTGCTTTACTAAAACAAATGTTTTTGGGTTAAGAGTCATGGCTACGAGGTTTTATAAACTATAACCCGCTTGATTTGAGTCGGTTAATTAAGTTGCAATATTGTACTCTTTTCAAAACAAGGTTTTTAATAAAGTATTGCAACATCTAAACTAGCCATGATTTCGACACTCCTACAAAACTTATGTACTCGCCAGCATTTCTTTGCTGACCTCATTTTTACATATGTTTCAGGTATTGTTGAATGATATCGATTGATAGGATGCATGCTCACATAGGACTGGACGAGGCTTTAGTGACTCAATAACAATGATAGACTATGTTTAAATTGTGTATTTAGATTTCCAGACGATGTAAACATTCAATATTCAATAAAACAAAACACTTTTTGTATCCATGGTTATGAAACAATGATTCTGTTGCAACACGCCCCGATGTTTCCGCCGCGCTTTGTTGTTTTACGCGGTCGGGGTGTGACAGAAAAGTTGGTATCAGAGCCAATGGTTATAGGAAATTAGGTTATTAGTAATGCTTTGACCTAGTCTATAACCTTCCTAGGACCCTAACGCGAGTTTACTTGCGTTTAGTCATAAAACAATACCGTCACCTATCCTTAGGCGACGACCACAACAAGAACATAAATTTCAAAACCATTTTGAAAACTAATCATCTGTTCTAGGATGATTGATTACTAGGTTTTGAACCCTCTATTGTAAGGTTTTGAACCCTCTGTTATAAGGTTTTGAACCCCTTTGAGTTTTCAAAATCTCGTCAAGGTTTTGGGTTTTAAATAATGTGAACACGTGCAAACTGGAAGGGTGAATGCCTGTATTCTGGGTTTTCTGTCTAGGCAAGCACTTCGTATATATCTCATCAGACGCGAGACCAGTTGTGCTTACCTGGGAATTCTTGGGATGAGTGTTCACTTATAGGCGAGCATGTCTTCGCGATACATTATTTTTTACCCGTTTACTTTGATTAGTCACCATCTCATTTGTTTGCCTTAGGTAACAAACAAATGATCGCAATTTCTATGCGTTGTCATTTTGTTTTATTTGCCGATAACATTTTATTTGTTTCCTCCTATGTCTTTCATTCCTCTAGAATGTCTCTTCATTGCATCGACACTCAAATGTCCGAGCAAACAGCCAAATTTGCCCAGCAAATAGGCGAAGTGATTCTGAAGACTGTGGATTTAGGCATTGCCATATCTCGTCTCAACAATGAAGCCACTCAAGAGCCACCGAAGGAAGAAAAAGTCAAGCCTGCACCAAAATCAAAGAAGCGTAAGGCTCCAAAGGATCCGGTAGCCGTTACACCAAATCAAGCAAAACTTAGCAAGATGGAAGCACCCCCAGCCAAGAAGCCGTACTTGGGAACTGCTCCCTTGTGCAATCAATGCAATGGCCATCACCCAGTCCAAACGCCATGTTTCAAATGTGCCCACTGTGGACGATGGGGACATTTGGTCAGAACATGCCATTTTTTGATCCGGAATAAAACTGTTGCAGATCATACTGCGGTTCAAGCAAATCCAACACGAGCTCGTTTTCCGCCTGGTACTTGCTACAACTGTGGCGAGAAGGGTCATTTCAGGAACAAATGCCCAAAGTTTGTCACTGCAAATCTGACCCATGGATGAGCGTTTGGCCGATTAGAAGAAGTTGCTGCTTTGAATAATTCGAATCTTATGTTTGTATTTCTAGTGTTTTCCTTTGAACTCGAAAACAATCGATTTTGTTTATAAATAAATCTTTATTTGCAATTCCGATGTACAAATATAGTTGCATGTGTGTATGGCATACCCTATGATACCTACACCAAAAGAACCGTATTTGTAGTTCCCTTGTTCATATGATCACTCATGATTTCCTCAAAGATGCTAAGTGCTCGTTTCATTCTAAGAAACGAAATGGCAATTTGAGTAAACATCTTTCCCTTTTTGACCTCTCACCGATACAACTTAGGAGTTTTGACATTTTCATATAGATGAATTGGTTAGCTGAACATCATTCTGAGGTGGTTTGTTTCGATAAGATTGTTCACATTCCTCTTTCGTCTGGCGATATTCGTAGCGAGAAACCTTCTGGTAGATTGAAGCTCATGTCGTGTACGAAGGCCCAAAGTTATCTACGGAAAGGATATGTTGCTTTTCTAGCACATGTCACCGAGGAGAAAGGCAAGAGCAAGAGTATTAAGGATATTCCGATTGCTCGGGATTATCCAGAGGTGTTTCCTGATGAACTGCCTGGTTTGCCTCCAGTTCGTCAAGTCTAGTTTCATTATGATCTTGTACCCAATACCAACCAAATTGCGAAAGCATCTTATCATCTTGCACCGTCCGAGATGCAAGAATTATCAAAACAACTTCAAGAGTTGTCTGATAAAGGATTCATCCGTCCGAACTTTTCACCTTGGGGAACTCCTGTCCTCTTTGTGAAAAGAAAGATGGATCTTTTCGGATGTGTATCGATTATCGTAAGCTTGATAAGCTTACCATCAAGAATCGATATCCCCTACCTTAAATCAATGATCTCTCCGATCATCTGCAGGGTACTTCATGCTTTTCCAAGATCGATTTGCGTTCTGGGTATCATCAACTTCGTATTCTCGAAGAAGATATTCCCAAAACGGCTTTCTGCACGAAGTATGGCCATTACGAGTTTACAGTCATGCCTTTTGGGTTGACAAATGCTCCAGCCATCTTCATGGACTTAATAAATAAAGTCTGCAAGCCTTATTTGGATCAGTTCATCATTGTTGTTATTGATGACATCTTGATCTATTCATGTCCCGAGCCGACCACGATCAACACCTTCGTTGACATCGGAGCCCTGATTGGATTCCTTGTACACCTTAATATGTACATTATAACTCAATTAGGACAAACCGAATTCCTTTTAAGATCTTCCTATCTTCATAGTTAGATTCTTGAAAATATTTAAAGTGCCAAATGAAATCCACGGATTGGATTCCTAATATGCTTTAAATACCCGTGTCCAAAGATAACAGATTAAACGATTTTACGATTAAACAATTATGCGAGTATGCGATTATGTGATATGTGTTTATGTGTTCTCCTCTATGTTTTTGTGTGATCCGATTTTCAAATCCTCAAAGAATCTTTCATATCTTCATATGAGGGATTCATAGTAGGATATTCAAAAGGTACTACCTTAAATCCTTATGGGCTTCTACGTGGTAGTTAAGACCCTTGGGTTATATAGTACCATTCCTTGATTCGAAGAAAGACCCTTGAGTGGTCTAGTTACAGATTGATTCAGATTCTGGTTAAGAGTGGCATGTGATGATACAGCTGAGAGGACCCTATGGAGGTCCAGTCACACTCATCACAGGATCATTCATTAGGTTTTCCCCTACACATTATCAAACGCACTGTGTGGACTATGCAAGGAAGTACGTAATTATGGATGCATACATAATTATGAAATTCAGTGCGCAGAAACCACAGTAAGATTTATCATGTGTAAGAACCGATAGTGACAACAATAACGGAACGTGAACAATGTAATGGAGGTACGGTGGACGCACCAATAGCACTTCATATACTTGTATATAAGTGTCCCTCTTACATTGCAAGCATAATGTTAGTAAGATTACTAGAAGTTCAGAACCTTAACCAGTGTTGTCTTACCTTTTCGACTTCATGTTTCGAGCTCTCACAAGTTTCCTCTAATTAAATTTCGGGACGAAATTTCCTGAAGTAGGGGAGACTGTGACACCTGTGTCACTGTGACCATCAAACAAATGCCAAACCAATGAAATATTGTATTTCATACTTGGGATTTGTAAAATATGTGTATCGTTTGCACATATCAACTCTTGTTTGATTTCAAGCTCTAAATCGCCTTCTGGAAGGTTATACGCGCACTGATGCGTAAATATAACCAGTTTAATCCAACGAACACTCCAGAATAGTGAAATAGGCTTAACATACCTTAAATAACCTCTACATAGCTTAGAAATAAGTTTTGGAAGGTTAGGTATGCCGAAATCAAGTTATATCGCTTACAGGGACTAAACTTGACAAACTGTGAAAGTATGCCAATTTGGACTGTAACAAACATTCTGGAACATGACCATAAGTTAAAAACACCTTAAATATCCTTTACATAGCTTAGAAATAGGCTTTGAGGGGTTCGGTGTGCTAAAATATACTTTTGGGACATTCAGGGACTAAAAGCGTCAAAAAGTGCACAAGTTTGCATTTTCGCGCATAACTTACGTTCTGAATACATCCGGACATCCAAAAATTTATGTAAGCATGACTATATTATACTTTAGTGTTTGGCTTGCCAAAAATCCATTCGTCGCGTCATTTGGATCGTTTTTCGCGCTTATGCGCATTCCGTCGTAATTAAGCGAACATCGCGTTCGTACGACCAAACGAACCAACATCCGACATATTTTTGAGCATGTTTCATGTCCACAATGTTTAGGCATAATTTTAGGGCCTTAAAGTTGGCTTTACGGGCCTTGGAAGTGTCGGGAATGGCCTTAAACACGTGCAGGGACTGAAACTGTAAATTCTGAAACATGTTGCTGATCAGACAAGGCCAGGCGGCCCGCCTGAGCCTTTGTGAATCCTGAAGCGGGCCGCATGGCTCCTTCTGACCAGATTAAATGTTTCTAACAGCCTGTTATCAGCTGTTTAGCACTTCCAATCCCAATTCCACATGTCAATTCCTTATGGTGAGTGGCAAATTAACCTACCATAACATTCCAACACATGTACGGGTGGGATTCGGGCACGGTTTCCATGAAACGATCTTAACGGTTACCCGAAAACTATAAATACCCATCCACCCCCATTGCTAAACTCACAAGAATCTGATCCTAGAAGCTCTAAGTTGAAACCATTGTTTCATACTTGAGCTACTTAGATCACGATTAGCATTCGGGGACCCTTCGTAAGTATTCTTTCGTTCTTTTATTGCTTTTCGAGTCCGAAAGTCAAACTTTGTTTGACTTTCAGCGTTGACCAGCTTATGGTCAATGCGAAGTTCATTTGAATTCGCAACGTGATTGTAATCACGATGGTTATAGTCCCTTGGGACTATGCCTACTGATTACCACGTTGTCTAGGGTCGTAAGGGTAAGCGATCTTATAAATCGCTTATACCTTCGAACCCGACCCAGTTTGGTCGATCATTAGGATCCGACCAAATACCTTAGGTGACCATAGTATATAGGGAATAACCTTCCGAGGTTATACCTTATGGTCGCTTCGTTAAGTAGTTGTATGATAAGTGATTTATGTGCCTTAGGTAAATTACCAGAATACCCTTTTCATGTATAATTGGTAATTAAGCATATGTAACCTAAACTTTTGTCACATAACTGAATATGTAACATGTTTAGGCATATAACACTTGTCATAGGACTAGTTAGGCGATCCGAACGCGTTTCACGCGCACGACGCGTTAAAGTGGCATAAGCTATCTTAATGGGTCGCGATGGGTCGAAAGCACTTATGTTAGGTTTCATTTAGTATGTAGGCTTTGTTAAACCATATGACACGAGTCTCTATGCTCGTTTGGTTTACGAACCCTCATACTATCCGATCCTCTGATTTAGGTCTGGTTTATTAACGTAGTTACCTATATTAGGTACCGATTGATTCCGTGCTCCCTCTAGCTTTGCTTGGTTGTTGTTCAAGACCTCTAAGCATTCTCAGGCGAGTACATTATTCCCCTATTTTACTGCTTTCAATTGTTTTGGGGTGATTCATATGTGCTAAATGTTTTCAAGGTAAACGATGGTTTCACAAACGATTTTCGATGTTAAAACGATGGTTTCACAAACGATTTCAATAAAGTGTACAAACTTGTTGGTTGTATTTACATAACAAATGACATTCATTAGCAATGATCAAGCCGACCAGTATTAGGTTATGGTACCATAGGATCTGACAAATCCCGTTATCTTACTGCACCCGTGGTTATGTGTGGGGGTGGTGGGTAGCGACTGAATCTGTAATTATTAACTTACCCTTTGGTAAGGGTTTGTTAAGAACGCGAATGAGTTGGAGCGTTGAACGCATCAAGAAGGTTTGAATGTTATTAGCGAGACGACCATATAAGTAGTTTCACGACCTAAAACGAATTAAACGATTTGGGTAACGATTGGTTTTCACGCGATGTTTGAACGATTTGGGTAACGATTGGTTTTCACGCGATGTTTTAACTATTGGGTAAACGATTGGCTTCAAAGCGATATACGATTGGTTTTTGGTTAAGTGTTTAGATAAACGGGACGGGTGTAAGGTGATGAAAGCATGGTGGATACGCCGTTGGTACTTCCTGTATATAAGTGATTTCATCATATTACATACCATGGTGTTATTTAGTTCACTTGGGTAAACGATTTTCAAACGATGTCACACAAACGAGGTTTTCGATATGATATAAACTATACGAGTTTTTAACGAGATTTATTAACAAGTTTTATTAACGATTTATTACGAGATGTTTCACAATTTGCTTTACTAAAACAAATGTTTTTGGGTTAAGAGTCATGGCTACGAGGTTTTATAAACTATAACCCGCTTGATTTGAGTCGGTTAATTAAGTTGCAATATTGTACTCTTTTCAAAACAAGGTTTTTAATAAAGTATTGCAACATCTAAACTAGCCATGATTTCGACACTCCTACAAAAGTTATGTACTCGCCAGCATTACTTTGCTGACCTCGTTTTTACATATGTTTCAGGTATTGTTGAATGATATCGATTGATAGGATGCATGCTCACATAGGACTGGACGAGGCTTTAGTGACTCAATAACAATGATAGACTATATTTAAATTGTGTATTTAGATTTCCAGACGATGTAAACATTCAATATTCAATAAAACAAAACACTTTTTGTATCCATGGTTATGAAACAATGATTCTGTTGCAACACGCCCCGATGTTTCCGCCGCGCTTTGTTGTTTTACGTGGTCGGGGTGTGACAACCAATTTGCTTTAGGTTATGAAATTCATCCTCGAGTACTCGCATCTCATTGCGAGGACAAAACTCTCCCATCATAAGAGCCCTCAATTCTTCCCAAGTTAAGGCTAGGGCATTTGCAGCACCTCTGTCCCTCATAATACCGTTCCACCATGTCAAAGCTCGTTTCAGAAAACAGCTGGTTGCAAATTCCACCTTGCGGGCTTCAGTACACTGGCTGTGTCGGAAAGTGTTCTCGATGCTTTCAAACCATTGCAGAAGAGCAGTGGCACCTTCACTGCCAGAGTACTTAGCAGGATTACAGGAATTAAACTGCTTGAACGTGCAGGGAGGATTGGGATTGTTATTTTGGGCAGCCTGGTTTGTGACAACCCGCACTAAACCAGGTATCCGTACAACTTAATTACTGATTAATTACTGCTTAATTACTGTGCTTGTTTGAACTAGCTGATGAACTGCTACTTGAAATACTGATACATGAACTTACTTGCATCATAATTGCTTACTGTCACTACAATATTTACATACGGCACCTTAGTGACAAACATGATGCACAAAAAGCACAGTAGCACTAAACGGATACACAGTGAACATGCTGATACAACCAGCATCAGGCAGACACTGCCTCTAAGGCCTGTTAAGAGCCTCAAATATTTGGACTACACTGGTAGTGAGTGTAGGGTTATAAGGGTTGTAGAACTGCGTCTCTAGGAATAAGATACACTGATTGGATGTGCCTAAAAACGTACTTTAAGTACAAAACACAGCACTTTAACACATAACCCAGCTGCTAGCTGACTAGTAAAGTGCCAAAATATGGGGAAAATAACACTAGACACTTTCTAAAGTGTCAGGAATGAAATGTGTCACTAAAAATGTTAATAACGACACTTTAAAGCTTTTATAACGCTTTAACGGATTATTATCCAACCGAACAACCGGATTATACCCGGAACATGAAAATATTAATATTTTCACTATTTATATTTTTCTGAGCCAGTTAGGGCCCCTGATTACCCTAACACCCGCCATAACACATAACATACAAGTAACGGGGTTAATTACTTAACTAACCTAATTAACCTAACTAAACTCCCTAACTACCTACTTGAGATCGAACCAACCCCCCCCCCCCCCTCTCTTAACCGGCCTAACTATGGGGGAACATAATCGTACTTGGATGATTTGTTTATTAATGGTTGTCTAATATCTACATGACACATTATCCATGGGATAATAACATCTAATTTTTCCTATAAATAAACACTTAACCCTTAAGACATTATCACTTCACATAATCACCAACTCAACTCTCTCCCTCCCTCACCTAGCTCTCGGCCGAACACCCCAGCCCCCTTACACCCACTTTCGGCCCTTGATCTCTCCATTCCAAGCTCATACACACTTCAAGGTCGAGTATTAGGAGCTTTGGAGCAAGCGGAACACGAAGGACCTCTCTCGTTAGCTTTTATCCACGCGTTTTTCTTCAAGAATCTTCCCTAGCCTTGAGCTAGAGGTATAACACTTAAAACTCATTTGTGAACTTATCTAAGGTGGTTAAAAGGATTTTTGTCGGATAAATATCGTTAACATGCAAAATGATGCATAAAAGTCTAGTAAAAACTATAAAAATGGTGGTTAATAGCATTTAACTTGTGTAAAAGTTGTAGTACTTGGAAGATGTGTTTATTTAGACCCGATCTACGATGTGGTAGCTCGGATCACCATTTAACCCGGTTTGGTAAAGTCATGGATCTTAACATAAGGCTATTTAGTAATGTTTAAACCTTAAAATAACATTCTGAGTTACTTTTTCAGCCGCCTTCTACAGGCTGTAAACAGACTTTAAAAACTCGAAAAACGGAATTTCAAAAGCCTAAATCGTGTCATTTCGAAAAACGAAGAAAATGGCGCTGGAATCGTATTTTTCTGACGTCGGTTACTATTTTAAAAACCTGTTTTCGTGACAGCAGCTAAGGCTGTTTGTTACTGCAGTGAAATGGGCTGTGCGTTTTCGATCACAACTTAAAACCCGAACCGAACCAGCCCCTGAAACTTTTATCTAAGATGGTCACGGATGTATTTGTGACCCTCAAACTGGAATTTCGATAAACGGACATACGAGGAATTTTTGACGACTTTTTCCGTAAACTGTGATCAGAATGTGACAAATCTGATCACAGTTCGGTAAACGATTTTCTGTAAATTATTGATAAGAAACTGGACCCCGATATTTTTATACAATCATTTTTGGGTCGATTAGGACGACCCGTAAAAATTAGGGAATTTTTGGAAAGGGTTAAGTATTTTATTTAGTCGTCCGAAAACAGTCCAGTTTCCACATATTGAAACTGTAACGACAAGGGTAGCGTTTCGCGTGTTAAAACGTAAGAGTTGATTGTTGATGATCGCGGGTTGTTTTCAAAAAGAAAATGATACGCTTGAGAGCGTGGCCACCTCCAGTTACAGAGGAAACTCTGGCGAAATTTTCTAAAACCTAACACTTAGAATTATTTACGCAACAAGTGTTAGAACTATTTTTGACATATTTTCGAAACATAAAATTTCGCCACGACTTTATTTACTAAATATTCGGAGGTGGGATTTTCACTAAGTTAACGTGATAAATATGTTTTGTCACAACACTGTTTATGATTCTTTTGTGAAAATGCATAAATATTATTTTAGAGTAAAAATAATATTTACAAGCGTTAATGATTCCAAAACTTTGCGAACGCTTTCACTATGATTATATAAGTTACACCGGTAATTACATTACCACACGAATGATAAAACGTAACTTACGCACATGTATTGTATCCCCCATCCTTGGGAAGGAAATTAACTACCAAGTATATACAGAATGTAAAAACGAAATAGTTGTCTAACTATTTCCCAAAGACTTAAACTATAAAGCTAAGGCACGGCCGTCCGTCTAATAGAATTAGCACTTGTAGGTCGTCGCACAGCTTTCTGACTTGGAGTACTTGGTAGAGACGCACCGACTGTGAGTTCATGTCCCCCTTTTCTCTAATTGTTTTCAGTTTACTTAACTGCGGGGGTGAAATACATGTTACTATGATTTACGAGTACTTTACAACGGTATGTTTAACGTAAGGAGGTGTTATACGATCATGTGAGTGGATAGGAACAACATGGGGCCATTAGTCCTCATGGAGGGACCGAGGGACAGGAGCGGTAGATCTATCTGGGTGTAGCGAGCCCAGCCCCCGGCCAAACTAGAAACGGACCGTGGGGTGACTTTGTCCACATACTTTGCCGTGGCGAAATCTGCTAGGTTTGAGTCTCCCTATTTGCACTTCACATATGTCAGTGGCCTTGCAAACCATTGGTGATCACAAGTCCTCTTACACTGCTACATACCACAACTATTTTTATACTCACAAGTGTTTTACATACTCACTTACACATGAACTCGCTCAACATTATTGTTGATTTTTCAACTCACATGTATTTCAGGAAATTAAACGGATCTGGCACGGTATGGAACGTTTTCCGCTGCACTTGTCATGGAGTCATCAGGGTTTAGGGGATGTGTCTCTTTCCTGGACAAGACACAGTCCTTAAACCACGTTTATGTTATGTTTCAGTTTGTAATGTCTGTTGGACAAGGTTATGGTTGTTGGTTAAAACAATGGTATTGTGTTTGATTTTCAAAACTTAATGGATGACTTGCATGGTTTTTAAATTCATATAGCTTGTTATGGTTAAGCTATGGTATTAAGAAGTCACACCAAAATTTACCACGCTTCCGCAAAGCCAGGGTGTGACAGCTTGGTATCAGAGCTCTGATCATAGCGAACTAGGATTCTTTCTCGAGTCTAGACTATGATCACTAGGGCTCTCACGAAAACATTTTTCTGCATACCACTTAAGTCCAGATCCAAAACTTTTTACAAACAAATGTTGAGCACATTTTATTAATTATAGGCTCAGCTTGGAGGGCTGAGGATCGGTCTGGAGGATCGAGGTGATCGAGGTAGTTGAGCACGTTGGTTTGTTATAAGGCTCGGTCTGGAGGATCGAGGTTTGGTTTAGGTGAAGGATAGAGCAGTCTTGTAGACTGGATGAAATTGGCTAGTAGGACTAGGAGAATGATTTGAATGCTTACTTGGTGACTATGTGCTTAACTGATTATATGATTGATTATTATACGTATATGCGTTTGTGTTACAAACATCATGCTTTCATCAAGTACTAGAAAGATGGGCACTACGAATCCCATGGCCATAGTGTCGGACGACATAGTTTCATTGAAGCACGAGGTGTACATTTCCGATACTACCGGCACAGACAATGACGACTTTCAGCCCTTTTACGCTGCCTGAAGTCGTAGCAGAGCCTACTGATGGCCATCTTGTTGGGAATTTACCACTGGCGGTGATCCCTGCTCCTGTGCCCTTGCCGCTTATTCTGTTGATGATATGCCCCAACGTGGCCTCTAACGACATACTAGAAGAGGACCCATTCGAGGGCAGGACCCTATTGCTGCTGGTATTAGACTACTGCATGCGAACGCTCCTATAGGGGAAACTCATGACCATTCCCCTATCCCAGACTCATTTGAGTTTCTGACACCCGCATCTTCGCACATACAGGGAATGCAGCACCACTTACACGACACCGACCCTGATATGGCATCATCAGCTGCACTGGATCCCGCACACAGATTTGAGTTTGATCGCGATAATGAGGACAATTCTGTTTTTCCGTCTGGTGTTGATCCAGACCATGACATTGAGTTCATGCACTTAGACCAGCTTTTGGAGGATCCTGTCGACCCCTGTGTTTGTTGATCCAGCTGATTTTGAGATGGAGTTTTGATTCGGAGCTAGCCGTGGCCCCTGAGCCAGGCGTTGCTCCTGACCCCGCATTGGAGCATGACCCTGTTCATGCCGATGCACCTGCTGTTGCTCCTTGATTGATCATCTGCTTGGATGAGAGAAAATTTGGGGTAACTGTGCAAGGCAATTTATTATTACGGGGGCCCACGTAATAACGATTTGTAGTGCACAGGAATCCTGGTGGACTCTGCAGGCCAAGCTAATGATAACCAATGTAGCAGGAAATAACTTGAACACGAATGACTTAGGCGATGTAGCCTCGAGTTCATTCTAATACAAGCAACAAGCCAAATTTGGCAAGCCTATGTGAAGGCTCAGAAATTTACTTCCCCACTCATACAGTGAGTATATTTGCGTGTGAATTTGGGTGATTACATGATAACTTATGTTGCTATATACACCTCATAGACAATTGAGACGTTGTCTAACCCACTTCACACCACTTCGACAAAAGGGAATGTCACCCAGACGTGACACAAACACCAGTACGTTGCCAAGGACAGAAGCCGAGCTGCAAGAACGCATCTCACAAATAAATGCACGACATGAAGCCCTCCGCTCTAGGTACAACGATGGTATTACTAGAAATAACCCTCCAACTGGCTGCACCTATAAACAGTTCCTGAACTGCAAGCCTTTGAACTTTGTCGGAACCGGAGGCACCGTTGCATTTGTTCGTTGGTCCGAAAAGACCGACTCCATTCTAAGAATGAGTAACTTTTCGCCCCAACAGAGTGTTACCTATATCTCGGGGATATTTCTAGATGGCACACTCTCATAATGGAACCTCCAGGATTAGATCCCTGGTACAAGATGCTACTTATGCACTGAGCTGGGACGAGCTCAAGGGAACGATTGAGAAGAAAGGTTGCTTTAAGACTGGAATTCAGAAGCTTGAGGTAGAGTTCCGGAATTTGAAAATGGACGAACCAGAAAATTCCTGAACTCGTCCAGCAATCGCACGACTTATCTAGGGTCGCCCCCCTACTTAGTCAAACCGGAGTTCAAAAGGATTGAACGATTCATTTGGACACTTGCACCCCAGGTCAGGGGTATGGTTACTACCTCGAAGCCCTCGACCATTGCAGAGGCTGATTTATTTATAACATGAGGTGTTATGTGGATGATATATTGATAGCATGAGATGTTATGTGTTAATATTAATGCATACGTGCATTTTGGTTACGATGACCTAACCTACGTGAAACATCTTTTAGGAAATGCCTCCAAAACGGGGTGTACGCATACCCACCAACGAGGTGGAACTTCAGGGAATCATTGCCGCAGTCATCGCACAATACGAGGCCCACCACTCCGAGCGCAACGGAGGTACCTCAGGAAGGAACCCACCCAACGGCTGTACCTACAAGCAATTCTTAGACCACAAACCTCGAGAGTTCGACGGTACCGGGGCTGCCCTAGCCTTCGTACGCTGGGTTGAAAAGACAGATTCTGTCTTACGATTGAGCCAATGTGACCATGAACATCAAGTCAAGTATATAACTGGACTATTGATGGATGAGGCTCTGTCATGGTGGAACCATCAAATTCGAATGATGGGCGAGACCGCTGCGTATACTATGACATGGGACGAACTGAAAAATCTAATGCGTGAAAGATATTGCTCGAGGGCAGAAGTCCAGAGATTGGAGACAGAACTGTGGAACTTGAAAATGAAAGGACCGAAGATAGCAGAATATGTGCAGAGATTTAACGAATTATCACAAGTTGCCTTCCTCCTGGGGACACCAGAGTTTAAGAGAATCGAACAGTTCATAAGGGGATTGGCACCTTAGATTCTAAGCCTGGTAACAGCATCAAAACCCTCAACGATCACCGAGGCTATCAACATAAGCATAGCACTCACGGAAGAGGCAGTTAGACAAGGGAAATTTTCCACTGCGGAGGAGAAAAAGGAGACTGCTATAAAGGCATCTGGGGATAACAAGAGGAAGCTCGCAGATTTCAAGATGGTTACTCGGGTAAGTAACAAGAAGAAGGCCAAAAAGGGAAAAGATTACAAGGGTATCCTACCTAAGTGTGACAATTGTTTACGTTATCATATCGGGCGATGCAAATATGGAAATTGTGGTAACTGTGGCAAGGTGGGACATGTCAAGGAAACTTGTTGGCTAAATACCGAACATAGTAATGGGGGCCAAGACGGTAGTGAGAATCACGAAGGGGACAACGACAATGATAATTCTCGAGGCAGAATGAGTGATAAACAGAAGCATGCACAAGGATGTTTAAACTGTGGAAGCAAAAAAAGCATTTCAGGAGATATTGCCCGAAAAACAATCAGGCGCAAGGAGGAAAGCTCCCCATCGGAGCTAGAAAGGCACGCCGGAAATCCAAGCATGGATAGCGGTACGTCCCACATTACTCAATATTATGCATCTGTATTGCCAACTACCGTTGCAAAATTTTACGATTCACAATTCTAGTGTTCAAGGACATAATTGGTTTACGTAGCGAGTGAGTAGTTATTCCAGTACCCATTAGAACTAGCTTAGGGGAAGCTAGTATAGACCAACGCAGTAACTGGAATCGGCACGATAGAACCCGGAGAGCATAAGTTTACGCTAGATCTATTTCCAGTTGAATTTGGAAGCTTCAACGTGGTAATTGGATGTATTCGTTGGCAAGCGATCAAGCGGAGGTTGGTATCCGCACCTCGATGTCGAATGAAGGAATGATTGTGACTCACGAAGCAAGATACGCCACCACCGATCACAAATTACGTAGGGCTCGGAAGTTGTTGTGGGAAGGATGTGTTGTTTCCTGGCTCATATCGAGGACAAGAGAGCCGAAGAACTAAAACTTAACGATACCCCCGTGATCGGAGTATACTCTGAAGTCTTCCTCGAAGACTTGCCGGCGTAATCTCCTGGACGACAAGTCAAATTTTGGCTTCAATTTGATTCTAGGCACCGCGCCTGTAGCTAGGTCACTTTATAGACTTGAACCACCTGAGAGGCAGGAATTGTCAACACAACTTCAAGAGTTGCTAGACAAAGGGTTCATCAGACCAAGCTTCTCACTTTGGGGAGCTCCGGTCCTGTTTATTAAGAAGAAAGACGGTAGTTTTCATATGTGCATCGACTACCGGGAGTTGAACAAGTTGACTATCAAAATAGGTATCCCCTGCCGAGGATCAATGACTTATTCGATCAACTGCAAGGTTCAAAGCTTTTACTCAAAGATCGATTTACGATCTGGATACCATCAGATAAGAATACAAGAGGAGAGTATCCCAAAGACAGCCTTCAGAACTCGTTATGGACACTACGAGTTCCTTGTTATGCCGTTTGGTTTGACAAACGCACCGGCAGTCTTTATGGACTTGATGAATAGAGTTTGCAAGCCGTACTTGGACAAGTTCGTGATAGTGTTTATCGACGACATCTTGATTTATTCAAGGACAAAGGCTGAGCACGAACAACATTTAAGAGCTATTTTGGAGCTGCTGAAGAAAGAACAGCTGTATGCCAAATTCTCTAAGTACGAATTTTGGCTACGTGAAGTCCAATTTCTTGGACATGTGGTTAATGGAAATGAAATCCATGTTGATCCCACAAAGATCGAAGCGATCAAGAATTGGAAAACGCCTAAGACGCCAACCGAGATCCGGCAATTCTTGGGTTTGGCTGGCTATTATCAAAGATTCTTTGAGGATTTTTTTTTTCAAAGATCGCTCAACCATTGACGCTCCTCACACAGGAGGATAAGACGTTTGATTGGGGAATCAAACAGGAAGAAGCATTTCAGATATTGAAGGATAAGCTTTGTAACGCGCCAATCTTAGCTCTACCGGAAGGTACTGATGACTTTGTGGTATACTGCGACGCATCGCGTCAGGGATTGGGTTGTGTGTTGATGCAACGCCAGAAGGTCATTGCTTACGCATCACGCCAACTGAAAGTGCACGAAAAGAACTATACCACACACGATTTAGAGCTTGGCGCAGTGGTTTTCGCTTTAAAGATCTGGAGACACTACCTGTATGGTACGAAGTGCACAATCTTCACAGATCACAAAAGCCTACAGCATATATTCAACCAGAAGGAGTTGAATATGAGGCAAAGACGATGGGTTGAGTTGCTAAACGACTACGACTGCGAGATAAAGTATCATCCGGGGAAGGCGAATGTGGTCGCCGATGCCCTAAGTCGGAAGGAAAGGATCAAGCCCACAAGGGTTAGGGCTCTAGAGATGATTATACGAACCGATCTTTCCTCGCGCATTCGTGCGGCACAAAAGGAAGCTCTCAAGGAGGGAAACCTTGAGGAAGAATATCTCCGTGGAATGGAGAAGCTTTTGGTACCAAACGAGGAAGGAACGTTATGTTTGAGAAAAGGGTTTGGGTTCCTCTGTTTGGTGGATTAAGGGAAGTTATTTTCGACGAAGCGCACAAGTCACGGTACTCTATCCACCCTGGATCGGATAAGATGTACCAGGATCTCAAAGATTATTACTGGTGGCCTAGGATGAAAGGCGACGTTGCTGTTTACGTGAGCAAATGTTTAACGTGCGCTAAGGTCAAGGCGGAATACCAGAAGCCTTCAGGGTTACTGCAACAACCTGAGATTCCCAAGTGGAAATGGGAACAAATCTCAATGGATTTTGTTACGAAATTGCCAAGAACGCCAAGAGGCCAGGATATGATTTGGGTGATTGTTGACCGCCTAACAAAGTCCGCACACTTTCTGCCAATCAAGGAGAAAGACAGTACTAGTAAACTTGCGGAAATTTACATGAGAAAGATCGTAGCACGTCATGGAGTACCTCTCTCGATCATCTCTGATAGAGACGGAAGGTTTGTGTCAAGGATATGGCAATCCTTCCAAGAAGCCTTTGGCTCACAGTTGAATCTGAGCACTGCGTTCCATCCGCAAACTGACGGCCAGAGCGAGCGAACGATACAAACTTTGGAAGACATGCTGAGGGCATGTGTTATGGATTTGGGCGGTAGCTGGGATAAACACTTACCTTTGGTCGAATTTTCATACAACAACAGCTACCACACCAGTATTGGTGTCGCGCCATTTGAAGCCCTATACGGACGCAAGTGCCGATCACCCCTATGTTGGTCTGACGCAGGTGATAGGCAGCTTGCTGGTCCCGAGATCGTCCAAGAGACGACAGACAAGATTGCGCAAATACTTAAACGCATCGAAGCCGCTCGCCACAGACAAAAGGCCTATGCGGATCCAAACCGGAAGCATGTGGACTTCCAAGTCGGAGAGGTGGTGTTATTGAAAGTTTCACCCTGGAAGGGGATGGCACGCTTTGGGAAGCGTGGGAAGTTAAATCCGCGCTACATTGGTCCTTTCAGAATTCTGGAAAGGATTGGAACAGTAGCATACAAGTTGGACCTACCTGCTGAACTAAATGGCGTTCACGATACATTTCATGTATCCAATTTAAAGAAAAGTCCAACTCAAATTGACGTTGCCATTCCCATCGACGAGATTCATATTGACGACACGCTCCACTTCGTTGAAGAACCTGTTGAGGTCACGGATTGGAAAGTTAACAAGACCCGCCGGAGCAGTGTCAAAGTTCGTTGGAATGCCAGACATGGTCCTGAATTCACCTGGGAACGTGAGGACCGGATGAAAGAGAAATACCCCCACCTTTTTCCTAAGAACCCTGCTTCTACAAGCAGAACTTAAATTTCGGGACGAAATTTATTTAACGGGGGGAGAATGTGACAACCCGCACTAAACCAGGTATCCGTACAACTTAATTACTGATTAATTACTGCTTAATTACTGTGCTTGTTTGAACTAGCTGATGAACTGCTACTTGAAATACTGATACATGAACTTACTTGCATCATAATTGCTTACTGTCACTACAATATTTACATACGGCACCTTAGTGACAAACATGATGCACAAAAAGCACAGTAGCACTAAACGGATACACAGTGAACATGCTGATACAACCAGCATCAGGCAGACACTGCCTCTAAGGCCTGTTAAGAGCCTCAAATATTTGGACTACACTGGTAGTGAGTGTAGGGTTATAAGGGTTGTAGAACTGCGTCTCTAGGAATAAGATACACTGATTGGATGTGCCTAAAAACGTACTTTAAGTACAAAACACAGCACTTTAACACATAACCCAGCTGCTAGCTGACTAGTAAAGTGCCAAAATATGGGGAAAATAACACTAGACACTTTCTAAAGTGTCAGGAATGAAATGTGTCACTAAAAATGTTAATAACGACACTTTAAAGCTTTTATAACGCTTTAACGGATTATTATCCAACCGAACAACCGGATTATACCCGGAACATGAAAATATTAATATTTTCACTATTTATATTTTTCTGAGCCAGTTAGGGCCCCTGATTACCCTAACACCCGCCATAACACATAACATACAAGTAACGGGGTTAATTACTTAACTAACCTAATTAACCTAACTAAACTCCCTAACTACCTACTTGAGATTGAACCAACCCCCCCCCCCCCTCTCTTAACCGGCCTAACTATGGGGGAACATAATCGTACTTGGATGATTTGTTTATTAATGGTTGTCTAATATCTACATGACACATTATCCATGGGATAATAACATCTAATTTTTCCTATAAATAAACACTTAACCCTTAAGACATTATCACTTCACATAATCACCAACTCAACTCTCTCCCTCCCTCACCTAGCTCTCGGCCGAACACCCCAGCCCCCTTACACCCACTTTCGGCCCTTGATCTCTCCATTCCAAGCTCATACACACTTCAAGGTCGAGTATTAGGAGCTTTGGAGCAAGCGGAACACGAAGGACCTCTCTCGTTAGCTTTTATCCACGCGTTTTTCTTCAAGAATCTTCCCTAGCCTTGAGCTAGAGGTATAACACTTAAAACTCATTTGTGAACTTATCTAAGGTGGTTAAAAGGATTTTTGTCGGATAAATATCGTTAACATGCAAAATGATGCATAAAAGTCTAGTAAAAACTATAAAAATGGTGGTTAATAGCATTTAACTTGTGTAAAAGTTGTAGTACTTGGAAGATGTGTTTATTTAGACCCGATCTACGATGTGGTAGCTCGGATCACCATTTAACCCGGTTTGGTAAAGTCATGGATCTTAACATAAGGCTATTTAGTAATGTTTAAACCTTAAAATAACATTCTGAGTTACTTTTTCAGCCGCCTTCTACAGGCTGTAAACAGACTTTAAAAACTCGAAAAACGGAATTTCAAAAGCCTAAATCGTGTCATTTCGAAAAACGAAGAAAATGGCGCTGGAATCGTATTTTTCTGATGTCGGTTACTATTTTAAAAACCTGTTTTCGTGACAGCAGCTAAGGCTGTTTGTTACTGCAGTGAAATGGGCTGTGCGTTTTCGATCACAACTTAAAACCCGAACCGAACCAGCCCCTGAAACTTTTATCTAAGATGGTCACGGATGTATTTGTGACCCTCAAACTGGAATTTCGAT
Organism: Helianthus tuberosus; assembly: GCA_030545235.1. Lineage (NCBI taxonomy): Eukaryota > Viridiplantae > Streptophyta > Magnoliopsida > Asterales > Asteraceae > Helianthus > Helianthus tuberosus. The sequence goes on from CM060370.1 coordinate 114,607,183, forward strand.
AAACGGACATACGAGGAATTTTTGACGACTTTTTCCGTAAACTGTGATCAGAATGTGACAAATCTGATCACAGTTCGGTAAACGATTTTCTGTAAATTATTGATAAGAAACTGGACCCCGATATTTTTATACAATCATTTTTGGGTCGATTAGGACGACCCGTAAAAATTAGGGAATTTTTGGAAAGGGTTAAGTATTTTATTTAGTCGTCCGAAAACAGTCCAGTTTCCACATATTGAAACTGTAACGACAAGGGTAGCGTTTCGCGTGTTAAAACGTAAGAGTTGATTGTTGATGATCGCGGGTTGTTTTCAAAAAGAAAATGATACGCTTGAGAGCGTGGCCACCTCCAGTTACAGAGGAAACTCTGGCGAAATTTTCTAAAACCTAACACTTAGAATTATTTACGCAACAAGTGTTAGAACTATTTTTGACATATTTTCGAAACATAAAATTTCGCCACGACTTTATTTACTAAATATTCGGAGGTGGGATTTTCACTAAGTTAACGTGATAAATATGTTTTGTCACAACACTGTTTATGATTCTTTTGTGAAAATGCATAAATATTATTTTAGAGTAAAAATAATATTTACAAGCGTTAATGATTCCAAAACTTTGCGAACGCTTTCACTATGATTATATAAGTTACACCGGTAATTACATTACCACACGAATGATAAAACGTAACTTACGCACATGTATTGTATCCCCCATCCTTGGGAAGGAAATTAACTACCAAGTATATACAGAATGTAAACACGAAATAGTTGTCTAACTATTTCCCAAAGACTTAAACTATAAAGCTAAGGCACGGCCGTCCGTCTAATAGAATTAGCACTTGTAGGTCGTCGCACAGCTTTCTGACTTGGAGTACTTGGTAGAGACGCACCGACTGTGAGTTCATGTCCCCCTTTTCTCTAACTGTTTTCAGTTTACTTAACTGCGGGGGTGAAATACATGTTACTATGATTTACGAGTACTTTACAACGGTATGTTTAACGTAAGGAGGTGTTATACGATCATGTGAGTGGATAGGAACAACATGGGGCCATTAGTCCTCATGGAGAGACCGAGGGACAGGAGCGGTAGATCTATCTGGGTGTAGCGAGCCCAGCCCCCGGCCAAACTAGAAACGGACCGTGGGGTGACTTTGTCCACATACTTTGCCGTGGCGAAATCTGCTAGGTTTGAGTCTCCCTATTTGCACTTCACATATGTCAGTGGCCTTGCAAACCATTGGTGATCACAAGTCCTCTTACACTGCTACATACCACAACTATTTTTATACTCACAAGTGTTTTACATACTCACTTACACATGAACTCGCTCAACATTATTGTTGATTTTTCAACTCACATGTATTTCAGGAAATTAAACGGATCTGGCACGGTATGGAACGTTTTCCGCTGCACTTGTCATGGAGTCATCAGGGTTTAGGGGATGTGTCTCTTTCCTGGACAAGACACAGTCCTTAAACCACGTTTATGTTATGTTTCAGTTTGTAATGTCTGTTGGACAAGGTTATGGTTGTTGGTTAAAACAATGGTATTGTGTTTGATTTTCAAAACTTAATGGATGACTTGCATGGTTTTTAAATTCATATAGCTTGTTATGGTTAAGCTATGGTATTAAGAAGTCACACCAAAATTTACCACGCTTCCGCAAAGCCAGGGTGTGACATGGTTGAACTGGGCAAAGACATTGGGTAGTTGTGCAGCAAACTGCTGAGCAATCAGGGCAGGCAACTCAGCATTTTGATTATTATTCTGAGGCTGAGGACGTGGAGGCATCTATAAGAAGGAAAACATCTGATCAGAACGGGATACATTTAAATCAGTTTAAAATCAATGAAGGCGAAAGGAAATACACAACAAGATGGACATCGTTTATTCCATGAATAAACAATATCAGCGACTAATCAAAGTAGTTGGGTCCTTATAACTTAATGAAGTCATGCTTTAGCCTATAAGTGGACACTCATCCCGAGAATTCCCAGGTAAGAACAACTGGTCTCGCGTCTGATGTGATATATACGAAGTGCTTGCCTAGAAAGAAAACTCAGAATACAGGCACCCACCCTTCCAGATTGCACGAGTTCGTTATTAGAGCCGAAGACTTTGACGAGAATAAAAATAGAGGAGGTTTTGAAAAAGATTTTTAAATCACCTGAGGACAGATGATGAACAACTTGTGTAGCCTAAAAGTTTAAATGAGAGAAATCCGTCGTGACGAGGCTAGGGTTTCAAGAGTAAGAATAGGGATAGAGACAAAGAAGCAGGCAGAGTATCTAGTGGATAGGGGTCCTAGGTAAGTTATAGTCTAGGTCAAAAGAAATTTCTAATAACCTAATTCCCTATAACCATGGCTCTGATACCAACCTGTGACACCCTGACCGGAGGCAGAAACGTCGAGGGCATCACGAAACATGGTAGAATGCAATAAGCACATGGTGATTAGATTTAAGTCGAAATATGATTAAGTTGATTTAGAGGATTGCATTCATATCCAAACAGTACTAACAAACAAACAACAAATTGTCCACAAAAGTCTTTGATTTTTATTTAGAAACTAAGGCACTTGTCTCGCAATCCTATGTGATCCAAAGAAAAGCCAACTTTAAGCATCATCACCTGAAACATATGTTAAAAACAAATTGGGTCAACAAACGGTTGAGTGAATTCATAGTGTTTTATTTGATTTGGTAATAAACAATAATGTGATATGAGATAAAAGTTCAACAATGTGGCATTTGATATGTTTTAAACAATTGAATGAAACAAGTCCCGCTTGGTGAACATTCAAACCTTTGTGACTGAACACGACATTGATCATCCAAACTTCCGCATTGAATAACATGAACAACAACAACAACAACAATAGAGCTGAACTGGAAGTTGGATGGGGCGTCACACCTATAGCGCTATAATGTACCGTTCGGCTTGATCGGAGTTAATGAACGTAAGGTTTAAGCATCAAGTAATCAAACAATTGCAAGGAAACAATCAAGATAGCCACAACAATGCAAATGAGTTTGTATCACATTATTACATATGTTTCACCCCGAAAATATTGTAAAACAGAAAATGGGGACTATGAACTCACTTTGTTTGCGAAATAATTCCAAACAAGTAAATGGATAAGAGTTTTGCGGGAACAAGACTTTCCACGTCACTCTAAAAACATGCACCAAACAAATATAGAACATAGCATCAACAAAAGGGCAAAACTGTAACTTTGTATAAACGGGTGACAAGGTTTAGGGCGTTTGAATGGTTTGACTAATCTGTTTGGGGAATACTTGGTAATTTGGTTATCCTCCAAAGGGATAACTTATGTAATACATTTTATATAAATACTAAGTTATACAAATAATGGGTAAAAATATTATTTGTATATTTAAAACAAATAAATATATATATTTAACTCAAAGTCGTATATATATATATATATATATATTTATATATAATTAACTTATAAAAATTTCAAGTAAACAATTCATATAAAATGAGAGTCACAACAATATAGTCCAAATGTTAAGTTTAATTTATAAAAATTATAAATTAATTTATGTGTTCCAAAAATATATATATTTTCAGAATAACATGATAATTATACAAATTAATTATCTATAATTCATTTAAGGCAGAATAATTAAAAATAACATTTTAATTATATAACAAGTATAAATCAGATTAAAAATAATTATCATAGTAGAAAATAAATATGTTTTAAATAAACAGTTTAATTAAAATGAAATAACTGGATAATTGTGTAAATAATTACCTAAATAATTATTTAAAGTAGAAAAATTAGAATTAATATTTTTAGATAATGACATGAAATAATACAAATTTTAAAATAATATTATGGCCTTTGATAAATTTTATATAATATTCTGGAATTAAAAAGAATAATTGCACATAATTGATTTTATAAAGTTTATTATCTAAAAATAACATGAAAAAATAATTAAACATGGTTTCTGATTTTTAATAATCTCAATATAACATGAATATTAATATAAAAATAGTTTTGGAAATAATTTACAACTCCGAATAATTAAATTAATACAATTAATTCTATAAAACATAAGATTTAACTGTTTGAATTATGTAAATATCAAAACAGTTTTAAATATTTTATAAAAATTTAGTTTCACAAGGTATACTATTAAAAATATTTAACATAAAAATTTCATAAATTAATTCCTAAAATTCGAATTAATATAAATATTTAAATTCAGAACAGTTTTTAATTAAAATAAAATAGATTTATAAAAACTTTTTAAGGTTTTATATTTTTATTAAATACAACAATATGTAAGGGATATATGATAAATATTTCGGATTTTATAACATTAACATAGAATTAATATGAATTAATGATTAACTGCTTAAAAATGAAAATTAAAATATAAAAATAAATCATCATCTTCCCCAATATCAAGTCAACAGAAGTCAAACCGATCAAATTAACCTATCAATCGTTGTTTATAAACAAATTAAACTAACAGGAACGATAAGCAGGTGAGGTTATACCGAATTGTCGAAAAAGAGGTCTCCGGTATCGATTCAGATGAGCTTCCGGCTAAGTCCGGTGGACTGTAAGTCCGACGAAGATACAGAGATTAGAACAGAGAAATTTACGAAGTGTTTGCGTGTTTTGAAAGGTGTAGTGGGTTCGTGAAGGTTGCAGGAATCATATAACGTGTTCAATTGATCCTCAAACAAACAGGTAATACCAATTCAGATTCCCACTTAAATTTTTAAAAACGATTTCCGATTTCGTAGACAGAATTGCATGTTTCGGTAAAATTGATGAGTTTGGACGGTTCATGATGTCGAGGAGAACAAGCAGGTGTGCATGTTTGTTCAGTGTGCGTTTGTTTGTTTGCGAATGGATCGATTCCGGCGATGTAAACGGTGTAAACCGTTTTGAATTTGAAGTTTTAATAACGGTCCCTGAAGTTTCCGTATTAAACTGAACAGGTCCCTCAATTATAACCAGAGAGTCTAACTAGGTTAGTGTTTAAAACAGGATTCCTTAATAACAAGTCTAACTGAGTTATTAAATCCGGTTAAATAAATTTTTAAAATGTCACGAACAATCCCTGGACTTGTTAACTGAAAATGTTAACTGAGTTAGTTTTTAAAATTGAATTCCTTTTATAAATTTCTAACCCGGTTAGGTTTTTAACTGAGAATTAGTTTTAAAAATGGCAAGAATGATCCCTAGACTTTAAGTTTGATAAAATGACCCAATGGTCCTTGGACTTTTAATTCAAAAATATATATATGTTTATTTTATATAAAATATAAGTTTTTCAAAATGACATTTTAGACCCTAAACTTTTAAAAGTTTTAAAACTTATATTTTTATTTATAAAACTAGTTTCAAAAATGTCATAAAGGACCCTAAACTTTATTATTTTCAAAATTTACATTTTTAACCCGAAACTTATAAGGTTTCAAAAATGACAATTTAGTCTCCGGACTTTTGTACTTTCTCAAAATGACGATTTTAGTCCCCGGACTTAAAATCAACGTTTTCAAGCAAGTTTCAAGAAATGACAATTTGGTCCCTCAACTTATACTTTTACAAAATGACACATTAGGCCCTTGTAATTAATGTAGCCTTGTTTATAAGCACGGAACTCAATAAAAATGCAAATATTCACGTGTTCGAGCCGGTATATCATGTAAGAGCATAAAGCAAAGCAATGAATCAAACAAATCGCATCTCAATATATGACAACTGCTATTTGTGCATCAACAAGCACATGTTTGAAAATCAAGGTTGTTACAAGCTCCATCCGAGTAAACATCTTCGCCTGCTTTGTTTTTCCTAGTGGGTTTGGGAACAATGTGTTGTAAAACAAAGCTTGCGGAGTTATAACTGGTTAATTTCAACTGGATGCGCTCATTTTCAATTTTAGCTTCTTGGAATTGAAGCTTCAACTTAGCAATTTCATCCAGTTGCTGATTGATTAACTCTTCTTTCTCTCTAAGAACACCGGTCAGTTGAAGATTTTCTTTGTCCGTCTTACCATTTCTTTCATCAGAATATTTAACCGTTCGTTTAAGCTTCTCAAAATTTTCTGAGATTTGACGATTTTCAAGAATCAATTTTTCATTTTCTTTCCTAATTATTTCTACGTCAATTTTATCGTTTTCAATTTTCTCAGTTAACTCTTTTAATTTTTCGTTCGAAGCTTTCAACAGTTTATCCCGGTTTAAAATCTGATCTTCAACACTTCTGACTCTACTAGTCAGTTCTTCAACCTTCTTACCACTAAGGTAAGCAACTGTACTACAAAATTTGCACTCTTTCATGCAATTTTTGCAGTTGTTCTCAGATTTACCATTCTTACCTGACACATGTGTATCATTTGTACTGACCTTATCTTTGGACTCAGTTCCAGAACCAGAAACTACCTCTAGTTCTTTTGCAGCTAGAACTTTGTCAGCCATCTTTGTCAGGTTTTCAGCGGTGAAATCCTGTGATGTATCAATAATTTCATCATCGATCTTCTTAGGATCCGGTTCTTTTGCTGTCTCTTTTTCTTTTTCTTTCTCAACGGCTTCTCCTCCTCCCCACTATTCTCTCTGTCTGGCTTCTTCTTCATCAGCAATTTGTTTAGTGAGAACTTCAAGATCAACAGTATCTGGATCCACAGCTATGTTACCACTAGGATCAAAATAACATTCTCTATCAGGATCCCATCGCCTTGCCTTCTTTGCTTCCATCCAGGTACGATAGATCTTGGCTTTCATGTATCGAGCTGTTTCCTTCCTGTTTACGTACTTCACTTCTTCAGTTCTCTTATCTTTAAATGGAACAATCTTTGCTGCAGTGAAGGCATAACCAACTGCATCTTCTTCAGGCAAAACATCACTCCAATCATATCCTTCATCGTCATGGAAAACTGCAAGTGTCTTGGATCTTTCTTTGGGTGCTTCCTCAATCTGCTTCATCATGGGAGGTTCTGCTTTATTCTGATGATAAATCGCTCTTTTGTAATAATCCTCTTGAAAAGGATTTGCAGTATCATCAGTGTAAGCATTTCTACACTCACGCTTAAAGTGACCTTTCTGTTTACATTTGAAGCACGTCACTTTAGACTTGTCAAATCCTAACTTGGTAGAAGGTCCACCAATAGACTGTCGTCCAGTAATCTCCATAAATCGTTGCGCTCTTCTCACTGCACTCGCCATACACCACCTTATATCGATCAGTTCCATCTCCTCAGGGTCGATTTGATCATAATCTTCCTTTGTTAGGTTGGTGTTGCCTATCTTTCCTGCAACGAGACTTTCGTACGATTCTAACACAGAGGCTAAAAACACCATTTGTTGTTTGGTAGATTCTTCGATAAAATTCTGACCATTCTTCAGATCTACAGCAATGTTACATTGAAATAGATTCTTAGGTGCAGATTGACTTTGACCCGTTGATGATGATCCACCATGATAGCCACTACTGGGAGTTTCTTGATTCATTGTGTTTGAACTTTCTGCAGAAAATGCTGTTCTTGGAGAACCAGTCTTTGGTAGATTTCCTCTATAGTACAACTCCACATTCTGCTGATAAGATGAGTTGTTAACTTTGCTAGATTTCTTGATCTCCAACTCGTGGCTTTCCAGTCTTTCTATAAGCAGATCAACCTTCAAATCCGCTGGCTTTATCGTATTCTTCAGCATCAATGCAAAATACTGCCAGTCTTGCTCATTCGGTAATGCATCAAACAATTTGTCTACCAGCTCTTCTTGAGTGTAAATGATTTCATTTCTAGCAAGCTCCATCTTTAGATGTCCAAATCTCTCAATCATTTTGGAAACAGACTCGTTCTTTAGACAACCAAACAAATCAAACTCTTTTCGTAACAGTTTCTTTTTGTTCTTAACTATTTCAGCACTGCCAATACATTTTATTTTTAATTTTTCCTAAAGGTCTCTCGAATCTTTATATTCGATCAGTGTGATAATGTCATCTCGTACAGATTGATGAAGTAGAGCAATACACTTCTGTTCAGCAACGTATCTTTCAATCTGATTTTCCTCTAAGTTCTCATAATCATCTCTCCCCATATCAAATCCATTTTTCAAACTTCTCCAACTGGGATAAGCAAACGCCTTAAGCCATTCCTCAAATCTTGTAGCCCACCGATTGTAATCTTCAATTGCCATCAACTTGGGCGGCTTGTTGTATGTTCCATACGCACTGTCTATGCTCATAGCATCTGAAAGTATTTTCTTTGCACTTGGTGTTGGTGGAGTTTCATTCGTGTTGTTCGATGTGCCGTCTCCCGAACAACTGGTAAAAGTAAATACATCACCAAAAGGATTCATGAAATCGTCCATCTTTCAAGTACCTGAAACAATCAACAAACACTTAGAAAAATTTTTGAAATTTTGAAAACAACAACTTCAAGCGGAATCAGTTGAAGCGAAATAGCTTCAAGCGAAATCAACTTTTAAGCGAGATAGCTTTTCAAGCGGAATAAGATTTTCCAAGCGGAAACAGGTTTTGAAGCGAAATCACTTATTTCGCTTGAACTTTCAAGCGGAATCTGAATTCAAGCAAAATCAGACAATAGTTTCAAGCGAAATTAACCAAATATGTAATTTCGCTTGGAATTACACTGATACTTTCAAGCGGAATAACTATGACGTCAGCATGTTCGAACAAATTTTCAAGCGAAATTAATCAATTTTGTCAGAATTTGTTCGATTTAAGGTCCAAAACTCTCAAGGGTTAGATAAAACTTTGTTTCGCTTGATATATGTCAAAATCAGGCCATTTCAACCGTTGAATTTTGTTCAAATCAGAAAAGAAGGTGTAGAAGTGTGAGAATCCGGTAAAAACAAGCTGAATTGGTATGAACTCCTCGTCCTGAGCTCTGATACCACTTGTTGGATCGTTCGGTGACCCTAATGAGTCAATCTGAGTAGTTCATCATCAAATACAAAGGCGGAATCAATGTAAATGATGTTAACACGGCTTGTTCCTTTCTAATCTTTATCTATTACTGATTTCCTGAGCTTTTACAGATCTGATTATAATTCGGCAGCACCTCGGCTCTCAAACACAAACTACTAATTCCGCTCCAAATGAACACACACATCACCTATTTATAATGTTGGTGATTCCGCTTGAACATGTCACATGTCGTTTCAAGCGGAATTACATGTGTTGATTTCGCTTGAAACTGCCATATCCCATTTCAAGCGGAATTACCTACTTTATCATATAAAATCCTAATTTCTACTCTGTTGTATGCTCGTTTATCCTATCTAGACATAAGACTCAATTAAGACGAAGTTAACACACACTAGATGCACCAACAATATATCCTAAAAACTTTCCTGCCCCCACTCCAAAATGGCATTTGGCAGGGTTCAGCTTCATGTTATATTGATCCAGGATATCAAATGCTCCCTTAATATCCTGGAGGTGATCCTCAGCCTTCCTAGATTTTACTACCATGTCATCGATGTACACCTCCATAGTGTCCCCCATCTTGTCTTTGAACATCGTGTTCACCAATCTTTGATATGTTGCACCTGCATTTTTCAAACCAAAGGGCATAGTAGTATAACAATAAATACATGTTGGTGTCATGAAGGTAGTATCCTCCTGGTCTGAAGGTTCCATTTGGATCTGCTGGAATCCTGAGGATGCATCCATGAAGGTTAACATTTCATGGCCGGCAGTAGCATCCACCATCGTGTCAATATGAGGAAGAGGAAATGGGTCTTTGGGACAAGCTTTATTCAAGTCTGTGTAATCTACACAAACTCTCCATTTTCCATTTTTCTTCTGCACCACAACTACATTCGCTAGCCATCTTGGAAACTTGACCTCCCTGATCATTTTGGATTTCAATAACCTTTCTACTTCTTCTTGAATAATCATATTTCGCTCCGGAGCAAATTTCCTTCTTTTTTGTTGGACAGGCTTGAATGACCTGTCAATACCGAGCTTATGAGTTATAATATCCTTGGAAATGCCTGTCATATCCTCGTGCTTCCACGCGAATGTTGGCATCCTGCATTTCAAAAAGTTAGTCAATTGATCCTCAATATCCTGAGGGATATTGGTTCCCACGAGCACCGAGATATCTGGATTATCTTGATCCAGGATAATTTTCTTTACATCCTGCTCTGAAGCCTCCACAATATCCTGGGCCCGCATCTTTAATTGCTATGCTGTATTAGGCTTGGTTGAGGATTTCATCGAGGATGAGTAACACTCCTTTGCTTCCTGCTGATCACTATCCACCTTGACAACCCCCCAAGGTGTAGGGATCTTGATGCATTGATGATAGATTGACGGCACAGCTTTCATATCATGGATCCATGGCCTACCTAATATGATATTATAGCAGGATAGCGAGTCCATCACACAAAAGCGTTGCATTGAGTTGACCCCTTCAACATATACTGGTAATTTTATCTCTCCCACTGTGTTCCTGGCCTCTCCACTGAACCCAACAAGTACAGTGGATTTTGAAGTGATATCCATTGGAGACACATTCATTCTCTTCAACGTCTCTCATTGGATTATGTTGATGAAGCTGCCATTATCCACCAGTATCATGCGTACAAAATGGTTAGCCACATATAACGTTATTACCAGAGCATCATGGTGAGGATCCTGGACAGTATCCCTGTCATCATTGTCGAAGGTGATCACTTTATCAGTTGTGAGGGTTGTCATCCTGGTTGGCTTTTCTCCTCTTTCGGCCTTAGCCTCCTTTGCATGTCTCTTGGCTGCAGAATATGAAGTCCCACAAATTTCGGATCCTCCTGAAATAAAGTTAATTATCTTGGCATCCGCAGGAGGTGATGCTGCTCGTTCAGGATCCTTCTCAGTATCCTGACCCTTGTTCTTCTTTCTTCCCAGGAGATCCTTCAGATATCCCTTGCTCAAGAGATAGCTTATTTCTTTCCTCAGAGCAATGCAATCCTCAGTAACATGTCCGAAATCCTCATGGAAGGCACACCATTTGGACTTATCCTTCCAATAAGCTTTTTGTTGATTCTTTCGAGGCCACCTGGCTTTATCTCCTAAACCCTACATAGCATACATCAGTTTGGGTATGCTAACAGAAAAACAATATTCAGATAATTCAGGATACTCCTCAGGATCCTCGTCTTCAACAACATTCACTTTCTTGCTGTCATTTCTACCATATGGCTTGGAGCTATATGGTTTATACGAGGATTCTGATTTCCTGTTGGTTGACTCATAGGTTGTGGACGAATTCATCCTTTCTTGCATCTTTTTGTCATCCTCCAGTCGAATATATCTTAAAGCCCTGTTCCGAGCTTCATCCAAGTTCCTGCATGGGTTCATTACAAGATCCTGGTAAAATTGAGAATCTTTTTGCAACCATATCTTGAAAGCCTGCACAGCTGTTGCAACATCAAGATGTGGAATGTCTACAGATTCCTGGCTAAACTTGTTCACATAATCTCTTAAGGATTCCTGAGGTCCTTGAGTTATCCTGTAGAGATCACTTGTTAGTTTTTCAAAACTCCGACTGCAAGAAAATTGACTATTAAATAAGTTGACTAAGTGAGAAAATAATGTAATTGAATGAGGAGGAACGTTTAAGAGCCATTTTAAGGCTGATCCTGTTAAGGTAGAACCGAAACCCTTGCATAGGCATGCTTCCTTGAGATCTGGTGGGATAGGGTTGATCTCCATCCTTTCCCTATACTGGGCAATATGCTCCTCAGTATTCGTAGTTCCGTCATAGAGCTTCATGTTGGGGGTTTGAAATCTTTTTGGGATTTCAGCATCACAGATAGGATGTGCAAACCGAGATATCTTGTGGCTATCTTGGGATACTTCTGGGATCGGCTGGACTACCCCAGGTACACTAGATATCATGTCCTTCAACTTTTGAAGCTCCCTGGAAAGTGCTGATGTCATACCTGCATCATGCAAAGACCCAATACCATTAGTAGCAAGAGTATTATTATTATTACATACATTACCAATCTGAGGATTCTGGCCATATCCTGAAGCATATCCTGAACTTCTCACAGTTGACACCCTAACCGAAGAGGGTATCTCAGGAATATGACTCTGGGAATGGCTAGGCACAATATTCCCCCTGTTATCCTCAATATACACTGCAGAACTGAAGTTCAAGGCCCTGGGTTGCAAGGTAGTAACAGTATCCTCAGCGGGCCTGCTTGAGCTGGATTTCAAGAGTTGTATCTCTCTTATCAGCATTTGGTTGGTCTCCTGCTGTTGCCTCATCTGTTCATGTACACTACCAAACAAAGTTAGAATTTCTTCATTAGAAGCTAAAACAGGAGCAGATCCTTGAACACTCCGAGTAGGTATAATATCCTGAGGCTGTGAGGAGGCTTGCGTCCTTGGAGGAGGTGGAGGAAGCACCGAACCCATTGTTGTAGAGGTTGTTGCAGACACGGTGGAAGAGCTCATGTTTGATCTCGAGGCCATTGAAAATAATGTAGCAAAAAAATTTGAAAATAGGAAACCAAGTAATGATTTTGCAAAAGCTTTTAGTAGAAATAGCACCACTTGCCCCATGGTGGGCGCCAAATTGTTTTGGTCAAAAATTACCTAAGCAATTTAGTGATCAAATTAGTTAAGTGAGGTAGTGTGCAAAGAATGTGTGTTTGAAAATATGCTGAGTTGGTTGTTTGCAAAAACAGTATTTAGGATATAGCTCAGGATATTGAGCTATATCTATAATCAAACAATGAACGAAAAGTAAAAGGGTGACACGAGTTATACGAGGAAAGCCCTTGATCAATCTAGATCGCTGGCACAAAACCTCGGGAGCTGACAATCGCAGCTGCCTTGTTCTTCTTATTACTTCAAACGTCAGGATACAGTGCAGGATATTGATCAGATCGCTAAGTGTTACAATGCTTTTTTTAGAAAGTGAGAGTTGCGAGAGAGTAGAAGTGTTTGAGAGCAGTGAGTGTTGTTGTGTCCTATTCGATCTGATATATCCGTCTATTTATAGCTAAGAAAAGAAAACAACATCTCCTATAAATGGGGGATGCCTTTGAATATTCTTTAGTTAACGTTGGAGACCAAGTAAAGCGGCTTCAACGTCTTTCTTCGAACAACTTGGACCGAGTCTTCAGGGGAAAAGGTCTTCGTGAACGTTGCAAGCTTGGACTCGTACTCCTGCACATAATCCGTTAGTGATCCTCAGGATACCATGTCAGGATGTTACCAATATCCTGAATCAGCATCCCGGGCATGAACATATATCATATAATCAAGATATAACTTAAGATATTATCCAGGATATGGGCTCATAATTTCACCCATAACATGAGTATTTCAACTTGTGTGCTTCATCCAGTACCAAGTCTCGTAGCCCACCAAAATATTGAATCCAGATCCTTCCCATGAAATATAAAGTGTCATCTTTGTTCGTTTCCATTTGTTTTTCCAATCCCCGCAAGGATTCTGCTTGAATATTCTTCGACTTTAGAGCTTCTTGTTGTGCATCGTACACTCGAGTAGTGAAGTTCGTTTGAATTGTTAACTCTAAAGCTCGTACTGTTAATTTTTTGACTCGTTCTTTCCGAATCAAAGCATCCACCAGAACGTTTGCTTTGCCGGATGGTACTTGATTTCAAAGTCATAGTCATTCAACAGTTCTACCCAGCGCCGTTGGCGCATGTTTAATTCCTTTTGATTGAATATGTGTTGAAGACTCTTATCATCGGTGAATATGGTACACTTTGTACCATAGAGATAATGACGCCAAATCTTTAAAGCAAATACCACCGCGCCTAATTCTAGGTAGTGAGTGGTACAATTATTTTCGTGGACTTTTAATTGTCGCGACGTGTACGCGGTGACTTTTTCATGTTGCATTAACACACAACCCAAGCCTTGGTGCAATGCATCACAATACACCACAAAGTCATGTGTACCGTCCAGGAGTGATAAAAATGGCGCTTGGCATAGTTTGTCTTTGAGTAGCTGAAAAGACGTTTCTTGTTTTTTACCCCAATTGAACTTTTTATCCTTTTACGTGAGAGAGGTTAGCGGTTGAGAAATTTTAGAAAAATTCTCAATGAATCTTCGATAGTATCCCGCTAAAGCCAGAAATTGTCTTACCTCCGTTGGGGTCTTTGGGGCATTCCAGTTCTTTATGGCTTCAATCTTAGATGGGTCCACATGTATTCCGTTCTCGTTCACCAAGTGACCGATAAATTGCACCTCACGAATCCAAAATTCACATTTTGAGAACTTGGCATACTGTTGTTCTTTCTTAAGTAGCTCCAGAATAGTTCTCAAGTGTTGTTCATGTTTCGCCTCGGTTCGTGAATATATTAATATGTCATCAATGAATACGATCAGGGACTTGTCGAGGTATGGTTTACATACCTGTTATGGGTGGAATTCGGAGCCCATATCCTGAATTATATCTTGAATATATATTAGCTGTTTACAATCAGGATACCGGACCAAGATATTGGTAACATCCTGATGCAGTATCCTGGTAGTTGCTGATAATTCACTTGCAGGTTGTGCTTGCAAGATCATAACGTTAACAAGGAATCATTCTCCTGAAGACTCGCTCCATTTGGCTGAGAAGTCGACGTTGAAGCCGGAAGACTAGTTCTCTAACGCTCCAAAAGGAATATTCTGGAGGACCCTAAGATTTTTGGAGAGTTTGTTTATTATTTGTAACTATATAAATGGATAGCCAGATCACTAGGTCACACACTACACAATAGTTCTCGAACTCGTACAATTCTTTCTTACATTTACGCACTAACACACGACACTAGCAATCTTTGTAACACTTAGTGGTGATCTGAGCTACATCCTGCATTGTATCCTGAATATTCAAGCAATAAGAAGAACAAGGCAGCCGACAATTGTCAACTCCTGATGTTTTATGCCAGAGATCTAGATTGATCAAGGGCTTTCCTCGTACATCCCGTGTCCACTTTTACTTTTCAGCTCATTGTTTGATTGTTGGTATAGTTTCACATCCTGAGGCTATATCCTGAAACTGTTTTTATAAATGAACAAACCAGCATATTTTGCACAAGCATTGCTAGCACACTACCTCACAAACTAATTTGATCACTTAATTGCTTCGGTAATTTTTGACCAAAACAATACCCGATTCATTAAATCCATGAATACGGCGGGAGCGTTTGTTAAGCCGAAATGAATAACAAGGAACCCGTAACGAGTCCTAAACGTTGTCTTAGGAATTCTTTCCTCTTGAATTCTTAGCTGATGGTATCCGGATCTTTGGTCTATCCTGGAATAGAAGTCGGAACCTTATAATTGATCGAACAAGTCGTCGATCCTCGGTAAAGGTTCCCCTAAAAATGGAGGTTTCCCATGTTTTTAAAACATGTGTTTATTTTCTCTTCATCATCCAAAATCAATTCCACAAATTTCACAAACAACATACACTAAATTTACCATGAAAAACCTTATGATGAACTTGATCTTTGTTAAAAATGTGTAGTATTTTAGATCTACACTTTACATACAAAGGTCTTTCAAAAATAAGTGTTCTTGTTTAATTTCTACAATCTTTGTGTGAAACTTTATTTCACTAAGTAAACCATCCATAAGTTTTAGGGTTTTAAAACCATGAAAAACATATTCTAAAACCATCTTTATGTTCATCATCAAGTCTCATCATGGATCTTTCAAGACCCATGCTTAACATACTTGAATCTCTCAAAAATAAGTTTCCTGATGAACTTTTTACAAACTTTTTATGATGTTTAGTCTCATAAGTTAGTCTTACATGGACTTAGTTTCTTCAAGAGCACAAGAACATGTTTAAAAATCATTTTGCAAGCTTACATAAAGGCTTTTCAAGTTCTTCTTCAAGTTTAACCATGGATCTTTCAAGATCCATGCTTAAACTTGTTAGATCTAAGCTTCTAACAAGCTTTAACATGATAGATATACACATACACACAAGATTCAACAACAACAACTTCATCACATACATCAAACTTCACTAAAATCACTTGTTTTTCTTTAGATTATGTTAGATCTTCATGTCTTCATACTTTAAGGTTTAGTTTCTTTGAAAGTGTAACTTGTACATAACACTAATATGAAGTAAAATAGAGTTTTTGAAGCTTACTACTAGCTCTAGTGGCTAGGGAAGTGGCAAGAACAAGATGAAGAAGAAGAATGAAGAAATCAAGTGGATAAAAGCTCCTCCAAGTGGTCCTTGAACTTCCAATGCTTCACACCTTCATAGATCACCTTTTTACACCTTGTGATAACCTTGGATTGCTTGTAAGATGGTTGAAAATGGAGGTGTATAAGTGTGTGTGTATGTATGGCCGAGAGTTAGAGAGAAAGAAGAGAGAAGAAGATGAAGTTGGTAAGTTAAGAAATGATAATGTTTTTCATCTAAGGGTTTCTTATAATTCATCCTCCAACAAAAGTTTAGTCCAAGGGTTATAATGTCCAATATCTAGTTAACATTAGGAATATTAAAATAAAAAGTGGGTGTGGGTCCCTTGGGGCCTGTTTCAAGAAGGTGGGGGGTAGAGTGTAAGTTTTTGGAAATTGTGGGTAGAAGATGTAAGTTTAGGTGTTAATGGAAGGTTAAGTGTGTTTATGTGTTTTTATGAGTTTTAGTGTGTTCTAGCATCATAACTAGCTTTATATTACTAAAACAAT
Organism: Helianthus tuberosus; assembly: GCA_030545235.1. Taxonomy (NCBI): domain Eukaryota; kingdom Viridiplantae; phylum Streptophyta; class Magnoliopsida; order Asterales; family Asteraceae; genus Helianthus; species Helianthus tuberosus. The sequence continues at coordinate 114,623,872 of CM060370.1, forward strand.
GCTTCTAGTCTATTTTTGGTGTTTTGGGTAGTGTCCGGTTATTCGTTCGGTTATCATTTCGTTAAAGTGCTAAATTGCGCAGTTTTGTAAGTTATGAGGTATCTTTTATGACAGTTTTCATCCCCGACACTTTACAAGTTATTCTGGATATTAAAACCTTAATTCTGCATAGTATTTTTGATGTTTATTTGCTGATTTTTGCTAAATTCTGCATTTAAAATGCGTTTCATGTACCTTTAATTGTCGGTTTTAGCTTCCGGAAAGTGTTTATATTAACCTTTGTTCACCTACTTAATTTCCAATGTATTTTTGATGTTGGACCTACTTCTAAGTCGTTTATCTATTGTCTGATTATTTTCTGCAGACATGCTGACGCAACTTGTCTAACCGGTGAGCTTACTAATCAATTAGACGCAACGTTTAAAGTATTGTATGATGTGACAGTTAATATATGAAACATGCATGAATTCAATTGTATATCAATTAAGAACATAACGTTGACGTGTAATCACATAAATGCAGGTAATAAATATTAATTAAAATAGTACAGAAATTACCGGTTGTGGGCCAGTTGTCACAGATTCTCGGTAGTGGGTACCGATTTTTAATCGTAACCTTGTTCAATTCTCGGTAGTCAATGCACATATGCATTGATCCGTCTTTCTTCTTGACAAATAGTACCGGTGCTCCCCATGGCGATGAACTAGGTTGTATAAAACCCTTGTCAAGAAGTTCGTCCAATTGTTTCTTCAGTTCCTGCATCTCCGTTGGTGCTAATCTATAAGGTGCCTTGGCAATGGGTGTCGTTCCTGGTATAAGGTAAATCCGAAATTCAATCTCTCTATCAGGCGATAATCTAGGTAATTCTTCTGGAAAGACATCTGAGAATTTAAATACTACAGGAATATCTTTTAATTCTTTCCCTTTAGTGTTAATGATTATGGAAATCATATACACTATTGCTCCTTTCCTTGCACAACTTGTAGCTTTTATTACAGAGATGAATTTTGTTGACCTAGTTGGTTTGTCTCCTTTAATTGTGATCTTTTCACCCTTTGGTCGACTTACTTGTACAGACTTTTGATCACATAAAATACTGGCATGATTGGCTACCAACCAATCCATTCCAAATACAACATCGAATCCAGCTAGATTCATTGGGTAAAGGTTAGCAGAAAAATTATGGTTTAGGATTTCTATCCTTGCTCCCTGCAATATTTCACTTATCTTAATGGAATCTCCATTTGCTGTTTCCAACAGACAGTCTTGTTGAAGTTTAGTTAATGGTTGGTTGAGAAGTTGGTAGAAAGAAGTATTGATAAAACTTTGGTTTGTACCAGAGTCAAATAATACTTTGGCAAAAATATCATTAACTAAAAACATACCGGCAATCACATCCAGAATCATCTTGGCTTCTTCAGCTGTTAGAACGAATGCTCTGGCATTCTTCTTGGGTTCTTCAGTTGCCTTAGCTTTGCTGGTTGTTGCTAGAGCTAGTTTCGGACAGTTCGGTTTAATTTGACCAGCTTCTCCACAATTGAGCATAGCCTATTGCTAGCTTTTGTTCGACATTCTTCTTCCTTATGTCCGGGTTTCTTTGCAGAAATTACAATACCTTGCACATTTTCCATAGTGCTTCTTTTTACAAATTTTCAAGTAAGGTGCAGAGGAAGAACCTGTACCTTTCCCACGGTTGGAATTACCATAGTGAAAATCTTTGGTAAGCTTTTGGGCTAGGTTCTTTCTCTGGTTTTCCTCTTGTGTACGTACCAATTCATCAGTCAGGGTGTTAGCTAGTTCTACTGCTTCTTCTATGGTTTGGGGTCTAGCTGCCTTGACTACATGTCTGATCTCACTAATTAATCCCTAAATATAGCGGGAGATCAACACTGGCTCAGGCGAGGCTAAGGTTGGTACTATCCTAGCATATTCAAATAATATAGTAGTGTAACCTTTGCAGTCTATTCCAGTCATTTTAAGATTTAAGAACTTATTGGTAATTTGTTCTTTTTCATGAGGAGGATAGAATTTCTTTCGACTATCTCCTTAAAGTTAGTCCATTCCATATTATAAACTCTGTCACTTCCTCTAGACTGGAGAATGGTATTCCACCACTCTAGGGCTGCATTCTTAAAAAAGATTAGAAGCAAACATAATCTTATCTTCATCTGCACATTTACTTATTTTTATGGCTGCTTCTATCTTTTCTATCTAATGTAAGGTTGCAATGGCTCCTTCATTGCCTGAGAATTCTATTGGTTTGCAGGCCAATAATTGTTTATAAGAACAACCATAAGAAATGGTTCTTCTTTTTGGAATTGGAGCTTGGATCAGTGGTCTTTGATTTTCGTTCACACTATGACTTGGTTCAGTGGTTTAACGTTTACTTCCAGTTACAAATTTATTTTCTGCTTCTTTAACAGTCTTGATAATATAGGGCATAGCATCTATAATTCCTTGTGCGACTATATGTTTGATGGCACTATTATTCACTTAGTTTCCATTATTATCATTATTCTGGTTTCCCTGATTTACTTCGTTCGACATCGGAATTGTAAACATTTATCAGGTATCAATATCACAGAATAAAATTTATACAAACAATCACACAAGCAGATTGATCGAAAACGTCGGACATTGCGACTTTACTCTTTTTATATATATCTATATGCATCGATTACAAATTACAACTGAAAATTAAACACACTAGTAGTTATGCATCGATATCTATTTTAGTCTATCTATTTTAGTTGGTTATATATATATATATATATATATATATATATATATATATATATACCTCTTATCAAAATACAAAATTACACACATATCCATATATTATTCTAGGTGTCGTGTATCCCATCCTGTATCTTACGCTCATTTTATTTCCAAACTTGCTTCTCTCCTATCTGACGGATTATATTTCCTTCTTCTACTAACTCGTCACCATATGAGCGAAGTTCTTCCAAATTTTCTTGGCTCATAGGTGGCATAGGTGCTAGTACTGGATCAGGGTATCGAGGTATGGGGTGTCCGTAAGGGTATGGGTTTCTTATTACACTCTGCATATACCATTCGCTGTTCTAGAATGGGTCTAAAGGGTTCAGGTCGGTATACTGAGCTATGGGGTTTGGTGGAGGAATTCTGGGGATCTCATAGGGTCAACATTTGGGATTGGGAATTGGTCCTCTTGATTGGGTTCTAACATTTGATGGTCTGGAAATAAGGGTAACAGTGGTGGTTCAGCTATCTGGTGTTGTAGTGGCTAACATATGAAAATCTGCTAACTGTCTATCAAGTTCCTCCTCCCACACTGGCCTATTAACTGCTTCCTAGGTTTGTGCATTCACTTCCCTATTGGCCTTCGCTAGTGTTCTCTGTTGTTGTAATTTCTTCATCCTTTTCCTCCTCTCATGCTTTCCTCTACTAAACCATCCTCTCTTTTTAGGAGGGCATAGCTCCTCAGATTGTGCCTTAAAGATAAATATTCCTTCCCCAGTATTAGCTGAGTATACTGAGGGGATTGGCTAAGATGAGGTTCCTTCATCTTTTGGAGAACTAGCTAATTGACGATAAGTGTCGGATGTACCTTGTTCACTCATACTGTAAACTAACAATTTGTCAAATAACACAAAATAATAATATACATATTTACACATAATCACATAAGTTATTTCCAAACATAATTTATTTAAAATTTAGGTATTGGCAGAACACCTCGTTGGCTTAAACCAGTGGCTGTAGCTCTGATACCACCTTCTGTCGCAGGCCCCTACCCCTGCCCCGAGAGCGGGTGCCGCGAGACCGGATCAAGTGGTATCGGTGTTTATAAATTTGGCAGCGGAATTCAAACATCAGGACCGTAGTTAGGAAATATATATATCAGAGTTTAAAACACCAAACATTTATAATAAATAAATGGGATAAACCCAAGTTTCCATTACAATACATTTATAGGGATAGATCCAAATTTATTAAAAACAAAATCTCCTTTTTATTTAGGTAACTTTTATAGCCACTTTTCTAAGCCTTCAATGCTCTCCATCTGGTTCTATTAGCTTCACATTAAGTTACCTGAAACGCATTTTAAAAAGGTTTTATCAGCAAGAAATACTGGCGAGTGGATCCCAGTTTAATCAACACAATCTTACAACTTTACAGTATTAAGATTTACAATGCTTATATCTATCCAATTATTCAATACAGCATTGCTACTGGGCAACCCTTGTCCCCCGTGCTTGCGGTCATGCTACTATTTGCAATAGTAACGAGTGTCAAGTAATGTATACAAAACCCCACATACTGATGATAATTGTAGAATTACATATACTTAATCACTGTAAGTTTCTGGATAAATATTTACGGTTTTGTAAAATATTTGACATACAAAAAGGGTTTATAAAAAGAGAATGTACTCACAAAAAGGTGACAAAATAAGATGTACTCACATTGCTGACTTAGATAGTACTATAGCTTCCTGATGGTTCTCCTGATTATTATCTATTAAAAATTTAACAATGCACACGTGTTAGTAAGATAACCCAAATCACATTAGCCATACAACATGAGATAGAACTCCAACGACTGAGTCAGGCAGAGCCTTGAGATGCGTTATGGAGCCCTAGATCAATCGGGTAGGGTAACAAATACGTGATCGGGGGTTATAATACTTACAACGAGGCAGAGCTTTGCTTTTTAGGGGTATTATTCCCGAGTATAATTGCCTATCAGAGAATTTAGAAATGAACGACAATCAAAAGAGGCCTGAGGCCCCTTTTATAGGGCTGCTCGTATGGCGGCTTGTGAACGAGTTGTAGGACCGTAAACGACTCCCGAATGATTGCGAAACGACACGTACGACGTGCGGAATCCATGCACATGTGTGGATCGAACATAAGAACGTAATAATATCAAGATTCTATAAAAGATCTAACAATGTTTACACCTTGAATCTCTTCTCTTGCTACTTTCTCTCTCTAGAAGCTCTAAGCTCTCCAAAGTGTGAAATGGCAAAAGTCCTAAAATTAAACATAAACCTCCTATTTATAGGACATGGCAATAAGGAAGGTTTCCTTATTTACAATAATGCCATTCCCCTATTTCTACATAATAAACCTTGTTTATGCTCAGTTTTTTGCTACGTTTCGGATTGACGGAGACGATAGACATTCGTGCACTCACAGACTCCCCTTGGATATTGCAGCAGTCAATCTCATAGCATCTTGTCTTTTCTCTCTCTCTCTGAGTCTTCTTGAAGATTTGATATCTTCAGCAACCACATACTCTCTTTTGTTCGAACAGACTCCCCGTGGATCTGTCTTCAGCTTTAGCTACTCCCTCTTTCGGTTAGACTTTTCCTTCAGGCTCCCCCTTTCGTTAAGCTTCCGTGCTTTAGGATCGACACCTAGTTCTTTGGTTACAAGCTCCCCCTTGCGTCTAGCTCGTCTTCAGACTCCCCCTTAGACTCGGTTATCGAGATCGTAATCTGGTTTAACATCTGTAATTTCTCAAACATTTATAAGAAATTTGACAATATAAAATTTGAAAACCTAACTCTCAGGATAAGCTGGAGCATTTCAAATATGTGACAGTGAAAGCTTTTTCAGTTTTCTTAGGAATGATAACATGGCTTTTAAAATCTTTTTGGATAAATAATCTGGCTCTATTCCATAAATGTAACAACATGAATTTCTCCAGAATTACTTGACTCTACTCCCCATATCAAATGACTTTATAGATTTGACAATTTTAAACATCCAAAACCTTCACGATTAATCATCCAAGTCCAAATTAATGACCTTGGAGACTTCACAAAATGTTTTTGATTTTTGTTTTTAAAAACTTCAAGTTTCAACTTAATGAACTTGTTTATTTTCAGAAACACGTTCAGCATACTTAGATTTTGAAACTCAACTCTCAGACATCGATTGTCGAAAATAAAGTAGAAACAAAATCTTTTTGTATTTTTCTGAAAATTAAAGCAGTAAAGTAATATTTACAGACAATATTTTGTTTGAGTTCATGTCAGAGGATCATATCAGTTTTTGACAAATCACTAGCACTGTTGAGCTATTAACACTTTAAGTTCTAAATGATTCACTTAGATTGTCAGTATACTGATCCACTAAAATTTTCACACAAAGTTCAATTGATTCGAGATACGATTTAGTGTTTTAAGAACTAACTTATTCGCGTGTCCCACCTAAGAATATACTCCCGTATCAAGATTCCCTAGATTCAGTCTTACAGGTGAATATACCATAATGATATATGTACTCTGGGTTAGTGCGAGACCTTGAGAGCTCAGGTATTAACTACCGTTCAGTCAAAGAGATGAAGACTCGACTTGAGGTGTGTTCCCTTTTGGAATCTTCTTTACAACTGCACTTGATTCATATCTTTCGATATTTTATCAATTTTTATGCAGAGGGTAAGCTTTTTAAAGCGCGTAGAGTATTATACGAAGTCTAGGCTATTGCTTCCGCAATATCAAAAGACCAGGTATAATACCCCAGATATCAAACAGTATAAAGACCTAGTATCTCAGAATCAGGCAATCTCTCAAACAAGATTTCGGGGGTTACCCATATATCTGAGAGATGTTCCCCACGAGATAAGTAAGTATTTGATATTTAGGTTTATATCTCGAAATCAATCTACTAAGCGTGTAAAAACCTACTGGATATCATCAGTGAGACCGTTTATCACATTTGACTTTCCATTTCTTTAGCGTACTGTGATTGTCTAGTGATGTACTATCATTTCCTCTTTTTACACAAAACTCTTTTTGATTTTCTATTGTTTTTGGCTTTTTCAAATTTTCAAATGTTTTTGTATTTTCTGACAACATTTACTCCTCCTAAAATTCAAAACATTTAAGAAAATTTGATAACCGATGTAGATACCTTTGTCTCACCATCCATTTTCTGCATCATATGCTCTGTTTTTGCAGGAAGTACCCCCATGATTTACAACACATTGATATTTGACAGTTTGAAAACCGTTTTTCAATCTTGTGAAATTAATCATGTTTATTCCGCCGTGAGGGTTTCGGCATATTCACTCAACATCAATTTTTGAATTTTTTTTTTTGACAAAATTTAAAACAAACATATTTTTTTTTATTTTCAATTTTTGACAGAATAAAAACATATTTTTGGTTTTTAAATTTTCAATTTTTAGGGTTTTTGAAAATATGGTTTATTTATGTACAAAAATGAACAAACTCCCTGTTTCAGTTGCAGGGACCAACAGCCTCCTCCTCTTGTTGTGACAGGATGCTCCAATACTCCTCTAGTTGACATTCAGTTGTCTTCGGGAGCACCTACACATTCACACTAATTTGATCATTTGAACAGTGCAACCCAGGCCTGCTTGACCTTGGGTATTGTCACACAATAAGAATCATTCAAGTTCGGAAAATCTTTATCATTTTTCACAAATGTATTTTCATTCTGATTATCACTCACATAAGCCTTTTGTTTCTTTTCCACCCAAGCTTATCCTTTTGAAACATTTCTTTTGTAAAATCTTGATTCATTTTGATTATTTTTTATTTTGAACAACAACTTTTGGTTTCCAAAACTGGTTTGGTTTTGTTGCATCAACATTTGTTTCCCAACTTTTTGTTGTTCTAAATCTGGGTGTCACCGGTTTCCATGTTTGTTGTGATTCAGTCTTTGACATTTTTGGCCTCCAAGTTTGTCTTGAATCAAACTTGGTTGACTTCTGATTCACAACTTCAGACTTCTTTTTCTCAACACCAACATGTTTTGGATTTAGACACTTACGACTGAGATGTCCAATTTGGTTACATTTAAAACATGTTCTCTTTGAGACATCTTTGACCTGTTGTTGTTGCTTTTTCTGAGCATAGAACTCTTCATTAGACTGCCGACTAAATTTGAGTTCTTTCTCTTCCTCAGAACTTATTCCATGAACAAAGTTCATCTTTTTCAAATAGTTTGGCGTTTCATTTCTTTTCCAATTTTGTTACTTTTTATAACCCAACCCAGCCTTCATGTTTTTCTTTTTGTAACCAGGTTTGTTATAAAAAGTTTTCTTGCCTTTTCCAGCATATTTTGAAATCTCAGATTTTTCAATTTCAATCAACTTGAACACTTTGTCAATCTTTTCTAAAATCACATTCTGAATCGGGACTTCAAGATCTGAGAATAATTTGTCTGATCTAATCATGGTATAAACCAATCCTTTTGAATCATCATTCGCATTTTTCTCAGATTTTGAGTTTTTCAGATAACCTTCATGAAAACTACCTTCATTTTCATCTTGTGATTCAGATTTACCTGTTTCAATAGACTCTTCTTTTAAAACACTTTCAACGACCTTACCTACCACATCTTAATCACTAGAATCATCAGATTTGGAATAGGTTATGTCAATGTTATCTGGCAATTGATCAACCATGTTGAAAGCTTTTTCCACCTTCTCGTCATCATAGAATGTAAATTTTTCCTAAAACGGTGGTGGAACCTGATGATACTCTGAGCCAATTCCTTTCTTGTTTTGCTCAGAATCTTTACAATCCGGTTTTAGATTGAAAATGCGTTCAAGAACATATGATGAAGCGTGATAACTGTGTAACTTGTTGTTATCTTGTTTTAAATAAGCTATTTTGCGCTTTAGCTTAGCAACATATTCAATGTAAGAATTTACAACTTGTTTTATTTCACACTGTCGCTTAAGCATATCAGATGTTTCAGAACAATGTTTCAATCTTGATTGAACAAGTTTCATTTGACTCTTCATGTCTTCATATGATTCTTTTGTAATATGGTATGCAAGTTTTATTGAATCATACTCTTTTTTCATCTCTTGAAACAAATTTTCTTTTTGCAAACACTCTTCAGTCATTTTTGAAACCTTTTCTTTCAAACTCTCATTTTCTTTTTCTAAAATCTTGCATTTTTGTGTTATCTTTTCGTCATTATCTTTCAAAACTTTTTCGTTTTCTAACATTTCTTTTCATTTTTCTTTGAAAACTTTTTCAATTTTAGTAAATTCTAGATCCCTTGTTCTGAATTTTTCATCTTTTTCAGTACAAGCACTGCACGTTTCCATGCATTTCTTGCACTGTTCAACAGTTTTATTTAAGATTTCAGATTCAGTTGAAGTATTTACCTCAGTGATTGGCACCTTAGTCTTTTCTTCAGTCTGCTTCTGATCTGCTTCTTTCTTCTGTTGTTCCTCAGCAGCATCATCAGCATCAATCACTTCAACGGATCTTTCAAGCTTCTCATCAGCTTTTTCTTTGTTCTTCAGATCTTCGTTATTCTGCTGTTCTTCAGTAACAGCTACTTCTGCTGGTTCTTGTTCTTCTTTACCAGCTACTTCTTCTTCCTTTTCACCTTCTACTTTCTCTTTCTCAGCAATCTTTTTCAAATCATCCACCAGATCATCAACATTCTTCTTCATTCTTTCTTCATCCCTCTTTTTCAGACTTGCTGTCATTACATCTCTAATTATCTTGTCCAACCTTTTCAGATAATTTTTATCTTTCGCGACATTTGAATAATATTCGTCGGACAGAGGAATAACAGCCAGTTAATCATTGTACACTACATCTCGTCTATGAACAACTGGATCTCCATTTTGGTTGATGTAACACTCTCGCTTCTTGTTGTACCTTCCATAAAACTTCGCTCTCAAACTCTTCATGCATCTTTTCAATTCTGCAGTCTGCAAAAAATCTTTCTCGATCCGTTTTCTCTTTCAGAATTTCTTCTCTCGTTTTCTCCTTTATCTCAGCAACAAAAGCGTTCTGTTTTACTTCAGCCACTAAAGCAGCGTTAAATCCATACTCTTCTTCTGGAAGAAAGTCATTCCAGTTGAATCCTTCATCATCTTGGACCACTACAAATGCTCTCGATTTCTCTTTCTTAGAATTGTTTTCAATTTGTTTCATCTTTGATGGTTCCTCTCTGCTCCTGTGATAGATCGCTTTACGATAGTAATCGTCTTTAAAAGGATTAGCGGTTTCTTCAACAGCAGAGTTTTTGCATTCTCTTTTAAAATGACCCTTTTGTTTACATTTAAAGCATGTCACTTTTGATTTGTCGAAGCCCAACTTTGTTGATGGTCCACCGATTGTTTATCTGCTAGTAATTTCCATGAACCGCTAAGCCCTTCGAATGCAGCTAGCCAAACACCATCTCAGATCAATGAGTTCCATCTCCTCCGGATCTATCTGGTCGTAATCTTCCTTTGTCAGTTCAGAATTTCCAATTTTCCAGCCACCAGACGTTCGTATGATTCTAGAATCGATGCTAGAAAACTCATTTGTTGTTTAGCAGAGTTAATGCTCATTGCTGGAGAATTTTTCAGCTTTAATGCAATGTTGCAGAGAATCTCATCGGGTTCTTTAGAGTTTGAAGATGAAAGATACCCTGGATCATAGCTTGATGTGCTTTTTGAGAATCTTTTGTCTTTTCAACACTGAATGCAGTCTTTGGCGATTCACTGACTTTCATCGAAGGTACACTGCCTTTGTAGTAAAGACCTACATTCTGTTGATATGATGAATTGCTCATCTTGCTTTGTTTCTGCAATTCAAGCTCGTGACTTTCAATCTTTTCAATCAAAGCTTCCAAAGTAATCGTATCATACAACACATCATTTTTCAAAATAAACACAAACGTTTGCCACTGATCAGCTCGTGGTAACGCTTCAATGATTTTATCAATAACTTCCTCGCGTGTTTTAGTTATCCCAAACCTGTTAAGTTCAATTTGTAAGTAACAAAATATGATATCCCACATCGGTTGTGAAGGGGAACGAAGGCTTCCTTATAAGGGGCTTGATACCTTCACCATCATGACGCGTTTTAAAGCCGTGAGGGGCGGATGCTGAGAGTGTGCTGGCTGCCAAAGCGGACAATATCATGGTGCGGTTACGCTGGGCTGTTACAGATGGTATCAGAGCCAGGGCCGGACTGGTGGTGCCAGGTCCCGCGAGGACGCTGGACCCCTTAAGGGGGATGGATTATGATATCCCACATCAGTTGTGAAGGGGAACGAAGGCTTCCTTATAAGGGGCTTAATACCTTCACCATCATGACGCGTTTTAAAGCCATGAGGGGCGGACGCTGAGAGCGTGCTGGCTGCCAAAGCGGACAATATCAAGGTGCGGTTACGCTGGGCTGTTACACAAAACCGCTTGGTCATTTGCCTCATAGATTCACCTTTTAACCTATCAAACAAATCAAATTCTTTTTTAAGTCATGCAATTTTGTTCTTTTTGATTTGTTTTCCTCCCTCGGCTTTTACTCTCAAAGCTTCCCAAACAGATTTTGATGAACCATCATGATTTAACTGTTGGACTCTGTATGCCCAAGACACATATTAAATCGATGTGGCTAGTACGTTATGATCCAAGTCGAGTCATGCCCAAATACAAGCTAGACAAACACTTATAATATTTATTTATGATATGATCAAACAAATAAATATTAACGTTTATAATATTTAGAAATTGGTTTTCTAAATAATTGCACTTGATAAACTAATAAATTATATGGATAAATTATTTTGAGAGAATATTTTATTTTGTTATTTAATGGGTTAAATAACATTTTAAAAGATTGTATAAGTCTTGTAAACACATGGTGTTATATTTATAAAAGTTATAAATATATAAACCAAGACTTAAAATACAAAAAGGAAAATTGAATTTTTTTAAAAACACCCCTATAGGGCCGGCCCCAAGTGGGTCTTCCCACCTCTTTTTTGACCAATCAATTTACATGCATTTCTTGGAAAAAGATGTAAGATGATTTGGTGAATAAAGGGAGCACTTCTCACAAGTTTTCATGGACTTTGGAAGATCATTTTTGAAAAGATTATTAGAGTTTTTGTTCTCATAATTTTCGGCCAATATAGTGCCATTTAAGGAGATCATTTTCTAGTGTAAGAACTTGTAAAAGACTCTCTAAAATCGGCCAAGGTGTGGTTATCCAAGATGGTTTTCAAGTTGGTAATTTCAAGTGCAAGAACTCTCTAAAAATGTCCCTTAATTTCGGCCAAGGGTTGGTTCCAAGAGTGTGATTTTTCAAGCGAGTTCATGTGTCACACCCCGACCACGTAAAACAACAAATCGTGGCGGAAACGTCGGGGAGTGTTGTAATAGAATTATTGTTTCACAACCATGGACACAAAAAGTTTCATTTTATTGATTCGTTAGGTAATTTACATTGTTTTAAAACAAGACAAACAAGTTACATATCGGCTATCATTGTTATTATGTCATCACTAAGGCCTCGTCCAGATCCTATGTGACTCATACATCCTAGCCGTCAACATCACGCAACATCACCTAAAACATATGTAAAAAGAAAGTCAGCAAAGAAATGCTGGCGAGCACATAGGTTTATGAGAGTGTCGGATTCATGGCTAGTTTACATGTTGTAATACTTAATTAAAAACCTTGTTTTGAAAAGTATAGTATTGCGACATAATTAACCAACTCAAATCAAGTTGGTTATAATTTGTAAAACTTGTAGCCATGATTCTTAACCCCAAAACATTTATTTAATTAAATCAAATTGTAAAACATCTCGTAAAAACTCGTTAATAAAACTCGCATGGTTTAAATTAATTTTGAAAACCTCGTTGTGTGACATCGTTTTAAAATCGTTTCCCCAGTGAACTAAATAATGACACAGAATGTAATATGATAAGAGTACTTATATATAAGATGTACTACCGGCGTATCTACCATTCTTTTATCATGCTACACCCATCCCATTATCTAATAACAACCCAAAACCAGTCGTTTAACCAAATCTTTTATCTCGCTTAAGTCGTTTCAAATCCTTTAACTTGCCCCAAAATCGTTTAACTCGTTTTAACTGTGAAAACTACTTTTGGTCGTCTCGCTAATAACATCCAAACCTTCGTGACTCGACTATCTCGCTTCTCGCATTAACAAACCACCAAAGGGTAAGTTAACTATCATCAGATTCAGTCGCTACCCACAACCCCCACACATAACCATGGGTGCAGTCTGATAACGGGATTTGTCAGATCCTATGGTACCATAACCTAATACTGGTCGGCTTGATCAATGCTAATGAATGTCATTCGTTATGTAACTACAACCAACAAGTTTGTTCACTTTATCGAAATCATTATTAATTTAATATAAACCATTTTAATCGTTTTTGAAAACCATCGTTAAAACATAGAAATCATTTAACACATATGAATCACCCCAAAACAATCGAAAACAGTAAAATAGGGGAACTATGTACTCACATGAAGTGCAAAGTATCCTCAATTAAAAGAACTTCAACAACTAAAGCAAACCAGAGAAATCAAGCAGCACCTAGTAATCGAATCACTAGATAAATAATCGACACCTAAATCAGAAGATCGGACAGAATGAGGTCTTATAAACCAAATGAGTGTTGTAACTCATGTGATATGGTTTAACAAAGCCTACATTCTAAATCGGAACCTAACCTAAGTGCTTTCGACCCATTACGACCCATTAAGGTAGCTTAGGCTACTTTAACGCGCCGTTCGCGCAAACGCGCGTTTGAGACGTCTAACTAGTCCTATGACAAGTATTATATGCCTAAACATGTTGCATAATCAATTAAGTGACAAAAGTTTATGTTACATATGCATAAAATTCAATTATGCATGAAAAGGGTATTTTGGTCATTTTACCGAAGGCATATAAACTACCTATCATACAACTAATTAAACCTAAGTGACCATAAGGTATAACCTCTAAAGGTTATTCCCTATACAACTATGGTCACTAAACATGCTTGGTCGGATCATAATGATCGACCAAATGGGTCTAGTTCGAAAGTCTAAGCGGTGGTTTAGACCGCTTGACTTACGACTCTACACAAGCACTAAACAAGAAGTGACAAGCTAAACATGTTATAACATGTTTAGTTAAGTTAGAAAATAGGTTTTGATATCAAAACAAAGTGTTTTGATACCCAAAAGTAGTTTGGTTACAAAATACGCATGAATGCGCATTTTGACCGAAACTACGACTCGTCACTACGCCTAGTCAACCTGGTAATCAGTAGGTATAGTCACACGAGACTATAACCATCGTGATTATGCTCACATTGCGAAGTTCAACAAACTTCGTGTTGACCAACTCGTGGTCAAAGCAGAAAGTCAAACATTGTTTGACTTTCGTGCAAAAAACGCATAAAAACACGAAAGAATACTTACAAAGGGTCCACGCTAGTAAGTTTGATCCAAGTTTGCTTAGGTATGAAGTTTTTAAACCTCAACTTAGAGCAAAATGAATCAAGTGTGAGTTGAAGTGAATGAAAGCATGGGTATTTATAGATTTTGGAGAACCGTTAGGATTGTTCCTCGCAAAACGTGCCTTGATCTAGACCTTACATGTGGGCACATGGTTTTCAAAACCATGGGAATACTTAAAACCATCAAATTCCAGCCCATAGAGTGCAAAACCTTGGGTTAAAACCATCAAATCCTCAAAAATTGACCAAGTTCAATGTATCTGCCAGAAATTTCAAAAATGGTCCCTGCACTTGTAAAACTTGATTTTTGGCACTTTTAAGCCCCGTTAACCCCATTTCAAGGATCTAAAATAAATTTAAAGTATAGGGAACTTGAAATGTGCTCAAAACATCTCGGATGTCGGTTCGTTTGGTCGAACGGTTGAATTATTCGGTTAATTACGACGGAAGTCGTAACGAACGCAAAAAAAACGATCCAAATTAAGCGACGAATGGAATTTTATCATGCCAGTCACTAAAATAAAATATTTTAATGATTACATAAATTTTTGGATGTCCGGATATATTCAGAACGTAAGATATGCACGAAAATGCAAACTTATGCACTTTTTGACGCTTTTAGTCCCTATTGATCAATAAAGTTTATTTTAGCATACCGAACCCCTCAAAGCCTCTTTCTAAGCTATGTAAAGGATATTTTGGGTATGTTTAACTTATGATCAAGTTCCAGAATGTTCGTTACTATACAAATTGGTATAGTTTCGCAGTTTGACACAAATAGTCCCTGCGATCGAACAAACTTGATTTCAACACACCAAACCATCCAAAACTTATTTCTAAGTGATGTGGAGGTTATTTAAGGTATGTTAAGCCTATGTCACTATTCCAGAGTGTTTGTCGCGTTACACTGACTGCGTTCACGCACCAGTTTGCGTATAACCTTCTAGAAAGCGAATTAAAGCTTGAAATCGGATTCGAATCAAATCGAAAAATCATTAAACATAAATACACACATAATAACACCAAACACATATAATAACACCAAATCACATTGTTTTATTGATAATTAACATTGCTTTACATTATACATTGATTACAGAACACAGTTGTCACAGTCTCCCCTACTTTAGGAAATTTCGTCCCGAAATTTTAACTAGAGGAAACTTGTGAAAAAAAACGCGGATATTTCGCCTTCATTTGGTCCTCACATTCCTAAGTAAACTTTGGGCCACGTTTGGACTCCCAACAAATTTTGACCAATCGAATCCGTTTGTTCTTCAACTGTTTGACTGCACAGTCCATTATCTCCACGGGTTTCTCGACAAAGTGCAACGTTTCATCAACTTGAATTTCATCGAGTGGAATGTGAAGATCAGCATCAGCTAAACACTTTCGCAAATTGGACACGTGAAAAGTCGGATGAATATTTCCAAGCTCTGGAGGTAGCTCTAGTCGATAGGCAACCTTTCCAATTCTTTCAACAATCTTAAATGGTCCAACATATCGAGGTGCAAGTTTTCCTTTCTTTCCAAATCTCACCACTCCCTTCCATGGTGACACCTTGAGTAGGACACGGTCTCCGACTTGAAATTCAAAGGGCTTGCATCATATATCCGCATAACTCTTTTGACGACTTCTAGTTGTCACAAGATTATCGCGAATTTTCTTGATTTTGTCTATCGTTTCTAGAATGAGCTCAGGTCCAGTAAGCTGAGCTTCACCGACCTCATTCCAACAGACAGGTAAACGACATTTTCAACCGTAGAGAGCTTCGAATGGTGCCATATTGATGCTAGCATGGTAACTATTGTTATAAGAGAACTCGATCAATGGAAGATGAGAATCCCAATTACCACCAAAGTCTATCACGCATGCTCTAAGCATATCCTCCAAAGTATGAATCGTCCTCTCAGATTATCCATCTGTTTGGGGATGATAAGCAGTGCTTAGATTTAGTTGGGTTCCCATAGCAAATTGCATGGTCTTCCAGAAATGAGATGAAAATCGAGTATCACGATCAGATATGATATCCAAAGGAACACCATGTCACGATACTATCTCATCAACATAAATCTTTGCAAGTTTATCAGCAGATAGATCCTCGCGAATCGGAATAAAATGAGCTGACTTCGTCAATCGATCGACAACAACCCAAATAGCATCATGACCTTTAGATGTACGCGGTAATTTAGTGATGAGATCCATCGCAATGTTCTCCCAATTCCATACCATTATCTCTGGTTGTACAAGCAAACCAGATGGTCGTTGATGTTCAGCCTTGACTTTGAGACAAGTTAGGCATTTCAATACATACAAGGCAACATCCTTTTTCATACCAGGCCACCAATACTGAGTACGAAGATCCTTGTACATTATATCAGCACTAGGATGGATAGAATATCGAGACTTATGAGATTCGTCCATTACCAAGGTGCGAAGATCGTCTTGTTTCGGGATCCACAAACGATCCTTGAAATAGGGTAACCCATCGCCTTTCACTTCGAGCTTAAGCTCAAGTTAAAGTGGTAATTCCTAACCCATCAAATTTTGTGAAACACAAAATTGTTGATCTTGAAGGACACGAGTTTGAAGATCAGATAGAGTTTAAACAGAATGAAGCTTGACTCGCTCCTTTCGACTAAGCGCATCGGCTACGACATTCTCCTTACCAGGATGGTAGCGAATCTCGCAATCGTAATTGTTCAAGAGCTCAACCCATCATCGTTGCCTCATATTCAACTCCTTCTGATTGAGAATATGCTGAAGACTTTTGTGGTCTGTAAAAACCACACACTTCGTGCAATAAAGATAGTGTCTCCAGATTTTTAGAGCAAAAACCACAGCTCCTAACTCAAGATCATGAGTTGTGTAGTTCTTCTCGTGAACTTTCAGCTGTCTTGACGCATAAGCTATCACTTTACCTCGTTGCATAAGGACACAACCAAGGCCAAGATTTGACGCGTCACAATAGACAACAAAATCATCATTTCCCTTAGGCAAAGATAAAACAGGAGTATCACAGAGCTTCCGTTTCAACGTTTGGAACGCTTCTTCTTGCTTAGGTCCCCACTCAAAAGGCTTATTCTTCTGAGTCAAAGCAGTGAGTGGAACCGCAATTTTCGAGAAGTTCGAAATAAACCGTCGATAATATCCAGCAAGACCAAGAAAAGATCGAATCTCTGTAGGTGTCGTTGGTGTATTCCAATCCTTAATTGCTGCAATTTTAGATGGATCCACATGAATACCCTGCTCGTTGACTATATGACCCAAAAACTGAACTTCTTTAAGCCAGAATTCACACTTGGAGAATTTAGCAAAAAGTTGTTCCTTCTTCAGGAGTTCCAGTGTCAAACAAAGGTGTTGCTCGTGATCGGCTCGAGACTTTGAATAAATGAGAATATCGTCAATGAAGACAATAATGAACTTATCTAAATAAGGTTTACAGACCCTATTCATTAAGTCCATGAAGATAGCTGGAGCATTAGTCAAACCAAAAGGCATGGCAGTGAACTCATAGTGCCCATATCTTGTGCGAAAAGCAGTTTTGGGAATATCTTCTTCGAGTACACGAAGCTGATGATACCCAGAACGCAGGTCGATCTTGGAAAAAAAGGTAGCACCTTGCAGCTGATCAAAGAGATCATCGATTCAAGGTAGGGGATATCGATTCTTGATGGTAAGCTTATTAATCTCACGATAATCGATACACATTCGAAAAGATCCATCTTTCTTTTTCACGAAGAGGATAGGAGCGCCCCACGGTGAATAACTCGGTCGGATGAATCCTTTATCAGATAACTCTTGAAGATGTTTCGATAATTCTTGCATCTCCGACGGTGCAAGACGATAAGGTGCTTTCGCAATCGGGTTGGCGTTGGGTACAAGATCAATATGAAACTCGACTTGACGAACTGGAGGCAAACCAGGCAGTTCATCAGGAACAATCGGGATATCCTGAATATTCTTGCTCTTGCCTTTCTCCTCGGTGACATGTGCCAGAAAAGCAACATATCCCTTTTGTAAATAACTTCCGGCTTTCGTACACGACATGAGTTTCAATCCACCAGATGGTTTCTCACCACGAACTTCCAGAACATCGCCAGACAAAAGAGGAACACGAACGATCTTATCGAAACAAACCACCTCAACATGATGTTTGGTTAACCAATCCATTCCCACGATAATGTCGAAACTCCCAAGTTGCATCGGTGTGAGGTCAATAGGAAAAAGATGGTTATCGAGGTTCAACTGACAATCACGAATAACAGAATCGAGAACAAGAGGTTTACCAGTAGCAACTTCGACAGATAAGGGTTTCCTCAGTTTAGTTCTAGGTATCGCAAGCAAAGGCTCAAAAGATCACGAAACAAAACTTCTATCGGCACCAGAATCAAAAAGAATAGATGCAGGTCGATTGTTAACAAGGAACGTACCATTGACAAGAAAGGTACCATTGACAACGAGGTTGTCAGCTCGAGCCTCGTTTGCATTCAGATTGAATGCTCGTCCGAGAGCGGGATCGACAATTGGAAAAACAAAAGAGGTATTGAAAACATCGACAAAACACAAGGAAGGCAATCATTTGTTTGTTACATTGAACAAACAAACGACACGCAGTGACTAATCAAAGTAAATGGGTCAAAATAATGTATCGCGAAGATATGCTCGTCTATAAGTGAACACTCACCCCAAGAGTTCCCAGGTAAGAGTGACTGGTCTGATTATGTGGATTTGTACGAACACTCTAGCCTTAGACAGAAGACTCAGAGTACAGGCATTCACTCTTCCAGTTTGCACGTGTTCACACTATTTAGACCCAAACTTTGACGAGATTTTTGAAAACTTACAGGGGTTCAAAACCTTATAACAAGTCATTTACGAAGAAATAATTAGTTTTCAAAGCGGAATCGAAATTTGTGTTCTCATTGTGGTTATCACCTAAGGATTGGTGACGGTTTTGTTTTAAAATCTAAACGCAAGAAAACTTGCGTTGGGGTCCTAGAAGTTATAGGTGGTGTTTGTTTTTCCTGAAAAGGTCTTCAGAACCTCTTATGTCTATGCCACGCAGACCGCGCGTAGACCTTTGGGTCTGAAGATTGTTTGTTTTCTCGAAGACCTTTCATTAAAAAAGGTCTGCGAGACCACTTCTTGGTGCAGACATGGACCAATTTCTTCATGGGTCTGCACACCTCTTCTTCTTCACAAAACCCTAGCACCTCTTCACCCCTTCTCCTCCACCTACCATCCGCCACCACCTCTACCTTCGCCGCCCCTCCACCTCTGCTGCCCCACTCCAGCCGGCACCCACTCTCCTCCACCACTCTAGCTTCTCACCTCTTCTCCTCCACCACCTCTCCTCCACCACTCAAGTTGCCGCCGCCCCCTCCACCACCGATTGTGGTTTAACCACCACCACCCTCATCTGCCTCTTCACCTCTCCCAACCGTCACTTTTCTCCTCTCTGCCTCTCCCTCCGTCGCCCAGCCTCCTCACCGTCGTCGGCCGCCTCAATGGTTTCACCAACAGGTGTGTATTTGATTAATTTGTTATGATTTTTGTTGAAATTGAAAGGATTTTGACGGTGCAATGGTTTCACAAACAGGTGTGTATTCGATTAATTTATTGAAATTGAATGGATTTGAAGGTAAAATGAATAAACACATTCCTTTTCATCTACCTCTCTTACTTCTACCTCTCGAAAAAACCCTGAAACAACACAACCACTCCACTGTTCATTTTTTTTCTTTCTCTTAATTTTGAAATTCTTGATAATTACATAATACAATTACATACAATTTCAACAGCCCATAAGCCTAAGTTGAATCAATTCTTTTCAGTCGAAAAACGAAGATTATAGACGCGATTGTTGTCCGGTGGCTTTAAATATGAAACGGCTATTGATTTTAAGCGGAAAAGGTGGTGTCAAAAGAAGACGGAAAAGAAGGGGTTAATGTTAACGTTAAGTTGTTTTTTATATAAGATATATAATTTCAGTTTATTTTAGCAGCTTGCAGAAGTTAAAAAACAAACAGTCTTCTTCTTGCAGACTGCAGAGGTTTGGTCCACCTCTTCTGTTACAGATGTCTGCCGATGTGGTCCGCAGACTTCAGACATTTTACCTCTGAAAAAACAAACAGCACCATAGTCTAGGTCAAAGCATTACTAATAACCTAATTCCCTATAACCATTGGCTCTGATACCAACTCTTCTTTCACAACCCGACCACATAAAACAACAAATCGTGGCGGAAACGTCGGGGAGTGTTGTAACAGAATTATTGTTTCACAACCATAGATACAAAAAGTTTCGTTTTATTGATTCGTTAGGTAATTTACATTGTTTTAAAACAAGACAAACAAGTTACATATCGGCTATCATTGTTATTATATCACTAAGGCCTCGTCCAGATCCTATGTGACTCATACATACTAGCAGTCAACATCACGCAACATCACCTGAAACATATGTAAAAACTAAGTCAGCAAAGAAATGTTGGCGAGCACATAGGTTTATGAGAGTGTCGGATTCATGGCTAGTTTACATGTTGCAATACTTAATTAAAAACCTTGTTTTGATAAGTATAGTATTGCGACATAATTAACCAACTCAAATCAAGTTGGTTATAATTTGTAAAATCTCGTAGCCATGATTCTTAACCCCAATACATTTATTTAATTAAATCAAATTGTAAAACATCTCGTAAAAACTCGTTAATAAAACTCGCATGGTTTAAATTATTTCAAAAACCTCGTTGTGTGACATCGTTTTAAAATCGTTTCCCCTGTGAACTAAATAATGACACAGAATGTAATATGATAAGAGCACTTATATATAAGATGTACTAGCGACGTATCAACCATGCTTTTATCATGCTACACCCGTCCCATTATCTAATCACAACCCAAAACCAATCGTTTAACTAAATCGTTTATCTCGCTTAAGTCGTTTCAAATCGTTTAACTTGCCCCAAAATCGTTTAACTCGTTTTAATTGTGAAAACTACTTTTTGTTGTCTCGCTAATAACATCCAAACCTTCGTGACTCGACTATCTTACTTCTCACATTAACAAACCACCAAAGGGTAAGTTAACTATCATCAGATTCAATCGTTACCCACAACCCCCTACACATAACCATGGGTGCAGTCTGATAACGGGATTTGTCAGATCCTATGGTACCATAACCTAATACTGGTCGGCTTGATCAATGCTAATGAATGTCATTCGTTATGTAACTACAACCAACAAGTTTGTTCACTTTATCGAAATCGTTATTAATTTAATATAAACCATTTTAATCGTTTTCGAAAACCATCGTTAAAACATCGAAATCATTTAACACATATGAATCACCCCAAAACAATCGAAAACAGTAAAATAGGGGAACTATGTACTCACATGAAGTGCAAAGTATCCTCAATTAAAAGAACTTCAACAAACTCAAGCAAACCAGAGAAATCAAGCAACACCAAGTAATCGAATCACTAGATAAATAATCGACACCTAAATCGGAAGATCGGACAGAGTGAGGTCTTGTAAACCAAATGAGTGATGGAACTCATGTGATATGGTTTAACAAAGCCTACATTCTAAATCGGAACCTAACCTAAGTGCTTTCGACCCATTACGACCCATTAAGGTAGCTTATGCTACTTTAACGCGTTGTTCGCGCAAACGCGCGTTCGAGACGTCTAACTAGTCCTATGACAAGTATTATATGCCTAAACATGTTGCATAATCAATTAAGTGACAAAAGTTTATGTTACATATGCTTAAAATTCAATTATGCATGAAAAGGGTATTTTGGTCATTTTACCTACGGGCATATAAACTACCTATCATACAACTAATTAAACCTAAGTGACCATAAGGTATAACCTCGGAAGGTTATTTCCTATACAACTGTGGTCACTAAACATGCTTGGTCGGATCCTAATGATCGACCAAAGGGGTCTAGTTCGAAAGTCTAAGCGGTGGTTTAGACCGCTTGACTTACGACTCTACACAAGCACTAAACTAGAAGTGACGAGCTAAACATGTTATAACATATTTAGTTAAGTTAGAAAACAGGTTTTGATATAAAAAAAAAAGTGTTTTGATACCCAAAAGTAGTTTGGTTACAAAATACGCATGAATGCGCATTTTGGCCGAAACTACGACTCGTCACTACGCCTAGTCAACGTGGTAATCAGTAGGTATAGTCACACGGGACTATAACCATCATGATTACACTCACATTGTGAAGTTCAATGAACTTTGTCTTGACCAACTCGTAGTCAAAGCAGAAAGTCAAACACTGTTTGACTTTCGTGCTAAAAACGCATAAAAACACGAAAGAATACTTACAAAGGGTCCACGCTAGGAAGTTTGATCTAAGTTTGCTCAGGTATGAAGTGTTTAAACCTCAACTTAGAGCAAAATGAATCAAGTGTGAGTTGAAGTGAATGAAAGCATGGTTATTTATAGATTTTGGAGAACCGTTAGGATCGTTCCTCGCAAAACGTGCCTTGATCTAGACCTTACAAGTGGGCACATGGTTTTCAAAACCATGGGAATACTTAAAACCATCAAATTCCAGCCCATAGAGTGCAAAACCTTGGTTTAAAACCATCAAATCCTCAAAAATGGACCAAGTTCAATGTATCTGCCAGAAATTTCAAAAATGGTCCCTGCACTTGTAAAACTTGATTTTTGGCACTTTTAAGCCCCGTTAACCCCATTTCAAGGCTATAAAATAAAGTTAAAGTATAGGGAACTTGAAATGTGCTCAAAAACATCTCGGATGTTGGTTCGTTTTGTCGTACGGTTGCGTTATTCGGTTAATTACGACGGAAGTCGTAACGAACGCTTAAAAAACGATCCAAATTAAGCGACGAATGGAATTTTATCATGCTAATCACTAAAATAAAATATTTTAATGATTACATAAGCTTTTGGATATCCGGATATATTCAGAACGTAAGATATGCGCGGAAATGCAAACTTGTGCACTTTTTGACGCTTTTAGTCCCTATTGATCAATAAAGTTTATTTTAGCATACCAAACCCCTAAAAGCCTATTTCTAAGCTATTTAAAGGATATTTAGGGTATTTTTAACTTATGATCAAGTTTTGGAATGTTCGTTACTATACAAATCAGTATATTTTCACAGTTTGACACAAATAGTCCCTACGATCGAACAAACTTGATTTCAACACACCAAACCATCATTTCTAAGTTATGTGGAGGTTATTTAAGGTATGTTAAGCCTATGTCACTATTCCGGAGTGTTTTTCGTGTTACACTGACTGCGTTCACGCACCAGTTTGCGTATAACCTTCTAGAAAGCGATTTAAAGCTTGAAATCGGAATTGAATTAAATCGAAAAATCATTAAACACAAATACACACATAATAACACCAAAACACATATAATAACACCAAAGCACATTGTTTTATTGAGATAATAAACATGGCTTTACATTATACATCGATTACAGAACACAGTTGTCACATCATGAGTGTAAAATCCTAGCTAAACATAAGGTGTTTGTTGGAAGGCTTGGGGTATACAAGCTTGAGGTCTTCTACACTTGAAGGCAACCGTTCAAGAAGCATCATCTTCTTCATATCCATTACTCCTTGGAAGATTGTATTCTAAACACTCTATGGTTGGGTTTTAATTTTGATAGCATGCATGTTCGTATATGGATCCGGGTATTGGGTTTTACATATAAAATGGGTTTTATATCTTGTAAGTAACATGTTTTAAATTTTAATTCCGCTGCGTTTTAATTTTATTCGGATAAAATTACTTTGATAAACATGTGAAAAACCCAACAATGGCATCTAGAGCCGCTTATATGAGTGCATGCTTCATAGGATATGAAATTTTCGGGTTTGGTTAAAACCCTTTGGCCGAAATTTTATATATGGATATCCTTTTGTTTTTCAAGATTATTTTCTTACATGCATAAAAGTATCTTGAAAAATTATGTCATATGGATGATTGTTTTTGTTTGGACAAAAAACCCACTTTTTTGGTTTTTTCATTCTTGACCGAAAAGTAGGTTGTAAAAAGGAAACCATTTTTGCTTCTTGAATTTTATATATGTGGATATATATTTTGGTGTTCATAACCTAGCCATGACCTTGTGTGAATATGTTGAATGATTGTGTTATGATTTATATTTAATTATTTCAAAGGATGTAATAATCATTATTTTGTTCTTCCATTTGTAAAGTTATGTAATTTATTTATTTTCATTTGGTATGTAAAATAAATAGATTAGGTGCATTTCATTTTACTAGAAAAAATGTATTAGAATATTTTTTGTAAAAGAAGATGCACACAAAAATGCGGTTTTGGTTTTGGCTAATTTCGGGCCTAAAGGACTTCATAGTTCTTAACGGGATTTTAGCCCGATAACCAAAACACATTTTTTTGAAGTCCAAAGGATTTTGGAGCTGAATATAAAAGACATTTGGAAGACCAAAGAATGTGAAGAAATCACAACACAAGAAGAAAACTTGAAGCATTTGGATGCGGGATCAAGTGGGAGTTCAACGACACATTATTTGTGTCAATATTCACCCTTAGGAAGGACCTTTTGACACACTTGTTTCGGCTAACAAGTGTGGTCAAAAATAGTTGGCTATGGTTATGCACCTATTGATATGTGGTTTGTGCTTATGTGGTTGCTTATTTTATTTTTTGGATGATATTTGGATATGCATGCTTAACAAACTAATAATCAACAACAAGCTTAAAATTGGTTCTTAACAAAATCATTAAAATTGGTTAATAAAAGGTTATTAAAAATTAATGATTTTATAATAAAATGGGTTTTATTAAAAAGAACCTTGAAAATTTATTTTCACAAAAGTACCAAGGATTTGAATGCATGCAAATGTATGGTACATAAGGTTTTCTAAACTAGAATTTTGAAAACTCAAAATCCCTTTTATAAAACAAGTCAAACACCATCCTTTTATACAACACTCGAATCACTTGGGAACTCTTATTGTGGGATAAAGGTCACCTAACTACATTTGAGGGAACTTGTATATTCAAGGTGGGTTTACCATGTTTGTGGGATAAAGGTCACCAAACCACTTATGTGTATAAACTCACACGTGTGTGTAAGTTGGACGACTTGATTTGGGAACCATGAACTTAGGGTCATCGAAGCATGGAGAATAAAGGTGTTGATGGGATTAAACATGCCAACTTAACATAAAGATGTTTAACCGATCCCATATGGCTAGAAGTTGAAAAGGGTTGCAATTGTCAAACGTTGACTACCTTGTTAATTTAAATAGAGGGATAAAGGTCACCTAACCAATATTTAAATGTAACGTTGGATTCTAGATTTTAATTATTAATTGTCTATGAGACATAAAAGGGTATTAATGATTAAAATATAATAATATCGAAAATACTAAAATTGAACCTTGTTAAATTTTGTAGATGGCCGCTAACAATATTACCCAAACCGTCCGTAACCTATCACTAAAAACATTCCTTGAAAAGGATCGTATCAATCAAAACACTTTATGGATTAATATTGAAACTTAAGAATCGTTCTCAAGTAAGAAAAGATAACCTATGTGTTGAACGATCCTAATCCCGGTGAACATCTTATGGAAGATAAGGATGCCTATAACGATTGGATTAAGTATATCGAGGATACTATGCAAGCCTCATGCCTCATGATAGGAACTATGATTCCTGAGATTCAAAAGGATTTTGAACATTGATGTGTTCAAAATGCAACATATAAAACTAACCATTTTTTAGTACTAATGTTGGAAAAAGTGTGCTTTTGTCTTCCTTTTGTATTTTCAGGATTAAATGAGCTCAAATTAACAAAAGAAGCAAAAAGACATCAAAATCTAACATAAATACAAGAAAAGGAACAAGACGTGACATGCCCGACCCCACGACAGCATCTTCCCAAGCAAAACAAGACATCAGAAGACTGAACACGGCCCGTGCTCATCCAGCACGGGGGCGTGCCCAAGTGTCAGCAGAAAAGACAAAGTGACAGAAGCTTCTATTGCCTACCACGGGGCCGTGCTCAGAGGACACGGGGCCGTGGTCAACTATAAGATTCACACAATCCAGGCAAATCTTCATAGTACAAAGATTCTTCTGCACACGGGGTCGTGCTCAGCGGACACGGGGGCGTGGTCAACTAATAAGACAAAGCTGCATTAAATGAAGAAAGAGAAGGATGTGGACACGGGGTCGTGCCCACTGGACACGGGGCCGTGCCCGAGCTTCTGTTCAGCCTATAAATAGGAGTGCTTGGCTCAAGCTCAAACCATCCCTTGGCACACCACCTCTCTCACACTTCACCCACCACCACCATAACACCATCATCCACCACCATCATCCATTGTCCATCATAGAGTGTGTGAGTAGTCTCGGGATCCAAGATTGATCGTAAGAGTTCTTGACAATCACGGCCATGTTTGCCTAAGTCTCTTACATCACTTGGTGAAGACAAAGTGTCTAGTGTAATACTTTTTATTTCTAATCTTTTGCACTTTTTATTTGGTTTCGTATTAATGACTTTAATAACTAGTTGCTTATGTTGAAAGTGATCTTTCTTTATCGTTTGTCCGTGGTGTCTTGAAATTATTTTACTGTCTATATAAAATAAAAGATTTTCACCATTCATATCTCCACGGTCTATATGGAGGTATGTTGGCTACCTGGTCGGGGGTTAAGGGAACGGTTTGGTAAAGATCTTGCCATTGTTCAGCGTTTAGAGGTTCTGCAATGGACCTGGGTCAAATTTAGTAGGACCTCCTTCAATACTTAACGGTATTGGATGGCGGGGGTCCAAACTCTTTGATCCCCTCATAAGTTAACTACTATTAATACTATAACCCGGCTATTTAGGACTGTATCCCTGCTGACTCAGACTACTTAGTCGAGGGTAACGTCACCTCCAAAAGAGGGGCCTACCATAATATTGCATTAATAACTTAATTAATTATCTTCCAATAATCCACCCCTTTAGGATTGTATCCTTGCTGACTCAAACTACTGGGGTGAGGGTAACGTCACCTTCAAAAGAGGGGCCTACTACAATAACTAAGATAATCTCTTAAAATAGTGCAAAAGTGCATAAATAATCAAAGGTTACACTAGATACGAGTCGGAACCAAGTGATTCATCTTGTTTGTCTGTTTTTCTTTTTATTTTATTTTTCAGCATTTTTAGTTAGTTTTTATTTTTCTTAGTTTAAAACATTTTTCTAAACTTTTATTTTTGATTAGACGTTGAGGATAAACCGGTACTAAAAGCTCTTGTGTCCTTGGACGACCTCGGTATCTTGCCAACACTATACTACACTCACGATGGGTGCACTTGCCCATATGTGTGTTTAGTGTTAGTAAAATATCGTGTTTTATAAATTTAAAACTTGGCTAAAAATAAGTGTTAAAAGGGCTTAAAATATACACCTAAAATATATAACACTTCACACGCATCAAGTTTTTGGCGCCGTTGCCAGGGACACAAGGATTTTAAGAAAGTTAGGAATCAACGGCCTAATCGTTTTTCTTATTTTTCATTTTTTTTTAGGATTTTTCTTAATTTTTCAGCTTCTGCAGAACTCAGCACGGGTCGTGCCCGCTGAACACGCCCCGTGCCCAATCATTGGAACTGGCAATCCTGTTTTAAGTCAGACAGTAGGCTGAACACGGGGCTGTGCCCACTCAACACGCCCTCGTGCCCAAGTTTCAGTTACTGAAAACAGAACCGTAAGATCCCAACGGTTGGTAATTTCTGACACAAACATGAGTGATACTGATACTTTTTACTTTCGGCACTCTTATGGTACTATGTGGTGTCAATTATGTGGTGGTAACCATGCAGAATTAGAATGCTTTTTTTCTAAATTATAAACCCCACTATATAGACCCATCATTTCCTGGTATCCTTAAGAGGGGCGAAAGTAAAAATAATCCTTATCTCTCCCTCGAATGCGCCCAACCGGATATTCTAGGAGAAATGCTTCTCGATGAATTATTTCAACTAGAAGATCTAATTATTAATTGGTTGAGAGAACTTAGGAAAGATTACAATAATCTTTTCCAAGACGATAGCCAAGAAGAAGGGTTGGAACCGCATTCAAACAACTTCATTATTTCCAATGATACTTCTAACGCTAGTAAGGACTTGAGCGATAGTCGTCCCTGTGTCGATTGTGCCGTGAAGGACTCCCCATCAACTTCGTTTGATGCATACATAGACCTGAGCGATTCGACATACACCTTCTTTAACGAGAGCCCGGGAAAGGGTTAGACTTGTCCACCTACATATAGCATAGGAATCACCCTCACCGACAACCTCTTGCGTTCTCGTCTTAATCTAGAACAATTAAGGTATCTTAGGCACTTTGGGGTTGTTCCATCCAGTAAGGAACCACCCGATCCGGAAAAGTTCCTTAAAAATAGACGCACTTCATAAAACAGCCTTCCGACACGGGGTCGTGTCCAGGTCAACACGCCCCCGTGTCCACCAAAAGATTCCCTTCTGACTTTTGTCAGAATACGGACAAAACGTGTCAGGATCTTGCCTGCACACGGGGCCGTGTCCAGCCGACACGGGGTCGTATCCAGCACGCTGTCGTTTTCTATAAATGCAGCCAAGAACTCTGCACATTTGGACCATCCAGGGACAGAGATTTGAAAGGATTTTATGACTTACCATCCTAGGTATGTTCTAAAAGAAGGTTCTTGCAAGCATCTTGTCCTTTCCTCTTTTATCTATTGCCTTCTTCTTCATCTTTCTTGCAACAACATCTCCATTGAAGCTTAATTCCAAGCTCCATTGTGATGATTGTTGAGTTTTTATTCAAGGAATCTTGTTAAAAATAAGTTACACAACATTGTTTTAAGTTATTTCTGCTCAAAAAAGCTTCATAAGCTAAGAAAATAATTTAAAACCACAAAATTCCTTGTTCTAAAAATCTGCAGAAAGTTGAACACGGGGCCGTGCTCATTGAGCACGGGGCCGTGTCCGTGGTACTGTTTCATTAAAACAAACTATTTTTGGTATGTTTTGCGTAGAATGTCTAGCCAAAACAGTGGAACCTCTTCTGCGCACTCAAGGAACAGTCGACGGGAAAGGAGGCCATCGATTGAAGCAACTCTCGTAAGATACGTAATGGCGCTACGTGAAGCCCTTGACGAGATGACTTCGGTGGAGGAGGTCCTCATTGACCGTATAAACTATCTCTCGGTGGGGTTGGAAAACAGTTTCCAAGAAATAAACCTCTTGCACCAGAGGTTAAACATTCTGGTGACACCTCCCATGGAACCAATCCTCCCTCAAGAGGATTGGAACCTAGCACTTGGGATCCAAAATCCTACCGGTTGGGACGACATTCCGGCGAAACCTCCTCTTGAAGAACTCCAAGAAACCCCGGTGGAAGTTGCACCTCCTCAACCCAATGCTCATGAGCCCGCTTTTCTTCTCCCTAGGGAGATCGAAGAGTGGCTCGCCGACGTATGAGGAACCCATAACCGGAGGAAGAAGTTGTCAAGCCACTTTTAACCGAAAGATCTATCTTTTTTGGAAGTTTTGCTAGTAGAATAAATAGTAGGCTAGAACTTCTTGGATTTAGATTTCTTGTGTTTTGTTGACCTAACTATCTAATATTTTAATTTTTAGGACTATTATGTAATTCTCTCTATGATTAATGAATGATGGTTTTAGTTAATTTGGTGTTTGGATGGTGTTGCAATGAATAAAACACACTTGAGATGGCAAAGGATACAAGGGAGACTTGAACCAGCACCCCATGCAGGAAAACAGAACCGTCCGACAAATTTCTTCGTTTACAGTAAGTTCGGCACGGGCCGTGTCCACCCAACACGGCCCCGTGCTGCACAATCTGCAGAAAAGACCCAGTTCAGGTAACTGGACACGGGCCGTGTTCACCCAACACGCCCCCGTGTCCAGGCTTCTGTTTCTCTTGTTTTAATTTTGTTACTGGCACTTGAACAAGGGGCCGTGCCCGGACAACACGGGGCCGTGTTCAGCGCCCAGTAACACAAAAATTTTGCTTTTTACACCTTTTTACACATTCAATCAACCTAAAAACTTATTTTTGGGACACATTGAGGACAATGTGTAATTTAAGTGTGGGGGGGATGCTAAAACCTTGAATCTTGCAAGTCCTAAATGCAAGCCTTACACAAAACTCTATTGGAACCGCTAGTCACCCCAAATTTTTTCAAAAAAATTTCATTTTTTTTACTTGTCTAGGTTTAACTCGGGAAATTCAAGTTCTCAAAAAGGTTATATTTTTACAAATTTACAACCGATAGCGTCGTGATAAAAAGAACCAACATAAGAAAATTATGAAAAGGCATGACAAGCTTAGTAAAATTTAATTATATATACTTGATCACATAAAAACCCATTCCCACAAAAGTGAGTTTTGAGCCTTTATTGAGCAAACACTTACATATCATTTGACTAAATGCTCATTTTCGTTTCTTGTGTGAATAGCCGCTTGGTTCTTACGACTCTAGAACTTGCCATGACGATACATTCACGGTCCTTACCAACTTAAACCCGAGTAAGTAAATGAAGGAGGCATTAGGACTAACCCCTTTTTATTTCTACACCATTATTTTTTCTTTTTTTTTACCACCTACCCAAAATCCCCCTATTTAGCCCCTTTGAGCCTAAACCTTTTCGTTTCATAGCCCAAACCAAACACCCTTTTACCCACCAAAACCTTTTTCATTTTTTACCCTTTGTTTTTGTAACAAGTTCGGTTCTTCGTATGACTATTCAAAAAAAAAATTGTGTTGATGATGAAGCAAAAGAAAATAAACAAACAAGTTCATCAAAAATAACTTTGTTTGAATAATAGCTTCATCAAAATAAAAGTTACAAAAATAGAAAGTCTTATGAAAACCGAAACTTGTTACGCTTTTCGCCTTTTTCTACTAACCACTAACCACTCACCCAACCACCTACCTTTAACCCAAGCCTAACCCTTCACCCAAAAAGTCCCCTTGATATTTACAAAGGTATATAAGTTAAAAAGGAGGAGGATTGATTGCTTGGCAAGCCTATGGTAGGAGTAAGTTCCATGCCGCTCTCGAGTGATCCACAAAAATACATTTTCGGCCGAGTGTTGAGTGATCCCCGTGAGGTATGTGAACTTGTATATCAATAGAATTTTACAAAGGCATGTTATGCCCTAATAAGTAATTTATCTTATGAAAAGTTTTAAATAAATCATGACGAATAGGATTGTAAATAAATAAAAATAAAACTAAATAAAGAATCTTGGAAATCCCGACACTCTATGACAAGCCCAAAACCTTCTTTTCTACCCATTCCATTTGGGAGTGTAATAGCCACATATTAAAGAGTTTTGCTTGAGGACAAGCAAAGATTCAAGTGTGGGGGTATTTGATGTGTTCAAAATGCAACATATAAATTTCATCAATTGTGGCATAAAACTAACCCTTTTTTAGTACTAATGTTGGAAAAAGTGTGCTTTTGTCTTCCTTTTGTATTTTCAGGATTAAATGAGCTCAAATTAACAAAAGAAGCAAAATGACATCAAAATGTAACATAAATACAAGAAAAGGAATAAGACATGACATGCCCGACCCCAAGACAGCATCTTCCCAAGCAAAACAAGACTTCAGAAGACTGAACACGCCCCGTGCTCATCCAGCACGTGGGCGTGCCCAAGTGTCAGCAGAAAAGACAAAGTGATAGAAGCTTCTATTGCCCACCACGGGGCCATGCTCAGCGGACACGGGGCCGTGGTCAACTATAAGATTCGCACAATCCAGGCAAATCTTCATAGTACAAAGATTCTTCTGCACACGGGGTCGTGCTCAGCGGACACGGGGGCGTGGTCAACTAATAAGACAAAGTTGCATTAAATGAAGAAAGAGAAGGATGTGGACACGGGGCCGTGCCCACTGGACACGGGGCCGTGCCCGAGCTTCTGTTCAGCCTATAAATAGGAGTGCTTGGCTCAAGCTCAAACCATCCCTTGGCACACCACCTCTCTCACACTTCACCCACCACCCACCACCCACCACCCACCACCCACCACCACCATAACACCATCATCCACCACCATCATCCATTGTCCATCATAGAGTGTGTGAGTAGTCTCGGGATCCAAGATTGATCGTAAGAGTTCTTGACAATCACGGCCATGTTTGCCTAAGTCTCTTTCATCACTTGGTGAAGACAAAGTGTCTAGTGTAATACTTTTTATTTCTAATCTTTTGCACTTTTTATTTGGTTTCGTATTAATGACTTTAATAACTAGTTGCTTATATTGAAGGTGATCTTTCTTTATCGTTTGTCCGTGGTGTCTTGAAATTATTTTACTGTCTATATAAAATAAAAGATTTTCACCATTCATATCTCCACGGTCTATATGGAGGTATGTTGGCTACCTGGTCGGGGGTTAAGGGAACGGTTTGGTAAAGATCTTGCCATTGTTCAGCGTTTAGAGGTCCTGCAATGGACCTGGGTCAAATTTAGTAGGACCTCCTTCAATACTTAACGATATTGGATGGCGGGGGTCCAAACTCTTTGATCCCCTCATAAGTTAACTACTATTAATACTATAACCCGGCTATTTAGGACTGTATCCTTGCTGACTCAGACTACTTAGTCGAGGGTAACGTCACCTCCAAAAGAGGGGCCTACCATAATATTGCATTAATAACTTAATTAATTATCTTCCAATAATCCACCCCTTTAGGATTGTATCCTTGCTGACTCAAACTACTGGGGTGAGGGTAACGTCACCTTCAAAAGAGGGGCCTACTACAATAACTAAGATAATCTCTTAAAATAGTGCAAAAGTGTGGAAATAATCAAAGGTGAGTCGAAACCAAGTGATTCATCTTGTCTATCTGTTTTTCTTTTTATTTTATTTTTCAGCATTTTTAGTTAGTTTTTATTTTTCTTAGTTTAAAACATTTTTCTAAACTTTTATTTTTGATTAGACGTTGAGGATAAACCGGTACTAAAAGCTCTTGTGTCCTTGGACGACCTCGGTATCTTGCCAACACTATACTACGCTCACGATGGGTGCACTTGCCCATATGTGTGTTTAGTGTTAGTAAAATATCGTGTTTTATAAATTTAAAACTTGGCTAAAAATAAGTGTTAAAAAGGGCTTAAAATATACACCTAAAATATATAACACTTCACACGCATCAACATCATAGGCATACGACATGATTAACCAATTGTAGGAAATGTTCCTATGGGTAGAACGCTTCGAAACGGTTCGAGCGCTTCATGCATGTCGAATGGAAGAAACCCAATCGGTCTCATCTTATGCCTTTAAGATGAAAAGCCACATTGATCGCCTCGAAAGGCTCAATATGGGTAAAGGGGCTTTATCCATTCTAACGATCAATGAGGGTGGCAACAAGAAAGGGCATCGCCCCGACAGCAAAGCAAATGTTGCAAATGGAAACGGGCAATTCAAAGGGAAAAGAAAAGAAAGGCTAAAGCGGAACCACCGAAACCAAAATATAAGAAGGCAAAGGTTGCCACGAACGATCCATACTTTGATTATGGAGAGATAGGACATTTAAATAGGAATTATCCAACCTATCTCAAGGAGTTGAAAATCAAGAGGGATGCGGGGCAAACCTCAGGTACAATCTTTATGAAACATATTGACCTTAATGTTATTTCTTCTAACATATGGGTATTAGATACCGGATGTGGAACTCATATTTGCAATCCGTTGCAAGAATTCAAAAGAAATAAGCATTACACGAAAGGAGACTATGTTTTGAAACTTCCAAATGGTTTGGAAATTGTTTTAAAAATATATTGTGTGCTCCTAGTTTGACTAGGAACTTTTTCAAGTTTCCCTTATAAGACAATATGGTTTTGATTTAAAGTTTGTAAACAATGACATTTATATTTCGATGAATGACATGTTTTACTTTAAAGCTATGCTTTCAAATGGTATTTATGAATTGGTTCATAATAATACATCATTTGAGTTCAATGTACCAAGCAATCACCATGAAACTCAAAATGGATTTGAGTAAGACCTATCTTTGGCATTATCTCCTTAGTCATATAAACAGATGTCGCATGTAAACACTTCGAAAGAATGGTCTTTTGGAGACAAATGAAGTTGGTTCATTTGATACATGTGAATCTTGTTTACAAGGTAAGATGACTAAGAAAACCTTTAATGGGAAAGGGCAAAAGATTTATTAGGTATCATACATTCGAATGTATGTGATCCTTTTAAGCCAATGATTAGGAATGGTAAAAGATACTTCATTACTTTTACCAACGACTATGGTAGTTATGGTTATGTGTACTTGTTAAGACACAAAGTTGAAGCTTTGAAATGTTCAAAGCCTTCAAAAGGTAAAGAACTAAATCAACTCAATTAAAGTTCTTCGTTACGATAGAGGAGGAATCGAACTCTATTTGGATATGGTTTGATCTATGATGGCTAGGAGCACATTATCTCTATCATTTTGGGGTTACGCTTTGCTCTCCGTGGCCCGTATGGCCCCAGCCAAGAAAGTGGATACGACACCCTTTTGAAATATGGCATGGAAGGGTTCCATCATTATCATATTTAAAGGTAAGGGGTTGTAAAGCTTATGTTAAGCTATACACCTCAAATAAATTGAAAGTCTGATCCACTAAGTGTATCTTCGTAGGATATCCTAAAGATGGTATAGGATATTAATTCTACGATCCAACAGAGCAAAAGGTATTTGTTGCTCGAAATGCTGAGTTCTTGGAAGCTAAGTTCCTTGTGGAAGGAATTAGTAGAACAGTGGAACTTGATGAGGATCAAGAACCATAAGCCGATACACATTTGGTTAAAACTAGCATTCAACAAAAGGTTGTTGAAAACAATCAAGTGGTTGATCAACACACACAAAACGTTCGCAGATCTAGTAGAATTAGTAGTCCACCTGAAAGATATGGATTTTTCATAGATGGATGCTACGTGGTAGATTCGGGTGAACCTACCACATACCATGATGCAATGTCAGAATTCGATTGTGACAAATGGCTTGAAGCCATGAACGTAGAGATGCAATCCATGTATGACAACCAAGTTTGGGAATTGGTTGTACTACCTCTTAACTCCAAAGTGGTTGGAAGTAAGTGGGGTTTTCCGGAAGAAAACCGATATACATGGTAACTTGGATACTTATAAAGCGAGACTTATAGCAATAGGTTTCAATCAAACTCAAGGGGTTGATTATGATGAGACCTTCTCGCCAGTGGCGATGCTAAAGTCAATTAGGATATTATTTGCCATACCTGCATAATATGATTATGAGATTTGGAAAATGGATGTCAAAACGGCTTTCCTTAATGGATATCTTGAGGAAGATGTCTATATGGTTAAGCCTGAAGGTTTTGTCGATACAAAACATCCTAACAAAGTATGCAAGTTAAAGAAATCAATCTATGGATTGAAACACGCATCTAGAAGTTGAAATCACTGTTTTGATGAAGAGATTAGGGAATATGGATTCATCAAGAATGATGATGAAGCTTGTGTGTATAAGAAGGCTAGTGGGAGCATTATGACTTTCTTAGTATTGTATGTCGATGACATTCTACTATTTGGAAATAACACTCCAAACCTTGGAAGGTGTAAAAGCCTCGCTTGGAAGTTGTTTTTCCATTAAAGATCTTGGAGAAGCTGCCTATATTTTGGGAATAAAGATCTATAGGGATAGATTGAGGTGCTTGATAGGTTTAAACTAAATTGCATACATTGACAAGGTCTTGAAAAGGTTCAGGATGGAGAACTCTAAGAAAGGTTTGGCACCTATTCAATAGAGGACAATATTGAAAGCGTTTCAATATCCAAGCTCAAAGGATGAGCAGGAAAGAATGAAAGGAATCCCATATGCGTCAGTTATAGGATTCATTATGTATGTAATGATTTGCACTAGATCGGACAAGTTATGCGCTTTAAGCATGACGAGAAGATACCAGCAAGTAACGGTCATTGGGCGACTGTTAATATATATATATATATATATATATATATATATATATATATATATTGAAATACCTTAGAAGGACTAAGGATATATTTCTAATATATGGATCTGGTGAAGAAGAACTCGTTGTAAAGGGTTACAGGGATGCGAGTTTCGGAATTCGTTGTAAAGGGTTACATGGATACGAGTTTCCAAATTGATCGAGATGGTTCTCGATCACAATCAGGGTAGCATTGTCCACTACAGAATCAGAATACATCGCCGCTTCATTGATCGAGATAATTCATATGGATCTGCCACTTGAATTATTGCCGATCTAGGGGTGTCCCTACCATTCAGGACCCCTAGAAATCTTTGTGATAACGATGATGTGATTGCTCAAATCAAGGAACCTCATGCACATCAAAAGTTTAGGCACATTGAGCGGAGTTTCAACTACATAAGGGATGAAGTTGAAAAAGGGGAAAGATATGTATTCGCAAAGTTCACACTGATCAAAATATTGTGGATCCACTCACGAAGCTCCTGGAACGGGCAAAGCATGAAGGGTCATACTTGTGCCTTAGGACTTCGATATTCTAGTGATTGGATTTGATCTATTTTGTATTTGGATATTGGAAC
Organism: Helianthus tuberosus; assembly: GCA_030545235.1. Classification (NCBI taxonomy): domain Eukaryota; kingdom Viridiplantae; phylum Streptophyta; class Magnoliopsida; order Asterales; family Asteraceae; genus Helianthus; species Helianthus tuberosus. The sequence goes on from CM060370.1 coordinate 114,660,760, forward strand.
AACTGTAATTATAACTCTTTATGGTATTTTGAGTTATGTTCCCTTTTAGCATGTTTAAATCCGTGAATAAGTTGCTTATTCTAAATGTCCGTAGTCGATCATACTTGTGGGAACAAATATGAATGTAAGACTATTATGAACTTGGATTGGTGATATTCATGAGGTATGAATATAGAGCAAAGTGTTGCTGCCAAAGTTCATAGATATTTGTGGGATACAAATATTGGACTGACTCGCTCTCAAATATTACTGCATGGAAACATTTGTGATTGATCATAAGTAAATTTGAGTAAAGGAGAATATCATAGTATCCTCTGACCTGAGATACATATTGGGTCTTGATATTCACCAAGTATTATACCTTGAGTAGTTCTTCGCTGTCTGTAATAAGACAGTACATAAGGCTAAGCTCAGGTGTGGTACAAGGTGATTGTGAGAGACGTATGTAGTCAAGAAGGGATTTGTTCCTCTTATTCGTTGAGAGTAAGATGTCTAAGGCCTGCTAAAGTTAAATCAACAGAGAGTGATCACTCTATGTCTCTGGATTTGACATGACATCTGTAACAAAAGGATAAATGATAGATTCACCTAAATCATTTTCAAGTAAGGGACTTGAAGGGGATGATGTTATTGAATGGGATATATAGTCATACGTATTAGGGGTAGTAAACTATAGTTAGGTGGTCTTTACTACTTGCATCAATTTTCTATGTGTCTTGTGCAAGTGGGAGATTGTTGGACTCTGTATGCCCAAGACACATATTAAATCGATGTGGCTAGTACGTTATGATCCAAGTCGAGTCATACCCAAATACAAGCTAGACAGACACTTATAATATTTATTTATGATATGATCAAACAAATAAATATTAACACTTATAATATTTAGAAATTGGTTTTCTAAATAATTGCACTTGATAAACTAATAAATTATATGGATAATTTATTTTGAGAGAATATTTTATTTTGTTATTTAATGGGTTAAATAACATTTTAAAAGATTGTATAAGTCTTGTAAACACATGGTGTTATATTTATAAAAGTTATAAATATATAAACCAAGACTTAAAATACAAAAAGGAAAAATTGATTTTTTTTTAAAACACCCCTATAGGGCCGGCCCCAAGTGGGTCTTCCCACCTCTTTTTTTACCAATCAATTTACATGCATTTCTTGGAAAAAGATGTAAGATGATTTAGTGAATAAAGGGTGTACTTCTCTCAAGTTTTCATGGACTTTGGAAGATCATTTTTGAAAAGATTATTAGAGTTTTTGCTCTCGTAATTTTTGGCCAATATAGTGCCATTTGAAGAGATCATTTTCTAGTGTAAGAACTTGTAAAAGACTCTCTAAAATCGGCCAAGGTGGGGTTGTCCAAGATGGTTTTCAAGTTGGTAATTTCAAGTGCAAGAACTCTCTAAAAATGCCCCTTAATTTCGGCCAAGGGTTGGTTCCAAGAGAGGGATTTTTCAAGTGAGTTCATGAGTGTAAAATCCTAGCTAAACATAAGGTGTTTGTTGGAAGGCTTAGGGTATACAAGCTTGAGGTCTTCTACACTTGAAGTTCAAGAAGCATCATCTTCTTCATATCCATTACTCCTTGGAAGGTAGTATTCTAAACACTCTATGGTTGTGTTTTAATTTTGATAGCATGCATGTTCGTATATGGATCCGGGTATTGTGTTTTACATATAAAATGGGTTTTATATCTTGTAAGTAACATGTTTTAAATATTAATTCCGCTGCGTTTTAATTTTATTCGGATAAAATTACTTTGATAAACATGTGAAAAACCCAACATTAACAGTGCAAAAATATCATCTCTGATGGACTGTTGGATTAAAGCAATCATTTTCTGTTCGAAGGAAAATTTTCTTTTATCTTCATCTGATAAGCTATTGAGATTAATTTCTTCGTTTTTATCATTAACAGGCCGACTATACCCGAACTCCAGACAAAACCAACTCTCGTGTGCATAAGCTTTTGTCCAGTTCAAAATATTTCTCTCCACCAAGTATAATCTTCAATTTTTTCGAGTTTCGGTGGTTTAGAATGTGTTCCGTAAAAGTTATCATGTTTTATATTATCGCTTATAGCTTTTGTAATCGTTTTCGGTGTAACGGTTGATGTTTCGGAAGATTCGGAAGTGAACGCCTTGTAAAACGTGTTGTAAAACTCTTCAGCCATGACGCTTGATTCTTCGATTTTCTTCTCCGTGTAACGCACCTTGAATTTTCACCTCGTTTATCACCTGCAAACAAACAAACAAATGATTTAGTTTAAATGAACTGAATACTTGAACGTACTTGAAATGTGTAACTGTGGAATATTGTGAATATAGTGGACATTATCGATCTAAGACTCGTGCCGGAGACTCGCAGACTCGTTCCAATTTTTGATATGACAATAATGATGTTCGGATGTTATCACTTGTCGAATAATGTCAACACTGAAATCAATCGGATGGGGTCAACTATGAAGTCAATCGGTTGGGGTCAAAATACAATCGATCGGATGTGGTCAAATGTTAAATGGTGTAATGTTGATCGGATGGATACTCGGTCAAATGGAGTCAACGTTTATTTTGGATCGGATGTAGTCAACCTCATTCGATCGGATGTGGTCAAGCAATGTCAACTACAACTATGTACAGATGTAGTCCACAATCAATTTGATCGGATGATTAATCGATCGGATGGGAATATTGAATCAATCGGATGGTCATCCGACAAATAACAATTAATCTTGTTGAAACTCTCATTCACATGTAACCTTGAGCTTATTGGACCGACTAACTTGATTTAATACTTGATTGGGCCGCTGCAATAATATCAAATGTTGAAATATTAGAATCTTGACAAAATGAGCCGAAAACTTCAATAAATTGTGCCTCCACTCAATGAATTATTCACGTGAATATCCTCTGATTTAGAATGAAGCTAATTGGGCCGCGGGACATCGAGTAGTGTAATCACATGGGCCGACAACAGTTAAAAGCATTCAATGTTATCAATTATTCAATGTTGACTAAATTCAAATGTATCTGATTGGGCCCCAAATCATTGAACAGTGTAAACCATCAAGTTAATTGGGCCGCTCAACTTTATTATCCGATCTTGGGCTGTCAGCTATTAATGAATACACGTGATGACAATTGGGCCAAGAGATGTTATTGGTTCGGATAACTATTCGAACGAGTGAATATCCGAGAGCTAACAATATCAAATATCAAATAGACTTATGTCCGGATGAATATCCAGACGAATGAGATTTATTTTTCACCTGCCTTTCAAATTGACTTATGTCCGGATGAACAATAAGAACAGCAACAGCAGCTAATTTCATATTTTTTCGGTAAAGAACCTCGATTGCTCTCAAAATACTTAGAGTTTTGATCTGAAAATTTGTAGGGTTATAAAGTGATGATTTTCGCACAATATATCAAAAAATCAGCAAATTTTATCCGTGAAAACCTCGTTAATTTTGCGTTTTTGTGATAAAAAGTGAAGAAAATGAGTAGAATAGGAAATTTTCAAATCTGATGCGAAAATGGATCTGAAACTGATGAAATCTCGTGAATTCTTGCGTATCTGATCCGTGCAATTGAGCTCCTTCTCTGATACCACTCGTGAACGCGTTGTAGGACCGTAAACGACTCCCGAACGATTGCGAAATGACACGTACGACGTGCGGAATCCGTGCACGTGTGTGGACCGAACACAAGAACGTAATAATATCAAGATTCTATAAAAGATCTAACAATGTTTACACCTTGAATATCTTCTCTTGCTACTTTCTCTCTCTAGAAGCTCTAAGCTCTCCAAAGTGTGAAATGGCAAAAGTCCTAAAACTAAACATAAACCTCCTATTTATAGGCCATGGCAATAAGAAAGGTTTCCTTATTTAAAATAATTCCATTCCCCCATTTTTACATAATAAAACCTTGTTTATGCTCAGTTTTCTGCTACGTTTCGGATTGACGGAGGCGATAGACATTCGTGCACTCACACGGCTCGCGCTCCGTGACCAACTTGGGGTCGCCCTTCGCGGCCCGCGAGGCCACTAGGCTAGGGCCTAGCTTGGTCGAGTCAATCAGTAGCCTTCACACGGATTAGGACACGTGGCGGACTGGTGTGTCGCCTGGTGTCACTCCGTCGCGCCCCGCGACAGTCCTGGGGAACCAGGTCGCGGCCCGCGTGTCACACCCGGGCTTTTTGCGGAAGCGTGATTATGTGTGACTTGCTTAATATCATTGCATTCAACCATAACAAACATCTATATGATAAAACCATGATGTCCATCCATAAATTAAGTCTCAAAACATTACATTCGTCATTGTTTAACTACAAACCAAGACTTCAAATTCAAGTACATAACAACTCAAGTTTTAAGTTCCAATCTGGACTTAACCAAAAGACACTACTAAAAGCTAGGCTTTGAACTATGAATCTTATCCAAGATAAGATGCACAATCCAAACCCTTCGACACTGGATGACATCTTTTATTCAAAGACACAACCTGACATCTTGAACGCCCGCCAGATCCATAATCAATTTCCTGAAATACATGTAGTTTGAAAACATCAACAAAAGTTGAGCGAGTTCATGTGTTTTGTATGTGTGCACGAACATCCTTGTAAACATTTGTAAGTATGTATGTATGTACTTGTAAACCGGTATGAAAGCAACAAGGAAACAGATCAATTAATGTGTAGCTAATACATTAATATGTGTGTAATGGTGTAGGAATGGCTCAATCCTTTATGCACATCTCGCTCTGGGCCATCCGGCGGGAACGACATAGTCGCCACATGGTCTAACCCGCGGGCTCATGGGCGGGGCTCGCAACACCCAATAGATCTATCACTCATGCCCCTCGGTCCTTAAACAAGGATTAATGGTCTTTAGTTACTCGCCTACCCATTCACATGATCTAACAGTTCATTCCTTAGCTAACCATACCATTTGTAAATCGTAATCATTTGTAACATGTATTTCACCCCGGAAGTTATAAAACTGAAAACTGTTAAAAGAAAAGGGGGACATGAACTCACAATTTTGCGTTCTTCGATCCGATAGAACTCAAAGGTTTCCTTTAGAGTGCACGACTACCTACAATGTACTACGGTTTATTAGATGATTGGGTCGTGCCTTGACTTAGTCTTATTTAGTGTATTTGAGTTACGTTTCATTGTGTCCTTAATATTATTCCAAGTTATATAAGTATTTGTTAAAATAATAAATATTTTAACTCAAATTATATTTATTTCCCCAAGGATGGGTGTATTCGTACTCATATCTTATACTTGTATATTTTTGCCAAGTATCAGTGGCGTATTCCGGTGTATAATTATACGTACGATAATACGTATTTCTATTGTGTTCATTAAGTATCCTTATACTTAACTTTTGTATTAACCTTTCCGGAATATTATTTCTAATAAAAATATATATTCTCAAAATATATATTTTAAGAAAACTTACATAGAAAAATTATTTATAATTTTTCCCTTGGCAAAATTACTTATATTTTCATATAAACCTCAAAAATAATACATTTTCAAGTTTAACTTGGAAAATATATATAAATCTATTTTTCACCTAAAAATAATATATTCTATGTTTATTTAAGAAAATATATATTTTCTCCCAAAAATAATATATCTTCTAATAATTTCAAGAAAAATATATATGTTTTCGTTTCTAAAAATAATATACTTTCTTCTTGTCATAAATATGATATATCCTTGTAATAATTATAAAAATTATATTTTTGTTCTCTTGGTGTCCAAAATACCAATTACCAAAATATACTTATGAATTTATTTCCGGAATATTTATGTAAGTTATATTCCTTGTTCGGTTTCTCCATTATTTTGGGTATAGATTATATATTTGTTTCTTGGAATTTTGATAATATTTTGGATTGTAATTTCTTGGTATTTTGGTGAGTTATATTATTTCAAGTCCTAAAATAATATAACTAATACACATAATATATAAATAATCACACACATGGTGATATCTAAATATATGTTCTCCTAAATACATATTTAGTCACTTTTATTATCAAAAACCAACCTCCAATATTTATAATTTTTGTAACAAAAATTATGGGAAATTTTATATGAAAATTCATGGTTTAAAATATACTTGTAAATATTTGTTTAAAGATATTTTCCAAGTGTTTAATTTTTAGAAAAATTTTACCATAGTTTCCCCTTAAAAATGGAGGTTTCCATGCTTTCAAAGCATATCATTTTCTTTTATAAATCATCACAATCAACAACAAATCAACCAATACTTACCAATTTGCCAAAATCAAGCATTAATCACTACTTTATGAACTTGAAAATTTACAAAAATTGTAATAACTTACTAGAGTGTTTAGTAAGCTTAGTTACCCCTTTAAAGTGTGGTTGTTTATTTAGAAACATCATTTTTGAAGAAGTTAGATGTTTACAACTTGTAAATAAATTTTCTAAAAATATTTCTTCCTGAGTTTTTCTTGTTAAATATATATTTCTTCACTTGATTAACCACTAAAAATGTGGTTAATTTCTTTAAGAACCAAGCTTATATAAATCTTGTATTTTTAACTTGTTTTCTTGAAAAATCATTCTTGAAATCATATGTTTACAAGACTCACATCATACTTTGATCATCATACTTCAAGAAAACATTAAATCTTTCAAGTTCGTGTTGTAACATAAGGATGATCTCTTGATGTTTAACATAATCATCCTCTCATCTTGCTAGATGATGTCTTTAATCACCATCTAGCAAGATCATATGATGTTTAACATCATAAACACAATCAATCAATAGTTAACAAGCATAACAACACAAACAACATGTATTCTTATGATTTTTAAGCTTATGTTCATGATCCATGTTCTTGATTCACAGTGTTCTTCATGATTATCAACTTATACCATCTTTTAACCAACTTAATAAGATGTAAAATAGAGTATAGATGATCTTACTACTAGCTCATGGCTAGGGATGATCTCAAGATGAAGATGAGGTGGTTAAAAGCTTGTATGAGAGGTCCTTCAACTTCGAAGAGTTCCTAGCTTCCTTATGTTGCTTCTTACACCTTTGTATATGTACGGAATGGATGAAAGTTGATTGATGAAGGTGGATGTGTGGGTGTGTGATCTCGGCCTTAAGTGAGGGAGAGGGGAAGAAAGAGTTTCAAGTGTTGAGGGTGAGTTAGAGAATGATGGTTATGATCTTTAGGTTTGTCTTATAATACTTCAACACTTGATAATCTAATGTGTAATATGCTCATAAATGTCACACCCCGACCACGTATAACATACAAAACGTGGCGGAAAACGTCGGGGAGTGTTGTAACAGAATTATTGTTTCACAACCATGGCATACAAAGTTACATTTTATTTATTAAACATGAGTGTTACATTGTCTTAAACATGAAACAAAGAGTTTATAACATAATTAAACAAAGTCTATCTTCATTTTAAGTCTCTAAGGCACAGGTCCGCCCTAGTGTCATGATCGTCATCCTACGCAAAAGCTCCTGAAAACACATGTGAAAATAGGTACGTCAGCATAAAAATGCCTGTGAGATACATAGGTTTTGTGAAAATAGGATTCATGACTTATGTTTAAGAAAATGTTTAGTCATGAACCTTGTAATTTGCTTTGTCTTGTAAATCATTTGAAAAGTGATAAATAAACCAAATGATATATGTGTATAAAAGAATAATACATGGTTAAGCGAATAACCACGTGAAATGAGTTTGTATAAATTAAGTTGTTCGTAAAACAATGTGTTGTGAAAAGTATGTTATTTGTATAAAATGTTATATGTCCAAATTGAAATGATTCAAATAACGCTACGATATGTGATACCATACAGACACTTATATATAGGAAGTACCAGCGGCGTATCCACCATGCTTGTATCATATTACACACGCATCGTTACTTAAATCACTTACTCAAACCAAACCAACAATGTAAGATGTCTATGTTTAAACCAATTGTCAAATGTATTGGATAATATGTCAAGGTGTTTATGTCAAGATGTAAATCATGTAATGTAAAACAAATGTCAAACATGTTTATGTGTCAAATGTAAATCATGTCAAAATGTTTATGTCAAAATGTCTATGTCAAAATGTCTATGTCAAATGTCTTTGTGTAAACCTTGTCAAAATGTCATGTATGGCAAGTGGAATATATATATGTATACATATACCCATTAAGCCATATGTAAAAATGCACAAAACAATATATTGAAGTAAAACATGGTTTAAATCAATGTTATGTCTTGTGGAAATGCATGCTATACTGAATATGAACATTTATGAGGTATTATGAAAATGCATACATCCAAGCCTTGAGACTGTGGCGATAAACCCTTAAACAAATTAAAGGTTTATCTAAGTTATGTATATCGAATTCGGTCATTCCTTTCATCCCCACCTAACCGGGATGTCCAGAACGGGAGTTGTCAATTCCTATGGTACCACTACCTACTAACGAACGGCGTGATCAATGTTAATGAATGTATTGTCCCATGTAAACAAACCAAATGTCCTACCAAAATGTAATCATGTGAAAACAATGCACTAATTATGTAATCAAATGAACATACGTAGCGTGAAGTGTAATGTAAAACGATGTACTAAGTAGGCACACAATGGGCATACATAGCATAAAATGTACTGTAAAAGATGTACTAAGTACACACACAATGGGCATACATAGCATAAAATGTAATGTAAAACGATGTACTAAGTACACACACAATGGGCATACATAGCATGAAAACAATGAAATCATGTACTATAATGTACTAACAAACATAGCAGATATATGATGTGAAAACAGGAAAGCATGAAAGTAACAAGTAGGCACATGTGTTTCACCCCAAAATAGTTTGGAAAACAGTAAAAGAGGGGTTCTATGTACTCACTTGAGATTGCTCAGAAGTCCTAAGATAACCACCAAGCAATGCTAGAGATCTCGGAATTAAACGGCACCTAATATAGGTAACTATGTTAATAAACCGGACCTAAATCGGAAGACTAGGTAGCATGAGGGTTTGTAAACCAAATGAGTGTAGGAACTCATGTGATATGGTTTAACAAAGCCTACATACTAAATGAAACTTAACCTAAGTGCTTACGACCCATTACGACCCGTTTAGGAAGCTTATGCTACTTTAACGCGTCGTTCGCGTAAAACGCGTTCGGACCGCCTAACTAGTCCTATGACAAGTAAAATATGCCTTATCATGTCTAATATTGATGTTCAATCAGTTTAGATGTCAAAAGTTATGTCACATATGTTTAAAATGAATTTTGGCATTAAAGGGGTATTTTGGTAATTTACCTAAGGCATATAAACTACCTATCATACAACTACTTAAACGAAGCGACCATAAGGTATAACCTCGGAAGGTTATTCCCTATATGCTATGGTCACCTAAAGTGTTTGGTCGGATCCTAATGATCAACCAAATGGGTCGGGTTCAAAGGTATAAGTGATTCATTAGATCGCTTACCCTACGACCCTAGACAACGTGGTAATCAGTAGGCATAGTCCCAAGGGACTATGACCATCGTGATTACAATCACGTTGCGAAGTTCAAACGAACTTCACATTGACCATAAGCTGGTCAACGCTGAAAGTCAAACAAAGTTTGACTTTCGGACTCGAAAAGCAATAAAAGAGCGAAAGAATACTTACGAAGGGTCCCCGAATGCTAATCTAGATCCAAATAACTCAGGTATGAAACAATGGTTCCAACTTAGAGTCTTTTAGATCAGATTCTTGTGAGTTTGAAGCAAATGGGGGTGGGGTATTTATAGTTTTCGGTTCACCGTTAGGATCGTTTCTTGGAAAAGGGGGAATGATCTAACCCGTACACTTGTCGGAAAGTTGTGGTAGCTTATTTTGGCCACCATAGGAGTTTAACAAGTGGCACTTGACCTTTGGGAGTGTGTTTAATGGCTGAAATAGCTGTTAACTTGACCTTTGCTGTTCTAAAGGGATGATGCGGCCCGCTTCAGGATCACACAAGGCTCAGGCGGGCCGCCTGGCCTTGTCTGATCAGCAATAAGTTTCAGAAATTACAGTTTCAGTCCCTGCACGTGTTTAAGGCCATTTCCGACACTTCCAAGGCCCGTAAAGCCAACTTTAAGGCCCTAAAATGATGCCTAAACATTGTGGACATGAAACATGCTCAAAAATATGTCGGATGTTGGTTCGTTTGGTCGTACGAACGCGATGTTCGCTTAATTACGACGGAATGCGCATAAGTGCGAAAAACGATCCAAATGACGCAACAAATGGATTTTTGGCAAGCCAAACACTAAAGCATAATATAGTCATGCTTACATAAATTTTTGGATGTCCGGATGTATTCAGAACGTAAGTTATGCGCGAAAATGCAAACTTGTGCACTTTTTGACACTTTTAGTCCCTGAATGACCCAAAAGTTTATTTTAGCACACCGAACCCCTCAAAGCCTATTTCTAAGCTATGTGAAGGATATTTATGGTATGTTTAACTTATGGTCATGTTCCGGAATGTCTGTTACAGTTCAAATTGGCATACTTTCGTAGTTTGTCATGTTTAGTCCCTGTAGACGAATTAACTTGTTTTTGCCATACCAAAGCCTTCAAAACTTATTTCTAAGTTATGTAAAGGTTATTTAAGGTATGTTAAGTATATGTTGATGTTCCGGAGTATTTGTCGCATTAAACTGATTACGTTTACGCATCAGTTTGCGTATAACTCTCCAGAAAATGATATAGAGTTTGAAATTGGATAAAAGTCAAAACATGAAAAATGTAAAACATAACAAAACAAACATTGGGATCAAATAACATTGTTTTATTGATAATTGTACTGTTCACAATGATTACAAGCACAGATGTTACAGTCTCCCCTACTTGTGGAAATTTCGTCCCGAATTTTATTTAGAGGAAACTCATGGAAAAAGATGCGGATATTTCGCCTTCATTTGATCTTCGCATTCCCAAGTAAACTCGGGTCCATGTTTAGCTTCCCAGCGAACTTTGACCAAAGGAATGCGCTTACGTTTGAGCCACTTGACTTCACATTCCATGATTTCCACTGGCTTCTCAACAAATTTCAGTGGTTTTTCAACACGAATTTCGTCAAGTGGTATGTGGAGGTTCTCATCAGCTAAACACCTCTTGAGATTGGACACGTGAAAGGATGGATGAACATTTCCAAGTTCAGGAGGTAACTCAAGTCTGTAGGCTACCTTACCGATTCTTTCGACGATCTTGAATGGTCCAACATATCTAGGTGCAAGTTTTCCTTTCTTTCCAAATCTGATCACACCTTTCCAAGGTGAGACCTTAAGTAATACTCGATCACCGACTTGAAATTCCAAGGGCTTGCATTTTGGGTCCGCATAATTCTTTTGACGGCTTCTAGCTGTCTGAAGGTTATCATGAACTTTCTTTATCTTGTCAGTTGTCTCCAAAATGAGGGCAGGTCCAGTAAGTTGAGCCTCGCCGATCTCATTCCAGCAGACTGGTGAACGACATTTTCGACCATAGAGAGCTTCGAAAGGAGCCATTTTGATGCTGGTGTGATAACTGTTGTTGTAGGAGAATTCAATTAATGAAAGATGTGAATCCCAACTACCACCAAAGTCGATCACACAAGCTCTAAGCATATCCTCCAGAGTCTGGATTGTTCTTTCAGATTGACCATCCATTTACGGATGATAAGCTGTGCTCAGATTAAGTTGGGTCCCCATAGCAGATTGCATGGTTCTCCAAAAATGAGAAGTGAAACGAGCATCTCTGTCAGAAATGATGTTCAAAGGAACACCATGTCGAGCTACAATCTCATCCACATAGATTTTAGCAAGTTTGTCAGCAGAAAAATCCTCACGGATTGGTAAGAAATGTGCTGACTTCGTAAGACGATCAACAACTACCCATATGGCATCATGACCTTTCTTTGTGCGTGGAAGTTTAGTAATGAGATCCATAGTAATGTTTTCCCATTTCCAAACAGGGATCTCTGGTTGCACCAATAATCCAGAAGGATGCTGATGTTCAGCCTTAACCTTTAGACAAGTAAGGCATTTTGATACGTATAAGGCAATGTCTTTCTTCATACCAGGCCACCAATAGTGAATACGAAGATCCTTATACATCTTATCTGAGCCCGGATGAATGGAATAACGAGACTTATGGGCTTCATCCATAAGCAAGGTACGAAGATCATCCTGGCTTGGGACCCACAAACGGTCCATGAAGTAATATGATCCATCGTCCTTCAGTTCCAGAGCAGGTGTTATGTGATAAGGAAATTCCTTATCCATCAAACCTTGTGAAACACAAAATTGTTGAGCATGAGAAATGCGGGCTTGGATATCAGATTGAGCTTGAATAACAGATTGAACACGTACACAATGAAGCTTAGTACGTTCCTTACGACTCAATGCATCAGCTACGACATTCGCCTTACCAGGATGGTAGCGAATTTCGCAGTCATAGTCGTTTAGTAGCTCAACCCAACGTCGTTGCCTCATGTTGAGTTCTTTCTGGTTGAAGATATGCTGAAGACTTTTGTGGTCTGTGAAAACATCACATTTTGTACCGTACAAATAGTGTCTCCAGATTTTAAGAGCGAAGACAACTGCACCTAACTCAAGATCATGAGTGGTGTAGTTCTTCTCATGTATCTTCAACTGCCTCGATGCATATGCTATGACTTTGTTCCTTTGCATCAGGACACAGCCAAGACCCAATTTAGATGCATCGCAATAAACGACGAAATCATCATTGCCCTCAGGCAAAGTCAGAACAGGTGCGTCGCAAAGTTTCTGCTTCAAGTGTTGAAAAGCTTCCTCTTGCTTGAATCCCCAATCAAAGGGTCTGTTCCTCTGAGTTAGAGCAGTTAGAGGAACTGCAATCTTTGAGAAGTTTTCGATGAAGCGGCGGTAATAACCCGCTAGACCAAGAAAAGAACGAACTTCAGTAGGAGTAGTAGGCGTATCCCAATCCTTAATCGCACTGATCTTGGAGGGATCTACATGAATACCTCGTTCGTTGATAATATGTCCTAAGAATTGAACTTCTTTAAGCCAGAATTCACACTTGGAGAATTTGGCGAAAAGTTGCTCTTTCTTTAGGAGTTCCAGAGTAAGACGAAGATGTTGCTCGTGATCAGCTTGCGTCTTAGAGTAAATCAAGATGTCGTCAATAAAAACAATGACGAACTGATCCAAATAAGGTTTGCAAACCCTATTCATTAAGTCCATGAAAACAGCAGGAGCATTAGTCAAACCGAATGGCATGACTGTGAACTCATAATGCCCATAACGAGTACGGAACGCTGTCTTAGGAATATCTTCTTCATGCACCCGAAGTTGATGATATCCAGATCGCAGATCAATCTTCGAAAAATAAGAAGCACCTTGTAACTGATCAAAGAGATCATCTATGCGCGGTAGGGGATATCGATTCTTGATGGTAAGCTTGTTAAGCTCACAATAATCGATACACATCCTAAAGGATCCATCCTTCTTTTTGACAAAAAGAACAGGAGCACCCCAGGGTGAAAAGCTAGGACGGATAAAACCTTTATCAGAGAGCTCCTGAAGCTGCTTAGACAACTCTTGCATCTCAGACGGTGCAAGACGATATAGAGCCCTGGCAATGGGGTTTGCACCAGGTACGAGATCAATACGAAACTCGACTTGGCGTGCTGGGGGTAGACCAGGTAACTCTTCGGGGAATACTTCAGAATAATCCCGAACGACAGGAATATCTGAAATAGACTTACCCTTGCCTTTATCCGCTGTGACATGCGCCAAGAAGGCCACATAATTCTTTCGCAGATACTTTCGAGCTTTAAAACAAGACATGAGTTTGAGACCACCAGCAGGTTTCTCACCTTGAACTTGTAGGATCTCTCCTGTCGGAAGTGGCACACGAACGATCTTCTCAAAACAAACTATCTCTGCGCGATGCTTAGATAACCAATCCATACCCACTATAACGTCGAAGCTTCCAAGTTGCATAGGCGTGAGGTCGATAGGAAAAAGATGGTCGTTAAGGTTCAACTGGCAGTTGCGAAGAACAGAATTAAGAACAATGGGTTCACCATTAGCAACTTCTACTGTCAAAGGTTTACCTAGTTTCGTTCTAGACACGCGAAGCATTGGCTCAAAAGACAATGACACAAAACTCTTATCGGCACCCGAATCAAAAAGAATAGATGCAGGCTGATTATTTATAAAGAACGTACCGTTCACCACATTATCTTCCGCCTGCGCCTCTTGGGCATTCAATTTAAAAGCTCGCCCTCGAGCCTGAGCCTGATTCTGATTCTGGTTCTGGTTTGCTAGTCTTGGGCACCGGTTTCTGTAGTGGGTCAGATCCCCACAATTGTAACAAGCACCTGGTGGGTAGTGTGGTCGTGCAGCTTGACCCTGTTGCTGAGCAGGAGGCTGAGCAACTTGTTGAGCTGGGTTCTGAACTGCGTGATTCTGAACAAACCGACAAACATTGGCAAGATGGCCTGACTTCCCACAGTTAGTACAGAAACGGCACGGAAGTTGCGGCTGATGGTGACTGTTGCATCTATTGCACAAAGGTGCATTCCCTGAATAGGGTTTCTTCGCTGGAGGCTGTGCGGGTTGCTTGGGAGCTGCCTGGTTAGCTTGGGCAGTGACAGCATAGTTTTGGTAAGCCTTACGCTTCCTTGCCCTTTTTGATGAACCAGAATCCTTCCCATTCTTGTTTTGACCTTTCTTGCTATCTTCCTTGTCAGACGACTGTTTCTTGCCCTTGTCACCCTTCCTGTGTAACTTATTCTTCCGAATCTGCGACTCAGTCAAAGTCGCTGATAACTCGATCGCCTGACGGAGTGTGGTAGGGTTACTACCAGTAATGATGTCTTGTACAGAGTCAGGTAGGCCATCGATGTACCTTTCAATAGCCTTGTCGAGTGGGGTGACCATCGTTGGGCAAACCAGACTCAACTCCTCAAACCTATCGGTATATGCCCTGTGCTCACCACTGTCTTGTTTCAAGTCATCAAATTCCTTCTCCAAAGCTCGTTGCTCATGATGAGGACAGAATTCCGTCATCATAAGGGCCCTAAGTTCAGCCCATGTCTGTGCTAGAGCAACTTCTGCACCACGGTCTCTCATAACCCCATTCCACCATGTGAAAGCCCTCTTCTGAAACACACTCGAAGAAAACTCGACCTTGCGATTGTCGGGACACTGAACATGACGGAAAGTATTCTCAATGCTCTCGAACCATTGAAGAAGCCCAGTTGCTCCTTCAGAACCACTAAACTTGAGTGGTTTAGCTGAGTTAAAATCCTTGAATTTGCATGGGGCATTGTTGTTGTTGTTGGCTTGGTTCATTTGAGCAATAAAAACTGGGAATTGAGCAGCCATCTGCTGCGCAATGATTTCTGCCAGTTTGGCAGTCGCTATCTGGTTTTCGCGTCGAGGAGGCATTCTAAAAGAGGAAAACATGAAAGGAAACGAGTGAGATGATTGGATGAAGAGAATGAGATGAAACAAAATCAACAAAAGTAAAGAGGGTGGTCATTCGTCCGTATCACAAAGCAAATAAACGACACACAGTGACTAATCAAAGTAAATGGGTCAAAAATAATGTTTTGCGAAGACATGCTCGCCTATAAGTGAACACTCATCCCAAGAATTCCCAGGTAAGCACAACTGGTCTCGCGTCTGATGAGATGTATACGAAGTGATTGCCTAGACAGAAAACCCAGAATACAGGCATTCACTCTTCCAGTTTGCACGTGTTCACATTATTTAAAACCCAAAACCTTGACGAGATTTTGAAAATTCAAAGGAATAAAGCCAAAAATTTTAGTTAAACTGGAAGGGTTCAAAACCTT
The DNA here is from genome assembly GCA_030545235.1 of Helianthus tuberosus. Taxonomy (NCBI): domain Eukaryota; kingdom Viridiplantae; phylum Streptophyta; class Magnoliopsida; order Asterales; family Asteraceae; genus Helianthus; species Helianthus tuberosus. The sequence continues at coordinate 114,676,671 of CM060370.1, forward strand.
ACAAAAGAGGGTTCAAAACCTTGTAATAAATTATTCAAAAACAGATGATTGTTTTTCAAAAATCGTTTCGGAAAAATTTGGGTTCTTGTTTTGATAATCACCTAAGGATAGGTGATGTGCATGTTTTTTAAAAAAATCTAAACACAAGATAACTTGTGTTAGGGTCCTAGAAAGGTTATAGTCTAGGTCAAAGTATTACTAATAACCTAATTCCCTATAACCATTGGCTCTGATACCAACTCTTCTGTCACACCCCGACCACGTATAACATACAAAACGTGGCGGAAAACGTCGGGAGTGTTGTAACAGAATTATTGTTTCACAACCATGGCATACAAAGTTACATTTTATTTATTAAACATGAGTGTTACATTTTCTTAAACATGAAACAAAGAGTTTATAACATAATTAAACAAAGTCTATCTTCATTTTAAGTCTCTAAGGCACAGGTCTGCCCTAGTGTCATGATCGTCATCCTACGCAAAAACTCCTGAAAACACATGTGAAAATAGGTACGTCAGCATAAAAATGCCTGTGAGATACATAGGTTTTGTGAAAATAGGATTCATGACTTATGTTTAAGAAAATGTTTACTCATGAACCTTGTAATTTGCTTTGTCTTGTAAATCATTTGAAAAGTGATAAATAAACCAAATGATATATGTGTATAAAAGAATAATACATGGTTAAGCGAATAACCACGTGAAATGAGTTTGTATAAATTAAGTTGTTCGTAAAACAATGTATTGTGAAAAGTATGTTATTTGTATAAAATGTTATATGTCCAAATTGAAATGATTCAAGTAACACTACGATATGTGATACCATACAGACACTTATATATAGGAAGTACCAGCGGCGTATCCACCATGCTTGTATCATATTACACACGCATCGTTACTTAAATCACTTACTCAAACCAAACCAACAATGTAAGATGTCTATGTTTAAACCAATTGTCAAATGTATTGGATAATATGTCAAGGTGTTTATGTCAAGATGTAAATCATGTAATGTAAAACAAATGTCAAACATGTTTATGTGTCAAATGTAAATCATGTCAAAATGTTTATGTCAAAATGTCTATGTCAAATGTCTTTGTGTAAACCTTGTCAAAATGTCATGTATGGCAAGTGGAATATATATATGTATACATATACCCATTAAGCCATATGTAAAAATGCACAAAACAATATATTGAAGTAAAACATGGTTTAAATCAATGTTATGTCTTGTGGAAATGCATGCTATACTGAATATGAACATTTATGCGGTATTGTGAAAATGCATACATCCAAGCCTTGAGACTGTGGCGATAAACCCTTAAACAAATTAAAGGTTTATCTAAGTTATGTATATCGAATTCGGTCATTCCTTTCATCCCCACCTAACCGGGATGTCCGGAACGGGAGTTGTCAATTCCTATGGTACCACTACCTACTAACGAACGGCGTGATCAATGTTAATGAATGTATTGTCCCATGTAAACAAACCAAATGTCCTACCAAAATGTAAGCATGTGAAAACAATGCACTAAGTATGTAATCAAATGAACATACGTAGCGTGAAGTGTAATGTAAAACGATGTACTAAGTAGGTACACAATGGGCATACATAGCATAAAATGTAATGTAAAACGATGTACTAAGTAATCACACAATGGGCATACATAGCATAAAATGTAATGTAAAACGATGTACTAAGTACACACACAATGGGCATACATAGCATGAAAATAATGAAATCATGTACTATAATGTACTAACAAACATAGCAGATATATGATGTGAAAACAGGAAAGCATGAAAGTAACAAGTAGGCACATGTGTTTCACCCCAAAATAGTTTGGAAAACAGTAAAAGAGGGGTTCTATGTACTCACTTGAGATTGCTCAGAAGTCCTAAGATAACCACCAAGCAATGCTAGAGATCTCGGAATTAAACGGCACCTAATATAGGTAACTATGTTAATAAACCGGACCTAAATCGGAAGACTGGGTAGCATGAGGGTTTGTAAACCAAATGAGTGTAGGAACTCATGTGATATGGTTTAACAAAGCCTACATACTAAATGAAACTTAACCTAAGTGCTTACGACCCATTACGACCCGTTTAGGTAGCTTATGCTACTTTAACGCGTCGTTCGCGTAAAACGCGTTCGGACCGCCTAACTAGTCCTATGACAAGTAAAATATGCCTTATCATGTCTAATATTGATGTTCAATCAGTTTAGATGTCAAAAGTTATGTCACATATGTTTAAAATGAATTTTGGCCTTAAAGGGGTATTTTGGTAATTTACCTAAGGCATATAAACTACCTATCATACAACTACTTAAACGAAGCGACCATAAGGTATAACCTCGGAAGGTTATTCCCTATATGCTATGGTCACCTAAAGTGTTTGGTCGGATCCTAATGATCGACCAAATGGGTCGGGTTCGAAGGTATAAGCGATTTACTAGATCGCTTACCCTACGACCCTAGACAACGTGGTAATCAGTAGGCATAGTCCCAAGGGACTATGACCATCGTGATTACAATCATGTTGCGAAGTTCAAACGAACTTCACATTGACCATAAGCTGGTCAACGCTGAAAGTCAAACAAAGTTTGACTTTCGGACTCGAAAAGCAATAAAAGAGAGAAAGAATACTTACGAAGGGTCCCCGAATGCTAATCTAGATCCAAATAACTCAGGTATGAAACAATGGTTCCAACTTAGAGTCTTTTAGATCAGATTCTTGTGAGTTTGAAGCAAATGGGGGTGGGGTATTTATAGTTTTCGATTCACCGTTAGGATCGTTTCTTGGAAAAGGGGGAATGATCTAACCCGTACACTTGTCGGAAAGTTGTGGTAGCTTATTTTGGCCACCATAGGAGTTTAACAAGTGGCACTTGACCTTTGGGAGTGTGTTTAATGGCTGAAACAGCTGTTAACTTGACCTTTGCTGTTCTGAAGGGCTGATGCGGCCCGCTTCAGGATTACACAAGGCTCAGGCGGGCCGCCTGGCCTTGTCTGATCAGCAATAAGTTTCAGAAATTACAGTTTCAGTCCCTGCACGTGTTTAAGGCCATTTCCGACACTTCCAAGGCCCGTAAAGCCAACTTTAAGGCCCTAAAATGATTCCTAAACATTGTGGACATGAAACATGCTCAAAAATATGTCGGATGTTGGTTCGTTTGGTCGTACGAACGCGATGTTCGCTTAATTACGACGGAATGCGCATAAGTGCGAAAAACGATCCAAATGACGCAACAAATGGATTTTTGGCAAGCCAAACACTAAAGCATAATATAGTCATGCTTACATAAATTTTTGGATGCCCGGATGTATTCAGAACGTAAGTTATGCGCGAAAATGCAAACTTGTGCACTTTTTGACACTTTTAGTCCCTGAATGACCCAAAAGTTTATTTTAGCACACTGAACCCCTCAAAGCCTATTTCTAAGCTATGTGAAGGATATTTATGGTATGTTTAACTTATGGACATGTTCCGGAATGTCTGTTACAGTTCAAATTGGCATACTTTCGTAGTTTGTCATGTTTAGTCCCTGTAGACGAATTAACTTGTTTTTGCCATACCAAAGCCTTCAAAACTTATTTCTAAGTTATGTAAAGGTTATTTAAGGTATGTTAAGTATATGTTGATGTTCCGGAGTATTTTTCGCATTAAACTGAATACGTTTACGCATCAGTTTGCGTATAACTCTCCAGAAAATGATATAGAGTTTGAAATTGGATAAAAGTCAAAACATGAAAAATGTAAAACATAACAAAACAAACATTGGGATCAAATAACATTGTTTTATTGATAATTTTACTGTTCACAATGATTACAAGCACAGATGTTACAATAAAGAGGAGACATGATCCATTATAAAATACAAATAAAATCCACAAGTGGGGGCCACATTATGGCCGTTAATAGGTGTGGGGGGTATAGATTAGGGTGTAATTGTGTAGTTAGATCATAGTTGAAATCCAAGTAATCTAGTTAGGTGTTTAGTTGTTATGTGATTATATAGTGTGTTATGATGTTCGGGGACCATAACTAGCTTGGTAATGTTAAAACAATGCTTCTAGTGAAAATTTGGTGTTTCGGGTAGTGTCCGGTTGTTCGGTTGGTTACCGGTTCATTAAGGTGCTAAACTATGCAGTTTAGTGTGCCTTATGTTACCTTTTCTGATAGTTTTGATTCCCGACACTAAGGAAAGCATTCTGGACCATTTAACCATATTTCTGCATGATATTTTAGTGTTTTAAAAGCTGAATTTTGCTGAATTCAACAATTTATGTGAGTTTTAGGCACTTTCCGGCACTTAATCTATCTCTAGGAAGGCAGTTTTATGATCCTTACTTTCCTACACTCTATACTAGTGTAACTCTTGGTTTCTGGTTCATTCTGTAACCCAATACCATGTCTGTCTATGTACTGAAATCCGTCAGCATTTTTCTGATTTGTTTGATAACTGTGCTAACTTTGTTTCGTGCATCATTTGAATCAGTAGAGTATTGCATGCAATAGTGGTATGACATTATGCAAAATGTGATGCACATGTATGTATATGACAATAATTAGAAATCATTCATGTCATTAATTTAAATCAGCACAGTCATTAAGGCACTAATCACTGTTTAATCATTGTACGGATACATGCCAATTTTGACAATTCTCACATTCTCCCATGGTTAAGAAAATTTTGTCCTCGAAATTTAGTCTACGTTAACTCCTTAGAGTTACGTTATGCGTAGATGAATACGTATAATACCAAAGTGAATAACCACATAACTAAATCAGGACTTAGTCGAATCAGGTGAATCCAAGGACATATTACAATAATAAGAACCCACAAGTTAAAAAAAAAGTATGTGATTCAGAATTTGATGTCAAGGTACAGGCGCATTATCTAATGTAACTTTGTTAACAGGGGTTCAATAAGAGGAGTTTCGACCAATATAATTTCCATCAATCTTTCTCAATACACAAATGAGTTCTAGAAATAATAGAATCCGCTAGAGGCACACAAAATCAGCAAGCTCAAATGTAATAGTGTCATGAAAATGATCCGTCAACTTCCGAACAAATAAATGAATAAAATTAGTGTGTTGACTTTTTTGAATCGCGAGAATGCACCGAAATGAAATATAACCGAACCTGGTGTATCATCGTCTTAATACATAGTTGCCTTAAGAATGTTTAATGACGAGTCAACGAAAAGTATACATAGTTTTGTATGAAGCGGTTAACCATGATTAGCACAGGCTACAAGTTTATACCGACGCCAAAAGGTGTCGTAGTGAATGACATGATTCAACAATAGTGGTGACTGAACAAGTTTACCGTGTTTGAAATCAAATGAAAGCGCAATGAAGCAAATCTAAAGATTTGTTTCGAACGATGTCATAGGATTTTCAATTGAATATGGAGCACCAAAGAACTAGTGTTTTCGATCGAAGATGAAAAAGGCAATAAATATTGCAAGGCATTCGTTCGATAATGAAAGGACCGTTAGGAGGTACACTAGAATATAAAATGAATTTATGTACCATTGTCTTAACACACAATTGCGTTAAGACTGCTTTGTCATGGTAAATCTGAGCGAATTTAGAGCAAGTTAATAAATAAATAAACAATTAAATCCATGTATGAGACGTATAGATGAGATTAGCGCAAGCTTCAATCTAGTGAAAGCACCACCACAAGGTGTCGAAACCAACAAACGACTTAATAGAGTCGTAGACCAAACAAGTCTACAACGACTCGGAACACATGAAACGCTTGTTAATACAAATTCGAATATGACGTTCTCAATACATCACGTGGTGTCTTGAATTGAATACGTGTAATGGACAAGTTCAAACAACCGAATTTGGTTTCAGTGCTCCGACAATGAATAGATGTATCGACAAGGAAATTTCAACATGGTTACAAAGATAAACCATGTATGTAGCTGGAAAGGAAAAGAAGTTTCCAGAAAGTGTGTTGACTTGATAAGAAAGGAGCCAACCATTACAATAATGCGGGTCACTCGAAGCACAATTCAATGATTAGATTTAGCGAAATAATATTTGAACCTTGATGAGACGCTTATTCGAAACAAGACCACATGCATATCAAATGATGCAGGCGTAACATATAAATTTTCAAGAAATGAAGCAATGAGTATTCGCTATAATGAAGAAAATTGTCGCGATACAACTACCATTAAGAAGAGTAGAGATGTAAAAATCTACTCGCTAGGTGCAAAAGTGGAAATTTTCAATAAAAGAAATTTGAGTACCTTACCTGTCCGGTTAACTAAAATAGCATACATGACCGAGTAATGGTGTTTGCCCGAGTTAATAGACATGGTTCTTACGTGACAACCTTTAATGGACTTCGACATAAGTTCCCGAAGGTCTTAAGTGCAGGCTTCCTAAACCCTCAAAGTTTGTATTATGTGTGTAATTGCTTTGTGTTCCGCGTAAAAAAACAACACTTGCGCATGTCTAATAACAAATTTTGACTCACTGTTCTTCGGTATACTTTATTCATGTATTCGCAGCTGATGATTACTGGTCAAAGATCATTCTTAGGTTAGTAGTTGGATCCTTGCAGTTGGTCGAATAAATCGTTAATCCTCGGTAAAGGATACTGATTCTTGATGTTTGGTTTGTTCAGCTCCCGGTAGTCGATGCACATTCGAAAGCTACCGCCCTTCTTCATGACGAACAGCACTGGAGCTCTCCAAGGCGAGAAGCTCGGCCTTATGAATTCTTTGTCTAGTAACTCCTGAAGCTACGTTGACAACTCTTGCATCTCTGAAGGGGCAAGTCGATAACGTGTCTTGGCTACAGGCGCGACGCCTGGGACCAAATCAATGTGGGATTCGACTTGTTGTTGAGGAGATAATCCTGGCAAGTCTTCGGGGAAAACCTCAGGGTATTCCCTTATCACGGGGATATCTCCAAGTTCTATAACACAACCTCTTAATCACTTCGTTCGGCTCTACTAACTTCCCGTTAGCCAATCCTATCAAATACTGGATATCTAACTTACTAGTAACTAAATCAAGCATGTTCTTAAAGTCTAGAGATACGAAGCTAACATCGGCACCAGTATCAAACATCACAGATGCATAACATTGACTAATAGGGGACATACAGGTAACCACGTTTGGATCCTAGCGTGCTTCCCTAGCTCCGATGTTGAACTCTCTTCCGCATGCCTGATTGTGTTTAGGATAATATTTCCTGAAATGCCCTATGTCACCATAGTTAAAACAACCTTGACCACGTCCTTGATCATCACCATTTCCACCCTGATAGTTGTTGTTGTTTCCTCTGCGATTTACGTTACCATCTTGACCTCCATTTCCACGTCCAGTACCATGCCAGCACGTCTCATTGGCATGCCCCACTTTGCCACAGTTGTCACATTTTCCATATCTACATCGCCCAGTATGATGACAGCGGCAATTGTCGCACTTAGGTAGGTTACCCATGTACCTTCTTCCCTTATCAGCATTGTTGTTGTTATTCGCCCGAGTACCCTTCTTGAAATTTGTAAACTTCCTTTTGTTTTCCCCAGACGACTCTATGTGTGTCTCTTTCTTCTTTCCCTCAGAAATGGAGAACTTGCCCAATCTAACGGCTTCCTCCGTCAGTGCCACACTCAAATTGATTGCCTCAGTAATTGTTGGTGGCTTGGAAGCAGTCACCATGCTCAGTATTTGTGGTGCTAAACCCCAGATGAAACGCTCTATCCTCTTAAACTCGGGTCCACCAAGTAAGGAACAACACGAGACAGATCATGAAATCTCTGCACATACTCAGCTACTTTAGGACCTTCCATCTTCAGATTCCAAAATTCAGTCTCCAACTTCTGAATTTCAGCTCGGGAACAATACTTCTTTCGCATCAGTTCTTTCAATTCATCCCATGACAAAGCATACGCCGCAGCCTCACCTAAAGTCTGAACCTGAAGGTTCCACCATGACAGAGCCCCATTTAGAAACAGTCCAGAAATGTATGTGACCTGATGCTCTGGTGCACACTTACTCATCCGCAAAACCAAATCCGTCTTCTCAATGCATCTCACAAAAGATATGGCACCCCCAGTGCCGTCAAAGTTCAGAGGCTTGCAGTCCAAAAACTGCTTTTAGGTACAACCATTAGGTGGGTTATTCCCTGAGGAACCTCCGCTGTGTTCGGAGCGAAGGGCCTCATATTGTGTGATTGGCTGTAAAATGTGTTCTTGTAATTCCGCCTCGGTCGTGGGTAGCTAATTGTTCCTTCGAGGAGGCATTTTCCTTCCGATGAGAAGATTTGATGGGTCAGGTCTTATTCGTTAAATAAATAAGTAATTATCTAGAGGTCGTATGTATATATATATAAATAATCATCATATCAAACAATCATGCAACAACACAATCATAGCATAAATTTGTAACCCAACAATGTGTTTAGTGAGAACATGCCGATTGAGCTTTCATTAATTACCGACCACAGTTACATTATTCACAAGTGTATCACATCAAAAGGGATATAGGGTCACACTACCCTTGTCCAATAAGTCTGTCGATATTCAAAATCACATGGTCAAAAGTGGTCTTCAAAAGGCTTCACAATCTCAGCCCAATAGTGGTGTTCTCACCAGAAGTAATGCATCTGCATAAGACCAAAACCCTACTGTACTGATGGCGGAGGTGGAGGAGGAAAGAAAAGCAAGTTGTGGATAAGTGCGAGCTCCTCCTCGAGCTCGTATACACGACGAAGTAAGTAACTGATCTGCTGCTCGACAGTAAGGAAACGAGCATCAAATCCTTGAAAAGGGGTAAGAGCAGTAGGTGGATGTGCAAAAGTTGACGGTGATGAGTGTGGAGGAACAAAAGTAGGCTGACAGGGACAAGGTAGGGGACGTGGAGTTAGCTCAAGCTCCAAAACTCTGCGACTCAAAACCTCAAATTGTAGCTGAAGCGAAAAAAGCAACTCATCCCGTGTGTAACCAACAAAATGAGAGGGATGATAGGGGTCTGAAATTGGCATAGAGTACGGTGGGAACCATCGGAGTAGCTCGTCAAGCGGTGAAGAAGTAAAGGGAGCAAATGGTGCAGTCTGAGGGACTTGAGGAAAAACTGTTGAAGCAAAAGGATCGTAACTAGGATGCTGGCCTGAAGTACCTTCCCTTAGACGGGGTGCAGGGATGTCCTGTAAGAAAGTAATCGGCGAATTAGTGCGGTGGACATCAGACTCTATAGGAGGGAGAGGAGCAACATCAGCGGGTGCGGGTGGAGGAATAAATGGCTTAACAACTGGAAAATCAACAGGTGCAGGTACCGGGTCTGGAATAAGAGGTGCAATATCGGGTAATCCAAACGGAACATGGTCAGGATCAAGAATCGGCTCAGGATCAATAGATGCGACATCAGGCTGACCAAAAGGAACAGGAGCTAGCTCAGGAGCCAGCTCTGGATTGTGTGAAGGTGTGGGGTCTCGAGCAGAAGATGGTGCAGCAGACATAGCAGTGTCATCGTCGGAGTCAGTAACAAAAGCTACAATCCGGCCGCCTGTAAAGCTGAAGAAGTCACAGAATCAAATGATTCTAAAACGAAATGCAAACTGGTGTCAGAAGGTATCTCAACGACAGGGGGAATAGCTACAACATCCTCATCAATCTCTCCATTACCCAGGGTGTCAACTGGGGGACCGTAAACAAATAAATCGACATCGTCATCGAACAAGTCATCGAAAGGCAGATCCTCGAGAGGGATGACCAAGAGAGGAACAGGATCGAGGATCGAAGCCACGATATGCTCACCATCGGGGTGACCAATGATGAGGTGATCGTGTACTGGAGCAGGGATATCGAAAGGATCCTCACAGGGAAACCATCAGCAATAGGTAAATCATCGCCAAAGTCGGGTAGCGCGAACGGCTGGAACTCATCCTCCTCCTCGAACAGCATGTCAGGATCACTCTCAGTGTCCGACGTATATATCTCTGGTGCGGGCATAACCTCGTCTTCTGATACGGTAGCCATCGGGTCATGGGCATTGGATAACCCACTCTCTGAGGATGACATGATGCCTGTAACATAACAACCATAACATGTGCACATATAGTAACCTCTAACACTTAGTATGCAAACAAGACATTCATCACTTAGACATGTATTCACGTGATCCTTCATGAAACTTTCTCTATCTTTCCTAGTCTACCCCATGCAGACTAAACCACCAATGCGGTCTTGCATTGTGTTTCTTTGCCTTTCCTTTTGTAAAAATGTTTGTTTTATGGATCTGGGCGTTTTGTGTATGCAATGAAAACTTGTTGTAAAAGTATTTTCGTGAGAGACCTAATGATTGTAGTCTAGACTCGAGAAAGAATCCTAGTTCGCTACAATCGAAGCTCTGATACCAAACTATCACACCCTGGCTTTTTGCAGAAGCGTGATTATGTGTGACTTGCTTAATATCATTGCATTCAACAATAACAAACATCTATATGATAAAACTGTGAAGTCCATCCATAAATTAAGTTTCAAAACATTACAATCGTCATTGTTTAACCACAAACCAAGACTTCAAATTAAAGTACATAACAACTCAAGTTTTAAGTTCCAATCTAGACTTAACTAAAAGACACTACTAAAAGCTAGGCTTTGAACTATGAATCTTATCCAAGATAAGATGCACAATCGAAACCCTTCGACACTAGATGACATCTTTTATTCGAAGACACAACCTGACATCTTGAACGCCCGCCAGATCCATAATCAATTTCCTGAAATACATGTAGTTTGAAAACATCAACAAAAGTTAAGCGAGTTCATGTGTTTTGTATGTGTACATGAACATCCTTGTAAACATTTGTAAGTGATGTGTGTAAAATGCAACATATAAATTACATCAAATGAGGCATAAAACCAACCCTTTTTTAGTACTAATGTTGGAAAAAGTGTGCTTTTGTCTTCCTTTTGTATTTTCAGGATTAAATGAGCTCAAATGAACAAAAGAAGCAAAAATGCAGCCAAATCTAACAATAATACAAGAAAAGGAATAAACATGGCATGCCCGACCTCTCGACAGCATCTTCCCAAGCAAAAACAAGAGAACATGAGGCTGAACACGCCCCGTGCTCAATAATCATGGGGACGTGCCCAAGTGTCTGCAGAAAAGACAAAGTTGTAGAAGCTTCTATCACCCAACACGGGGGCGTGTCCACCGGACACGGGGCCGTGGTCAACGCAAAGATTCGCATAATCCAAGCAAATTTTAATAGTACAGATATGCTTCTGCACACGGGGTCGTGCCCAGCGGACACGGGGGCGTGGTCAACTAATGCGGACAAACTGCATTTAATGAAGAAAGAGAAGACGGGTGGACACGGGGCCGTGCCTAATAGACACGGGGCCATGTTCGGGCTTCTGTGCAGGCTATAAATAGGGGTGCATGGCTCACTTGCAAATTATCCCTTGGCAAACCACCTCTCTCACACTTCACCCACCTACCACCACCGTCACAAACCATCATCCACCACCATCATCCATCATCCATCATAGAGTGTGTGTAGTAGTCTCGGGATCCAAGATTGATAGTAAGAGTTCTTGACAATCAAAGGCCATGTTTGCCTAAGTCTCTTACATCACTTGGTGAAGACAAGCATTTAGTGTAATACTTTTTATTTTTAATCTTTTAGCACTTTTTATTTGGTTATGTATTAATGACTTTAATAACTAGTTTCTTATGTTGAAGGTGAAACTTCCTTATCATTTGTCCATGGTGTCTTGGCATTATTTTACTGTCTATATAAAATAAAAGATTTACACCATTCATATCTCCACGGTCTATATGGAGATATGTTGGCTACCTGGTCGGGGGTTAAGGGAATGGTTTGGTAAGCGTCTTGCCTTGTTCAGTGTATAGATCCTACAAGGACCTGGGTCAAGCTTAGTAGGACCTCCTTCAATACCCACTGGTATTGGATGGCGGGGGTCCGAACTTCTTGATCCCCTCATATGTAAACTACTATTAATATATTAACCAGGCTACTTACGATTGTATCCATGCTGACTCAAATTACTTAGCCGAGGGTAACGTCACCTTCAAAAGAGGGGCCTACCACATTATGCATTAATAACTTAATTAATTATCTTTCAATAATCCAACCCTTTAGGATTGTATCCTTGTTGACTCAAACTACTGGGTTGAGGGTAACGTCACCTTCAAAAGAGGGGCCTGCTACAATAACTAAGATAATCTCTTAAAAAGTGCAAAAGTGCGGAAATAATCAAAGGTTACACTAAAGGCGAGTCGGATCCAAGTGATTCATCTTGTCTATCTGTTTTTATTTTATTTTTATTTTCAGCATTTTAGTTTTTTTTTATTTTCATGTTTAAACCTTTTTCTAAACTTTGATTTGATTAGACGTTGAAGATAAACCGGTATTAAAAGCTCTTGTGTCCTTGGACGACCTCGGTATCTTACCAACGCTATACTACGCTCACGATGGGTGCACTTGCCCATATGTGTGTTTAGTGTTAGTAGAATATCGTGTTTTATAAATTTAAAACTTGACTAAAGTGTTAAAAAGGGGTAAAAATATACATAAAAATATATACACACCAACACACATCAAGTTTTTTGGCGCCGTTGCCGGGGACACAAGGATTTTAAGAAAGTTAGGAATCAACGGCTTAATCGTTTTTTCTTATTTTTCTATTTTTTTTAGGATTTTTCTTAATTTTCAGCTTCTACAGAGCTCTGCACGGGCCATGCCCGCTGAACACGCCCCGTGCCCAATCTTTGGTACTGGAAATCCTGTTTTAAGTCAGACAGTAGCTGAACACGGAGCCGTGTCCACTCAACACGCCCCGTGCCCAAGTATCAGTTAATGAAAACCGAACCGTAAGATCCCGATGGTTGGTAATTTCTGACACACACATGAGTGATATTGATATTTTTTACTTTCGGCGCTCTTATGGTACGTGGTGTCAAATATGTGGTGGCCCTCATAAAGATTTAGAATGTTATTTTTAAAATTACAAGCCCCACTATATTGACCCATTGTTTTCCTGTAGCCTTAAGAGGGGCGAAAGTAAAAATAATCCATATCTCTCCCTCTAATGCTCTCAATCAACCCTTCTAGGAGAAATGCTTCTTGGTGAATTATTTCAAATGGAAGATCTAATTCTTAATTGGGTGAAAGAACATGAGATGGATATCATTAATTCACCTCAAGACAAAGCCCATGAAGAATTATTGAGATCGCATTCGGATGAAAACAACTTCATTGTTCCCGAAATCACCTCTAACTCTGGTGAAGACTTGAGCGATAGTCGTCCCTGTGTCGATTGTGCCATGAAGGTGTGACAACTGCCACTTTTCTGTAACTTTCTTACACTTAAAGTACTCATTTTAGCTACATTTTTATGCATTTTGAACACTCGAACTGCGTATTTCGTGACATACACTTAGAATACTCATGGAATACTTACTTAGGATGCATATGATTCATTTTTATTAAGTACATTTGAAACAGCTTAAACAATGCATCGAAACTAGGGTGAACATGTAAGACAATTTATTATTATGGGGGCCCACGTAATAACAACTTGTAGTGCATGGGAATCCTGGTGGACTCTATGGGCAAAGCTAGTGATCACTATCCATTCAAAATTCTTAAGTTGTTCAAGTTTCTATCCAGTAGAACACTAACCGAGATGGTTACTATAACACCCTACAATACAATACAATACAATACAATACAATACAATACAATACAATACAGGAAGACGGTACGTATTGTTCACATCTAACATTCGATCTACAACACGAGTTGTTCAAGACTAGTCATCTAAACAAACAAAACTTGTTAACCACTCATGGAAGATCTTTCCTCAACATTCTAGAATTCTTGTACATGAGTTGGTTCCTTGGTGTCTATGGCACCTTATCTTACTTATTGGAAATGAATACAACAAATTCCGTCATTTGACATTTGTCATATCCAAAGGGATAGTATGGCATGAGCCATGCTACAACTCCCTCATTGCATTCTATTCGACATCTATGAAGATCTTAATGATCTTGTTGGAGCTCGTGAAGCTCAAGCACTATTACCATATTCGTCACATGGGCAAGTACGACAAAGGAATTTCTCTACTTCGGATGATCAAAGCCTATGTAGTATGGAATGCAAACTATAGGGACGGAGGCCACTGGTTGGTTTTCCCTCCTCAACGAATTATTTTGTTTTCCACTTAGACATGTGACCAGTATACGCAAGAGGCACTACTCATTTTGGTTGCGGTTATCCACATTACTATTTATTCAAACATGTATGAACAATGCGATCTTATGATAGACTATATTGTCCAACTATATGTCTAGATTCTTTTAATAATGCGTATTAAAAAGATCATGGCACCAAAAGGAAGGTTTACACCCAGAAAGGGATTAACAAATCAACATCTTTCTGATTAAGTCGAACAAGAGTTCTTATGGAACAACACAAGGGTGAAGAAATTGCACAACATGAGGTTAATCGAGACGACACTAGTAACGGTACCGGTGGTACTGGTAGTTCAAGTGGTTCAAATCCTGATGGATCGGGAACGAGTGGCAATGCCACACCGGAAGATGCGACATCACAAGGTTTTAAGTCTAAGGCCTTTCCGGACTGTAAGCCGCAAGACCTCGTTAATACGAGAGGTGCGGTAGGTTCTGTCCGCCAAATAAAGACAATGAAGTCAGTTAGTAATACTAGGAAATGTATTCTAGAATAGACAATTAGATACATAGAGAGTCTCCAGCTGAACGCAGCCTTAACTTGGGGGAATCTCCGAGTATAAACGCTTGGAAGTGATACAGTGAAGAGGTTGTTGGGGGAAGAACTCAAGGAGCTTATGCGAGAAGAGTATTGCTCGCTGATTGAAATTCAAAGGTTGGAAACAAACTCTAGAACTCGATCATGACTAGAGCCAATGTTATTGGTTACACTCGAGGCTTTCACGATCTCTCAAGGGTTGTTTCCATACTGAGTAACACCCGAATTCAAACGCATTGCGCGTTACATTTAGGATTTAGCCCCAGAGATCCGAGGCATGACCGCATCATCACACCCTACCTCGATCACTCACACAGTAGTTACCTGACACATTTCTTACCAATCAAACTCGTACATGTGAAATGAGTTCATGGCTAGTGACGGGATTGTCCTAACAATTAGGGACTCGATTATCCTACAACTAAACATAGGGATTAGATTATCCTACAACAAAACATAGGGATTGGGCTATCCTACATCTAAATAGAGGGATTGGGCTATCCTATATCTAAACATAGGGATTGGGCTATCCTACATCTAAACATATGGATCGGGTTATCCTACATGTCACACCCCCAAAATCCACCTGCGGAGTACTACCGCTTGGAGGCGTGACTGACCAGGATCCAGCCACCAATCATATTGAACAAGCATATAAGTAGTTATAAAATCCACCCAATACAATTGGTGTTCAAACAAAACATAGTTAAGTTGCAAGCGGAAGCATAAGTCTTAAATCAAAACATAAGTTTAATTGTTCAAAGTTTAACATGGCACACAATCGTCCATGTCCCACAACGATCCTCCTCCATGCAAGCTCCAGCTAAGAAACCTAAGGACCTGCAAAGCATGTAGTAACGAGTCAACAACAAGTTGAGTGAGTTCACGGTTGGGTGTTCGTTTTAAGTTGTTTCGAAAACAGTTTCCTTTAGCTGGCATCCTGCCGTGGGGGTTACCCCATAGTTAAAAACGTGACTTGTTTATTCCCGGTTACTCTGGCTATCCAGCCGTGGGGGCTACCCCGTGTTAGTTATCTGGCATTTCGGCCGTGGGGGCTACCCCATGTATATACTAGACTCGTTACCATATCGACTGCTGACTGTAGTCATGTTTATGTGCCCTGAACTGTCAATGTCTATCATCATTGACGTGCCAGTAGTCCATTAGTTCACGCCCGTCCTCTGCGGCACGGTGTGAGGTTTGTCAAACCTAAATAGCGCTATCTAACTAATGACCCGCTCGCCATTGGCCTCGGCGATTAAGTCGATACAAAGATGAGGGACTTCGTGATAGAGTTTTGGTCTAGTACGAGTTATCTGTCCGTGAGGACGAGGAATTACATTCCTGAACCTTTGATGTCCTACCCAAGGAGGACGAGGAACCCAGTTCATTAACCCCAATTCCCGACCCCTGGGAATCCCATGCTTTGTAGAGGGTGTGAACTCACCTTGGTTTGCTCGGCAGTAACACAGAAAAGTTAATCAAATTGCAGGAAATCAATTAGGTCCTATCACAGATATTATTCGTATCAGATTCAAGCCAAGCAGTGCACGAATGTTCAACACGTATTGTACACAGGTATTGATTATGGCAAACATGTTTAACATCAACAGCTCACAGTTAACAGTCATATACAACCCAAAGTCTAAGTGTGAGGCCCTAACAGTTGGGCTCGTGATAACAGGCCCAAACAACACGTCAACAGTAACACAGAAGTCCATAAGCCTGACCCATTAACGTAGGCCCATAATTAAGCCAGCCCAATGAGCGTGGTTTCGAGTCGCAACCGGACTCGCAAGCATGGTTGCGGGTCATGCTGTTTGTGTTGATCATGGATGGTTGCGAGTCGCAACCTATGTCGCAACCATGGTTTCGGCTGATCATGCTAAGGTTTCGAGTCGTAACGGGACTCGTAACCTGTGTCGCAACCAGGTGTTCTCGACTCGCAACTGGTGTCGCAACGTGGAGATTTCGAGTCGCAACCAGGGGTTCCGACTCCCCAGCAGCTGCTGATCCTTCGCAGATTGTACTATCCAATAGAATTCATGCAGAATTACGTACTATCCACTAAACATGTTTTGTTGTCTAATATTTACTCAAAATGGATCAAACAGTGCAGATTTCAAATATTCAACACTCTTTTATTGCATATTCAAGTTGTTCTTCATATATTCAAGCACATTCATCAAGTTCTTCATATGTTCCTAACACAAACAACCCTTATTCTACCAAATTATGAACAAGCATCAAAACACTTAGCATAACACACAAACTCGGTTTTTATATAAATCCGATTACATGACAAGTGCAACCCGGTTTCATGTTCATCAACATAAGTGGTTTGAATCACATTTAGACACAAGATACCATAACCCATCATGCATTATATATCCGAAATCAAGACATATTAACCGATTATCAACATTGTACACATTAGAATCATCATATACATCAAGAACATCATGTAAACACTAATATCCAAACACAATAAACATCATATCCATTCATTTTATCATTTAACATAACCAACATCAATCAATAAACACCATAATTACTAACCGGTTGGTGAAGTGTGTGTGTGCCGATCCAAAGTCCAAATCCGGGAGTTCTTGTGCCAACCGATTGGATCCGAGAACTTGGAGGTGTGTTTGTGTTCTTAAGGTTTTAGTGAGAGGGAAAGTAGGAGAGTGTGTGTAGAGGAGTATGGGTGTTGTCAAAAGAAATGGTGAGTGTGGCCATGAGTGTAGTATAAATACTAGTTCTTCATGGTTTGCCCTAAAGGGCTTACTAGCCGGTTAAGGAGGTCACGGCCCAAAGGCCCAAATCGGTTATGTTCACTCGAGACCACATGGTCTCGAGTCGGGTCCTTGTTGTCTCTAGTTGGGTTCTCGGCTCACATATACACATACATACATGCATACAAATACAACACATAATCACATAAAAGCTTCACATTTATTATTAAGTTAACAAGTTAACTAGTCACATAGCGTTCAAGCATGTTACATCAAGGCACAAGAAAGGTTCCAAATTTCGAGTTGTCACACTACATCTAAACATATGGATTGGGTTATCCTACATTTAAACATAGGGTTCCTAAAACTATACAGTGAAGTCCTCGCCACACAGAATTTAAAATGTACTTGGCCTAGAGCCAAGTAAGCTAGACGTCCCCTCATTCTATAGAATCGACATAGGTAAACTAGTCGAGTCAGGGGAAGTTGTTAGAGAATCTCTTACCCATTGAGTGGGTAGTTTCTACGTAGCGGTTGGCATGGATTGGTTATCCGATAACCAAGCCGAAGCCTTTTGTCATGAGAAGGTCATTCTCCTACCACTACTGAACAAAGAGACACTTGTTATTTATGGAGAGAAACACGACACACCATTGCAGATCATCAATTGCATAAAGGCACAAAAGTGCTTACGGAAAGGTTGTGTTTCCTTTCTAGCACATATTGTCGACAGAAGGCCGTTGAGCCACAGCTGACAGATATTCCAGTGGTAAAAGAGTTTCTTGAAGTCTTTCCTGAAGACTTGCCGGGAGTATAACCATATCGACAAGTCGAGTTTTGTAACATCTGTGCTTGTAATCATTGTGAACAGTTTAGTTATCAATAAAAAAATGTTATTTGATCCCAGTGTTTGTTTGTTTATGTTTGACATTTTTCATGTTTTGACTTTTGTCCAATTTCAAACTCTATATCACTTCCTGGAGAGTTATACGCAAACTGATGCGTAAACGTAGTCAGTTTAATGCGAAAAATACTCCGTAACATCAACATATACTTAACATACCTTAAATAACCTTTACATAACTTAGAAATAAGTTTTGAAGGCTTTGGTATGGCAAAAACAAGTTAATTCGCTTACAGGGACTAAATTTGACAAACTACGAAAGTATGCCAATTTGAACTGTAACAGACATTCCGGAACATGACCATAAGTTAAACACACCTTAAATATCCTTTACATAGCTTAGAAATAGGCTTTGAGGTGTTCGGTGTGCTAAAATAAACTTTTGGGTCATTCAGGGACTAAAAGTGTCAAAAAGTGCACAAGTTTGCATTTTCGAGCATAACTTACGTTCTGAATACATCTGGACAGCCAAAAATTTATGTAAGCACTAAAATATTTTATTTTAGTGTTTGGCATAAGAAAAATCCATTCGTCGCGCAATTTGGATCGTTTTTCGCGCTTATGCGCATTCCGTCGTAATTAAACGAACATCGCGATCGTACGACCAAACGAACCAACATCTGACATATTTTTGAGCATGTTTCATGTCCACAATTTTTAGGCATCATTTTAGGGTCTTAAAGTTGGCTTTACGGGCCTTAGAAGTGTCGGGAATGGCCTTAAACACGTGCAGGGACTGAAACTGTCATTTATGAAAGTTGGTTCTGATCAGACATGGCCAGGCGGCCCGCGTAAGTTTTGTGTGTATCCTTACGTGGCCCGCGTCAGCCTCTCAGACCAGATTCAATGTATTAACAGCTGTTAACAGCCTTTCAACCCCCCAAAGGCCAATGCCACATGTCAAACTCTTGTGGTGGGGGCAAAATGAGTTACCACAACATTCCAACACATGTACGGATGAGATTCGATCACGTTATTCGAGAAACGATCCTAACGGTTCGAAGAATCCTATAAATACCCATCCATCCCTATTGCAAAACCCACAAAAATCTGATCTTAGAAGCTCTAAGTTGAAACCATTGTTTCATACCTGAGCTACTTGGATCAAGATTAGCTTTCGGGGACCCTTTGTAAGTGTTCCTTCGTTCTTTTATTGCTTTTCGAGTCCGAAAGTCAAACTTTGTTTGACTTTCTGCATTGACCAGTTTATGGTCAATGTGAAGTTCGTTTGAACTTTGCAACGTGATTGTAATCACGATGGTTATAGTCCCTTGTGACTATGCCTACTGATTACCACGTTGTCTAGGGTCGTAAGGGTAAGCGATCTAATAAATCGCTTATACCTTCGAACCCGACCCATTTGGTCGATTATTAGGATCCGACCAAACACATTAGGTGACCATAGTGTATAGGGAATAACCTTCCGAGGTTATACCTTATGGTCACATCGTTTAAGTAGTTGTATGATAGGTAGTTTATATGCCTTAGGTAAATTACCAAAATACTCCTTTGATGCCAAAATTCATTTTAAACACATGTAACATAACTTTTGGTATCTAAACTGATTTGGCAACAATATTAGACATGTTAAGGCATATTTTACTTGTCATAGGACTAGTTAGGCGGTTCGAACGCGTTTTACGCGAACGACGCGTTAAAGTAGCATAAGCTACCTAAACGGGTCGTAATGGGTCGTAAGCACTTAGGTTAGGTTTCATTTTAGTATGTAGGCTTTGTTAAACCATATTACATGAGTTCTCATACTCGTTTGGTTTACGAACCCTCATTCTATCCGATCTTCCGAGTTAGGTCCAGTTTATTAACATAGTTACCTATATTAGGTGCCGTTTGATTCCGTGATCTCTAGCATTGCTTGGTGGTTATCTTAGGACTTCTGAGCAATCTCAAGTGAGTACATAGACCCCTCTTTTACTGTTTTCAAACTGTTTTGGGGTGAAACACATGTGCCTACTTGTTACTTTCATGCTTTTCCATGTTTTCATATCATATGCTTACTATGTTCATTAGTACATTTATAGTACATGATTTCAATACATTTCATGCTATGTATGTCCATTGTGTGCATACTTAGTACATCGTTTTACATTACATTTTATGCTATGTATGTCCATTGTGTGCATACTTAGTACATTGTTTTACATTACATTTTATGCTTTGTATGTCCATTGTGTGCATACTTAGTACATTTGTTATTCATCACATGCTTACATTTTGGTATGACATTTGGTTTATTTAAATAACACAATGTACATTCATTAACACCGATCATGCCGCTCGTTAGTAGGTAATGGTACCATAGGACTTGACAACTCCCATTTCTGAAATCCCGGGTTTGTTTGGATTGGAAGGAATGACCGAATTCGATAAACATAACAACAAGATAGACCTTTAATTTGTTTGAAGGTCTATCGCCACAGTCACAAGGCTTGGATGTATGCATTTTTACAATACCGCATAGATGTTTGTATCAGTAAAGCATGCATTTGTTCCACAAAACATAACTTTGACTTAAACTATGTTTAATTCAATACCCTGTTTTTGTGCATTTTACATATTGTTTAGTTGATATATTTCACTTGCCATACATGGTATTTTGGATACACAATTCATGATTTACACTAAAACATAAACATTTGACATTGATATATACATTTGGTGATTTACATTAGACATGGACATTTTGATATGGTTTACACAATAACACTTGACAGTTGATTTATACATGAACAATTTACAATGGTGGTTGGTTCGGGTAAGTGGTTTGAGTAACGAGGCGTTTGTAATATGATACAAGTATGGTGGATACGCCGCTGGTACTTCCTATATATAAGTGCTTGTATGATATTACATGTCGTAGCATTACTTAAATCATTTCAATATTTGACATATTACATTTTACATAAACAACTTATTTTTTACATAACATTGTTTTACAAAACAGTTTATTTTATATAACTCATTTTACATGGTTATTTTATAACCATACACCTTTCTTTTATATAATCTGATTTCTTATCGAGTTTTCATATGATTTATAAAAGAAAACACTTAACAAGATTCATGACTAATTTTTATTAAACCTATCATTTAAAACCCAAGTCATGAATCCTATTGTCACAAAAACCTATGTATCTCACAGGCATTTTTATGCTGACGTACCTATTTTCACATGTGTTTTCAGGAGCTGTTGCTTAGGACAATGATCGTGACACTAGGGTTGACCTGTGCCTTAGAGACATAAAACGAAGATAGACCTAGTTTAATTATGTTATGTACTCTTTGTTTCCTGTTTAAGACAATGAAACTCTTATGTTGGTAAATAAAATACAACTTTGAATGCCATGGTTATGAAACAATTAATTCTGTTACAACACTCCCCGATGTTTCCGCCACGTTTTGATGTTTTACGTGGTCGGGGTGTGACAGAAGAGTTGGTATCAGAGCCAATGGTTATAGGGAATTAGGTTAGTAGTAATGCTTTGACCTAGACTATAACTTTCTAGGACCCCAACACAAGTTATCTTGTGTTTAGATCTTAAAACATGCACATCGCCTATCCTTAGGTGATAACCACAACGGGAACATCAAGTTCGAATCCGCTTTGAAAATTAATCATTTGTTCTTGGATGATTGATTACTAGGTTTTGAACCCTCTATTGTAAGGTTTTGAACCCTCGGTTACAAGGTTTTGAACCCCTTTGAACTTTCAAAATCTCATCAAAGTTTCGGGTTTTAAATAGTGTGAACATGTGCAAACTAGAAGAGTGAATGCCTGTACCCTGGGTTTTCTGTCTAAGGCTAGAGTGTTCGTACAAATCCACATAATCGGACCAGTCACTCTTACCTGGGAATTCTTGGGGTGGGTTTTCACTTATAGGCGAGCATGTCTTCGCGATACATTATTTTTGACCCACTTACTTTGATTAGTCGCATTGTGTCATTTGTTTACCTTGTGGTAACAAACAAATAACCACCATCTTTGCTGTTGTCAATTTTTGCATCATCTCATTCTTTTCATCCAACCATCTCACTCGTTTCCTTTCATGTTTCCCTCTTTTTAGAATGCCTCCTCAACGCGAACATCAAATAGAGACTGCCGAACTGGCAGAAATCATCGCACAGCAAATGGCTGCTGCTTTCCCAAATTTCATTGCTCAAATGAACCAAGCCAACAACAACAATCATGCTCCATGCAATTTCAAGAGTTTCAACTCGGCTAAGCCACTCAAGTTTAGTGGTACTGAAGGAGCAACTGGGCTTCTTCAATGGTTTGAGAGCATTGAGAATACTTTCCGTCACGTGCAGTGCCCTGACAATCGCAAGGTCGAGTTTTCTTCGAGTGTGTTCCAGAAGAGGGCTCTTACGTGGTGGAATGGGGTTATGAGAGACCGTGGTGCAGAAGTTGCTTTAGCACAAACTTGGGCTAAACTTAGGGCTCTCATGATGAGGGAGTTTTGTCCTCGTCATGAACAGCAAGCTTTGGAGAGGGAGTTTGATGACTTGAAACAGGATAGTGGCGAGCACCGGGCATATACTGATAGGTTTGAGGAGCTGAGTTTGCTATGCCCAACAATGGTTACCCCACTCGACAAGGCTATCGAAAGGTACATCGATGGTCTACCTGACTCGGTACAAGACATCATTACTGGTAGTAACCCTACCACACTCCGTCAGGCTATCGAGTTAGCAGCGACATTGACTGAGTCACAGATTCGGAAGAATAAGTTACACAGGAAGGGTGACAAGGGCAAGAAACAATCGTCTGAAAAGGAAGATAGCAAGAAAGGTCAAAACAAGAATGGAAAGAATTCTAGTTCTTCGAGAGGGTCAAGGAAGCGTAAGGCTTCCCAAAATTTTGCTGTCACTGCCCAAGTTAACCAGGCAGCTCCCAACCAACCCGCATAGCCTCCAGCAAAGAAACCTTATGCAGGAAATGCACCTTTGTGCAATAGATGCAACAGTCACCATCAGCCGCAATTTCCATGTCGTTTCTGTACTAACTGTGGAAGAAATGGTCATCTTGCCGCTACTTGTCGCATTCCTGTTAACCAGAATCAGGCAGTTCAGAACCAAGCCCAACAAGTTGCTCAGCCTCTTGCTCAGCAATAAGGTCAAGCTGCACGACCTCATTTCCCTCCTGGTTCGTGCTACAATTGTGGGGATCTGACCCACTACAGAAACCGATGCCCAAGACTAGCTAATGCTAATCCAAATCAGAATCAGGCTCAGGCTCGAGGTCGAGTCTTCAACATGAATGCACAAGAAGCACAAGCGGACAATGAAGTGGTGAATGGTACGTTCTTTATTAATAATCAGTCTGCATCTGTTCTTTTTTATTTGGGTGCCAATAAAAGTTTTGTGTCATTATCTTTTGAGCCATTGCTTCGAGTGTCTAGAACGAAACTAGGAAAACCCTTGACAGTAGAAGTTGCTAGTGGTGAACCCATTGTTCTTGATTCTGTTCTTCGCAACTGCCTGTTGAACCTTAACGACCATCTTTTTCCTATTAACCTCACGCCTATGCAACTTGGAAGCTTCGACGTTATAGTGGGTATGGATTGGTTAGCCAAGCATCGCGCAGAGGTAGTTTGTTTTGAGAAGATTGTTCGTGTGCCGCTTCCGACAGGAGAGATCCTACAAGTTCATGGTGAGAAACATGCCGGTGGTCTCAAACTCATGTCTTGTTTTAAAGCTCGAAAGTATCTGCGAAAGAACTATGTGGCCTTTTTGGCACATGTTACTACAGATAAGGTCAAAGGTAAGTCTATTCAAGATATCCCTGTTGTTAGGGATTATCCTGAGGTGTTCCCTGAAGATTTACCTGGTCTACCTCCAGCACGCCAACTCGAGTTCCGTATTAATCTCGTGCCTGGTGCAAATCCCATTGCCAGATCTCCATATCGTCTTGCACCGTCTGAGATGCAAGAGTTGTCTAAGCAGCTTCAGGAGCTCTCTGACAAAGGTTTTATTCGTCCTAGCTCTTCACCTTGGGGTGCTCCCATTCTTTTTGTCAAGAAGAAGGATGGATCCTTTAGGATGTGTATCGATTATCGTGAGCTTAACAAGCTTACCATCAAGAATCGATATCCCCTACCTCGCATTGATGATCTCTTTGATCAGTTACAAGGTGCTTCTTACTTTTTGAAGATAGATCTGCGATCGGGATATCATCAACTTCGTGTGCATGAAGAAGATATTCCCAAGACAACGTTCCACACTCGATATGGGCATTATGAGTTCACAGTCATGCCATTCGGTTTGACTAATGCTCCTGCTGTTTTCATGGACTTAATGAATAAGGTCTGCAAGCCTTATTTGGATCTTTTCATCATTGTTTTTATAGATGACATCTTGATATACTCTAAGACGCGAGCTGATCACGAGCAACATCTTCGTCTTACTCTGGAACTCCTAAAGAAAGAGCAACTTTTCGCCAAATTCTCCAAGTGTGAATTCTGGCTTAAAGAAGTTCAATTTTTAGGACACATTGTTAACGAACAAGGTATTCATGTAGATCCCTCCAAGATCAGTGCGATTAAGGATTGGGATACGCCGACTACTCCTACTGAAGTTCGTTCTTTTCTTGGTCTTGCGGGTTATTACCACCGCTTCATTGAAAACTTCTCGAAGATTGCAGTTCCTCTAACTGCTCTAACTCAGAAGAACAAACCCTTTGATTGGGGATTCAAACAAGAGGAAGCTTTTCAAAATTTGAAGCAGAAACTTTGCGACGCGCCTGTTCTGACTTTGCCTGAGGGCAATGATGATTTCGTCGTTTATTGCGATGCATCTAAATTGGGTCTTGGCTGTGTTCTGATGCAAAGAAACAAAGTCATAGCATATGCATCGAGACAGTTGAAGATACATGAGAAGAACTACACCACTCATGATCTTGAGTTGGGTGCAGTTGTCTTCGCTCTTAAGATCAAGAGACACTATTTGTATGGTACAAAATGTGTGGATTTCACGGACCACAAAAGTCTTCAGCATATCTTCAATCAGAAAGAACTCAACATGAGGCAACGACGCTGGGTTGAGCTTCTAAACGACTATGACTGCGAAATTCGCTACCATCCTGGTAAGGCGAATGTCGTAGCCAATGCATTGAGTCATAAGGAACGTACTAAGCTTCATTGTGTTCGTGTTCAATCTGATATTCAAGCTCGATCCGATATCCAAGCACGCATCACTCAGGCTCAACAATCTTGTGTTGCCAAAGGTTTGATGGATAAGGAATTTCCCTATCACATAACACCTGATCTAGAACTGAAGGACAATGGATCGTATTACTTCATGGACCGTTTGTGGGTCCCAAGCCAAGATAATCTTCGTACCTTGCTTATGGATGAAGCCCATAAGTCTCGTTATTCTATTCATCCTGGCTCAGATAAGATGTATAAAGATCTTCGTATTCAGTATTGGTGGCCTGGTATGAAGAAAGATATTGCCTTATATGTATCAAAATACCTTACTTGTCTTAAGGTTAAGGCTGAACATCAACGTCCTTCTGGTTTATTGGTGCAACCAGAGATCCCAGTTTGGAAATGGGAAAACATTACTATTGATCTCATTACTAAACTTCCGCGCACAAAGAAAGGTCATGATGCCATCTGGGTAGTTGTTGATCGTCTTACTAAGTCAGCGCATTTCTTGCCAATCCGTGAGGATTTTTCTGCTGACAAACTTGCTAAAATCTATGTGGATGAAATTGTAGCTCGACATGGTGTTCCTTTGAACATCATTTCTGACAGAGATGCTCGTTTCACTTCTCATTTTTGGAGAACCATGCAATCTGCTATGGGGACCCAACTTAATCTGAGCACAGCTTATCATCCGCAAACAGATGGTCAATCTGAAAGAACAATCCAGACTCTGGAGGATATGCTTAGAGCTTGTGTGATCGATTTTGGTGGTAGTTGGGATTTACATCTCCCATTGATTGAATTCTCCTACAACAACAGTTATCACTCCAGCATCAACATGGCTCCTTTCGAGGCTCTCTATGGTCAAAAATGTCGTTCACCAGTCTGCTGGAATGAGATCGGCGAGGCTCAGCTTACTGGACCTGCCCTCATTTTAGAGACAACTGATAAGATTAAGAAAGTTCGTGATAACCTTCAGACAGCTAGAAGCCGTCAAAAGAGTTACGCGAACCCAAAGTGCAAGCCCATGGAATTTCAAGTCGGTGATCATGTATTACTTAAGGTCTCGCCTTGGAAAGGTGTGATCAGATTTGGAAAGAAAGGAAAACTTGCACCTAGATACGTTGGACCATTCAAGATCGTCGAAAGAATCGGTAAGGTAGCCTACAGACTTGAGTTACCTCCTGAACTTGGAAATGTTCATCCAACCTTTCACGTGTCAAATCTCAAGAGTGTTTAGCTGATGAGAACCTCCACATACCGCTTGACGAAATTCGTGTTGATAAAACACTGAAATTTGTTGAGAAGCCAGTGGAAATCATGGAACGTGAAGTCAAGTGGCTTAAACGCAAGCGCATTCCTTTGGTAAAAGTTCGCTGGGAAGCTAAACGTGGACCTGAGTTTACTTGGGAACGCGAAGATCAAATGAAGGCGAAATATCCGCATCTATTCCCACGAGTTTCCTCTAAATAAATTTCGGGACGAAATTTTCACAAGTAGGGGAGACTGTAACATCTGTGCTTGTAATCATTGTGAACAGTTCAGTTATAAATAAAACAATGTTATTTGATCCCAGTGTTTGTTTGTTTATGTTTGACATTTTTCATGTTTTGACTTTTGTCCAATTTCAAACTCTATATCACTTCCTGGAGAGTTATACGCAAACTGGTGCGTAAACGTAGTCAGTTTAATGCGAAAAATACACTGAAACATCAACATATACTTAACATACCTTAAATAACCTTTACATAACTTAGAAATAAGTTTTGAAGGCTTTGGTATGGCAAAAACAAGTTAATTCGCTTACAGGGACTA
Organism: Helianthus tuberosus; assembly: GCA_030545235.1. NCBI lineage: Eukaryota > Viridiplantae > Streptophyta > Magnoliopsida > Asterales > Asteraceae > Helianthus > Helianthus tuberosus. Next base: position 114,704,097 of record CM060370.1, read on the forward strand.
AATTTGACAAACTGCGAAAGTATGCCAATTTGAACTGTAACAGACATTCCAGAACATGACCATAAGTTAAACACACCTTAAATATCCTTTACATAGCTTAGAAATAAGCTTTGAGGTGTTCGGTGTGCTAAATTAAACTTTTGGGTCATTCAGGGACTAAAAGTGTCAAAAAGTGCACAAGTTTGCATTTTCGAGCATAACTTACGTTCTGAATACATCCGGACAGCCAAAAATTTACGTAAGCACTAAAATATTTTATTTTAGTGTTTGGCATAAGAAAAATCCATTCGTCGCGCAATTTGGATCGTTTTTCGCGCTTATGCGCATTCCATCGTAATTAAGCGAACATCGCGATCGTACGACCAAACGAACCAACATCCGACATATTTTTGAGCATGTTTCATGTCCAAAATGTTTAGGCATCATTTTAGGGCCTTAAAGTTATCTTTACGGGCCTTAGAAGTGTTGGGAATGGCCTTAAACACGTGCAGGGACTGAAACTGTCATTTATGAAAGTTGGTTCTGATCAGACATGGCCAGGCGGCCCGCTTAAGTTTTGTGTGTATCCTTATGTGGCCTGCATCAACCTCTCAGACTAGATTCAATGTTTTAACAGCTGTTAACAGCCTTTCAACCCCCCCCCCCCAAAGGCCAATGCCACATGTCAAACTCTTGTGGTGGGGGCAAAATGAGTTACCACAACATTCGAACACATGTACGGATAAGACTCGATCACGTTATTCGAGAAACGATCCTAACGGTTCGAAGAATCCTATAAATACCCATCCATCCCCATTGCAAAACCCACAAGAATCTGATCTTAGAAGCTCTAAGTTGAAACCATTGTTTCATACCTGAGCTACTTGGATCAAGATTAGCTTTCGGGGACCCTTTGTAAGTGTTCCTTCGTTCTTTTATTGCTTTTCGAGTCCGAAAGTCAAACTTTGTTTGACTTTCTGCATTGACCAGTTTATGGTCAATGCGAAGTTCGTTTGAACTTCGCAACGTGATTGTAATCACGATGGTTATAGTCCCTTGTGACTATGCCTACTGATTACCACGTTGTCTAGGGTTGTAAGGGTAAGCGATCTAATAAATCGCTTATACCTTCGAACCCGACCCATTTGGTCGATCATTAGGATCCGACCAAACACATTAGGTGACCATAGTGTATAGGGAATAACCTTCTGAGGTTATACCTTATGGTCACATCGTTTAAGTAGTTGTATGATAGGTAGTTTATATGCCTTAGGTAAATTACCAAAATACCCCTTTGATGCCAAAATTCATTTTAAACACATGTAACATAACTTTTGGTATCTAAACTGATTTGGCAACAATATTAGACATGTTAAGGCATATTTTACTTGTCATAGGACTAGTTAGGCGGTCCGAACGCGTTTTACGTGAACGACACGTTAAAGTAGCATAAGCTACCTAAACGGGTCGTAATGGGTCGTAAGCACTTAGGTTAGGTTTCATTTTAGTATGTAGGCTTTGTTAAACCATATTACATGAGTTCTCGTACTCGTTTGGTTTACGAACCCTCATTCTATCCGATCTTCCGAGTTAGGTCCGGTTTATTAACATAGTTACCTATATTAGGTGCCGTTTGATTCCGTGATCTCTATCATTGCTTGGTGGTTATCTTAGGACTTCTGAGCAATCTCAAGTGAGTACATAGACCCCTCTTTTACTGTTTTCAAACTGTTTTGGGGTGAAACACATGTGCCTACTTGTTACTTTCATGCTTTTCCATGTTTTCATATCATATGCTTACTATGTTCATTAGTACATTTATAGTACATGATTTCAATACATTTCATGCTATGTATGTCCATTGTGTGCATACTTAGTACATCGTTTTACATTACATTTTATGCTATGTATGTCCATTGTGTGCATACTTAGTACATTGTTTTACATTACATTTTATGCTTTGTATGTCCATTTTGTGCATACTTTGTACATTTGTTATTCATCACATTCTTACATTTTGGTATGACATTTGGTTTGTTTAAATAAGACAATGTACATTCATTAACACCGATCATGCCGCTCGTTAGTAGGTAATGGTACCATAGGACTTGACAACTCCCATTTCTGAAATCCCGGGTTTGTTTGGATTGGAAGGAATGACCGAATTCGATAAACATAACAACAAGATAGACCTTTAATTTGTTTGAAGGTCTATCGCCACAGTCACAAGGCTTGGATGTATGCATTTTTACAATACCGCATAGATGTTTGTATCAGTAAAGCATGCATTTGTTCCACAAAACATAACTTTGACTTAAACTATGTTTAATTCAATACCCTGTTTTTGTGCATTTTACATATTGTTTAGTTGATATATTTCACTTGCCATACATGGTATTTTGGATACACAATTCCTGATTTACACTAAAACATAAACATTTGACATTGATATATACATTTGGTGATTTACATTAGACATGGACATTTTGATATGGTTTACACAATAACACTTGACGATTGATTTATACATGAACAATTTACAATGGTGGTTGGTTCGGGTAAGTGGTTTGAGTAACGAGGCGTGTGTAATATGATACAAGTATGGTGGATACGCCGCTGGTACTTCCTATATATAAGTGCTTGTATGATATTACATGTCGTAGCGTTACTTAAATCATTTCAATATTTGACATATTACATTTTACATAAACAACTTATTTTTCACATAACATTGTTTTACAAAACAGTTTATTTTATATAACTCATTTTACATGGTTATTTTATAACCATACACCTTTCTTTTATATAATCTGATTTCTTATCGAGTTTTCATATGATTTATAAAAGAAAACACTTAACAAGATTCATGACTAATTTTTATTAAACCTATCATTTAAAACCCAAGTCATGAATCCTATTTTCACAAAAACCTATGTATCTCACAGGCATTTTTATGCTGACGTACCTATTTTCACATGTGTTTTCAGGAGCTGTTGCTTAGGACAATGATCGTGACACTAGGGCGAACCTGTGCCTTAGAGACATAAAACGATGATAGACTTAGTTTAATTATGTTATGTACTCTTTGTTTCCTGTTTAAGACAATGAAACTCTTATGTTGGTAAATAAAATACAACTTTGAATGCCATGGTTATGAAACAATTAATTCTGTTACAACACTCCCCGACGTTTCCGCCACGTTTTGATGTTTTACGTGGTCGGGGTGTGACAAGTTTCATATCGACTTGGTACTGGGAACCGCACCCATAGCCAACTCTCCATATCGATTAGCACCTTCTGAAATGCAAGAGTTATCCACACAACTTCAAGAGTTGTTGAATAACGTATTCACTATGCCAAGCTACTCACCTTGGGGAGTACCAGTCCTATTTGTGAAGAAGGACGGAACGTTCAGTTTGTGCATAGAGTACATAGAGTTGAATAAACTCACCATCAAGGATCGATATCCACTACCGAGGATTGTTGAATTATTCAATCAATTGCAAAGTTCAAGTTTCTACTCCAAGATAGACTTACGATCGGGGGATCACAAGTTACGAATACAAGAGGAAAGCATACCAAGGACGGCTTTTCAAACTCGTTATGGTCATTACGAGTTTCTCGTTATGCCCTTTGGTTTAACGAACGCACTAGCGGTCTTCATGGATTTAATGAGCCGCGTGTGCCAGCCGTATCTTGACAAATTCGTCATAGTGTTCATTGACGACAACCGTATCTTGACAAATTCGTCATAGTGTTCATTGACGACATTTTAATATACTCACGATCGGCCGACGAGCACGAACAACATTTGAGAACCATTTTAGAACTACTCAAGAAGGAGATACTATACGCAAAATTTTCCAAATACTAGTTTTGGATTCGTGAAGTACAATTTCTTGGGCATATAGTGAACGAGAAAGGCATTCAAGTAGACACCTCGAAGATAGAAGCAATTAAGAGCTCAGAAGCACCCAAGACTCCAACTGAAGTCTGACAATTCTTGGGATTAGCAGGGTACTATCGGAGATTTATAGAGAATTTTTCTAAAATTTTCTCAACCACTAACCTCCCTCACCCAATTGGGAAACAAGAAGAATCATTTCAACATCTCAAGGATAAGTTGTCCTATGCACCAATCTTATCACTACCCGATGGTACCGATGACTTCGTAGTTTACTGTGATGCTTCACATCAAGGATTGGGTTGCGTACTTATGTAACGGGAGAAAGTTATCGTGTACGCATCACGTCAACTGAAAGTTCATGAAAAGAAAGATACCACTCACGACCTCGAGTTAGGCGCAATGGTATTCACTTTGAAAATAGGGCGGCATTACTTATATGGTACTCAGTGTACTATTTTCACGGATCATAAAAGTCTTCAGCACATATTCAATCAAAAGGAACTAAATATGCGTCAGCGACGCTGGATTGAATTGCTGAACGACTATGATTGTGAAATTAAGTACCATCCGGGCAAGGCGAACATTGTAGTAGACGCCTTGAGCCGCAAGGAACGAGTTAGAACTTTGAGAGTTCGATCATTAGAGATGACGATTCACACGGATCTTACCACACGAATTCATGATGCATAACAAGAAGCGCTCAAGGAAGAACATATTCGAGCAGAAACACTTTGAGTCACAGAAAAACAATTAGTACCGAAAGAAGATGGAACTTTATACCATGTGGGTAGAATTTGAGTTCCACTCTTTGGCGGCCTTCGAGATGTTATTTTGAAGAAGCACATAGGCCCAAGACTTGAAAGAGTACTATTGGTGACCTAACCTCAAAAAGGATATCGCGACTTTTGTCGGGAAATGCTTGACCTGCGCAATGGTCAAGGCAGAATATCAGAAACCGTCAGGTTTGCTGCAACAACCTGAGATTCCCGTTTGGAAATGGGAACAAATATCGATGGACTTCATTACGAAGTTACCCAGGACCTCAAGAGTCCACGACATGATATGGGTAATCGTCGATAGGTTGACAAAGTCAGCACACTTCTTGCCGATTCGGGAGAAGGACAGTACAGAGAAACTGGCGGAACTCTATCTCAAAGAAATAGTGGCTCGTCATGGAGTGTCTATTTCAATCATCTCGGACCGAGATGGTCGCTTTATTTCAAGAATTTGGAAGTCATTTCAAGAGGCCTTTGGATCTCATTTAAATCTAAGCATGGCCTTTCATCCACAAACTGACGGCCAGGGCGAATGGACAATCCAAACACTCGAAGATATTCTCTGTGCGTGTGTTATGGATTTGGGCGACAATTGGGATACTCATTTACCTTTGGTTGAGTTTTCCTACAACAACAGCTACCATACAAGTATACAAACAGCACCGTTTGAAGCTCTTTACGGTCGAAAGTGTCGCTCATCGCTATGTTGGGCGGAAGCGGGCGATAAACAACTAATTGGTCCGGAATTAGTCCAAGAGACTACGGATAAAATCTTTCAGATCAGAGACCGTATCAAGGCGGCTCGCGATCGGCAAAAGAGCTACGCAGACAAGAGACGGAAGCCATTATCTTTTGAGGTCAGAGACAAAGTCTTGTTGAAAGTCTGGCCTTGGAAGGATGTAGTAAGGTTCGGTAAGCGTGGAAAGCTTAACCCTCGATACGTAGGTCCATTTGAAATCTTGGAAAAGATTGGCACCGATGCCTACAAGCTGAAGTTACCAGAAAAACTTAGTAGTGTGCACGACATGTTTCATTTGTCGAATCTCAAGAAGAGTCCAACGCAAGAAACAGTTTTCATCACGGAGGATGAGTTTCACATTGATAACAAACTCCAATTCACCAAAGCACCTGTTGAGGTCATGGACCGGAAGCTCCAGAAAACATGAAGGAGTCGTAACATATTAGTAAAAATTCGTTGGAACCCTCGACACGGACCCGAATTGGGAACGTGCAGATCAAATCAAAACCAAAATACCCCCGCCTGTTCGAGAATACTCCTGCAAAAGATGACTCAGCTTGAATTTCGGGTCGAAATTCTCAATAACAGGGGAGAATGTGACAACTGCCACTTTTCGGTAACTTTCTTACACTTAAAGTACTCATTTTAGCTACATTTTTATGCATTTTGAACACTCGAACTGCGTATTTCGTGACATACACTTAGAATACTCATGGAATACTTACTTAGGATGCATATGATTCATTTTTATTAAGTACATTTGAAACAGTTTAAACAATGCATCGAAACTACTAGAAAAGCACCAAGTAAACAAGTATTCTGATGAAAACGCAGGATCCGCAGAAACCATCTAAATGACATCTTTAGGACTCAGACAAAATTCCAACAACTAATATATATTAAACCCTAACTAGGAATGCAAGGGTTTGATTTAAAACCTTTCCGAAGTCCGACAACACTAAAAATTGCCCGAAAAGCACTAAAAGCGACGATTTCAACATTTTTCCGCAGAAATTCTGCAGAAATCAACTTTCTAATATTTTTACAACATGTAAAAATGCTATCTAACATTGAATTCATGTGAGGATACTTTCGGGTATCATCCGAACCAATAACTACATCAATTCACACAAGTTACACAACTTAGCGTTCAAATAACGTCTAACCGAAACAATTCGAAACGAATATCCGAACAATATCAAATCTTTTTTTAGTGACCATCTAGTGTTAATTGGATCATTATGGTCTAGTAATGGTCATTTAACACCCTTTAAACACTTAAACACTTATACTTATAAGTTTCCTAAACAACTTCCTAAAGTTCTAACACTTTTTAACAAGGAAAGTCATGAAACAAATTCACAAGGCAAGGGTAACCCCCCCCCCTTCATTCACGGTTATTGTAACACCTGTGTCACTTCAACCCTCAAACAAATGCCAAACCAATGAAATATTTTGTTTCATACTTGGTATTTGTAAAAATATGTGTATCGTTTGCACATATCAATTCTTGTTCGATTTCTGGCTCTAAATCGCTTTCTGGAAGGTTATACACGCACCGATGCGTAAATATAACCAGTTTAATGCAACAAACACTCTGGAACAGTGATATAGGCTTAACATACCTTAAAATACCTCTACATAACTTAGAAATGAGTTTTGGATGGTTTGGTATGCCGAAATCAAGTTAATTCGCTTACAGGGACTAAATTTGACAAACTGCGAAAGTATGCCAATTTGAACTGTAACAGACATTCCAGAACATGACCATAAGTTAAACATACCATAAATATCCTTTACATAGCTTAGAAATAGGCTTTGATGGGTTCGGTATGCTAAAATAAACTTTTGGGGTCATTCAGTGACTAAAAGCGTCAAAAAGTGCACAAGTTTGCATTTTCGCGCATAACTTACGTTCTGAATACATCCGGACATCCAAAAATTTATGTAAGCACTAAAATATTTTATTTTAGGGTTTGGCATAAGAAAAATCCATTCGTCACGCAATTTGGATCATTTTTCGCGCTTATGCGCATTCCGTCGTAATTAACCAAACAACGTAACCGTACGGCTAAACGAACCGACACCCGAGATATTTTTGAACACATTTTAAGTTCCCTATACTTTAACTTCATCTTATAGCTTTGAAATGGGGTTAACGGGGCTTAAACGTGTCAAAAAAACGCATCGAAAACCAAGTTTTGAGGTTGCAGGGACTGAAACTGTAAATCTGCCAAACTAGGTCCGTAAGTAGGGGCCAGATGCAGCAAAACGTTTTTTTTCAGCTGTTAACAGCCCTTAAAACACTCCAAAGGCCAAGTGCCAAGTGTCAAACTCTTATGGTGGATGGCAAATGAGTTACCACAACTTTCCTACAAGTGTACGGCTTAGATCTTGCCCCCTTTTCCAAGAAACGATCCTAACGGTGGTGGGTTTACTATAAATACCCAACCTATCTCCACTCATTCCTCACTAGAATCTGATTTGAGAAGCTCTAAGTTGAAACCATTGTTTCATACCTGAGCTACTTGAATCAAGATTAGCATTCGGGGACCCTTCGTAAGTGTTCCTTCGTTCTTTTATTGCTTTTCGAGTCCGAAAGTCAAACTTTGTTTGACTTTCTGCATTGACCAGTTTATGGTCATTGCGAAGTTCATTATAACTTCGCAACGTGATTGTAATCACGATGGTTATAGTCCCTTGTGACTATGCCTAATGATTACCACGTTGTCTAGGGTCGTAAGGGTAAGCGATCTAATAAATCGCTTATACCTTCGAACCTGACCCATTTGGTCGATCATTAGGATCCGACCAAACACATTAGGTGACCATAGTATATAGGGAATAACCTTCCGAGGTTATACCTTATGGTCGCTTCGGTTAAATAGTTGTATGATAGGTAGTTTATATGCCTTAGGTAAATTACCAAAATGCCCTTTTTACGCCAAAATTCATTTTAAGCATATGTAACATAACTTTTGGTACCTAAACTGATTTGGCAACAATATTAGACATGTTAAGGCATATTTTACTTATCATAGGGCTAGTTAGGCGTTTCGAACGCGTTTCACGCGAACGACGCGTTAAAGTAGCATAAGCTACCTAAACGGGTCGTAATGGGTCGTAAGCAATTAGATTAGGTTTCATTTTAGTATGTAGGCTTTGTTAAACCATATTACATGAGTTCCTACACTCATTTGGTTTACAAACCCTCATACTACCCGATCTTCCGATATAGGTCCGGTTTGTTAACATAGTTACCTATATTAGGTGCCGTTTGATTCCGTGATCTCTAGCATTGCTTGGTGGTTATCTTAGGACTTCTGAGCAATCTCAAGTGAGTACATAGACCCCTCTTTTACTGTTTTCCAAACGTTTTGGGGTGGAACACATGTGCCTACTTGTTACTTTCATGCTTTCCATGTTTTCACATCATATACTTGCTATGTTCATTAGTATATTTATAGTACATGATTTCATTACATTTCATGCTATGTATGTCCATTATGTGCATACTTAGTACATTGTTTTACTTTACATTTCTGCTATGTACGTTGACTGATAGCATGCTAGCACATTGATTTACATGACTTTTCTGCATTGTATGATAACTGATAGCATACTTAGTACATTTATTATTCATCACATGCTTACATATACATTTGACATTTGACTATACATAAACATTTACACATTACTTGACTACTTTTGGGCTTCTTAAACATTTGACATGGTTTATACAAGGACTTTTTGACAAATTGGTTTAAACATAGACATCTTACATTGTTGGTTTGGTTTGAGTAAGTGATTTAAGTAACGATGCGTGTGTAATATGATACAAGCATGGTGGATACACCGCTGGTACTTCCTATATATAAGTGGTTGTATGGTATTACATATCGTAGCAATATTTGAATCATTTCAATTTGAGACATATAACATTTTATACAAATAACATATTTTTCACAAGACATTGTTTTACAAAACAACTTATTTTATACAAACTCATTTTATATGGTTATTCATTTAACCATACATTATTCTCTTATTTATACATATCATCTGAACTTATCGTTTTTCAAATGATTTACAAAACAAACAATTAACAAGGTTCATGACTAAATTTTATTAAACATTTTCTTAAACTTAAGTCATGAATCCCATTTTCACAAATCCTATGTACTCGCCGGCATTTTTATGCTGACGTACCTATTTTCACATGTGTTTCAGGAAATGATGCATAGGGTTGATCAAGATACACTTAGGCGGACTTGGGCTTTAGTGACAAATAAAAGATGGAAGACTAGTTAATTTTGTTATATTTCTTTGATTGTCAAGACATTGTAACTCTTTTAATCAATAAAACAATATTTCAATTTCCATGTGTTATGAAACAATGATTCTGTTACAACACTCCCCGACGTTTCCGCCACGTTTTGTTGTTTTACGTGGTCGGGGTGTGATAGTTATAACACCATGCGGGGCCCATTCTTTTTTACCTTGTTTCCAAAAATATATTGCTAGTTACCCTTGATGCAAGTTGGTGAAGCAAGTGGGCCTAGTGGTGAAGTTAGTGAAGACTTATAACAACTATTTACCATAATCACTAACCACATTCATCTCATTTTCACCTTTACTTTCACCTAGTTAAGAAAACTCTCTCAACCTTCATATCCTAGCCAAGAACACCCACCAAAATCATTCACCATTTTAACACTTTTTGATGATCAAAATGGAGCTTGAAGTTACTTAAGGTGATCTAAAGCAACAACAAGAAGAAGCAAGCCATTCCATCCATTCCATAGCTTCCAAACACCAAGATCCACACTTTTTCTTTTCTTTAATCATCATCAAGATCATCCCTAGCCATTAGTGCTAGAAGTAAGCTTCTAAAATCTCTTTTTCATACTTATTTATGCATTATTTGTTTAAAGAACATGTAATAAACTAAATAATCATACAAAATAATATGAAAATACAAAGAAGCAAAATAATAATCATGATATATAAGATTGTTTATGTTGTGATTTAAAGCTTATTTCTTGCATATTTGATCTAGTATTGATGAATATCATACAAATAACTTGTTAGATGATGTTTAAAAACATGATCTAACAAGTGTACATGAAAGTGTTAAAAGGGTTTTTGTTAAACATAAGATTTAATGGATGATCATAATATTTGGTATTGTTAAAGTATATAAAGTTTTTAACTAAAAATAATGCTTTTACAATATTTATAAAAAGAAGCATACAAGATGGGTTTTGTATAAAAGTTTGATAAAACTAGAAGTAAAGTATGATTTTTGAACTTGTAAACATATGTAAAGATCATACCAAAACCCTACATGATTAAGAGTTCATCTTGTTAAGTTTATGTTATAAATCTCATATGTTTTTGTTAAGAATATTATGAGTAAATTGTTGGTGATTTTGAAAAGAAAAAGATATGTTTTATTAAACATGGCAAAGTCCATATTTCTAATGAAATATGGCCAATTTTTCTTAAAAATCATAAGTTATGAAAACTGTTATTTTTGACAAAATCTTTATTAGATTAAAAAGATTTTAAAGAATAGTTTTTATAAAAGCAAAGTTTGATATAAATATATATTTTTAAGAAAATATATATTTAGTTAACTTAACAACTTAAGTGCTATGTGTTATTTGTTTGTATTAGTTATATGTATTATAACTAGGAACTTGAATACAATGGTACAAATAAACACAATGTACATCTCGACTAAAGTCTTACAAGACTACACGTAAACACGCCTTAAAAACAACTTACGGACATTCCGAGCCTTCGGACACAACTTACGGTCAAAACGGACGACGGGCGAATCTATAAACATATCGCCATTCCGAGGAGTTACTACGACGCTTAGGCGATCTTTCGACGCGAATACATACAACTCACCGACAACAATATCCGGATGTTTTGAAAACTTATAAAAACTATTATGTATTCTTTTAATTAAAAAGCCTATATTTAGTAACTTTAATAAAAATGAAAGAATATATTTTTACATATGGGCTTATTTTATACAAATGGGCTTATTTTTAACATATGGGATTATTTTATACAAATGGGCTTATTTTTAACACGTGGGCTTATTTTATACAAATGGACTTATTTTTAACACATGGGCTCATTTTATACAAATGGGCTTATCATCCTAAATGGGCTTAACATAAATACATGGGCTAAGCCCAATATCAAAACTCATGGGCTAAGCCCAATACCAAACATATGGGCTAAGGCCCAATAACATAAAGCCTAATAACCTTTAGGCCCAATACTATTTAGGCCCAATAACATTAAGCCCAATAACACGAATACATGGGCTAAGCCCAATACCAAACATATGGGCTAAGGCCCAATAACATTAAGACATGGGCTCGGCCCAATGACATATAATTAATGAAAATACAATTATACAATTTATTCAGACAAGACCCAATGATACAACTCACAAGATACAAGATTTCATATACATATAAATATATATATTTGGTGAAATAAATATATATATAACAGTTTAACAAATCATACATCTAAAACACAGTTCAACGAACAACAAAGGCATATAAGTCTTACACATATTTAAGACACAAGACTTGTACTCAAGTCATTTATAAAGACCGAAGTGTCTAACTAATATAGAACGTTTGTAGGTTGTGACACTATTCAGGACGACTGTACGTCAGATCACATTTACTTACCATTCACGGACGCAATTCTGTGAGTTAATGTCCCCTATTCATTTTAAATGCTTTACAACTTTACAACTATCGGGGAAAATACATGTTCAATTGTATGTTAAGTCATGGAATGAAACACCTTAGATCATGTGCGATTAGGGTCATACATCTAAGCACCATTAATCCAGTTTGGACCTAGGTACAGAGGGTTAGATCTAATGGGTTTTGGCAAGCCCCACTCTTGGTCGTGGACCCATACAGAAGAGTGCATTTGTGTCCCAGTCGATAGTAGTCGACACGAAATCGTCTAGGTTTGGATTGCTTCCTAATTCGTCACACATATTAATGTCCTCGCGAAACATTAATGATCAATGATTTCATTGACGCTTTACATGCTACATCATTACATACAGATACATTTTATACAACTCACATTTTATGGATACATTTTATACAACTCACATTTTATGGATACATTTTATACAACTCACATTTTACAGATACATTTTATACAACTCGCATTTTACAGATACATCTCATACAACTAAACTGCATGAACTCGCCAACTTTTGTTGATGTTTTCAAACTTAACATGTATTTCAGGAAATTAGTGGACCATGCAGACATTTCAGTCAAGGAAAGCAAGTATCAAGACTCCATGCCACCATTTGAAGGGTTTGCCCGTTATATACCGCCTCTTTGCGGTGATATAGTGGTCAAAAACTTGACATTTTAAGACTTAAATTTTGATGTATAAAACAATGACAACTTATTTTCATTTGATGGTTTGTAACCAATACATTTAACTTATGTTGCGCTCTTTTGAAACGATCATGACAATGGCATTCGAGCTTGTTTTTATTCATTTAGTATGTTCACTTATATTGTTATGCAATGAGAACCGATCAGATCACACCTCGCGCTTCCGCTATGAGCGGGTGTGACAGAAGGACTCCCCATCGACTTCGTTTGATGCATACATAGACCCGAACGATTCGACATACACCCTCTTTAACGAGAGCCCGGGAAAGGGTTGGACTTGTCCACCTACATTTAGCATAGGAATCACCCTCTTCGATAACCTCTTGCTGTGACAACTGTGCTCTTTAATCGATGAACAATGCAAAACAATGTTAATTATCAATAAAACAATGTGATTTGTGTTATTATATGTGTTTTATGTGTGTATTTGTGTTTGGTGATTTTACGATTTGATTCGATCGATTTCAAGCTTTAAATCGCTTTCTGGAAGGTTATACGCAAACTGGTGCGTAAACGCAGTCAGTTTAACGCGAAAAACACTCCGTGATAGTGAAATAGGCTTAACATACCTTAAATAACCTCCACATAACTTAGAAATAAGTTTTGGATGGTTTAGCGTGTCGAAAACAAGTTTGTTCTATCGCAGGGACTATTTATGTCAAACTGTGAAACTATACCGATTTGTATAGTAACGAACATTCCGAAACATGATCATAAGTTAAACATACCCTAAATATCCTTTACATAGCTTAGAAATAGGCTTTGAGGGGTTCGGTATGCTAAAATAAACTTTATTGATCAATAGGGACTAAAAGCGTCAAAAAGTGCACAAGTTTGCATTTTCGCGCATATCTTACGTTCTGAATACATCCGGACATCCAAATATTTATGTAATCATTAAAGTATTTTATTTTAGTGATTGACATGATAAAATTCCATTCTTCGCTTGATTTGGATCGTTTTTGCGTTCGTTACGACTTCCGTCGTAATTAACCGAATAACGCAACCGTACGACCAAACGAACCGACATCCGAGATGTTTTTGAGCATGTTTTGAGTTCCCAATACTTTAACATCATTTTAGAGCCTTGAAATGGGGTTAACGGGGCCAAAACGTGCCAAAATGCATCAAAATGCAAGTTTTACAAGTTCAGGGGCTAAATCTGCCAATCTGCCAAAGTTGCTAGGCGGCCCGCGTAAGCCTGGCCTTATCCTTACGTGGCCCATGTCAGTGTTACAGCTCAGAAACATTGAATCTGGTCATTTAGCTCGATTTTGATGGTTTTGATCTATGGTTTTTCATACTATGGGCTGGTTTGTGTGGAGAACAAGTCCCCCAATCATTCTTTGACAATTGTATGGCCAAGATCATTCCCTCCTTGCCAAGAAATGATCCTAACGGTTTGCGAAAAACTATATAAGGCCATGCCATTCATTCCATTTTCCTCACATTTGGTCTGAGATTTCTCTAAGTGGTTGTGATTATTCACTACCTACCTGAGAATACTTAGAACCAAATCTATTTGGACCCTTTGTAAGTCCTCTTTCGTTCTTTTATCGCTTTCTAGCTTAAAAGTCAAACTCTGTTTGACTTTCAGCTTTGACCAGTCTATGGTCAACGAGAAGTTCGTTTGAACTTCGCAACGTGAGCGTAATCACGATGGTTATAGTCCCTTGTGACTATACCTACTGATTACCACGTTGACTAGGCGTAGTGACGAGTCGTAGTTTCGGTCAAAATGCGCATTTAAGCGTATTTTGCAACCAAACTACTATTGGTATCAAAACACTTTGTTTTGATATCAAAACCAGTTTTCTAACTTAGTTAAGCATGTTTTAACATGCTTAGCTCGTCACATTTAGTTTAGTGTTTGTTTAGAGTCGTAAGTCAAGCGGTCTAAACCACCGCTTAGACTTTCGAACTCGACCCGTTTGGCCGATCATTAGGATCCGACCAAGCATGTTTAGTGACTGAAGAAACACTAGATAATTGACCGGAATCGAATTATCTAGGGGGTTTGGATCTGCATAAAATAGGGGTAGTTCTCTCTCGTTTGATCCGGTTCAACTGGTCTTCTTCTCCGGTAAACTCTGCAAAACAAACACCGTTAGCCTCGTCAAGGGGAGAAGAGGGGTTCTCTCCTTGACCCGACTCCGGCGTGAGAATAAGTATGTGTTTATGAAGAAGAAGAAGAAGAAGAAGAAGTATTGACGAAGTGTGTGTAACTTGAATTTCATACCTGAATTGATCTCGTATTTATAGCCGGGAGTTTGGGCGGGAAAACTTGTTAGTGAAATGTTGACGGAAGATGCTAACCCCGTAAGCGGTTACATTTCCTTCCGTTAATGCTGCTTGATCCGACGTGAGTGCACACGGATCGCTGATTAGATCTATAGCTGGGGGTTTGCCACGTGGAAAGTGATCAAGTGGAGGTTTCTCTCCAAATACATGCCATCATCGTGATTTTCAGGGGTGCCTGAGGTGATGACACATGTCCAGACGGTTATAACCGTCTTAGTGGTGCATGATTGAATTCTTCTAGAAGACTACTGTTGTAATCTGGTATGACTCTTTTATCGTGTGGTATCATTTGGGCAAATAATATCCAAGTCTGGATACTTTTAAGCGGAAGTATTTATCTTAGGATTTCCATCCTTTTTTTATGGAAGAAAGCGCAATGATTTATGTTTTCCTTTTGGCGCGCAAGTGTTGTCTGTTATCTGTCTCTTGAGCCTTCTTTGTAAGACCAGTGCGCGGTCGCGCAAGGTCAGAAAGGCTGGTCGATCAGGTTGTGGTATGGTCCTGAATATTTGTCATAAGGCTTTTGGGACCTTACCCCTTCAAGTCCCCCCAGTCTAGTGTTGCTCTTATGCAAGTAAGTGGAGCACTGGACTTATGAGAGGGAAATGCTTTTGGGCGGGAAAGTAGGGAATCTTCTATGAGAAGATTTACTTTTGTTTTGCTGTGAAGATTTTGAAAATCTTTGACTTTAGTGGATGGTACAGTAAGGACTGTGTGACAGGCTGTCACTGTCAGGTATACCTCACTATCTGTGGTTTACACGCGCGCGTGAGATCTTGTTTGTGTTGTTTTTCACTTGCCCCTGTCGCTTGGGTAACCGTGATATCCGAAAAAGGTGCTATGACAGTTACCGAGGCTATTTATGGCGGTGAGTATATAAGGTTGCTTGTGCTGCCCAATTTTAATCATTACGTTTGTTGAAAACTTTTCCCTTCCTTTCTTCTTTAACCATTTGAGAAAGAATTTGCCAATCTTTCTTCTTCTTATGTCAACCGGAGAACATCACGAAGATTTATCAGAGGAAATGTCTGCTGAACTGCCACCGCTGAAATGGCCTAGGGCAACTTTTGACGGCCTGGTTCAGAACCTTAGATTCCCGGAGACCTGGGGTGCCCGGTACCCTGAGGAGGGTCAGACAGCAGCAGATGCTCCGGCTGGGTATATTACTCTGTTTTGGGATTTCTTTTGCGAAGGCAACTTCCGTCTACCCGTAACAAATTTTTTTCTTGAAATTCTTGGTTATTACAAGATTCACATCTCCCAATTGCACCATATCGGCATGGTTAGGGTTCGGCACTTTGAGTTCGTATGTCAAACTATGCACATTGACCCAACAGTTCCTCGATTTAGGGTTTTTTACCAGATGCACTGTACTCAAGGGTTTTACTCATTTGTTCAGAGAGCTTCTGCAAAGAAGATTTTGCAGCATCCTCCAAAATCTTTTCATGATTGGAAGCAAAAAAATTTCTTTATCAAGGCCGGAGTGATTCCGGTGAGAATGGTTCTAAGGGGGAAGGAAGATGTTCCTATTGAAACGCTTCAGACCCCTACTGACAAGAATTGGTATCAAGATCTGAAGGAAATTCCTAACATTGTCCTGCCGGAGAAAGTCCTTGTTGGTGCTAGCATGAGTTTGAACTGGAAGATGGACCGGGAAGACAAGCCGGTGTATACGGAGGAAGGTCATGGTACGATTGGGTTTTCCCCTTTTTACCTTTCTCCCATTTTTTTTAAACATGCTTTCCTCCTTCTGCAGTTGTTTCATTGTATGTTGTTGCATATAAGAGAGAAGGCGGAAGAATGGGTACCATTAAGAAGAAGCCTGATGAAGAGCTCTGGTACCATCGTATTGTGAGGAATTTCTTTCTTCCGCGGGATGCGGATTTGTCTGCACAGCCTGCTGCTGGTACTGGTAAGGTTACGCGTACTGTTTGTTGTCTACTTGCTATTGCGCGTCTGAGTGAATTGTTCTTTGCGCTTTTATAGGTGAGTTGTCAAATTTGGGCATAGGCCCGGAGAAGAAAAAACGCGCAACGACTAGTAATGCTGCGCCGAAAGGGAGTGATGCTGACAAGACTCAATCCTCTAAAATAAAAAATGTTGGAGAGAAGAAAGGTATGCGCCGTTCTTCTGACAACTGGTGTGATTATGTGGTGGTTTCTGATTCTTTGGAGGGTCTTGTGCCTGCAGTTACTATTAGGTGACCGAAACCGGAACCAAGGGATTCTGCTGACATTCCTCCATCTAACCCAGAGGATCGAATTGATTTGGAGTCCAGTCCTCAAAGAAGGTTCAGAGGAAGAAAATTACCATGAAAGGCAATCTTGATGCTTTTATTCCAGATTCTATTCCTAGTAAGTGTTCCCTTTGCTTTTTTCCCTTACGCGCTTCAGATATTTATGGATTCTGTTTTTCCAGAAATCCCTGTTTCTCCTGTTCCCACAGAGCCGCCGCCTGTGGTTAATGAAGATCTTCCACCTTCTCCTCCGCGTGCTTCTATTGTTGATCAATTAAAGACTGTCGAGGTTCCTGAGGGTGGCGTGGAGAAAACTGTTGAGGCTGACAAGCCTGTTGATGTTACTGTAGAAGTTGAGAAAGTTGTTGATCCAGGAGTTGTGGATGATGCTGGTAATCCACGAACTCCTGAGACCGTTGTACCCGAGAAAGAGAAAACTGCCGAAGAAATTCCTGCTTCAACTTTTTCTCCTAAACCTTGCGGTGCAAAGCCTGAGCATGTCGAGAAGGTTATTACTGAGGAGCAAGGTTCATTATCTGGAACCGGCGAGGATTCTCCTATCCGCCCAGAAGAAACCCCGGGGGATTACTATTACCGAACTTATACAGAGAAAAATGCTTCCGAGCCGCATGCCCCTGTCTGGAATTTGAAGAAAGGTGATACTTTCTTGGATTGGCGCGTGTGCCGAGATTGGTTGCAGGGAATATTTCCGCCGGGGGAAATTAAGTTCCAAGAGAGTCGTCAACACGAACAAACTTACCATTCCTATCTTGAGGAAATTGCTTCCCATTCTTCGACCACCTATCGCATAGTGCGCGAGTGGCACAGTATGCATAAAGAGTGGGATTCTTTCAGGATATCAAAGAAGAAACTTGCTGATGATGAAAACCGATTCGCCCAGATGAAGGCTCGGCTGGAAGCTGATCAGGCTAAGTTTGAAGCTGACCGGAAAACTGAGGAATGGTCAGTTGCGGGTTGGAAAAGAAAGGCTGAAGCTGAAGCTACCCTTCTTGCCGAGGAGCGCAAGAATTGGAAGAGAATTTGCGAGAAAGACAATGCTGAGAAGGTGAATCTTCGCAATGTCATCAATAATCTCAAGGCTGAGGTTGAAAGATTAAAGAAGCAGGATGCGGAGATAGAGAAGCTGAAAAAGGAGAAAGCTGAGGCAGAAGCTGCGCTGGAGGAAGCAAGTTCTCATAGGGAGCGCAGTGAGCAACGAGAGGTACAAGCTTGCGCCACTCTTGCCCTTAGAGATAAAGAGTTAGAAGAACTTACTGCTTTGCTTTCTGACCAGGAACAACTTAAGAAGGATCTGGATCTTGCGCATTCCGAGAAGACTGAAACCTCCCGCCGTTTGACTGAAGTTGAAGAGAAGCTGGAAAATTCAGAAACGGCGCGGGTTACAGCGGAAAGCGAGCTTGAACCATTGAAGAATGATATGGCCTAGTTGAAAGATCGCGGCATTGCCTGTGTAAGTTTCCTTCTCTTCTTTTCTTTGAAAAATGTTTTGCGCTTTTTTGTTTATTTTGCCTTTGTTTCCTATAGGTTGCTAAGTCGGTGTTGAACTCTGAAGAGCTTGATAAGACGGTTGCGCGTTTGGTGATTGCTGCGCGAAATGACGGATACTCCCAAGGCTATGCTGAGTGTTATCATCATGTGAATAACGCTTTGAAGGTTGATTGGGATAGTAGCAAGTCTGCTACTTATGGTGTAAACACCAGCGCTGAGCTTTTAGCTTTGAAGACAGAATTCAACAACTTACAGCTTCCTGTGATGGATCTTATAAATGTTGCGCTGCAATCTGATGATCACGTGGCGCAATTAAAAGAAATCTTTCCGGATGAGGGTGAAGATTTAGCGTAGGTTTGTTTCTGAAATTGTATTGAACAATTTGTTGTAGTATTTGGGATATGTATCCCTTTTGTTGATGCGTTGTTGCGCAAGTAGCTAAAACACTGCTGTGTTTTGTAGCTTTTTGGAGCGTGTTTGTACGCTGAAAACAATATGTCATGGTTTTTAATTTTACAATATCTTGCATGAGTACAATTACTTTGGTTGAGTAAGGCGAATGAAGTTGGTATAAAGCTCATGTGTGAACGTTTGGTCGTTTGTGACGTAATCACTGACCGTTCATGAGGCTTTATTTTATTTTTACCATTATGTTTTTGCGCTTACTAAAAGAAATTGCATGCACTTTGTAAAAGAAAAAACACAAGAATGAAAAAACTTTGATGTTTATTCCTGGATAGGGCACAGAGGCCATTACAAAGTTTTTTGATAAATATATGAGACTTAACTTACTCTATTCTCTCGCGTAATCTTGATAAGTCTTGTCTTTCCGCGTAGAGACCGTAGAGTTTTCTTCTCAGTTTTTTGCCCTTTTGCTTGGGCCTTCCTCTCCCCGTGTTATCTGCTTTATCTCTTTGCGCACATTTTGAAGCAAATGCGTGAGTTCGCCGCTTTTGAGGGCTTTCTCTATTTCTGTGCGTAAGGAAATGCAGTTGTTAGTGGTATGACCGTTGTCCTTGTGGTACTCACGGTACTGGGTAGGGTCTTGTCCACGTTTGTTTTTCATGGGGATCGGCGGTTTGAACTGATAATCTTCTGTGCTCAAAACTTCTGCGGGGGTTTTTGTTAAGGGAGTCCATTGCCTCTCCCTGTTCTCCTGTTTGTTTTCCCTCTGCGTAGTAAGTTTATTGATCGTTGCCCGAGCATATCCTCAGATGAATGGTTTCCTGAGCCAGAGTCGCGCCATCCCTTCTTGAATTTTCTCCCACCATTTGAGCTTAAGTCGGAGGGTCGGTTATGTGGTGGTGGCGGCCTATTAGTGGTTAGGTTCTTCTCTGTTTGAGCGTACACCTTGGCCGCCGCCATAACCTTCTCCCAGCTCTTCGGGAGACCCTCTGTCCCGGATAAGACCTTTATCATATCATCGCAACGAACCGCGTACTTGAACTGTGCGCGAATTAGTTACTCATGGACTCCCCCGATCTCCAGGACTTCTTTGTTATATCGAGTGATGAAATCCTCCAGGCTTTCGTCGTCATGACGCCATATGTTCATCACGTCGGATGTGTCTCGTTCAGATCGTCGTTGTTGACTGAAATGAGTCAGGAATTTCTTGCGCAAATCTTTCCATGATGTGATGCTTCCGATGGGTAAATTATCGAACCAAATCCTTGCAGCGCCGGTTAGGGTCTGCACGAACAGGTGACACCATAATGGTAGAGTCCAGCCTCCAACCAACCCTGCGCTTGTAAAAACCTTCAAGTGGTCATCGGGGTCTGTCAACCCATTGAATTTTCCCACGTTGGATGGTAATTTAGCTTTCTCAAGTGGAGCTAACGCTATTTCCATGATGAACTTTGAATTTTCCGCTGCTTCCGCAGGACGGTAAATCAAATCATAATTATGCTCTGCCTCAGGGTTATAAACCCAACGAGGTCTGCACTTGTTATAATTTGGCTGCAATCGGTTAAACACACTGGTATTTGCACTCAAACGATAAGTTGGATCAGTTTCATCGGTATGGGTATTTCGTTGAGAACCCAACCTAGTGTGAACTGATTATCTTCGGTGAGGGTGT
The DNA here is from genome assembly GCA_030545235.1 of Helianthus tuberosus. Classification (NCBI taxonomy): domain Eukaryota; kingdom Viridiplantae; phylum Streptophyta; class Magnoliopsida; order Asterales; family Asteraceae; genus Helianthus; species Helianthus tuberosus. Next base: position 114,725,087 of record CM060370.1, read on the forward strand.
GATTCATCTCGATACTCTCTCTGATGACTCCTTGATTGGGTGTACTCATATTTTGATGTGGATCTGGAATAAACTTATGTATTCTCGATGTGAGATGGGCCCTCACGTTGAGAAGCATGAGCACGAGATCCTAGCCTTCGCGACTGGGTTTGAGGTGCAGTTTGTGCACACAGCTGTGTGTATACTGCATTCAAAGACCCTTGAGACCTGATATACCAGGAGATTGGAGTTTCTCCTGGAGGTAGAATTGAGTGAACAGGGTTCTCTGGTAGCACCCCTGGAGTGACAGGTTCATTTACTCGATTGGATTGGACCTTGTTGTCATCCGAGGCATCCTCTGGAATTCCTTCCACCTGAAAGTTGTTTCCGACGTTCGGCCGAGGGCCAGTTTGCCGATGAGACGACGTTTCTTCCATATGCAAATGGAATCAACAAAGTGAATCGAAACGAGATAAAACTGATGAAACAGAGAAATCGGTGGGCGCCAATGAAGAAACACTAGATAATTGACCGGAATCGAATTATCTAGGGGGTTTGGATCTGCATAAAATAGGGGTAGTTCTCTCTCGTTTGATCCGGTTCAACTGGTCTTCTTCTCCGGTAAACTCTGCAAAACAAACACCGTTAGCCTCGTCAAGGGGAGAAGAGGTAGCGAATTCACACGGGAATCTAATATAGCGGGTGTTGGGATGCCCTTTTTTACCTAGGCCCATTTTGGACAAAATGCCTTTTGACCCGTTATCCGACCCACCCGTTTGACAAGCTACTCACAATATCATCATATTTGATTGTTTGGCAAAAACTACGTATGATATTAACATTTAGATTATTTAGGATCAAAATATGCACATAACTATTCGAAATTTGCTAAAACTTATTACCTAATACCAGGTTTAGACATTCCACCAAAATCTATATCTGCAAATGCATCATCTGGTGCAGATCCTCCTATGCTTATGTAGATATATTCACCATCAGTTTTTAAATGAATATACAAATAAACTTCTTATAGCATGTGTCGGCTCTTTTAACTCAGGATTCTTTACAAACCATTCTTTTATTAAGACCCATTTCTCAAATCAATTGTGCTATCACATGAAATACTCCCATTTAAAATCGGTCATGATTATGCATCGTTAATGTAAACTCAAAGCTATGAATAGTTTCTTACAGTTATAGCTAAGGAAGTCTTATGAATGTACTGATGCCTTTAAATATCCTAACTTATATAGATATTAAATGGATAATAATATGGAAGTGGACTCTAGATTTACAAATGAAACACACAACATATACCTTCAAATAATCTCATCATCCATTCAAATAAAAAGAGCAAACATTCATAAAACATCAATGTTCATTTGTTAAAAAATGTTCCAATCCAGGTGAATCAAGTAAGTCTTCAATTTCAATGTGCCTAATCATCATACATTCAAATAAAAGCAACCATCCATGCATGATATTTATTCAATTAAATATCATCAAAACCGGAAATTCAAAATTCAATCATTCTCAGCACTGACATAATATATGAAATCCAAAGAATACAAAACTTAAAACACACAAATAAATTTGCAAATAAGATGTAGCAAAATAAAAAACCCAAAGACAATAATAAACGAAAAAGAAACACTAGGTAATGAATTGTAATGAATTAAAAGGAAGGCGCAAAGCAAGACTGGCCTTAACGACAAATTTGATATACCAGTTAAAGCTCATGGCTCTCAAAATCGCTGCAACTTTAAATCCTTCTACACGATTTGGAATTTTGAGGTAAAATGGCGAAACCCATTAATCGAATTCTTTCTAGGTTTAGTGAAATTTGATGATTTCTTGCGCACTTTGATTTTGTGAATCTTGCGTTTTTGGATTCCGACTATTGTAATTTACAAAAATCTAGAAGAAATCCCTTAAAGATCAGAGCAAGACATGTTAACAAAGGAGAAAAACAACCTCGAGTATACACGTGATAGCTGTGAGGAAAAAATGGAGAGGGTCATTTCACAATATACGAAGGGCATTTTTGTAATTGTGTCGGTGCACTGTAGCACCGACTTTCTCCTTTAAGATGTTATAGAATTTATATATTCTACTTTTTTAGTTGTTTTAAATGCTTTTTGTTCCTTTTTATCAACTATTTGCGTTTTTTGTTTTATTTATTTAAACTAGTCATAAACCTCTTCGTTCCGGGGCGGGGGGCGTAAAACCATTCTACCAGTACTGCGGGGGCGGGAGACGTAAAGCTGTGCTAAGTAGCAATTAAATGAAGACCAAAACCGAGAAAAATCATAAAATAAAATCACGAATTTTTAACACCTAGTGACTCACGTGAAGTAAACCATAGACGGATGTGAATGTATACAGACACGTATTAAAAAATTGGGGGGGGGGGGGGGGGGGGGGGTTAAAATAGACCAAATGTGACCAACAAACATAATGCTAAGTAGCAACCAAATAACAATCAAACGTGCAAACGAGCCAAGCTTAAACGAGCTCGAGGCCGAGCCTAAAAAACAAGCTCGTTTAGTAAACGAGCCCGAGCTTCGCTTATCGAGCTCGAGCCGGCTCGCGAGCCTAAACGAGCTTTCTGTTTATATATTTTTATTAATATATTAAACATATATTTATATAATAATAATTACCATTTATATAAATATAAAAACAATAACTTAGTTATATGTATAACAATAATTATAATTAATATAAATTAATTAATAAATGCTAAATGAGTCGAGCCCGAGCCGAGCTCGAGCTTGAAAAATTACCTTCGAGCCGAGCTCAACCTTTAGAAATAAAGCTCGAATCGAACCGAGCTGGAGCTCGAGCTTTCATATGTTAAACGAGCTCAAGCTCGAGTCTGGTCGAGCTCGGGCTCGGCCGACTCGTTTGCACCCCTAATCATACATGAGAAAAAACGTAAAACAAAACTATTATAAAAACAAAACTAATTTAAATTTTGTCACAAAATTATAACAAAGCCAAAGTTTTATTATATAAAAATAATGTCAAAGTTAATATATACGGAAAAATAATGTTAAAGTTAGATATACGGAAAAAAACATAGAAACAAAGCCATAAGAAAAATGGGTTGCTATTTGTTACCAAGTGTCACAAAAGTAATTGTCACTGTGGTCGAAACCAAAATCTGAAAATATATCACTAAAAGTTAACTCTTGTTTGACCTTTTATGTTTTAATATATACTAGTGGAAATGACCGTGCCTTGCCGCGGGTACATATGTTTTTTTGGGCGCACGTTACGTGGCCGGTTTCATGAAATATGATTTGATATGATATGATGAAAAACTACATGAGATGCCCACATCAGTGTTGTTACGCGACCAACTAAGATGACAAATGAGAATGGCACCTTAAGCCCACATTACTACAAACACCAAAAGCTTAAATCCACCTATTAATCATACAAAATCTTACACTCGCAACAATTTCTACCTACCTAAAAATACAAACACCAACTCAAGGTATTCCTTCAAGGCTTCATGGTTAAAAACAATCGATCCCATAAACTACAATGTCAATTCCGGTATGGTCAACGCAACACTCTTTCTTTTACAAAGGACCACCCACCCGAGCTACCTACCCGAGCTGCAAGAAACAAGATCAACACAAATAATAATTATACACGGGTCAAAACAGTTACAAGTAGAATCATATCCTGTTCTAGTGCATGTTTAAATGGGCTGGGTTGAACAACAAACATCTTTTTTGTCTTAAAAATATATATTTGCAGATATTAATTCATTGGTTATGGTTAGATAAACAATTTTTATATTGTGATAATCACTATGTTATATTAACAAAATATGAAGTTCTAGAAGTTGTCTACAAAATGAGTAACTCACGCGTATTCAAGATGAATGTTCATGAACCGAGCGTTCTCTTTGCTTTGTGTTAATGTAATAAAACCATCAATAACCTAATCCTACTCAACATCTTGTTACGTTATTTATTTATGTTTTTTAGTATCTTAACTTTGATTTCTAGTTTGAGGGTATTTCTGTTATTTTCTATTATGCAAGGGGTATGATTGTAACTTGCATATCTATTTATGTTTAAACGTATGAAGGAATAATCAGATCAGATTTGGTGAATTATCCTTCTCTTTAGCTTCTTCTCCTCTAAATCTGTTCTAACCCTATCAAGGGCATCAGAGCCGTTACGATCTCCGGTCGGAATTACTTTCGATTACCATGACTAACACTCGCAATCAAGAAATTGACAGCACTCTCAAAGAACAAGGCAAGGCAATCTCAAATCTCCAAGAAACCCTAGCCACCATGTTGAAACAACAAGAACAGTCGATGAAACAACAAGAAGAGATCTTACGAGCACTCAAGGAGCATTCAAGCGGTGGCGGCTTCAGCGGAGGCGGCCCTGATAAGGGGCTGTTTAGCGATGAGTTGCGGACGGGTACTCGGCCTATGCGGGTCGGGAAGGTTGAGTTTCCTCGGTTTTCAGGAGAAGATGTGGACGGATGGATCTATCGCTGCGAACACTTTTTCGCGCTTGATGAAACTCCGGATAACCTCAAGCTGAGATGTGCAGTTGTTCACCTCGACGGAGAAGCCATACAATGGCACCGGTCCTTTATGAAAGTAAGAGGGGTAACAGTGATGAACTTTCCATGGGCAGATTATGTTAGTGCAATATCTAGTCGTTTTTCGAATGCAATGTTTGAAGACCCTATGGAAGAGATTGCATCCCTCGTTCAATTTAATGATGACGCCAAGGGTCTACAAAAATATAATTCAGGTTTCGATCGCTTGCTTAACAAGGTTACCGTTAGCGAACCTTATGTTGTTAGCCTATATTTGAAGGGTTTGAAGCCGGAAATAAAAGGGCCGGTAAAGATGTTCAAGCCTCAAACACTACGTGAGGCGTATGGGTTAGCAAGAATTCAAACTATCAACAACACATGCTTGATGAAGCGTTTCAACGCTGTGGAGGATGGGCTGCAACCCGAAGATGTCAAAATAACACCTCCGGTTAACGCTTCAAAACTTCCATTGCTACCAACTCCAAACATGTCGCCAAGTAAACCAGGAACGCTTAGCTCGAGGCGTTTGACGAGCGATGAACTTGAATTAAGAAGGGCAAAGGGGGAATGTTTTTGGTGTACCGAAAGGTTTGTTCCGGGCCACAAGTGTAAGAACAAACAACTTTACATACTCAAGGTGATAGATGATGATGATCCGGCACCGAATTAGCTGGTTGAAGATGATGGAAACAAAGTTCCTTGAATCACTTTTTGAGGGCAAAAAGTGGGTTAAGGAGGGAGTATTGTTACGTTATTTATTTATGTTTTTTAGTATCTTAACTTTGATTTCTAGTTTGAGGGTATTTCTGTTATTTTCTATTATGCAATGGGTATGATTGTAACTTGCATATCTATTTATGTTTAAACGTATGAAGGAATAATCAGATCAGATTTGGTGAATTATCCTTCTCTTTAGCTTCTTCTCCTCTAAATCGGTTCTAACCCTATCACGTCTATTGGCTCATAGAAGTATGCCATCGTCTGCCAAAAAAAAAAAAAAGTGTTTAAATTTAATAAAAAGAATAGCAAATTACAGTGGTGGCCACTTCATGAACCGAGCGTTCTCTTTGCTTTGTGTTAATGTAATAAAACCATCATAACATGTTTAAAAGAATACAATTAAAAAAAACCACAAAAAAAACAGGTCCAAACTTGTCTAAAGTGTACATACTGCAGTAATAGTCATGAATAACCCATTAACTAATTATACCATTTACAACAGAAAACAAAAATGTAAGCGTTTCGGGTTAATACGACCCGCTCTGTACTAAAGGTTACCCATTTTCTCCTGTTACCCAACCCGGCTACTTTCTACCTCTAATTATTCATTTAAAAAATAGAATAAAATAGAAGTGTTCCAGATAAACCCCGACCCATAATAACTGTGACCCATTATGACCTATTACCCAACATATCCATTTCATCACATCTAACCACAATAGAGTACTTGTTGCCAATGGGTAGGAGGGTCCTCAGGTGCAATGGAGAGAACAAGTGCCTCATCAGGATTGGCATGTTTCCTCCTATGACCACCAGAAGGGTTTGTTTCTGTTGCTTCATCAAACCGACAATCCAGTAGCAGTGGGCCCACTAAACTCAACATCAAACGAAAAGGCAAACCGGTTGATAGGAGCTGAGATAATTATAAGATATATATATACATCAGTTAAAATGCCATCAACTTTAAGTTACAAAAATAAAAACTTACCTTAAAGTGAATAAAGGGACTATACCTAAAGCAAGCTTCCTTGGTTAGGTGCATATTGGCTCCTCTTGAACTTGAAGTAGCTTGGTCCCGAACAAGTGCGTGATCCAACAGTTTTGAAGCTTTGAAACTGAGGGTCGTATGGACGGGTCCCTTGTAGGCATTTCTTTATAAAAGAGTTTGCATCATTTAAAAGATGATCAGGTATTTCGGGCATGTCTTTGCTATTTCCAATCTTGAATATTGTTGTCACCTGGACACAAAAACACAAGCCCAATGCAGTTCTAAGCACTTGTAAAATGACAATTTATTTATTTAAAAAAAAGGCATTGGCCCCAAGGAGGTTTTGATGTCGCCATTTCAAGAACTGTACATTATAACCATTTGTATTCATTACAACCTGGGATTATATAAACCAGATGAGTAAAACATGTATAAATGTGTAAAAACGACGTTTAGAAAGGAGAAAAAGTACCTTGGGTGCCATCCAGTACGAAGTTCCTTTAAAGAAAGCATTGAAGTACAATTTGTTATCTGATGACGAAAAGTAAACAAATGAGTCTAATGATCGTTTTTTCTCTCTCCTTAGACCGCTAAAGAGGCGATATGCCACGTTGGCCCCTACCGAGACAAGTGTACCGTAAATGTCATTTAGACATCTACATTCAAGAAATTCTTTCCTCCATTCTTTTTTTTTTTTGAACGACAAATTAGGATCACTGACGGACCACTGGAGTATCATCGTGCCACCAGTGAACCACCCGATCATATCCATCTCCACTAGGCAATAATGCCTACACACCAATTCAGGAGGAAACCCAATAAATCTGGGAAAACCCCCTTTGTGGGAATTGAACCCGTGACCTAATGGTCATAAGCCTTATCCCACCACCAAGATACCACTAGGCTATAATGCCATGGGTCTTTCCTCCATTCTTTTAACTTTAAAAATTATTATGATTAGTATATATGAAATGATTAATTTTAGTGAATCGATATTAGGATTGCAGTAAGCATTTAAAATTTTAAACACGTTTTGGCTAAACTTTAAACTTCACCAAACTGACCCATTGAAGATAATACAAAAAAACCCCAAATCATTGAATTTGCCACCCGACTTCTAGAAATGGAATGAAACACTAATAATGTTCCTTCGACTTTCCTTGTCCTTGGTCAATTTAATATATATTATCATGAAAAAGATCATATTTTCCTAAGAGTATGGTGACAAATATACATATTTTCCTAGAAAAGTCCTCGTCTTTTAAGCGTCTTGCATTGAGAGCCAAGGCTCACCCTTTACGCTAGGGATGAGCAAATCGTTCCCGGTACTGGTACCGAATTTACCGAACCGGGTACTTTTTCGGTACCGATTCGGTACCGGTTTTACCCTCAAATACCGGTACCGGTACCGAACCGTACCGAACTGGGTATATTCGGTACCGGTACCCACTTTTGGGGATTTTCGGTACCGGTTCGGTACCGGACGGTACCGAGCTCATCCCTACTTTGTGCCTTTAGTGCGCCTTGCGTCTTTTTGAAAAGAGCATAAAAGGTTGAGAAAACAATATCACAGATCCAATAAAAAGCATTACACAAAGAAAAAAAGGAGCTTGAAAATAGCATGTTAAATCCCATTTACGTGATACATAACATTATCATATGTATGTAAAGGGAGAACATACCTGGTTTGATTGCTTGAGACATTCTTTTGAAGACTGGATCACCAATTTTTACTTGATATAAATTTACAGTTTTTGTAATTAGAATTGATTCTATCTTATAAAAGGTTTATAGAACTGGCCAACAAACTTGTCTGCAGTCAACCTGACCAATTTCAAACTGTTTTCAACACAACAACCCATTTTGGCACCTCAAGATTCAAAATGCAAACAACACTACTGCTAGATTTAGATCCATTACCTGTTAAAATCGAGATAAACATATCCAAAAGTGCCAGATATCCACTGAGTACCTGGAGCGCCTGGCCGGGTTTCCTTCCTAGGATGACCATCATCCTCCGAATTAATAAGTACTCTTCCCCTCTTTTGTGCCACCTACAACAAACAATTATCTAAAGTTACATCAAGAAGCACTAAAAAGATAAACTATAAATTGTCAAAATCACACCTTTGACAACTCTAACCTATCATTTACACTGGTTCACCAGCTCGAATCTTAATCAACATTACGGTTTCATATCATGCTAAACCTCACAGTATGCTGTAATTCTAGGGGCGGTGATGGTTCCGCAGCGGTTGGTGGTGGAAAAACCAGGCAGAATCGGTGGTGGTTGTCGATCGGTGATTTGGCGACGGTGGTTGGTGAAAGTCCTGCGGCGGCGTTGGATACCTCAAAATGATGGCCTGCCTGCCCATAAAATAGTAGAAGGAGCTTGCATGCCCATAAAATACCTGTTGCACTGGAGTTCATATACAGCTTGTGTGATACATTATGCATTACAACTTGTGTGGGGTATGAAGGAAGGGTATAGATGGAAAAAATGGTACAAAATTAGACATTTTAAACATGACCTTTTATATGCCATCTTAAAAAAAATCATGGAAATTACCTATGAGACCATCCTTCACCCTTAATAATGTATAGTGGGGAACCCGATCGTTGCTGCGGAGTCGACGATGTGAGGCGGAAATATAATGCAAACCTTAAAACGATTAAAAATTCATATATAAGTTGTATATATGAAACTCGCAGAAGTCTAATTCAAAGCCGGAAAAGGCTGCTGTAGTAATTCATGTTGAACCTCATTGTCTTTATAAAATTTGTACAATCTCTTCCCTATACACCTACAAGATACAAAAAGTGTACATTAGTAAGAGAATCAAGTCCCTCTACGTCTTCTTTGTGCAGATATTATATTTTGAAGATTATTTAATGTTTTAATATGATTAAGAAAACTACCTCTTTAGAATATTAGTAAAATTTCTTTATAATAAAACGATTTAGGCCATTGTAAACATTTGAGTACACATTTGACGGCTTTTGACAAGTTTGACCCTTTCCACCTCTTTGACCTGTTTTATACTTTTACACATTTGGCCCATCGTCAATACAATTTTCCCACGATTAACGAATCACGAACACGACTAACGAATCAAGAACACGAATTGTGAATGCTGAATTGTTGGTTGAAAATTCACGAGTAACGAACCACGAACACGATTGAAGATTAGCGAGATCTTATAACCCGTTGCACCCGTTTCTTCAAGATTGAATTGCCCCCTCTATCTCTATCGTAGTATTGTTTGAAGAAAACCTTAGAATGCCTTCAACCCGCCTCTTTTTTCTTGTAACCCGTTCAACCCGTTTTCTTTTTTACATCAAACCCAGCTGACCCGTAAAAGCATTTCCATGTTTATTGGATGACCCAACTGGACCCGCTTTGGGTTTCTTATCTCCTTTAAATTGGCTGTGCATTATTCATCAGACAACAATATACGAAAAAAAATCAATTATCAACTTTTTGTAAGCACACATAGATTTTAGTGGGGGAAAACATAACTCCAATATGTCTATGTAAACCAAACATATCATTAACTGGTCCTCAATTGTAAGTGACATCATGAACAAAACAAATGACCCCAAGCATGCTTGCGTATCTATTCGACTTCAAGTGGGACCCATAACATGTAGAACATTTAATAACAAAAATAAGTTGGAAATTATTTACCTGCTCTCCAGAGTGCAAGCTATCACTATGAAGATTTTCATCATACTCGGTCAAAGGAAGATGTGATGACCGAAAGCTGCCCCATTCCATGTTTATAACCTTTAACATATGAACCACTGTTTATAACCTTCAGTGGTTTATAACCTTCAGACTTGCCTTGAAGTTGTACACAACCAATATCAACCCACTAAAAAAAAGAAAATTACTAACCATTTCCCCTGATTTAGGAAGTAGGTCTTGCCATTTGGGGATAGCCAATACCTCGGGATATTTAAATCTCAAATCCGGAATCACGTGCAGCTTCCATATACTATCGCAACGAAATTCAAAGAACAAAGACATGTTTCTCTGGTCCATTCAATGAAGAATCCCATCATAACGAATACACTCGGTTCCATAATACACCTCAAGCCAAATAATAAATAGTATCAAAAAACAGCCACATCAACTGCAAGAACAATACGAAAATGTTTGTTGTATTTTTTTTTTTTTTTTTTTTTTGTGATTTCTCCACCTAGATTTATGCATAAGTAAAAAAAATTCTACCTAATGACAAGATAACCACAGACAGTCTATTAACATAAGCAATCGAATTTCAATTAACTTCATCAAGGGAAAAAAGTATTTATATAACAATAGTGTATATCAATTAACCACAAACTATGGGTATAAGAAACAAGTTAATAATATAATTTAAGAAAATAGTCTCATGCTATTCTTCATATGAAATTGCAAAACTAAAAGAACATGTAATGATACACTTCATGCATCAGATCTGCCGGAATTGATATTTCCAGTTGGGAATTTGGAGCTTGTTCCTTAGCTTCTCTCTGTCAAGAAGATAAATATTCTTTTGGTGAAAACAAGAATCTCTTTACTTATCAAGCATTAATTTGCAATAAAACTAGAATTCAAAAAAATGGATATCACCTTCCATTCAGTAAACATCTCATTGTTGTATAATTTTCAATCATTCTTTACTGACACGATGTTTACAATTGAAAAAAGTTTCTCCACTTGATCTGATCTTTTAGTTTGATCTTCTGTCTTGTTGTCAAAAAGGACGTAACGATTCGTACACAGGCTTAGGATTTCCTGAAGTGATAGATGAGTGTTCATTTATCAAAATTTTAAGATGAAAACAGTTGGCGACACCACTTATTTGTTATTGTTTGAGGAATCGACCTGCTCATCGAACTTGCTTCTTTTGACAAAGAAAGACCCGCCACAAACCCACCTTGATTCGTCAGATGTAGACTCGAAGAATCCACCTTGATTCACCTTGTTTGTGTCAAACTAACTGCAATCCAAAGGTTAGTTCTACCTATAAACAGGGGGTGTTTGGGATTCCTTTTTTAACCTCTAACTTATCAAAAGTCCTTCTCAAAAGTGAGAAGTTAGAATTTTTACCTTCTCAACTTCTCCTTTCGCTTTTAAAGGCATAAAAAGGACTTTTCCAAAAGTGAGAAGTTAGAATTTCTAACTTCTCAACTTCTCCTTTCTTTTAAGGCTTTTAAAGGCATAAAAAAGACTTTTCCAAAGGGGTGTTTGGTATTCCTTCTAACTTTTTAGAAGTTAATAAGTCAAAAAGCCTCCAAAAGTCCTTTTTGTCACACCCCAACCACGTAAAACAACAAAATGTGACGGAAACATCGGGGAGTGTTGTAACAGAATCATTGTTTCATAACACATGGAAATTGAAGTATTGTTTTATTGAATAAAATAGTTACAATGTCTTGACAATCAAAGAAACATAATATAAATAACTAGTCTTGCATCTTTTATTGTCGCTAAGGCCCAAGTCCGCCTAAGTGTATCTTGATCAATCATATGCTTCATTTCCTGAAACACATGTGAAAATAGGTACGTCAGCATAAAAATGCCGGCGAGTACATAGGTTTTGTGAAAATAAGATTCATGACTTCTGTTTAAGAAAATGTTTAGTCATGAACCTTGTAGTTTGCTTTGTCTTTGTAAATCATTTGAAAAATAATAAGTTCAGATGATATGTATAAATAAAAGAATAATGCATGGTTAAATGAATAACCATGTAAAATGAGTTTGTATAAGTTAATTGTTTGTAAAACAATGTATTGTGAAAAGTATGTTATTTGTATAAAATGCTATATGTCTAAATTGAAATGATTTAAATAACGCTACGATATGTAATACCATACAAGCACTTATATATAGGAAGTACCAGCGGCGTATCCACCATGCTTGTATCATATTACACACGCCTCGTTACTTAAATCACTTACTCAAACCAAACCAACAATGTAAGATGTCTATGTTTAAACCAACTGCCAAATGTATTGAAACAATATGTAAAAATGTTTATGTCAAGATGTAAATCATGTAATGTATAACCAATGTCAAAAGTGTTTATGTGTCAAATGTAAACCATGTAATGTGTAACCAAAATGATATGTATGGCTAGTGAAATGCGTCAACTAAACCATAGGTGAAACGCACAAAACAAAGTATTGAAGTAAAACTTGGTTTAAATCAAAGTGTCTATGTCAAATGTCTTTGTGTAAACCTTGTCAAAATGTCATGTATGGCAAGTGAAATATATATATGTATAAATATATCCATTAAGCCATAGGTAAAAATGCATAAAACAATATATTGAAGTAAAACATGGTTTAAATCAATGTTATGTCTTGTGGAAATGCATGCTATACTGAATATGATCATTTATGCGGTATTGTTATAATGCATACATCCAAGCCTTGAGACTGTGGCGATAAACCCTTAAACAATCTAAAGGTTTATCTAAGTTATGTATATCGAATTCGGTCATTCCTTCCAATCCCCACAAACCCGGGATTTCAGGAACGGGAGTTGTCAATTCCTATGGTACCACTACCTACTAACGAACGGCGTAGCTAATGTTAATGAATGTATTGTCCCGTTTAAACGAACCAAATGTCATACCAAGACGTAAGCATGTGATGAAATGAAAATGTACTAAGTATGCAACAAATGAACATACATAGCATGTGATCTGATGTAAAACAATGTACTAAGTACGCACACAATGGGCATACATAGCATAAAATGTAATGTAAAACAATGTACTAAGTACACACACAATGGGCATACATAGCATGAAAACAATGAAATCATGTACTATAAGGTACTAACGAACATAGCAGGTATATGATTTGAAAACATGGAAAGCATGAAAGTAACAAGTAGGCACATGTGTTCCACCCCAAAACGTTTGGAAAACAGTAAAAGAGGGGTTCTATGTACTCACTTGAGATTGCTCAGAAGTCCTAAGATAACCACCAAGCAATGCTAGAGATCACGGAATCAAACGGCACCTAATATAGGTAACTATGTTAATAAACCAGACCTATATCGGAGGATCGGGTAGCATAAGGGTTTGTAAACCAAATGAGTGTAGGAACTCATGTAGTATGGTTTAACAAAGCCTACATACTAAATGAAACCTAACCTAAGTGCTTACGACCCGTTTAGGTAGCTTATGCTACTTTAACGCGTCATTCGCGTAAAACGCGTTCGGACTGCCTAATTAGTCCTATGACAAGTAAAATATGCCTTAACATGTCTAATATTGTTTCCAAATCAGTTTAGATACCAAAAGTTATGTTACATATGCTTAAAATGAATTTTGGCGTAAAAAGGGCATTTTGGTAATTTACCTAAGGCATATAAACTACCTATCATACAACTAACTAAACGTCGTGACCATAAGGTATAACCTCGGAAGGTTATTCCCTACCTACTATGGTCACCTAAAGTATTTGGTCAGATCCTAATGATCGACCAAATGGGTCGGGTTCGAAGGTATAAGCGATTTATTAGATCGCTTACCCTTACGACCCTAGGCAACGTGGTAATCAGTAGGCCTATAACCATCGTGATTACAATCACGTTGCGAAGTTCAAACGAACTTCTCATTGACCATTAATTGGTCAACGCAGAAAGTCAAACAGACTCAAAAAGCAATAAAAGAACGAAGGAACACTTACAAAGGGTCCCCGAAAGCTTTGATTTCTCAAGTATTCTCATGTAGGAAGTGAATATCACAACCACTTAGAGAACTCTCAAGAAGATCAAGTGTGGGTTTTTGCAAGTGAAGGAAGGGGGTATTTATAGTTTATGCACCACCGTTAGGATCGTTTCTTGGAAAAGGGGGCACGATCAAGGTCGTACACTTGTTGGAATGTTATGGAACCCAAAATGGCCACTCACCATAAGGTATCAACATGTGGCAAGGGATTAGGGAGTGGTTAACAGCTGCAACCAGCTGTTTAAACAATGAATCTGGTCCAGATGGGGTCTCGCGTGACGCTAAGGCCCCTCGCGTCACGCCAGGCCCCTGTTTTGGCAGAATTTGCAGAAATGGTCCCTGCACATTGTTTCGTTGCGTAACGGCACTTCTAACACCCGTCAATCCCAATTTCAAGCTCCACAATGATGTTAAGACATAGGGAACATGAAATATGCTTGAAAATATCTCGGATGTCGGTTCGTTTGGCCGTACGGTCGCGATGTTCGGTTAATTACGACGGTATGCGCATAAGCGCGAAAAATGATCTAAAATGCGTGACGAATGGATTTTTCTTATGTCAAACACTAAAATAAAATATTTTAGTGCTTACATAAATTTTTGGATGTCCGGAGGTATTCAGAACGTAAGTTACGCGCGAAAATGCAAACTTGTGCACTTTTTGACGCTTTTAGTCCCTGAATGACCCAAAAGTTTATTTTAGCACACCGAACCCCTCAAAGCCTATTTCTAAGCTATGTTAAGGATATTTAAGGTGTTTTTAACTTATGGTCATGTTCCGGAATGTCTGATTCAGTACGAATCGTCATACTTTCGCAGTTTGTCAGTTTTAGTCCCTGTAGGCGATTAAACTCGTTTTTGCCATACCAAAGCCTTCAAAACTTATTTCTAAGTTATGTAAAGGTTATTTAAGGTATGTTAAGCCTATGTCACTATTCCAGAGTGTTCGTTGCATTAAACTGGTTATATTTACGCATCAGTGCGCGTATAACCTTCCAGAAAGCGATTTAGAGCCCGAAATCGAACAAGACTTGATATGTGCAAATGATACACATATTTGTACAAATCCCAAGTATGAAATACAATATTTCATTGGTTTGGTATTTTTTTGATGGTCGCAGTGACCCAGGTGTTACACTTTTTAAAAGGAATCACAAACATGCACATAGAATCGATAAAAGTCTTTTCCAACTCCAAAAAAAAGCACAAAATAAGACAATTAACAAGTAAAATCAATAAAAACCCAAAACACAAAAAAATCACAATCGATAAAAGTCTTCACATTCTCGACTTTTGCTACTCACGTTTGACGATGAGTAAGTTCTTCCTCCCATCTGTAGTGGTGGTTTTGGATGGTGATTGTGCCGGTGCCGGCTTGGTTGACGTGGTGGTGGTGTTGGATGGTGTTGGATGGTGTTGTTGGTGGTAGTTGTGGGAGTGGCGACATGGTTGTGGTGGTGAATCGCAACAACGGTGGATTAAACACCAACAGCTATCATACTTTTCCCTTTTTACAAACCCTAATTTCAAGAATTTGTAAGTTGGGGTTTTAGTTTCAAAAGAGTTATTGGATTTTATCACCCTAAACTATTGGCTATTGGCCGCTGCCACCCCCAACTATCACTTTGATATCCGTCACCCCCAACTTAACACTTAGTGTGTTCTGTCACCACATCGTTAACTAATCACTAACTTTAGATCCCGTTACAATACTTTTGGGGGTGTCATAGGGATCTTAAGAAGGTTTTAGGGATCTTAAGAAGGTTTTAAGGTTCTCTCACAGGATTCCTTCATTTATCTTCTTCACTTTCCCAAACCCTCCATTAAAAGACCTGCAATTACAAAGGTTCAATATGGACCGTTGGAAAAACGATCTGAAATCGACACCTGCAACTTAAAAAGGTTCAAAGTTGTTGTGTTCCTCTTCTCTGAAATCGAGCCCCCTAGTTGCAGGTGTCGGAGACGAAGCCGGAGGCGTCTGCAACTCGCCGGAGACGGAGCCGAAGGCGTCTGCAACTCGCCGGAGATGACTGCAGCTTTCAGACGCATCCCGTGCACTTTCAGACGCATCCCGGCAAATGCCGGAAAATAATGGCGAAAACCTGCAACTCGCCGGAAAAAATGGCGGAAACCTGCAAATCGCCGGAAAAAATGGCGGAAACTTGCCCGACGCATCCCGTGCATGATGCCTCGCTCCAAGGACGCATCCCGTGCACTTTCAGACGCTTCAAGTTTTCAAGACGCATCCCGTGCCCTTTCAGACGCATCCCGTGTACTTTTAGACGCATCGGTCAGTGAACTATTTTCAAAGACGCATCCCGTGGACTTTAGACGCATCCCGCGCATTTGAATCCGTGATGCGCCTCTCCAAGGACGCATGAGATTGCCAATTTCGTAAGTCAACACTATTCTTGGCCAAATTCATAATTTTCCAAAAAAAAAGTCTATCTATACCTTATAATAAAACAAAACAAACTTATGCCACTTGGCATATACTTAGGCTATCAGATGCCACGTGGCATCTTATTGTTTCTCCAATTTTTTCTTTGAGCAGCAAATGAATAGACACTACCATATGGCTGAGAATTGGTTTTGAGCGCCAATACCTTTTCTCATTCTTTACCTTCACATAGCTTCTCAAACAATCCGCCCTCAATCTTGCCAAAATTATAAAATTGTTTCCTTTTTCAAATGAATTTCATATCAAAACCCCTAAATGTTCGCAATCATCTACATTTGAGAAAATATTTATCTCTTCCATTTCATTTTTGCAAGTTCTTCAATCAGTTTGAAGGTCACCGCTCTCTCAGGCTCATGAAATCAAAGTATGTTGTATGTCAATTGTTGTAAGGTGTTTCCCTATTTTTTGTTCAAATTCTCCAATGCTACTTTCTCTTATCTTCGTATATTTTGTTAAACTCATTTGCTAATTGTTCATCGATTTGATGTTAATCTTACAATTATCTTCCTCTCAATATTTTTTATCTCAATGCTACTTTCTCTTATCTTCGTATATTTCATCGATTTTGAAATTGTTTGGATGCTAATTGTTCATCTCAGACGAGAGTGTAAGTGGGAGTGAAGAGCTTAGTGGCGATGATGCATATGAAGATGATGACTATGAAGATGGTGACTATTCATCAGACGGTTCTCGTGATTCTGATCATGCATCAAATATTAGTGATGATAATGGAGACAACTATCAACATGAAAGCAAGGTTGTATTTAACTATTTATGCACTTATTAATCTGGTAGTTGAATGGTTATAGGAGTCTTATTAGTTTGTTTCTGTAATACCGTTCTGCTAATGATCGCATAAGTAAGTACTCTATTCATGCCGTAAATATAGTATCGTATATACAAGCGGACTCTTATGTTTAATTTCTCTGGCTGCAGGCGCAGAAGAAAATGCCCTTTAACAGCAGTAATGTAATGAATGAAGAGAGGCAAGTGATGATTCAGTCACATGTATAAATAATTAACATGAGTACTTTAATAATGTTTTTAATTTGTACTTTTATCTCAATGGTGTTAGGGATGAAATCTTGAGGCTCGAGACCCTTAAAGCTGATTTAATGAAGAAGGTTGATGCGGAGGTAACGAATATATGTCACTTTCTGTTTTCCATATCTTGAGAAAATTCGGAATTCTTAGTGAATTCTAATTACACGTATATAAATTCCAGGTAAGACACAATTCAATTTTAAAAGAGGAATTGTTAAGCAAAAAGGATGCTTCAGGGGACCGTCATCTAGCTTTTACGCAGGAGGTATCTTCCAGATAACAGATTGCATCCTTCAGTTTAATCCTTTTTGTATTATTAAACATTCAACTTCTGACATGTATATGCCAGGTGGTTGGGTGTTAGAAATAAGTTTAATTTGGGTGTTAGAGTAGCTCTTGCAAATGGTATGAATTGGGATGATTTCTAGATGAGCAAGTATATGCATCCATCATTCTTGCATATAAATATTTGTATTATTAATTTTATAGATAGGAGATCTTGGCTTATCAAAGGTGAAACAACACACGATGGTATCTGGTGGCGTTCGTGGAACCTTGCCTTGGATGGCACCCGAGCTTCTTAGCGGAAAAAGTCACATGGTAACTGAAAAGGTATATTACTTATTTTACATTAAAAGCAATTTCATTCTCTTTGTAAATGCTTATATAGGCATGCTAAATTGGCTGTGTTTGCGGGTCGCAACCAAATCGTGGATACGACATGCGTATCTGCAAGTTGACATGAACATGATTGTTTAACGTGGAATTTTTTTACTTTATTGTTTTTACATATTAATTACCTAGAATTACAAATTTAAATGTGTATTAAACTAAACAATTATTTTCAAACTATTATAGATGATGCTGGACTTTTTAACCTATTAGTGAGGACTTTTGAACTATAAAAGATGATGCTGGACTTTTAAACTATAGAAGATGATGTTGCTTTCTCTTTTATCTTTTAATACGTAGTATAATATAATCAATCGATTTAAGTTATGACATAAGCAAGCCCAATCCGTTTAGCTAAATGTGTGACATGGGTTTGACCCGAAACCAAATCATAATATGATACACCGTTGACATTTTGTTTCCAAAAGTAGATTGATGTTTATTCGTTTGGGGTGGTCATGTGGGAGCTGCTAACTGGAGACGAACCTTATACAAATATGGATGGCGCTAACGTAATTGGTACGCATTTATAGGACTATCCAGTTATAGTTTTAGTGTTTTACAATGCTGCTTAAGATGCAGGGAATATGATATATGTACATTTATATGTATTATGGTCTGTTTGTTTATTAACAGGAGGAACAACACATTGCGTCCTACAATACCAACTTGGTGTGATCCTGAATGGAAATCATTAATGCAAAGTTGTTGGTCTGCAGATCCTCAAGAAAGACCATCTTTTTTGGAAATTTCTAGGAAACTAAGAACCATGGCTGCAGCAATCAATGTTAAATGATATGCATTATGCTTTAAATTTGGGTGTTAGAGTAGCTCTTGCAAATGGTATGAATTGGGATGATTTAACTCGGATGGTCAAAGAGGAGAAGAAATATGGAAATCCCGTTGTAGGCCTTATTGACAAATTACATCTTGAAAGAAATTCCATGAGTCTGCTTTTGAGTAACAATCTTGATGAATGGACGATGATGAAATTACTCAACCCGTTGAAAAGGTTTTACTTGAAATTTCTATCATCCACATATTCTTTTCTATTACCCATTTTCTATAGCCTCTATTACTTAAGGAGCTACCGATATTATTAATAGCCCTCATGACGTATATGCGTGAATTTCATTTAGGTGGTTGATTGTTTTTATGACTCAAGACAAAGAAAAAATGATTTGCCGGAAATCCTTTTTTACTTCCATATCGTAAGTTTCCTTTTTCTTTATTCTATTGTGTTTCATTATGGATGTTAATTGGCTAATAAGGGTTCTTACTATGAATGAATCCAAATAATAGTTCAATTACTCATTATATCCCAACTAGCAGGTGACTCTAATATATCACATCTCAATTAAAAAAGTTTTACTCAATTGGCTGTAGAGAGAGTGGATACAGTGTTGATGCAGAGAGGAGATGAAGTTGTTTCCGTCACCCACCGTCTCACCGAACACCGCTTCGCCTCCATTGCCATGTCTACAATCTCTGTTCCCACGTTAACATCAGTATACATCGGAGGTATTGTTAATTTTAATTATTTATATTTTTTGCAATTGACATCAGTTTTTTTAATATTTGTTGTTGTACCCTTTTTGACATTTGACATTTAAAGATTCGGTTATCCATCGATGTGTGTCATCGAATGTGGCAAGTTTATGTTTATGCACTTAAGGTGTTTGATAAAATGCTTATGTGGGTTTAGAACCGCATTACCAAGTAAACTTTCTTAATATCTTTTTTTTTATTTATATCTTTTTTTATTTAAACCTTAGTGTCATTCGTTTAGCGCCTAGCACAAAAGTTGTTTTCTTTCTCGCAAACACAAACTATGGCACATAAAACATCAACATTTAGACATATTAGATGTTAAAGTTATTATCTTTTTATTGTTTCTTTTGATTTTTCAACACACTATTTGTCACACCCCGACCACGTAGAACATACAAAACGTGGCGGAAATGTCGAGGAGTGTTGTAACAGAATTAATGTTTCAAATCCATGGCAATTGAAGTTTCGTTTTATTAATCAAAAGTGTTACAATGTCTTAATAAACAAAGAAGTACAACATAATTAACTAGTCTTGTCTCGTTTTAAGTCACTAAGGCACAGGTCCGCCTAAGTATGTCTTGATAAGTCCTATGCTTCATCTCCTGAAAACACATGTGAAAATAGGTACGTCAGCATAAAAATGCCGGTGAGATACATAGGTTTTGTGAAAATAGAATTCATGACTTATGTTGGAGAAAATGTTTAGTCATGAACCTTGTAATTTGCTTTGTCTTGTAAATCATTTGAAAAACAATAAGTTCAGATGATATGTATAAATAAGTGAAATAATGTATGGTTAAATGAATAACCATTTAAGATGAGTTTGTATAAGATAAGTTGTTTGTAAAACAATGTCTTGTGAAAAGTATGTTATTTGTATAAAATGTTCTATGTATCAAACTGAAATGATTCAAATAACGCTACGACATGTAATACCATACAAACACTTATATATAGGAAGTACCAGCGGCGTATCCACCATGTTTGTATCATATTACACACGCATCGTTACTTAATCACTTAATCAAACCAAACCACCAATATAGAATGTCTATGTTTAACAATTGAAGAAATGTTTATGTATGGTAAGTAATGTAAAGTTAAACGAATAACCTTATAATAGCATATAAAAAGTATACTTTGGATTTGTAAGTAACATATTAAACTATGTTTTGGTTTCATAAGTAACATATCAAAATATGCTTTGGATGTGATAAATAACATATTAAACTATGTTTTTGGTTTAGTAAGTAACATATCAAAATATGCTTTGGATGTGATAAATAACATATTAAACTATGTTTCAGTTTAGTAAATAACATATCAAAATATGCTTTGGATGATTAATAAAATAAATATGTTGGTTTTGTACAATACCACACATGAGAGTATATCAAAATATACTTTAATAGTGTGATTTAAGAATTCATTCAGACCTGGTGCATCAAAATACACCTTTGAGACTATAAGGATACCACAAAGGCAATCCCTATTTGGATGGAGCAACAAATTGGTTTCAGACATTCCATGCCAACAGGAATGGGGTGTCAAATCCTATAGCGCTATATCATACTAACAATCGGTCTGGTGAACAAAATAAGTACAATTCAACCATTTATTTTATGTTTTTAGAGAAATCAGTGTTTAAAACCATAGATAGTCATTTAGTTTGTCAAAAGATAAGTAATAACTTGTATGATCAATTGTCAAAATGTAAGTATGTGATGAAATCAGCTGTACTAAGTAATGCACACAATGGGCACACGTAGCATGAAATGTAATGTAAAATGATGTACCAAGTATGCTAAGTTAACATACGAAGCAGAAAAGTCATGTAAAACAATGTACTAATAGTGTACTAATGAACATAACCAGTATATGATGTGAAAACAGGAAAGCATGAAAGTAACAAGTAGGCACATGTGTTTCACCCCAAAACAGTTTGGAAAACAGTAAAAGAGGGGTTCTATGTACTCACTTGAGATTGCTCAGATGTCTAAAGATAATCACCAAGCAAAGCTAGAGATCACGGAAATCAAACGGCACCTAATATAGGTAACTATGTTAATAACCGGACCTAAATCGGAAGACTGGGTAGTATTAGGGTTTGTAAACCAAATGAGTGTAGGAACTCATATGATATGGTTTAACAAAGCCTACATACTAAATGAAACTTAACTTAAGTGCTTTCGACCCATTACGACCCGTTTAGGTAGCTTATGCTACTTTAACGCGTCGTTCGCGTGAAACGCGTTCGGACCGCCTAACTAGCCCTATGACAAGTGTTATATGCCTAAACATGTTACATAATCAGTTATGTGGCAAACGTTTAGGTTACATATGCTAAATTACCAATTATGCATGAAAAGGGTATTCTGGTAATTTACCTAAGGCATATAAACAACCTATCATACAACTACTCAAACGATGTGACCATAGGGTATAACCTCGGAAGGTTATTCCCTACCTACTATGGTCACCTAATGTATTTGGTCGGATCCTAATGATCGACCAAATGGGTCGAGTTCGAAGGTATAGGCGATTTATCAGATCGCCTACCCTACGACTCTAGACAACGTGGTAATCAGTGGGCATAGTCCCAAGGGACTATGACCAACGTGATTACACTCACGTTGCGAAGTTCAAACGAACTTCGCATTGACCATTACTGGTCAACGCTGAAAGTCAAACAAAGTTTGACTTTCTGACTCTAAAAGCAATAAAATAAGGAAAAGAACGAAAGAATACTTACCCAGGGTCCCCGAATGCTAATCCCGATCCAAGAACTCAGGTATGAAACAATGGTTTCAACTTAGAGCTCTCAAATCAGAATTCTTGTGAGTTTTAAAGCAATGGGGGGTGGGGTATTTATAGTATTCGGGTAACCGTTAAGATCATTTCATGGAATAACGTGATTCGATCACATCCGTACACTTGTTGGAAGGTTATGGAAGCTAAAATATGATCTTATCAGCTGACTAAGCGAATTAGAACATGTGGTGGAGGATTAAATAGCTGAAAACAGGCTGTTAAAAACACTGAATCTGGTCTGAACTTGGCTAGCGCACCGCTACGCTAAAAGTGTAGCGCACCGCTAGGCCATAGTTTGGCAGATTTACACTTTTGGTCCCTGAACTGTATTTAGGCCATTTTCGACACGTTTAAGGCCCGTTAACCCCATTTCAAAGCTCTAAAATGAAGTTAAAGTATAGGGAACTTAAAATGTGCTCAAAAATATCTCGGATGTCGGTTCGTTTAACCGTACGAACGCGATGTTCGCTTAATTACGACGGAATGCGCATAAGCGCGAAAAACGAACCAAATGACGCGACGAATGGATTTTTTGCAAGCCAAACACTAAAGCATAATATAGTCATGCTTACATAAATTTTTGGATGTCCGAAAGTATTCAGAACGTAAGTTATGCGCGAAAATGCAAACTTGTGCACTTTTTGACACTTTTAGTCCCTGAATGACCCAAAAGTTTATTTTAGCACACCGAACACCTCAAAGCCTATTTCTAAGCTATGTAAAGGATATTTATGGTATGTTTAACTTATGGTCATGTTCCGGAATGTCCGTTACAGTTCAAATTGGCATACTTTCGCAGTTTGTCAACTTTAGTCCCTGTAAGCGATTTAACTTGATTTTGCCATACCAAAGCCTTCAAAACTTATTTCTAAGTTATGTAAAGGTTATTTAAGGTATGTTAAGTCTATTTCACTATTCCAGAGTGTTTGTTGCATTAAACTGGTTATATTTACGCATCAGTGCGTGTATAACCTTCCAGAAAGTGATTTAGAGCTTGAAATTGAACTAGAGTTGATATGTGCAAATGATACACATATATTTAACAAATCCCAAGTATTAAATACAATATTTCATTGGTTTGGCATTTGTCTGATGATTGAAGTGACACAGGTGTTACAGTCTCCCCTACTTTAGGAAATTTCGTCCCGAAATTTAATTTTAGAGGAAACTTGTGAAGACAGCTGTGACGATTTCGCCTTCTAATAGATCCTTTAAACCCTTAAGTAAAACTCTGGGCCATGTTAGGAATTTTAGCGAATTTGTTAACCATCAAAGTGAATTCCTTGCAGTAGTAAAACATGGAATTTTGAACTACGGACAGAAGAACGTTTCTTATGAAGACTTATCATAGGAAACTTGGTGTGTGATTGAGATCAGAATTGAGAATAAATGACATTGGTCGAGGTCCAAGACTTCTCCCGTATCATTATTCTTGTCACTATAGGTCTTAACACATGACAAAGCTTCCTGTGGTTTCTGTGCACTGAATTCCATAATTATGTAGGCCTCCATAATTACGTAATTCCTTGCCCAGTCCGCACAGTTCATTTCATAATGCGTAGAGGAAAAAATCAATTGAATAAACATGAAGCGACCTGACTAGACCACCAAAGGGTCCTTTTAATTTGAT
The DNA here is from genome assembly GCA_030545235.1 of Helianthus tuberosus. NCBI lineage: Eukaryota > Viridiplantae > Streptophyta > Magnoliopsida > Asterales > Asteraceae > Helianthus > Helianthus tuberosus. Next base: position 114,749,254 of record CM060370.1, read on the forward strand.
CAATGAACGAGCCTTTTAATTAGATCAACGCATGATCTTCTTAACTAGACCGTCGCACAATCTCGTTAAATAGACCACTTAAGGGATCTTATAAATTATATCATCACATGATATTTCTAATCAGATTTTCAAAATCAATCTGTTTGACCAGACCATGCAAGAGGTCCAATTTATAGAATAGTACTTTAAAACCCAAAGGACTTGACTACTACGTAGAAGTCCATTAAGGATTTAAGATAGTATCTTTGGATATCCTTCTATGAATCCCTCATATAAGATATGGAAGATTCTACGAGGATTTGGATGGGTCACAAACAACCACAAAACATAGAAGAAAACACATAAGCACATAATTAGTTAACTTGATTCTTTAATTCGTTCTCTTTGGGCATAGATAATTAAAGCACACTAGGAATCCAATCCATGGATTTCATTTGGCACTTTAATCTTTTCAAGAATCTATCTTATGAAGATTGAAGGATTCTTAGTAAGAGTTTGGCTTTGTTTCTTAAAAGAAACAAGTGTTTAAGGTTCTAGGGGAGATCACAAGTGATCATAAAATGACAGAACCACACGAGTAGTTTATATTTGGGTTGACATCATAAGGTTGTATCAAACATTCACACAATCGTATCAGTTTTTGCAAAAATAAAAACGACGAATTTTTTATTTATATAACAACTGACTTGTCTTTAAACGTCAAAGATTACAACCAAGGGAAATAACAAAACACTAGTTGTTTACTGCTGCATCATTGTTTCCGTCTGCCTTATTGATGTTAAATGCTCATCCACGCGCTGGAGGTGCGTTAACAAGTCTTGGGCAATTGTTCCTGTAGTGGGTAAGGTCACCACAGTTATAACATGACCCCGGAGGGAACCGTGCTTGAACAGCAGCAGGGTTTGCAGCAGCTTGATTTGCAAAACGACAAACATTGATTAAATGTCCCAACCGCCCACAGTGGGTACATTTGTGACACTGTTCTTGCGCTAAATGATGACGGTTGCACTTGTTGCACAAAGGTGCGGTACCAACATAGTTTTGCCTTTTGCGAGGTTGTGCTGGTTGGTTTAGTGCAACCTGTTTGTCTTGAGCAGATACAGCGCAGTTTTGAGAGGCTTTGCGCTTCTTCTTCTTGGATACCTCAGCATGTTCTTCCTTTGGTTCCACTTGAGCAGTCTTGTCGGATGGTCTTGGGTCACCCTTCCGAAACAGCTTTTTCTTTCTGATGTGGGATTCAGTCAAAGTGGCAGACAATTCAATGGCTTGTCTGACAGTAGTAGGGTTGCTGCCAGTAACAATATCCTGAACTAGGTCAGGAAGACCATCAGTATACTTCTCGATCGCCTTATCCACAGGAGTAACCATAGCAGGACACAACAGGCTCAATTCTTCAAAACGGTCAGTATAGGCTCGATGCTCGCCACTGTCTTGCTTCAAATCATCAAACTCCCTCTCCAAAGCTCGCAGTTCATGACGAGGGCAAAACTCCTTCATCATAAGAGCCCTAAGCTCAGCCCAAGTCTGCGCTAATGCTACATCAGCACCGCGATCTCTCATCACCCCGTTCCACCACGTGAGAGCCCTCTTCTGAAACACACTCGAAGAAAACTCGACCTTGCGATTTTCAGGACACTGAACGTGACGGAAAGTATTCTCAATGCTTTCGAACCATTGAAGAAGCCCAGTTGCTCCCTCAGAACCACTAAACTTGAGTGGTTTAGCCGAGTTGAAACTCTTGAAGTTGCATGGAGCGTTGTTGTTGTTGATGGCTTGCATCATTTGAGCATAAAGATTTGGGAAGGCAACAGCCATTTGTTGCGCGATGATTTCCGCCAGTTCGGCATTATCCATCTGATTGTCGCGTCGAGGAGGCATTCTAAAAGAGGAACATGAAAAGAAACGAGTGAGAGATTTTGACGAAATGAATGAGATGAATCAAATCTGATGAAAGCAAGGATAGTGGTCATTTGTTTGTTACTACAAAGCAACATACGACACACAAAGACTAATCAAAGTAAATGGATTAAAATAATGTATCGCGAAGACATGCTCGCCTATAAGTGAACACTCATCCCAAGAATTCCCAGATAAGCACAACTGGTCTCGCGTCTGATGAGATGTATACGAAGTGCTTGCCTAGACAGAAAACCCAGAATACAGGCATTCACCCTTCCAGTTTGCACGTGTTCACATTATTTAAAACCCAAAACCTTAACGAAATTTTGAAAACTCAAAGGGGTTCAAAACCATATAATAAAGGGTTCAAAACCTTACAATAGAGAGTTCAAAACCTAGTAATCAATCATCCTAGAACAGTTGATTAATTTTCAAAGCGGTTTTGAAATTTATGTTCTTGTTGTGGTCGTCGCCTAAGGATAGGTGACGGTATTGTTTTATGACTAAACGCAAGTAAACTCGCGTTAGGGTCCTAGAAAAGTTATAGACTAGGTCAAAGCATTACTAATAACCTAATTCCCTATAACCATTGGCTCTGATACCATCTTTTCTGTCACACCCCGACCACGTAGAACATACAAAACGTGGCGGAAATGTCGAGGAGTGTTGTAACAGAATTAATGTTTCAAATCCATGGCAATTGAAGTTTCGTTTTATTAATCAAAAGTGTTACAATGTCTTAATAAACAAAGAAGTACAACATAATTAACTAGTCTTGTCTCGTTTTAAGTCACTAAGGCACAGGTCCGCCTAAGTATGTCTTGATAAGTCCTATGCTTCATCTCCTGAAAACACATGTGAAAATAGGTACGTCAGCATAAAAATGCCGGTGAGATACATAGGTTTTGTGAAAATAGAATTCATGACTTATGTTGGAGAAAATGTTTAGTCATGAACCTTGTAATTTGCTTTGTCTTGTAAATCATTTGAAAAACAATAAGTTCAGATGATATGTATAAATAAGTGAAATAATGTATGGTTAAATGAATAACCATTTAAGATGAGTTTGTATAAGATAAGTTGTTTGTAAAACAATGTCTTGTGAAAAGTATGTTATTTGTATAAAATGTTCTATGTATCAAACTGAAATGATTCAAATAACGCTACGACATGTAATACCATACAAACACTTATATATAGGAAGTACCAGCGGCGTATCCACCATGTTTGTATCATATTACACACGCATCGTTACTTAATCACTTAATCAAACCAAACCACCAATATAGAATGTCTATGTTTAACAATTGAAGAAATGTTTATGTATGGTAAGTAATGTAAAGTTAAACGAATAACCTTATAATAGCATATAAAAAGTATACTTTGGATTTGTAAGTAACATATTAAACTATGTTTTGGTTTCATAAGTAACATATCAAAATATGCTTTGGATGTGATAAATAACATATTAAACTATGTTTTTGGTTTAGTAAGTAACATATCAAAATATGCTTTGGATGTGATAAATAACATATTAAACTATGTTTCAGTTTAGTAAATAACATATCAAAATATGCTTTGGATGATTAATAAAATAAATATGTTGGTTTTGTACAATACCACACATGAGAGTATATCAAAATATACTTTAATAGTGTGATTTAAGAATTCATTCAGACCTGGTGCATCAAAATACACCTTTGAGACTATAAGGATACCACAAAGGCAATCCCTATTTGGATGGAGCAACAAATTGGTTTCAGACATTCCATGCCAACAGGAATGGGGTGTCAAATCCTATAGCGCTATATCATACTAACAATCGGTCTGGTGAACAAAATAAGTACAATTCAACCATTTATTTTATGTTTTTAGAGAAATCAGTGTTTAAAACCATAGATAGTCATTTAGTTTGTCAAAAGATAAGTAATAACTTGTATGATCAATTGTCAAAATGTAAGTATGTGATGAAATCAGCTGTACTAAGTAATGCACACAATGGGCACACGTAGCATGAAATGTAATGTAAAATGATGTACCAAGTATGCTAAGTTAACATACGAAGCAGAAAAGTCATGTAAAACAATGTACTAATAGTGTACTAATGAACATAACCAGTATATGATGTGAAAACAGGAAAGCATGAAAGTAACAAGTAGGCACATGTGTTTCACCCCAAAACAGTTTGGAAAACAGTAAAAGAGGGGTTCTATGTACTCACTTGAGATTGCTCAGATGTCTAAAGATAATCACCAAGCAAAGCTAGAGATCACGGAAATCAAACGGCACCTAATATAGGTAACTATGTTAATAACCGGACCTAAATCGGAAGACTGGGTAGTATTAGGGTTTGTAAACCAAATGAGTGTAGGAACTCATATGATATGGTTTAACAAAGCCTACATACTAAATGAAACTTAACTTAAGTGCTTTCGACCCATTACGACCCGTTTAGGTAGCTTATGCTACTTTAACGCGTCGTTCGCGTGAAACGCGTTCGGACCGCCTAACTAGCCCTATGACAAGTGTTATATGCCTAAACATGTTACATAATCAGTTATGTGGCAAACGTTTAGGTTACATATGCTAAATTACCAATTATGCATGAAAAGGGTATTCTGGTAATTTACCTAAGGCATATAAACAACCTATCATACAACTACTCAAATGATGTGACCATAGGGTATAACCTCGGAAGGTTATTCCCTACCTACTATGGTCACCTAATGTATTTGGTCGGATCCTAATGATCGACCAAATGGGTCGAGTTCGAAGGTATAGGCGATTTATCAGATCGCCTACCCTACGACTCTAGACAACGTGGTAATCAGTGGGCATAGTCCCAAGGGACTATGACCAACGTGATTACACTCACGTTGCGAAGTTCAAACGAACTTCGCATTGACCATTACTGGTCAACGCTGAAAGTCAAACAAAGTTTGACTTTCTGACTCTAAAAGCAATAAAATAAGGAAAAGAACGAAAGAATACTTACCCAGGGTCCCCGAATGCTAATTCCGATCCAAGAACTCAGGTATGAAACAATGGTTTCAACTTAGAGCTCTCAAATCAGAATTCTTGTGAGTTTTAAAGCAATGGGGGGTGGGGTATTTATAGTATTCGGGTAACCGTTAAGATCATTTCATGGAATAACGTGATTCGATCACATCCGTACACTTGTTGGAAGGTTATGGAAGCTAAAATATGATCTTATCAGCTGACTAAGCGAATTAGAACATGTGGTGGAGGATTAAATAGCTGAAAACAGGCTGTTAAAAACACTGAATCTGGTCTGAACTTGGCTAGCGCACCGCTACGCTAAAAGTGTAGCGCACCGCTAGGCCATAGTTTGGCAGATTTACACTTTTGGTCCCTGAACTGTATTTAGGCCATTTTCGACACGTTTAAGGCCCGTTAACCCCATTTCAAAGCTCTAAAATGAAGTTAAAGTATAGGGAACTTAAAATGTGCTCAAAAATATCTCGGATGTCGGTTCGTTTAACCGTACGAACGCGATGTTCGCTTAATTACGACGGAATGCGCATAAGCGCGAAAAACGAACCAAATGACGCGACGAATGGATTTTTTGCAAGCCAAACACTAAAGCATAATATAGTCATGCTTACATAAATTTTTGGATGTCCGAAAGTATTCAGAACGTAAGTTATGCGCGAAAATGCAAACTTGTGCACTTTTTGACACTTTTAGTCCCTGAATGACCCAAAAGTTTATTTTAGCACACCGAACACCTCAAAGCCTATTTCTAAGCTATGTAAAGGATATTTATGGTATGTTTAACTTATGGTCATGTTCCGGAATGTCCGTTACAGTTCAAATTGGCATACTTTCGCAGTTTGTCAACTTTAGTCCCTGTAAGCGATTTAACTTGATTTTGCCATACCAAAGCCTTCAAAACTTATTTCTAAGTTATGTAAAGGTTATTTAAGGTATGTTAAGTCTATTTCACTATTCCAGAGTGTTTGTTGCATTAAACTGGTTATATTTATGCATCAGTGCGTGTATAACCTTCCAGAAAGTGATTTAGAGCTTGAAATTGAACTAGAGTTGATATGTGCAAATGATACACATATATTTAACAAATCCCAAGTATGAAATACAATATTTCATTGGTTTGACATTTGTCTGATGATTGAAGTGACACAGGTGTTACACTATTGATTTTTTGGTAAGCAGGTTCTAATTTTCTCTCGGTGGACTAAAATTTCAGATATAATGCATTACGACTTTACTAAAAAGGCATGCAAGTATACAGAATTGATGACAGTGTGAAGGTGGAGGAGACAAGGCAACATGTAAGCACATCTCAGAGAACTTTCGAGTAATAATAGTGCTAGAATTTAGATCCTAATATAGAAACATTATCTTACTGCGGAAATATTAAGGCTGTTTTTTGTCAACAAAAAAAAAACACACCAGTTGAGGGTGTCGGGCGATGGGCCGATTATATTTTTCATTCCATCACGGAATTGAGAGAAAATTACATTTTAACTCGATTGATTAATATAATCTTTCATTCCATCACGGAATTGATAGGAATCAAAACACATTGCGAATTCTTAATCCGAACCCCTAGGGGATGTATCTATTGACAGATGGCGTCAGAAGTAAACAATTAATATCGTTACCAAGCATGTCGTATGTGTGGTAACAGTTTTGGAACAAATATTACTATATATGTTTTGTTATCTTAGTCTCACTTCAGACTCTTTTGTTTTTTTCCCTAAAATTGCTTTCTACTAAATATTAATCATATCATGCATAGCATTAACGCATTTCGTTTACAACTTTTGTGACACAATGTTCGTTAGTACCTTTACGTAGATGAATTCGTTTGTATTATGTATTACTCTATCTTCATTTCTTAATGTATTTTTTTATGTTCACACTGCCGGTGCAAGTCATTTTGACAAAAGGCATGAAAACATCATAATGAAGGTTTCATATACAAAAACTTAATGTCTAACGAACATCATATAGATGTACTACTAGGACGTGCTCAAATCTCTCAAAAATATTAGGCTTAACAAATCACACTTTAACGCTTCTATGTTTAAATTATTTTATATGTTTAGTTGGTGTTTAGCCACCCGCGAAGCTCGCGGGGTCTTAGGCTAGGGGTATGTTTGGCATGGAGCTTTTAAGAGCTTTTAGGAGCTTCTAGCTTTAAGCTTTTAAGAAAAAGCTCCTAATCAATAAAAAATCTTGTTTGGTTGAAGGAGCTTTAAGCTTTTAGGTTAGGAGCTTGAAGCTTTTGGTTGAACGCTACTACTAGTAGCGTTTAGAAGGAGCTACAAGCTTTTAGGGAAAAAATTACTATTTTAACCTCTAAAAATAAGAAACTTTTTAATGCACCAACTTTCTATATTTTTAGTTATGTCCATTTTGGTCATTTTATACATTTTATTAAAAGCTTCAGCTACTCTACCAAACACCAAATATATCTAAAAAGCTACAGCTACTAGCTACCAGCTACAGCTACCAGCCATCAGCTACCAGCTTCCAGCTTTCAGCTAACAGCCACCAGCTACTTTTGCCAAACATACCCTAGTTCTGTTTTAAAAAAAACACACACAGACAAATCTAAGTAGCTAACAAAAATGAGGTAGTTATCACTTTATATATTCAAATTCATTATTGTTAGATCAAAACTGAATACACCAGTTCCGTCAAATTCAATGGAGAAGACGACGAGAGAATACCTGCAAGTAACCGACGAACATTCCGATCGAGTTGCCGGAATCAACACCTCTCCCCTGCGACCGGAACTCTCCTACTGCTTCTACGACGACTTGGCACTCAAAGGCATTCGAGTTGACCAATTACAACCTGGTTCCATCTCCTGCTCCTTCACGATCCCCCCTCGCCTCACTGTAATTCAATTTCACACTCGATTAGTTTCATATTTAGCAGGATGGGGCCTGCCACTTGTTTGTAATTAGTTGTTTCGGTTTGTTAACAGGATCGGAATGGAGATCTGGCGAATGGTGCGATTGCCACCTTTATAGATCTGATTGGTGGAGCTTTGTTGCATGAGATGAATGTGCCTATGAAGGTTTCTGTGGATATGTCTATTTCGTATCTGTCTACAGCCAAGATTAATGTAAGGTTTTTTTTTTTTTTTGCCAGTTTGAGTGCTTATGAAACAATATGTATGTTTTTGAATAACATGTTGGTTACTGACACCACCCTGAAACGGGTTCGGGTCAGTTTCAGGTTGAACCCGCGAACCCGTTTAGCTAAACGGGCCGGGTTCTAGTCGAAAAAAAATTATGTTAAATGGGTCGTGTTCGGATCAACCTACCGACATGACTTCAAGTTTGGGTTTTGTTCGAGTTGGTGGAAAATTTCCAGGTTCGGGTCGGGTTGAACCCACCAACCTGCGAACACGACCCGTTTAACACCCCTAAATTTAGGGTTACATATTGATTGCTTTGTGTGTTTGCATTTATGTAACACTTATTGTTCACCTTGCACTCGGAATATAGTTTGCATCTCAACTGTGGGAGTTATAGAGAATTGTTTTGCAGTAAGCGTTTGTAATTTAGGGCCTTCTGCAATTACTGTTTAATGTGATCAAATAAAGAAGTGCTTAAATCGGTTGTCGAGGAGTGGTTGTGGATATCACTTTTGTTAATCGAAATCATAAGCCAAGTGTTAGATTGGGCACAATTGTCACTAGTGTGTGCCAAAAAAAACATTCACTACAAACCAGAGCGTTTCACATAGTTTTGAAGAGATTTAACCGCATTTTATGAGTAATCTTTTTAATACCAGACTCTTAGTGTACATGAAGTTCGTGCCTTGCCTTGCCTTTTGGAACCTAAATACCTCTGAGAGCCTCACGCTTTTGTAACCGAAACCACCACGTTAGCCATGAAAGCTCAATAAGATCTTTAGACTAAATGCCAAATTTGTAGAAAAAGTTACTACAATGTGGTTTCTTGTCAAGTTTACTTCACTCTGACCGAAAACGTCACCGTGACGTGGTCAATAAAGCCATGCACTCATCCTAGGGATGGTTTTCGGTATGCGCGTTGAATCATTAAACCCAAGCACACTTATAAATCTGTGGGTCGTGTTAGGGTTTAGGTTTAATGATTCAACTCGTGAACCTGAAACCTGTCATCCCGACATGATTGCCTCATGCTCTTGTCAAATAAAGCTAGTATTAAGAGTCTGTATATATACAGTTAGCAGCTATTAGCCAGCTTTGTTATACTAATTATTACAGTTACGGTAGTTAGGAGGCTTTGCTACAGTTATAGGGTTGTATATATTTCACTTAATGCTCTATAAATAGATGTATATATGAGGCTTTGCTATAATGTATGCTCTATAAAATATATGTATTGCCAATATTCAAATAAAGGATTTACAAAGTTTTAATTGTCAGCGAGTTGGGGGGAGGGGGACTCAAACTCAGGTCTCGTCGAAGCAAAGCACGTGCCCTACCACTAGGCTACCGCTCCTTTTGAGATATCTATCCGCATACATTTAGTATAGTATAGTATAGTACTGTACAATACAGTATCCATATGGCCAAGCCCACAAATGGAATTTTCCTTCCACGGGACACCCATAAAAAACTTGCATAGGAGGGAGCCGCAGATTTGACTTCCTATTGGCCGGTAGAGGTGGCCCAAAGGGGTGTGCACTAGAACAGGCCGGGGCTAGACCATAAGCATGATGGGGTTTTGTTTGTTTATATGCTTATTATGTTGGACAATGTACCTTGTTGGCAGGATGAACTGGAGATTAGTGCAAAGCTTCTTGGTGAAAAGGAGCCTATAATGGAACTCTTGTTCATGTAAAGAACAAAGCTTCGGGTGTGTTAATTGCTGAAGGACGGCATTCATTGTTTAGTAAACCAGTTAGCAAAATTTGATTTGATTTTATTTGTGAATTGTGATAGTAATGAATTATTAAAAGAGGAAAGTGGAATACGGTCCTGACGTGTTTAACCTTAGATGCTAAACCCATCGATACTAAACAATTTTAAGTTTCTAACCGACCCAACTCGACTAGAAATCTGAATTCGAGTCCCAACTTCCCCAAAGATTCTTGAAATTTCAATCAGCGGTTTATAGAGTGACAAGTGTCCAATTACCTAAAAAAAACCACTACACAAAAAACCCACTAAAAAAAAAAAAAAACCGTAAACATCCACCACCACCAAACCCCCCCCCCCCCCCCCCCCCCCGCATCACCCTCGGCAAAAAAAAAAAAAAGGGGTGGGGGGGTGGGGGTTTAGGTTTTTGGGTGGGGGTGGGGGTGGGTGTTTAGTTTTTTTTATATTTTTTTTTTAGGTTTTTTTTTTTTTTTTTGGGGGGGGGGGGGGGGGGGGGGTTAGGTTTTGGGGGGGGGGGGGGGGGTGGGGGGGGGGGGGGGGGGGGGGGGGGGGTGTTTAGGTTTTTGGTGGGTGATGTAGTGGGTTTAGTTTTAGGTAATTGGACACTTGTCACTCTATAAATCTTTTTTACACTTCTTACAATTAGAAGCCTTTGTAGAATAACTTGACCCAGATATAGAGATATGTAATAGTAATGTAAACATGCAATTTGTTTTGTGTTTTTGAGTTGGTTGTTCTTCTTCATCTACTTTATCACCAAATGAATGTATTTTTTTTTAACGGTTCTTTTTTAGTGACTCAATGTCACACCGCCTAAACGGCGGCTCTAACCAAGATCTGCCCAGACTACGTTGTCTTAACCGGGCCCGCGCTGGATTGGTCGGACTTGGTTACGGCGTTTCCTCGGAAACCGTACTGCCTCAACACGGAGAATGCCTCGCTAAAGTAACAGCCGGATGAAAACTGGGGTGCGGCTCAGGATCGAACCCCCCTCGGTGGGTTTGTCATCATCATTGCCCATTATCCACCCCAATATGACACAAGTGAGAATTGAACTTGAGCCTCCATTAGAGAATCCAAGTCTCCTACCACTAGGCCAATTGACCAATTTATATTATAGTATATAATATTAATTTGCAAGTTGTTTGTGTATGATTGGGTTGCACCTTATGTATGGAAAGTGTTATGTGCATGAGGGGTTACTCATATTTTTTTTAGGTTGTACCCACTTTTGGTCTTTTTTTCTTCTTCTTTATCTTTAACTAGATTATCATTTGTCGCAATGCGGCAGCAGCGTAACATAATGCCAAGTAGCACGTTGCGACGGTAAGATATGACGACTCAAATTAGACAAACCATTCTAAAAAAGGTCAACCAAATCGTCAACAAAATGTTGCAACTTAAATACATAATGCATTTAACAAAAAATAAAAATTCAAAGTCGAGAGTTTGTAGTCATTGTTTTCAGACAAAATTGCACAAATCAACCTTTATTTTATACCCAAACTGCGATTTATATCTTTACTATGAAATCGGTGTTCTACCTTCTCTGTTCTCCAATTCCATCCCAAACACATTATTTTATACTAGACAAACATTCTCCAATTGAAAATTGTAATATAGAAAAGAAAGCCCATAACCATAATCCAAAAACAAAACTCCAAAAAACAAAACTCCAAAACACTTTATTTCAAATGCTCTGTTTTGACACCTAATCGACGGTTCTGAATTCAGCAAAGAGAGCAGTGTTTTGAAGAAGCGATTCAGCGGTGGTTGAAACTGTGCAGTGAATGAGACGAACAACACAATACTATCTGATAATTCTAAAACCAAATCATGATGTGGATCATAAGAGAGACTTGTGTTGTTTTGCAGCCGTGTTGCTGAGACGGTCGTGTGGTTTCGGAGCGCAGAGACCGGTCGTCGGAGGCAGTTACAGTGGGGGATTCGGTTGTGTTTGAAGTTATGGAGGATTTGAATTGTTGATTTGTGTGGATGAAAGGTAGATATGTTCATGAGTGAGTTGTTGAGTTGTGTAGATGAAAGGTATTTGTTGAAAATATGGATATTGATGATGGAGTATCTAAACGAATGTGATAATTTGGGGGTTATGAGTTAATGAACAAGATGAACTTAATATTGAGAGTGTTAGATATAAATCTGGCTTCAAATTTATATCAAACCTGTAATTAGGTTTTTGTTTGAACGAAGGGTGAAGATAATATGCATAATTAATTGGTGTTTATTATAAAGAAAAGTAATATTTAACATCCTTTTAATATTACTTTTCTTTATAATAAAATAACCATAATACCCTCACATGCAAATCATGTGAGGTAACTTAACCAAGAAAACAAACAAGATTAGTGGTAAAGGTTGATCCTGTAGCAAAACATGAATATAAAGGTCGAGTTTGTCGATTTCATAGTTAAATGTATAAAATGCAGTTTGGGTATAATATAAAGATTGATTTGTGCAATTTGGTCTTACGACTGAGTCATGCTTTGGAAAACAGTGTTTATATCTGTAGGACTTTCGTGTACCTTTTGGAAAATAATTGTTATCAATTTGTCAAACAAACTGAACGCAGCGGAAAACATGTACACGAGGTTCGGTTCTAAACCGATTTCACCAGTGATCTCATTACAATCAAAATAGGTTATATAAAATTAAAGAATTGTGACAACCAAGAAAGACACATTGGTTCAACGAACGATCTCGCTAGATGATCCTTGACCACGAAATTTGATTTGTTCGTTTGAAACGATTTCAAACGAAACCTTAAATCTAAAGAAAATAAAGTTCAAAAAACTTTACTTACCTTTTTGCCTAATCAAAGAAACAAACAGGTTTACTTGTACTCGCTACCGGAATCTAGGATCTCCGGTTATGCTTCCTTTGATGCAAGAAGTAACAGCTTGAATTTTTGTGATTTTCTTTTACTTGCTCGACAAAAAAAACAACTACAGAACCTTTTTGTTTGCAACGATAGTAGCCAGTATTAGAGATTCCATATAACTCCCTTTGCATATCCCTTTTTATATGGATGCATATGAGATTAAATTGGAAGTAATTAAAGATATATATATATATATATATATATATATATATATATATATATATAATATATATATATATATATATATATATATAGGGGTAAAATCAAATAAAAAGTTTATTTTGACTAAGTAGGATTAGAATAAATCTTAACCATTCATTTTTTAAATCAATGGTTAAGATGAAAGTGTAGGAGAAATGAGGAGTGCAAGGGTATCTTGGAAAAATCATATTTATTAATTTTCTCTCTCCACATGCAAGGCACATGCATATTCCACCCCCGTTTTTTAAACGTTCATAACTTTTTTATACGACATTATTTTTTCATAAAAATTTCATCATAAAATCGAGTGTCTTTTTATCTTTAATTTGAGTACTATATTGCTATATAAAATATGAAGACTAAAAAAAACCCACTAAAATTTGTTGTATTTCTATGTTGTATAACATTTTTTGTGCTGCATTTTTGTACTATATTTTTGTGTTAAATTTTTTGTGCTAAATTTTTTTGTCTTAAATTTTTTTTTCTCAATTTTTTGTGTTGGATTTTTTGTACTACATTTTTTGCTGAATTTTTTTGTGCTATATTTTTGTGTACTAGATTTTTTGTGCTATATTTTTTTGTACTACATTTTTTGTGTTATATTTTTTGTACTACATTTTTTGTGCTATATTTTTTTGTGCTAGATTTTTTTTTTTAAAAGAAAAGGGGTGCCACATGTCATTTTTACTCATATTTATTAGGACCAAAATGCCTTCATTCCTACTTATTAGGAGTGCCACATGTCATCATTACAATCCTTCTTAGGCTACTTAGGCAAAATCCACTTTTTAGTGGATCCTTCCCCCTTGAACCTAATCCTATATATATATAGGATTAGGTTCAAGGGGGAAGGATCCACTAAAAAGTGGATTTTGCCTAAGTAGCCTAAGAAGGATTGTGATGATCAGTGGCGAAGCTTGCCGGAGTAACGGAGGGGGCGAAAACATATATACCCAAAAATTTCTATAGAACCGGGGGGGGGGGGGGGGGGGGGGTAAAAACGTATATATCCAAAAATTTCTATACGAAAACTACATATATAACACTACTGAGCGAAAAATCCCGGGGGGCGGACGTCCCCCCCCCCCGCCCCCAATAAGCTTCGCCCCTGGTGATGATGACATGTGGCACTCCTAATAAGTAGGAATGAATGGCATTTTGGTCCTTATAAATAAGAGTGAAAATGACATGTGGCGCTCTTTTTGTTTTTTGAAAATACAAACAAAAAATCTAGCACAAAAAATCTAGTACAAAAAAATATAGCACAAAAAATGTAGTATAAAAAAATATAGTACAAAAAAATCTAGTACAAAATAATATACCACGAAAAAATTCAGCAAAAAAAATGTAGTACAAAAAAATCCAACACAAAAAATTGAGAAAAAAAAATTTAAGACAAAAAATTCAGCACAAAAAATTTAGCAAAAAAACATAGTACAAAAATCCAGCAAAAAAAATGTTATACAACATAGAAATACAACACATTTTAGTGGGTTTTTTTAGTCTTCATATTTTATATAGCAATATGGTACTCAAATTAAAGATAAAAAGACGCTCGATTTTACGGTGAAATTTTTATGAAAAAATAATGTCGTATAAAAAAATTATGAACGTTTAAAAAATGAGGGTGAAATATGCATGTGTCTTGCATGTGGAGAGAGAAAGTCCATAAATAGGATTTTCCCAAGATACCCTTACACTCCTTCTTTCTCCTACACTTTCATCTTAACCATTGATTTGAAAAATGAATGGTTACGATTCATTCTTATCCTACTTAGGCAAAATAAACTTTTTATTTGATCTTTACCCCTAGGTTCAAGAGTGAACACTAGTGTAGCTTGCGAACTGAGTGAACTAATCCTGACCATACACGTGTGTAGATCAATGGCCAGGATTTGATGTTGAAATACACTAGTGTATTTTACGATTTGATGATGAGATCCTGGCCATACACGTGTGTAGATCAATGGCCAGGATTTGTTGACTCAGTTCGCAAATACACTGGTGTTCACTCTTGAGCCTAATCCTATATATATATATATATGTTCACTCTAGAACCCCACCTTATATATATATATATATAGGATTAGGTTCAAGAGTGAACACTAGTGTAGTTTGCGAACTAAGTGAACTAATCCTGACCATACACGTGTATAGATCAATGGCTAGGATTTGATGTTGAAATACACTAGTGTATTTTACGATTTGATGATGAGATCATTGCCATACATGTGTGTAGATCAATGGCCAAGATTTGTTCACTCAGTTCGCAAATACACTAGTGTTCACTCTAGAACCCCACCCTATATATATATATATATATATATATATATACACACACTAGGTTATTACCCAGGATTGCTTCCCGGGCTGGGGAAAATTAATTAGATAAATATTAAGTGTGCAAATAAAAAAAATACAAACAAAGTGCTGTGTTGCATGAATTGGTGACAAAGTTGAAATACAATTTAAAGATATTTGAGTCTCTTTAAAGATGATCCTTCGAGTTGCCAAAACATTGCTCTTAGTAAATCGAGTCAATTCTACAAAAAGAACCAGCCAAAAAACATAAGGATAGTCTTGAAAGTAATGTCCCCTACAAAAAAAATCTTGAAAGTGAAGAGGTATATACCTTAGATTCGAGTCCAGAAACACGACTACAACTGTAATGTCATCGTGGAAATGTCGTCTTACTCCCGTCTCGATTTTCTTTAAAACTGAATACCTCATTTCCCGCTTCTTTGCCACCTCCTGTAAGGTGGCTTTCACCAGCCTCTTAGCACTTCCCTGAAACACACAAAATCAATCAATATATGTGGCCCAACAGATGGGCCAGCTTGGTCGATTAACAGGTCAATAATCATTTTTAATTGACCTGACTGGCATTTAACACAAACCGAATAGGGTTGTTCCTAATTAAATGGGTTGACCTCTAATAGAATTGATGAGACTCTTACATTATGAGGGTTACTTTGGACTATATCAATTGCCTCCTGATTGCTAAGGTGCTCCCACAAACCGTCGGATGCAAATATCAGAAATTGATCGTGTGGTTGGATTTCATGAGCAGATATGGACGGATCTAAGCTTAATATCGACCGTCGGGCAGGATCACGAAGACGAAACTTGGCATACAATGGCTCCCTGTTAAACTCTGCCTTCTTCAGGTACACATCACCTATAGATCTTGATATCTGCAAACACAGTCCCAAACATTATCCTGCAAATCATAAGATCTCGACAAGTGATGGGCGTCGTTCAGAAATCATAATGCATTTACTAAAGTTGATTATGTGACAAGCCTCACTAAACCAGGTATCCGTACGACTTAATTAATAATTAATTACTGCTTAATTACTGTGCTTACTTGAATTTGTGGATAAACTGCTACTTGAATGCTGATACATGTACTTACTTGCATCATACTTTACTTGCTGTCACTCCATGTTTTGCTTACAGCACCTTTGTGACAACCTTGATGCACCAAAAGCACAGTAGCACAATGAACGGATAACCTATTAAACGTGCTGTCATAACTAGCACCAGGCAGGTACTGCCTCTAAGGCCTGTAAGAGCCAGAGATAGTTTGCTACACTGGTGGTGAGTGTAGGGATATAAGGGTTGTAGAACTGCGTCACTAGGAATGAGTTACGGTGACCGGATGTGCCTAAAACGTACTCTGAGTACAAAATTCAGCACCTTAACTAAAAATTCAGCATTTGGGTTAACTAATAAAGTGCCAAAACATGAGGAAAATATTACTAGACACTTTCCAAAGTGTCGGGAATAAGTTGTGTCACTAAAAATAGTATTAACGACACTTCAAAGCTTTGTTAAGCACTTTAACGGATTACTATCCAACCGAACAACCGGACTTTGCCCGGAACATAAAAATATTGCCATCAACAATTTTTTTTCTTTTTCTGAGCCAGTTAGGGTCCCCGAATACCCTAACACCCGCTATAACGCATAACATACTAGTAAATGGTTACCCTTCCTAATTAACAAACTAGACCCTAACTAAATAGTTGGAAACTAACCGAATAACCCCCCCCCCCCCAACCGAGTTCGGTCACTATGTGACCCTCCCTTTGTCCTTTCATGATTATTTAAATCATCTATGTTTAATATCTAGATAACACAAGGACCTTTGGACCAAGAAGCATGGTTTGTCTATAAGTACAAGCTTAAACCTAACATAAACATTTCCCCACTTAACCAACACACACACTCTCTCCCTCCTTGCAAGCTCTCGGCCGAACATCCCCTCTACCATCCATCCATCTTTCGATTTCCATCAAGCTATTACAAGAGTATACAAGTGTTACGGATCACAAACGAGGAGGCTTGGTGCATTCGGAACGCGAAGGACCTCACCCTATTGCTTTTATTCACTCATTCTTCGACTAGAATCTTCCCTAGCCTCGAGCTAGTAGTAAGTTACTATAATCACACTCTCGATCTATTTTAAAGTGGTTAAAATGAAATATGACGGTTAAAATCTATGAACTTGCAAAATGATATGTAAAAGTCTACTAAAATGTTAAAAATATTGGTTAATAGCACAAGGGTTGTGTAAATCTTGTAAGATTTGTTTTGTGTGATTATTTAGTGCCGATCTATGATGTGGTAGCTCGGATCATCATCTAACCCGGATTAGTCATGATCAAGAATCATGGCATAGAGTTTGTTTAAGTGTACAAAGGGTTAAATGATGAAACTCTACCACACACTAAACATGAACTTGTGTAAAATCGACTTTACTTATGAAATAGTGTTTAAAACTAGTAGATCTACGGATCTACAAGCGGTATTTTCAAAGGACCAAGAGTCAAGGAAATCTTATTTTCTAAAACCGGATCTTACATGAACAATAATGATTTTTAAACACACAAGTGTGTAAACACTCGTGTAACACTAAGTTTCGACAAAGAACTAGTTTTGTCAAATTTTACAAGAAGTTGTAAAGATGGAATTTCTTTAAAAACGAGACTTTCAAGAAACGAAGTTGATTTATACAAAGATCCACTAAAAGTAATGGGATTTACTACATATTCCGAACAAACCACAAGTTCATGTAATTTTCGCGATTTACATATATTTTGACTAATTGATGCTTTGGAAAATTGTTATTGAGAATAAGAAAATTGTTCATTTTCTTTTAAAAGAAAATGATACGCTTGAAAGCGTGGCCACCTCCAGTTACAGGGGAAACTCTGGCGAAATTTTTCCAAAAACCTAACACTTGGAAAATATTTTCACTACAAGTGTTATAAATATATTTTTAACTTGTTTTCAAATTATAAATTTCGCCACGATCCTTATTACAAAATTTCTTAGTGTCGGAGGTGGGATTTTCACAAAATAAAACGGGGCAAATATATATTTGATATATATTTTTCATAGCGTCACTTGTAAAATGTTTATGATTATTTTGTGAAATATACAAATATTATTTTTAGGGTAAAAATAATATTACCAATTGTAACGGCTCCAAAAATAATACAAACACCTTCATAATAAATAATAAGTTACAACGGTATAATTAATACCACCCGATCTTTAAAACGTAACTTACGCATTTTAAGAAAATATTTATGAGCGCGTATTTTTGTCAAGGTATTATTTTGGGAAAATCATATGTATTAAATTATAATATTTTTGGGAAGAATATTTATATTTTGGAGTAAGAAATAAAATATATTAAGTGAGACTTAATAATATATTTCGAATTTTACGAACGCGCATGTATTAAATCCCCCATCCTTGGGAAGGAAAATAATTACCAAGTATTTACAAAAATATAAGCACGAAATAGTTGTCTAACTATTTCCCAAAAACTTAAACCATAAAGCTAAGACACGGCCGTCCGTCTAATAGGGTTAGTACGTGTAGGTCGTCGCACAGCTGCTTGATCAGGATATATACTTGGTAGAGACGCACCACTGTGAGTTCATGTCCCCATTTTCTCTTAACTGTTTTCAGTTTTCTAAACTGCGGGGGTGAAATACATGTTACTATGATTACGAGTACTTTTTACATGGTATGGTTAGCGTAAGGAGGGTTACTATTTAGATCATGTGAGTGGGTAGGCGGAAACTTGAGGCCATTAATCCTCAGGGTAGGACCGAGGGGCAGGAGCGGTAGATCTATCTGGGTGTAGCGAGCCCAGCCCTAGGCCCAGCATAACGGACCTCGGGGTGACTTTGTACCCAACGCATAAATCTGCTAGGTTTGAGTCTTCCTACTTGCACTTCACACATATCAATGGCCTTGCAAACCATTGGTGATCTCTTTTTCCTTATTTGCTACATACCAGGGTTTTTATACATACAAAGGTTTATTTACTCACTTACACATGAACTTGCTCAACATTATTGTTGATTTTTCAACTTACATGTATTTCAGGGAATTAAAGGATCTGGCGCGGTATGACACGTTTTCCCGCTGCATTAGTTTCGAGGTCATCCGAGTTTAAGGGATGTGACTTTTTCCTGGACGAGTCACAGTTCTTAAACTGTGTTTATTTCATGTTGGTGTTGTGTCTTTTGAACACTGTTTATGTTTGTTAGGATGTGATATCCGTTAAGACAATGTTGTGGTTCTTTACTCTTCAAACTTATTTTAATGGATGATCTTGCATGGTTTTTATTTCATATAGCTTGTTATGATTAAGCTATGGTATTAAGAAGTCACACCAAAATAACCACGCTTCCGCAAAGCCAGGGTGTGACAGCTTGGTATCAGAGCTCTGATCATAGCGAACTAGGATTCCTTCTCGAGTCTAGACTATGATCACTAGGGCTCTCACGAAAACATTTTTACACTGCATACCACTTAAGTCCAGATCCAAAACTTTTTTTTACAAACAAATGTTGAGCACATTTATTTATTATTTATAGGCTCAGTCTGGGAGGCTGAGGCTCGGTCTGGAAGACCGAGGCTCGGTCTAGGAGACCGAGGTAGTTGGCTAGTGGGACTAGGAAGAGCAGTCTGAGAGGCTGGGAGAATAGGCTAGTGGAACTAGGAAGAGCAGTTTGAGAGGCTGGGAGTCTAGTGGGACTAGGAGAATTATTTGATTGCTTACTGGGTGACTAATGTGCTTATCTGATTGTATGATTGATTATTTGTACATATTTGTGTTTGTGTTACAGACACCATGGACTCGTCCGGCACAGGTGATTCGGACACCACGGACCCTAGACCCATAGTATCAGACGACTTAGAGTCTTCAGAGCACGAGGTCCACACATCAGATGTTACCAGCACAGACGAGGATGACTTTCAGCCCTTTGCGCTGCCCGACGCTGTCGATGAGCCCGCTGATGGCCCTTTTGCTGGGTACCTACCGCTCGTAGAGATCCCTGCTCCCATACCTTTGGCCGTTTATCCTGCTTACGATATGCTCCTCGACGCCGACGTTGACGACGACGCCAATCTGTTTGATGATGAGCCCCTGGAGGACGATGTTGAGGGCGAGGCCCTTCTAGCTGACGGTGGTCTTTTGTTACTCGCAGATGCTCCAGCTGAGGAGTCACCTGCACACTCACCCGCTCCAGACTCCTTCGAGTCTGTGGCCTCCGCACCGTCACACACTCGGAGCGCACAGCACTATTCACACGGTTCAGATCCTGACAGGGCATCATCTGCTGCCTCTGCTCCTAGCTTTGCTTTCGATCACGACCTCGATGAGGATTCAGACCCTGTTTTTCCCCTGGATTTGACCCGGACCAGGAGATAGAGTTCATCCACTTGGATCAGCCTATGGTTGACCCAGTAGACCCAGTTGACCCTGCATTCGCTGATCATGCAGATTTTGATATGGAGTTCGTTGATCCCGAGCCTGCCATGGCCCTTGAGCCAGTAGCTGCTCCTGACCCAGTGTTTGAGCATGACCCTGTTCATGCTGGCATGCCCATTGATCCTGTGATTGCTGACCTACCCATTGATGATCACCCTGTTGATGCGCCACTATTGGAGGGCGATCATGCTATTGCTGCTGATCATGTTGATCCCCCACTTATCGCTGATGTACCTGCTGACCTCTTGTTGCACCCCATCATGATTCTATGTTTGTGCAGTTTGATCGAGCACTTTTTGAGGCACAGATTGACCCACGAGATGAGCACGCCCAACATGGGTGGATTCCTGCTGATGATGAGCTTTCACCTATTCCTCCTTATACCACCGATGCACGTCACGTTGATTTCTCTTTTTCACTTGCACAGTACACACCTCCAGCTCGACCTGGAGAGGGTTCCTCGGCTCATCCCTTTGGACATGTGCCGACATCTATTCCAGTTATGCCACAGTCTTCCTCTGCTATTCCCCCTGTACCACCATTCTTTGTGCCATCTTTTGATCCAGCCAGCGAGCCGTTTCTCTGGACGTCACCGCCTATTATGCCACCGACCGACCCCTACCATCCTTTCCATATGGGGTATTCTATTGAGGACGTTCTGATGTCGTTTGTTGTCCAGCAGGAGGCACTCACACGGCGCATTCAGGAGCTTGAGAGAGCTCAGCCATCGCCGTGCCAGTGTCAGGGTCAGACCCACCCTGCTTCTTCGCAGCACCCTCGACCATTGTTACCTGACTATGCTGCACGCCTTTTGGCACTTGAGCAGCAGGTTGCTTCTTGGTTGTGTACCCAGAGAGCCATGGAGGAGGACTGGCTCCATTTGCGATGTTTGTTCTACACCCATTTTCCCCCTCCTCCACCACCATCAGTTTAGGGCATCTTTAGTATAGCATGGGTAGACGTTGGTGAGAAGACGGCGATTGCTCTGACCACACAGCATTTTTGGAGACTGCATTCTGATTCTGACTTTTGTTGATCATGTATATGGGATGTATTGACACTGATTTGATATTCTTTTGGACTGGGGTGATGTAGCCCTTAGTCGATGATGATGTATGACACTATTATGTACTTGTACACTCTACCATGTGGTCCCGATTTTGGCAATGCAATCGCAGTATTCTCATCATATGTGATGTTTTGATTGATTATTTATGTTTTATAACATGGGATGTTGTGTGATTGATATGATTATAACATGAGATGTTATGTACCATTATTATCATTATATACGTACGCTTTACTATGGTCTGACCGACGTGAACCCATCTTTTAGAAGATGCCGCCTAGACGTCAAACGCCGATGCCTACCAATGAGGCAGAACTCCAACAAGTCATCGTTGCTGCCATCGCGCAATACGCCGCCTCGCAAGGAGGACCCAGCGGAAGCAGCTCAAACAACAATGGCAACAACAATCCACCTCATGGTAATACTAAGTCATTAAGACATACCATGATCTAATTGGATATCTCTAGCAAGGATGCTAATGCCATTCATATGTTGTAACGTATGTGCAGGGTGCACCTACAAGCAGTTTCTAGACTGCAAGCCTGTCAACTTTGATGGCACCGGAGGTGCTGTCGCTTTTGTTCGTTGGGCCGAGAAGACTGAATCTGTTCTCCGCATGAGCAAATGTGCACCAGACCAGCAAGTCACCTACATTTCTGGGCTATTTTTGGATGGAGCCCTATCTTGGTGGAATTTGCAAGTGCAGACACTTGGTGAAGCTACTGCCTACGCACTAACATGGACCGAACTGAAGGAACTAATGCGCAAAAAGTATTGTTCTCGCGCTGAAATCCAAAGATTGGAAACTGAGTTCTGGCATTTGAAGATGGAAGGTCCGAAGATCGCGGAATATGTTCAGAGGTTTCACGACCTGTCGCATGTGGTACCCTATATGGTCACTCCAGAATTCAAGCGGATTGAACGCTTCATTTGGGGATTAGCTCCTCAAATCATAAGCATGGTGACCTCCTCCAAGCCTGCAACAATTACCGAGGCAATCGATTTGAGCGTGGCTCTCACTGAGGAGGCTATCCGCCTGAACAAGTTCGATGAGATCGAGACAAAGAAGAAAGAGACTCACGTCGAGTCATCCGGAGATAACAAACTAAAGTTCTCGAACTTCAAACAAGGCACTAGTGGTGTTGTTAAGAAAGGAGAGCCAAGCGCGCCAGCTCAGGTTACAGCTGGTAGTGAAAAGAAAGGAAAGGGATAAATGGGCACCCAGCCCAAGTGCAACACCTGCCAGCGTCACCATTCTGGCCGATGTGGTTTGAAGGTATGTGAAGTGTGTGGGAAACCTGGCCACTTGAAGGATTCTTGTTGGGCCACTGTTGGCCAGGGAGGCCAAGGAGGATTTGGAAACAGAAACAATAACCGGGGTGGAATTGGAAATCGCCCACAAGGAAACAATGGAGGTAATGGGAATCGAGGCAACAATGTGAATCAAGCGGGCACTGTGAATCGTAACCAAAGGAATAACCAAGCTGGAAATGGTGGTGGAAACGGGCAAAGACCTGGATGCTTTAACTGTGGTGATGTTGGGCACTACAAGCGGAACTGCCCAAAGTTGAACCAAGCCCGTGGAAGAGTGTTCAATATCGAAGCGAGGGAAGCGCGCCAGGATCCCAATGTCGTTACTGGTACGTTCCCTGTAAACCAACGCTATGCATCCGTTTTATTTGATACTGGTGCCGACTATAGCTTCGTATCGTTAGAATTTAAGAATATGCTTGGTTTAGCCGCTAGTAAGTTAGATATTCCCTACTCAATCGAATTGGCTAATGGGAAGTTAGTAGAAGCCAATGAAGTGATCAGAGGTTGTGCAATCGAGTTGGGAGAACGTGAGTTTGCTTTGGATCTACTACCAGTCCAGCTGGGGAGTTTTGACGTGGTAGTAGGGATGGATTGGTTATCAAGCAACAAGGCAGAAATTGTTTGTCACGAAAAGGTCGTTCGTATCCCGACCGAAGATGGCGAAACAATTGTGGTACATGGCGAAAAGCGCGATACGCCGTTAAGAATTATCAGCTGCCTCAAAGTGCGAAAGTGTTTGCAAAAGGGGTGTGCTGCCTTCCTGGCACACATTGTAGACAAGAAAGCTGCAGAACCGAAGATCGAAGACATCCCTGTCGTGAGGGAGTATCCGGAAGTCTTCCCGGAGGACTTGCCTGGACTGCCACCTCAGAGGCAAGTGGAGTTTCACATCGATTTAGTCCCAGGCGCCGCGCCTGTGGCTAAGGCACCTTATAGACTTGCCCCGTCTGAGATGCAAGAATTGTCGACACAACTTCAAGAGTTGTTAGACAAGGGATTTATCCGACCAAGCTTCTCGCCTTGGGGAGCTCCGGTCCTGTTTGTCAAGAAGAAGGACGGTAGTTTTCGAATGTGCATCGACTACCGGGAGCTGAACAAGCTGACGATCAAGAATAGATATCCTCTGCCAAGAATTGATGATCTGTTTGATCAACTGCAAGGTTCAAGCTTTTACTCAAAGATCGATTTGCGATCTGGATACCATCAGTTAAGGATACAAGAGGAGAGTATCCCGAAGACAGCCTTCAGAACTCGTTATGGACACTACGAGTTCCTTGTTATGCCGTTTGGATTGACAAATGCACCTGCAGTCTTTATGGATTTGATGAATAGAGTTTGCAAGCCGTACTTGGACAAGTTCGTGATTGTGTTTATCGACGACATCTTGATTTATTCAAAGACAAAGGCTGAGCACGAACAGCATTTAAGAGCTATTCTGGAGCTGCTGAAGAAGGAACAGTTGTATGCCAAGTTCTCTAAGTGCGAGTTTTGGCTACGTTAAGTCCAATTTCTTGGACACGTGGTGAACGGAGATGGAATCCATGTGGATCCAACCAAGATCGAAGCGATCAAGAATTGGGAAACGCCAAAGACGCCAACCGAGATTCGACAATTCTTGGGTTTGGCTGGCTACTATCGAAGGTTCATTGAGGATTTTTCGAAGATCGCTCAACCATTGACGCTCCTCACCCAGAAAGATAAGAAGTTTGATTGGGGAATCAAACAGGAAGAAGCGTTTCAGCTGTTGAAGGATAAGCTCTGCAATGCGCCAATCCTAGCACTACCGGAAGGTACTGACGATTTCGTGGTATACTGTGACGCCTCGCGTCAAGGATTGGGTTGCGTGTTGATGCAACACCAGAAGGTTATTGCTTACGCATCACGTCAGTTGAAGGTACATGAGAAGAACTATACCACGCACGATTTGGAGCTAGGCGTAGTGATATTTGCTTTAAAGATCTGGAGACACTACCTATATGGTACGAAATGTACAATTTTTACAGATCATAAGAGCCTACAACACATATTCAACCAGAAGGAGTTGAATATGAGACAAAGACGATGGGTTGAGTTGTTAAATGATTACGATTTCGAGATAAAGTATCATCCAGGGAAGGCGAATGTGGTTGCCGACGCCCTAAGTCAAAAAGAGAGGATCAAGCCCATAAGGGTTAGGGCTTTAGAAATGATTATCCAAACCGATCTTTCCTTGCGCATTCGTGCCACGCAGAAAGAAGCTCTTAAGGAAAGAAATCTTGTAGAAGAATATCTCCGTGGGATGGAGAAGCTATTGGTGCCAAACGAGGAAGGAACGTTATGTTTTGAGAAAAAGGATTTGGGTTCCTCTGTTTGGTGGTTTGAGTAAAGTTGTTTTTGATGAAGCTCACAAATCGCGGTACTCTATCCATCCAGGAGCGGATAAGATGTACCAAGATCTCAAGGATTACTATTGGTGGCCTAGGATGAAGGGCGACGTTGCTGTTTATGTTAGCAAATGTTTAACGTGTGCTAAGGTGAAAGAGGAGTGCCAGAAGCCTTCAGGACTTCTGCAACAACCTGAGATTCCCAAGTGGAAATGGGAACAAATCTCCATGGATTTTATTACAAAGTTGCCAAGAACGCCAAGAGGTCATGCCACTATTTGGGTGATAGTTGACCGCCTAACAAAGTCCGCACACTTTCTGCCAATCAAAGAGAAGGATAACACCAGCAAACTGGCAGAAATATACATGCGGGAGATCGTCGCACGACATGGAGTGCCCCTCTCGATCATCTCTGATAGAGATGGACGTTTCACATCAAGGATTTGGCAATCCTTCCAAGAAGCTTTTGGCTCGCAATTGAATATGAGCACTGCATTTCACCCATAGACCGACGGTCAAAGCGAGCGGACTATTCAGACTTTGGAAGACATGCTGAAAGCATGTGTTATGGATTTGGGCGGTAGCTGGGATAAGCATTTGCCATTGGTCGAATTTTCATACAACAACAGCTACCACACCAGTATTGGAGCCGCGCCATTTGAAGCTCTTTACGGACGCAAGTGTCGATCACCCCTATGCTGGGCTGACGCGGGTGATAGGCAGCTTGTTGGTCCCGAAATCGTCCAAGAGACGACTGATAAGATCGCACAAATACGAGATCGCATCAAGGCGGCTCGTGATCGTCAAAAGTGTTATACGGATCGAAGAAGGAAACCTTTAGAGTTTGAGGTAGGCGATATGGTTTTGTTGAAGGTATCACCCTGGAAGGGTGTGGCACGCTTCGGGAAGCGTGGAAAGTTGAACCCGCGGTATATTGGTCCGTTCAGAATTTTGGAAAGAATAGGGCTAGTAGCATACAAGCTGGACTTACCTGCTGAACTGAATGGAGTTCACGATACATTTCATGTATCCAACCTAAAGAAAAGTCCAACTCAAGATACCGTTGTCATTCCCACCGACGAGATTCATGTTGACGACACGCTCCATTTCGTTGAAGAACCTGTTGAGGTTACGGATTGGAAGGTAAACAAGACCCGCCGGAGCAGTGTCAAGCTCGTCAAGGTTCCTTGGAATGCCAGACATGGTCCTGAATACACCTGGGAGCGTGAGGACCGGATGAAAGAGAAGTACCCCCACCTATTTCCCAAGAACCATGCATCTAGAAGCAGAACTTAAAATTTCGGGACGAAATTTTTCTAACGGGGGGAGAATGTGACAACCCTCACTAAACCAGGTATCCGTACGACTTAATTAATAATTAATTACTGTGCTTACTTGAACTTGTGGATAAACTGCTACTTGAATGCTGATACATGTACTTACTTGCATCATACTTTACTTGCTGTCACTCCATGTTTTGCTTACAGCACCTTTGTGACAACCTTGATGCACCAAAAGCACAGTAGCACAATGAACGGATAACCTATTAAACGTGCTGTCATAACTAGCACCAGGCAGGTACTGCCTCTAAGGCCTGTAAGAGCCAGAGATAGTTTGCTACACTGGTGGTGAGTGTAGGGATATAAGGGTTGTTGAACTGTGTCACTAGGAATGAGTTACAGTGACCGGATGTGCCTAAAACGTACTCTAGGTACAAAATTCAGCACCTTAACTAAAAATTCAGCATTTGGGTTAACTAATAAAGTGCCAAAACATGAGGAAAATATTACTAGACACTTTCCAAAGTGTCGGGAATAAGTTGTGTCACTAAAAATAGTATTAACGACACTTCAAAGCTTTGTTAAGCACTTTAACGGATTACTATCCAACCGAACAACCGGACTTTGCCTGGAACATAAAAATATTGCCATCAACAATTGTTTTTCTTTTTCTGAGCCAGTTAGGGTCCCCGAATACCCTAACACCCGCTATAACGCATAACATACTAGTAAATGGTTACCCTTCCTAATTAACAAACTAGACCCTAACTAAATAGTTGGAAACTAACCGAATAACCCCCCCCCCCCCCAACCGAGTTCGGTCACTATGTGACCCCCCCCCCCCTTTGTCCTTTCATGATTATTTAAATCATCTATGTTTAATATCTAGATAACACAAGGACCTTTGGACCAAGAAGCATGGTTTGTCTATAAGTACAAGCTTAAACCTAACATAAACATTTCACCACTTAACCAACACACACACTCTCTTCCTCCTTGCAAGCTCTCGGCCGAACATCCCCTCTACCATCCATCCATCTTTCGATTTCCATCAAGCTATTACAAGAGTATACAAGTGTTACGGATCACATACGAGGAGGCTTGGTGCATTCGGAACGCGAAGGACCTCACCCTATTGCTTTTATCCACTCATTCTTCGACTAGAATCTTCCCTAGCCTCGAGCTAGTAGTAAGTTACTATAATCACACTCTCGATCTATTTTAAAGTGGTTAAAATGAAATATGACGGTTAAAATCTATGAACTTGCAAAATGATATGTAAAAGTCTACTAAAATGTTAAAAATGTTGGTTAATAGCACAAGGGTTGTGTAAATCTTGTAAGATTTGTTTTGTGTGATTATTTAGTGCCGATCTATGATGTGGTAGCTCGGATCATCATCTAACCCGGATTAGTCATGATCAAGAATCATGGCATAGAGTTTGTTTAAGTGTACAAAGGGTTAAATGATGAAACTCTACCACACACTAAACATGAACTTGTGTAAAATCGACTTTACTTATGAAATAGTGTTTAAAACTAGTAGATCTACGGATCTACAAGCGGTATTTTCAAAGGACCAAGAGTCAAGGAAATCTTATTTTCTAAAACCGGATCTTACATGAACAAGAATGATTTTTAAACACACAAGTGTGTAAACACTCGTGTAACACTAAGTTTCGACAAAGAACTAGTTTTGTCAAATTTTACAAGAAGTTGTAAAGATGGAATTTCTTTAAAAACGAGACTTTCAAGAAACGAAGTTGATTTATACAAAGATCCACTAAAAGTAATGGGATTTACTACATATTCCGAACAAACCACAAGTTCATGTAATTTTCGCGATTTACGTATATTTTGACTAATTGATGCTTTGGAAAATTGTTATTGAGAATAAGAAAATTGTTCATTTTCTTTTAAAAGAAAATGATACGCTTGAAAGCGTGGCCACCTCCAGTTACAGGGGAAACTCTGGCGAAATTTTTCCAAAAACCTAACACTTGGAAAATATTTTCACTACAAGTGTTATAAATATATTTTTAACTTGTTTTCAAATTATAAATTTCGCCACGATCCTTATTACAAAATTTCTTAGTGTCGGAGGTGGGATTTTCACAAAATAAAACGGGGCAAATATATATTTGATATATATTTTTCATAGCGTCACTTGTAAAATGTTTATGATTATTTTATGAAATATACAAATATTATTTTTAGGGTAAAAATAATATTACCAATTGTAACGGCTCCAAAAATAATACAAACACCTTCATAATAAATAATAAGTTACAACGGTATAATTAATACCACCCGATCTTTAAAACGTAACTTACGCATTTTAAGAAAATATTTATGAGCGCGTATTTTTGTCAAGGTATTATTTTGGGAAAATCATATGTATTAAAGTATAATATTTTTAGGAAGAATATTTATATTTTGGAGTAAGAAATAAAATATATTAAGTGAGACTTAATAATATATTTCGAATTTTACGAACGCGCATGTATTAAATCCCCCATCCTTGGGAAGGAAAATAATTACCAAGTATTTACAAAAATATAAGCACGAAATAGTTGTCTAACTATTTCCCAAAAACTTAAACCATAAAGCTAAGACACGGCCATCCGTCTAATAGGGTTAGTACGTGTAGGTCGTCGCACAGCTGCTTGATCAGGAGATATACTTGGTAGAGACCCACCACTGTGAGTTCATGTCCCCCTTTTCTCTTAACTGTTTTCAGTTTTCTAAACTGCGGGGGTGAAATACATGTTACTATGATTACGAGTACTTTTTTACATGGTATGGTTAGCGTAAGGAGGGTTACTATTTAGATCATGTGAGTGGGTAGGCGGAAACTTGAGGCCATTAATCCTCAGGGTAGGACCGAGGGGCAGGAGCGGTAGATCTATCTGGGTGTAGCGAGCCCAGCCCCAGGCCCAGCATAACGGACCTCGGGGTGACTTTGTGCCCAACGCATAAATCTGCTAGGTTTGAGTCTTCCTACTTGCACTTCACATATCAATGGCCTTGCAAACCATTGGTGATCTCTTTTTCCTTATTTGCTACATACCAGGGTTTTTATACATACAAAGGTTTATTTACTCACTTACACATGAACTCGCTCAACATTATTGTTGATTTTTCAACTTACATGTATTTCAGGGAATTAAAGGATCTAGCGCGGTATGACACGTTTTCCCGCTGCATTAGTTTCGAGGTCATCCGAGTTTAAGGGATGTGACTTTTTCCTGGACGAGTCACAGTTCTTAAACTGTGTTTATTTCATGTTGGTGTTGTGTCTTTTGAACACTGTTTATGTTTGTTAGGATGTGATATCCGTTAAGACAATGTTGTGGTTCTTTACTCTTCAAACTTATTTTAATGGATGATCTTGCATGGTTTTTATTTCATATAGCTTGTTATGATTAAGCTATGGTATTAAGAAGTCACACCAAAATAACCACGCTTCCGCAAAGCCAGGGTGTGACAGATTAATGAATACCTGTATGAGGCCCTTCACTCGCCATACATTATGCTTTAAAACCACAATATGAGGATCATCAAGATGCAACGTGTGAAGCTCCTGCCTAATCGACTCTATGCTCGCATTATGTTCCACAGACAATTGTATGGCAATAACCTCGCCAGCTGCCTTCACACCTCTTCCCAAAACCGCACGCAAATCACTAGCATTAGCAGTGTAAAGGGTCGCATGACATATCACGCCAACTAAGCAACACGTTCCAACAGCCGCCAATTGTGGCTTCACCGTCCACTGCTTAGCAACAATCGATAAAAACCCCTCTTCGGTTGCCCGAAACGCTTTTCTTATCACATCCACTGACATCGAATGTTGTTCGGACAGAAGCCCTGCAAAACCCTTAAAATCAGGACCAAATCGACAACAACAACAAAACGATTAATACTTTAATGATTAATCACTCACTTTTGAGATTCCATTCCAGCTAACAGTCGCCATTAACCTCAAACATCCTTTGGCTTCAAAAGCAAACCTCATAGACCAGCTCCCAATGAAACAATCTCTGCAGTCAGACTTTGGAGACCAGAAACTGCAGCCCAATTCAGGACCAACATGGGCCGAATAACAAACCCGGAGCACGACGATCAGGATAAGACTTGGACTTGAAGTCTGGTTATAATAAACCCAGTGCCAGCAGCTCCAAACAGTGGTCAGCACAGTAACGATCCATAATTCACAGCGGTTTCCTCTGAGATGCTACCCTATTAAACAAAAGAAAAATTATACCAATCCACTGTTTTGGGTTAAAACAGTGTTTTGAAACCACTTTTGGGTGAAAACAGTGTTTGAAACCACTGTTGGGTCAAAACAGTGTTTTGAAACCACTTTTGGGTCAAAACAGTGTTTTGAAACCACTTTTGGGTCAAAACAGTGTTTTGAAACCACTTTTGGGTTAAAATAGTGGTTTCTATTACCTGAAACATGAGATTGACATATTTTCTCTTTTTCTAACATGATATAATCTGAAACATTACCTTGAAAGTTGAATCATCAATGGCTCGAAAATGGATGCCTTCAACATAAATTGCACCGCTTCCACAATAGTATCGTGACAAGCTTCCAAGTAGAACCTCAAAACCAACATCTTTCTTGTGAGGTATGAATCGGCACAGTTCTATCATCATCCACTCATCATCTCCACGTGTTGCAAAATATGCATGTAGAGTTTCACTCCACATTTGGTACTTGAGGTTGATAAAGAATATTATAACTCGAAATTTGTAGTTATCCAATTTTAATAATAAAAATTATTATTAGTACTAAAAAACATCAAATGTTTCTTAAGAAATATGAAACAAAGGTAACCATCACCTTGCTGTAATCAAACCTCTTAAAGAAAGATGAATTGAAGTTGAAGTTGCCTAGTTCAGGGAGTTGTATAGAAAACTCAGGCCACGTCATAATACATTAAAATGAAAAATAAGATGCCACGTCAGCAAAAAATAAAATGCTGCGGCAATAGGTTGAACATGTCATTCATTTGCACAAACGGTAATAAAATATAAGTTGGCAGCTAAAATTGGTAATAAGTGTAAGTTGGTTTCTATTTTGCACCTAACTCACAGTTGGTTGCCAAAATAGAAAAAGGTGCATAGTTCAATTCTATCTGTTATACAAGAAAACATAAATTTTTCATTAAGGATTTAAATACCATTTTGAGCTCCCGAAGCTCTTTCCGAGCAACTCTTCGCCTCCAACCACACTGAGTATATAATGCAGCCTTTCTAAGACTCCTGAAGTAAGAATATGCTTTGTAGCAACAGTAGTGAGCCTGCATATTCCATCAAAAAATAAACTTAAAAACCCAAATATTTATTGGAACTAATGTAGTTATAATCCATTTTGATTATGTTACATGTATAAAGATTGCAGCCTTGGTTTGCTTGCGGTATCTAAATTCATCTCTAGCAGCCATTCCTCTTAATCCTGTTTGTAGTTTAATTGTAGATGCCCTAAGTGTTTGATATGATTTTCTAGCAACAAAACACCTGAAATCCTTTTCAATCTTGACTGCTGCTGCTTCTCTTCTTAATTGTTTGAATTGTTCCCCAAATGCTTTGCCATAATAGCTCTCTCATCTTCATGTTCAATGTCAAACCTAACAATTTCCAATTGCAAATTTCATATAAACTATTCATCCTAATAAAAAAATTTAAGAAACACACACACCCATGGATGTTAAACTTGATCAAATGTCCTGAGAAACATGATTGATCCTCACTGATGCACACCTGGCCCTTTGTTTGCGTCGCTTAACCGTTACCCCTTTGGTTGATCTCAATTACTCGACAGTCGATGTGTCCCTCCAATCGTCCTCTTCAGCCACTCAAAATTCTGTTTTGTTTCCAGCCCAAATCACACTGCATAAAAAATTTATCTCGTACAAAATAAAAAGACTTCATACATAAAAAAAATTCTCTCGAACAAAAAAAAATGAGCGTGAACCTGTTGACTGGACTTATTACTATATTAGATCCATACCCAGATAGTTGTGCAAGCCTCATGAACTACAAAAAGTTCATAAATGGAATTAGTTCTTCCAAAATATTATCAAGCTTCTAACGCGTAAATCAAGAAGTAGCAAGCTACATACTTCACTGAAACAAAGAATCTCATGGTTAAAAGCATTGATTATCATTATGGTAGTAGGAAAAGATAAAAATTGTGGGCTTAATTCAACTCCACCTGTACTAAAAATGGCCTATTACATAACCTAACTAGTACTACACATGACAAGTATCCAACCTGTTCAACCCAACCGACTTGCCACCTCTAAGAGTGTGTCGAACACTCAAATTTAGATTCATAATATGTGGTAGCGCAGATGCTTTCTAGTTATAATTAAATTATATTTTCATAGCCTTTTACGATGCCCCAATTAAGAACATATTAACCACCTCTGCCACCAACTTCGCGAGTATGTTGCCGCACGTTTAAAAACCGAACCCAAAAAGACGGTTTTTTTAAATAATAGTTTAGAACAAAATTTAATATTTCAAAACAAAATTTAATATTTCAACTGCAATCATAACATATCAAGTTTTAAAAAAAAATCCACTACCACCAAGGAGAGTTTAACCTTCATGGAAGCTGGTAAAGATTACTATGAATGAAAAACTTTATCAAACACAATTGACAATACTCTTATGTGGTGTGACATGTGCCCACAAGATCCACCTTATAACTTTCACTTTTCTACTAAACTCCTAAATAATCAACAAATATCACAATTATATATATAATAGATGTATAATATGAACTGATCAAATGAGTTCACACTAACATGTATAATATGCCTAAAACCGAAAATGTAAGGTTAGAGATAATTTCAACAACTAAGATTACATTTTGTAAAGTTTTTACTATTTATTAATAATTTTTAACCGCCCATTGGTCTGGTAATTACCGTAATAATATCCTTTTCCGACTCTGGCTTTGGCTGTTCATTACAACTTGACCATTTTGCCAAAGCAACTCCATTATATCTTCATCTCCCTACAAAATAAATTCAGATCATGCTTAAGCAAAATCACAATCTCAAATCACCACTAACAAAAGAACTGAAAGCAATAAATCAAATTACATCATTGATTTCTTGTGCCTTTTCAAACTCGAAGAATCCAGAGGCATGTAGTCTTCATCCGTTTCAAAATCAGGAACAAAATGATTCATCCGCAACTAAAATAATAAATCTTAAGTTTTGTAGTACCTGTGGATAGCACAATATGTTGACCATTTGGTTTTAATGCTTTATACGTCCCACCCTTCTCAGATGAATGCTTTATCATCAAATTATTGTTATATCTGAAGTCTATTTTTCGTATCATGAAATTATTGTTATATCCAGGGAAAACCATTTTCATAGTCATTTTCATGCAAAATGAATGGAAAATATTACCTTGACACAGTAGCTTGCCCATGAACATGGCATGGAAGTAGGTGACACTATGCAAACATTACCTTGTGGGTTGTTTGCTTGCGGCACCCAAATGCTTCTTTTTTGCTTTTCCTATAAAAATTGCAAAAAAAATAAAAAAGATTGCATTATAAAGAAATTGGTAAATAAACCTCAACGTTCAAAAAATAATTAAAGGAAAAAAAATTACGGAGCTCAGTAGTGGAAACGTCATTTGAGCAAAAACCTCGTCTCGACATCTACCTGATACACTTTTAAGTCACGCAATGCAGAAGAAAAGAAACAACAACCAAAGAAAGTGAAAAGAAAAAGAAACAAAAAGGTTATAATTATGAAAAGATTGCTTATGTGTGCTTATAAAATCAACAATTTGTAAGTTTATAAAATTAACTTAACTTAATCTTAAAAATTGTAGGCAAAGTAATCATTTATAAAGTTAACCTTTAAACAACAGTGAGTAGTTTAGAGATGCCAATCCATTAGCAATCTCAACAGCCAACCTGCAGGAAGTAATACTTTAACTTTACAATGTCGAAATCATGTTTGGAACTCGGTCTCGGGTGAGTTCCGTGACCACATAAAACCTACCTAATTTCCTCACTTACTTTAAATATAATCCAAACTGTAAAACACCTAATCGTATACAAAGCATAAAATCAACATTGAATCTGTATCCCAAAGACATTAAAACACCTAATCTCACACCTAAAAACCAAAATGAAGAACAAAAACCCTAAAAATTAAAAGAAATTAAAAACAACAGATATTAGGGTTAAAATATGCAGAGCAATATGATATTATGTTTTAATGATGTTGAAGATGAAAACCAGAGTTACCATTTGATTTGCTTGAATGATGGAAGAAGAACGATGGAGGAGGACGATGGAGGCTGGGAGGACTCAGTGACTGTACGCAACCCAGTTGACCAGATCCACACAGAACAGAGATGGAGGAGCAATGAAGGAGCAGATACATTGAAGAAAACCCTAATCGAGATGTGTGGTATTTTGAATCAGAAGGGAGAGAGAAGAGGAGTACAGGAAAAGAAGAAGAAGAAGAAGAAGAAGGAGAAATGAAGATTTAGGGTTTTTTAGGAGAGTATAAAGAAGGGAGTGGTACTGTTGGGCGGGAAAAGGGAAGAATAGATGCCCTAATTTACTGACACGTGGCCCAAATCACCTTTCTTTTATTATATATATAATATATATATATATATATATATGTATAGGGGAGGGTTATCTTGAGAACGCTAAATATTGCGAGAACCGTGAGAACGAATGAGAAAACCAATTTTTTTAATACAAACCTCATTGTAATTAAGATACAATATCAAAAAAAGAATTTACAACATCAAATAATTTATTTCTCCTCTCAAAATCACTCTTATTAATTTTTTTACACACGTGTAAATGGCAAACTTACACATGTGTAAATTTTCTTTATTTACGAATTCACGTAAAATTAAACGTGTAAATTAAATTTTTAACATTGTATTCGAATAATAATGATAAATGTAGAAAAAAATTTTGAATTTGAATTGTTTTTTTACCAAGTTTTCGCGGTTTTTTCATTCGTTCTCCGGTTCTCACGATATTTAGCGTTCTCATTTAAACCCTCCCCTATATGTATGTATATCTTTTATTTTAAAACCAATATTAGAATTATAATATAATCACAAATCCACATAATTATCTCATAATTATAACAATTATCTATTTTTATTATAATTAACAAATTAAGTATAATATTTATCTAGCTCTACTGTAACACCCATTCTTATAATTCAAGGTTTAACGTGTCAATTACGAAAAATAATCATGTAATTAAGATTTACATATACATCGGATTTACGGGTTTATTAAAACCTTTTACAATTTAAAAGTATACATCACATCATGTGTAAGTTTGTCGTTTAACATAACAACGAAACATAGTGCGGAAGCTTATTTCTTGGTCGTGTTCGGTTCTTGCTCGCCGCTTGATCTTCATCTGGGCACTCTTGGCGATCACCTATGATCAAAACCAACTTAAAAGTTAGTTTTGATAGTCAAATATTAAGTTCAAACAAGTACAGGGGTTAAAATGACAAAATTTAAAAAAATTTCCGGAGTTAGGGGCGTCGCGTGACGCCAAGGGACTAGGCGTCACGCCTAGCCCTTGTTTTCACATACTGTTGCCTTCAGCTGTTGCTATACATTCCCAGCTCAACCTGATTTCACGGAAACGGCCATAACTTCTTCGTTATTGATCCGTTTTACCCGATTCTTTTTCCTACGCGTCCGTAATTTAATTCTCCATCTTATGAAGTTAAAATCCAACATCCAACCTAAATAAATTTTGAGACTTTCAAGCCTTCGACTCGTTACCTTTTTATCAAATTTTACCCGTTTATGCATTTTATCAAACAAACATATTTGTTTGATTCCTACATCACCTACACTTCTTCAAACTAATGTTATCTGCCACTTTAGGTTCTAATCATAGGTTATTTACATAATTTAAACCCGTTTTTGCTCGTATGCTTATTTTGACCCGTTAAGGGTATTTTAAGCACTTTAAAGCTTGAAATCGCTTTCATTCCTTTCTAGCATTGTAGTTCTACATTTATTATCTAGTAATCTCCCACTACAACTATATATGTATTGGGTTTAATGTGAATATCTATATGTTCCGAGTTTTACCCCTCGGGTTACCATTTTACGGCAAAGACTCATATAAAGCCCTTCGACCCAAGAATTTATGTTTTTCACTATCTAACTTATCCTAAGCATTTATATAATCACAAAACTTATTTCCGAACCACCTTTAAGGGTCGTTTGTCCGAATTAGCTTACAAGGGCAATTTGGTCAATTTTCATCCTTCTTTAACTACAAGGGTCCTTTAAATACTTGATTGACCCAAAATCCGACCCTCTTAACTATAATCTTATTTATAAACCCATGTGCTTCTAAAACACCATGAACATAATTCAATTTATTCGGTTTACCTTAAAGATAACCGAATATCTACACTTTAACATTGTCTAACTCTTATAGAACTCCAAATTCTACATGATGAGTTGTGTTATTATACATACCTGGCTCGGATCAATATATTGACCCCGTTTCAATACCTTGCCTTCGTAACCGTTAAGCAATAGCGATGTACTTATCCATTTGCTATTTATTCCTATAACATGTAACTCGGCAAACCATTAGACAATATTGTCAAAGGGTGATAATTTCACCTTTTGACCCGTTTATTTACCTAGTGATGTTCATCACTTCAAGTAAATGCCAATTTCATGTATTATGCTAATTTAAAGTCTACTAGCTAGAATACGGAATCAAGCATAACGTAACGGAATCGTAGTTACGTACCTTTTAAGCACTCTTTTTAAACGCGTATTTCCACCGGCTTGTCCATTTGACGATCCGGATTCCTTGCCTAAAGAGTTCAATTCACAATCCATTTAGAACCCTTTTTTTATAAGTCTTTACGCACAATTTCTTAACATATTCAAATCTATGTTTTACCCAACCTTTACATTTTAACCTTCATTTAGGCGTTTTATCAAACACCTAGCGGGTCAGATTTCTACATAATCTAAACCAAGTTCATGACTTGAGTTTATCACCCCAATTAACTTCAATTAGACTATATACACATATTTTAACATCAACAATTCAGAGATTTCCTCATAATTTCAGTTTACACTAGAACAACACCCAATCTCCTAGTGTTTATTAAATTCTACATAACCCACTAATCACCTACAATGGTGTTCATGGATTTTACTAAACTTTACATGATTTCAACTTGTATTTGTCTAGGGTTTGTCCCTAGACACTATAGTGTTCCTAAATCATCATAAAACACATTTGCAACCATAAAATTCAGGTTCTCCCAATTTCATGAGAATTTCAAGTTGAGAGTTTTCATCAAACTTTACATACCTTGTAATCCTCTTGTGATGAGGATCAAAATTCTATGTTCAGATTTTGATTTTGGGCTGAATTGAACCTTCAATTGATCAATTTTTGTGAGAGTTAGGGTTTGGTGAAGAACCCTTGTCGCCCTCCTGCTTCTTGTACGACCAGACACACTCAAAGTGTGTTTGGTGTGTTTTAATTTTTGTTTTTATGAAATTAAGTTTCAAGTTTAGCAACATAGGCCCCTCATCTTTTGTTTGACATATAGTTTTGGTTGTTTTAACCCTATTTCAAGTTATTTCTAGACTTGTAGTTAACTAGGTTATAATTTTCCTAGTTATTCATCTTGTTCAAAACCCCGTTTTATTTTAAGTCCCGTTAAATCTCGGGCTTTTTTATATACTTTGCTTTCTCAAAGTATTTCCCATCCTTTTAATAAATATTACATTTATTTATTTAAATCCTAATATTCACCGGGTTAATTTTACCACTAACGGTATTTTACCCGTTTTTACTATTAACGAGGTTTGATTACCAAACCCGTTTTCGGGGTGTTACAAGTCTACCCCCCTTAAAGAGGTTTCGTCCTCGAAACCTTTTCTTTCATAATTTATCGAGTTTAACTCCATGCATATGCTCTCGATAATCAATTGAGCATTGCTTATATTTTAATCGATTGTTAGTATTACCAGAAAATTTATGGTAATACCTTTTTGGTTACAAAACATCTACGTGCCTCATTCGACATAATGCAACTTGAAATAACGTAATTTCGTTATTTCTACTAGTTTAGTTAACTTAGCGATAGCCATATTATCGAACCCTTTTGTGAATCCGTTACCTTGACCCGTTTAAAGGTCTTTAGTGAAATCTTTCACTTTTAACAACAATTTCTTTTGTTTTCCAAGTTCATTTATTCGGTTCAGTTATACCGAATCCACCGATTATAAGCAACCAAATTTATGTAAATGACCTTAACCAGTCCCACTAACTAGACTTATTAGTCCAGTTACTCTTTACCGCTCGCTTGGTTATAATGTGATTCCACTTCACATTGTATTTCCTTGACCGTGATCGTGTCACGTCATGTTTAATTTATATCAACGTTTCTTTATCATACTTCTTCTTTTCGAATGTATTGTCTCGCACCTATCGATGTTAAGACCCATACTCTTTGATATTAACCATTTTCTAATCTCCCTCGTAATATCCATATTTGTTAAAACATTGTTTCTTACTAAAACTAAATTTTAGTTTAACGTTTCCTTTTTCTCCTTGTCATTTCTGCCCGCTTATATGTTTTAGTGAAATCCCTCACTTTTGTCAACCAGGCCTTTCACGATCTCTTCGATTTTAACTCACTCAGTTAAGTTAGCGAAACCCCTTGCTTTTATACTACCTTTACCTTCCGTTATTATTTTACGCGGGGAGTTTAACCATTTTCATCGCTTCACGTTATTGACCCGTATGTTCTTTCACTTAGCCTCGTAGGCTATTTCTTTAGATTTTTTTTTCACCTTTTTAAGGCGAGGCCCTTATGATCCCTTTGCTTCAATTCATGTCCCGTGGGTCATTTTGGCCCCGTAGACCTTTACACTAATTAATATCCCGTAGGTTATGATGATCCCGTAGATCATCTTTTATTCTAGTCTTTATTCAATGTGTATACGTTTATATACGCATATAGCGTTAAGGCACCCTTTTTTTATGTTTATAATTATTCACCTTTACCTTTTGGATTTCATTTGACCTTGACCGTAGTCTAAGGCTACATTGTTTTCTTTCGAATCATCTTTCCGACTTCTCGACTTCTAACGTCAATTTACACGTCGGTTTTCTATACACTTACCGTTACCCAGTTCTTACCTGTACTTCTTTACGTCCCATTACCCGGGTTCTTTTATTTCAATGTTTTTAACGCCTATAACTCCTTTACATAGGTTTATTAATATTTCGCACTTTTATTTATCCGATTCGCGCTTACTTACCTTAGCAAGTGTCATCCTTTATTAAATTTGTTTGACTTGTTCGTGTGAACATTCATCACTTATGAATGCCAAACTTCAGTCTTTGTTTGACCCGTTCAGCTTTGAAATAGCTGAGCGTAGTTATTAACATTTCTGTTTGCAAATTCTCATTGTCTTTTATTCATGACTCATATTCCGAGTCTTTTGACTTTCTATCTCGCGTTCCCGTCTCTTGGTTTACGCATTCTTTCCAAATCCTACCCATTCATCGGGTATCTTTACCGT
Organism: Helianthus tuberosus; assembly: GCA_030545235.1. Classification (NCBI taxonomy): domain Eukaryota; kingdom Viridiplantae; phylum Streptophyta; class Magnoliopsida; order Asterales; family Asteraceae; genus Helianthus; species Helianthus tuberosus. Next base: position 114,789,570 of record CM060370.1, read on the forward strand.
AATCATTTTCAAGTAACCATTCTTATATGGTTTTAGACGTTATTTTAATTTATTTGGTCGTCTTAGCGAGATCCATCGCTTTTATTCAATCAAGTCCTTTATTCTTTATTCGATTCGTTTGACTTGTCCATGTGAATTTCATCAATTGTGACAGTCAAACTTTTATCCCTATGCCTTAGCATTCCTATTGGTCGGTCTGTATTTTCTTTTTACTTGATCCTTGTCCCTTCTCACGGGCTCGTTATTCTTACGTAATACGCTTCCGTCATCCGACTTACGTTTACGTTTACTATCAAACATCTTACTTATTTGATTCATTTGGGTACCATTTAAGTTAGTCCCATTCACCCCACCCTTACTACATCGGACATAAATGTGTCCGCTATAAGAAGTTCATGGTATCATATGCAACTACTTACTTGGCCAGAGTAAGCGATTAACACATGACACGCATGACCTTTTTATAGTTTTCACATCACGCCCTATGTAAGTAATGCCTCTATTTGTTTCTCTTGGAAACAATATCCCGAATACATTTTCTATTCGGGTTTTTCCAAGTTTTTAATCTACATATGCAACTTTCAATTTCTACATATTTGTTGCATATTACTATTTGTGCAATTATATTTAAAATGTGCACCTGGTAATGCTTGCCTTAACGGGCTTTCTTGCCATTACTTATTTGCGATCGTTACGCGATTTAGGTCCTTGATGAGTATGCTCTTCTTGTCATATCTCGGACCGTTCCATCATCATACCCACAATTCGTTTGACTCTCGTCGTCTTCAAACGCGAGTGTCCTTCAATTTAAATATTAACAAAAGTTAGTAACGTCAACTTTAAATAATCGCCCGTATTATAATACAAGGCTTTTTCTACTATACGCGTCAACGCGCGTATTTTTGTCAACTATCTCAGTCATTTTAATTGGGGTAACGTGTATCACACGATAGCCCTATGTGTTGTTTACAACACTTTAGCATGCTAAACTATTACATACATGTACTTACCGGATTTGCGATCAAGCCTCGAACCGAACACCAATCTTTATTAAGAGCATAAGGTTTAAGTCCAAGCATAGTTTTTCCCGCCATACTTGAATCTCTTAAACCAAGGCTCTGATACCAACTTGTAACACCCATTCTTATAATTCAAGGTTTAACGTGTCAATTACGAAAAATAATCATGTAATTAAGATTTACATATACATCGGATTTACGGGTTTATTAAAACCTTTTACAATTTAAAAGTATACATCACATCATGTGTAAGTTTGTCGTTTAACATAACAACGATACGTAGTGCGGAAGCTTATTTCTTGGTTGTGTTCGGTTCTTGCTCGCCGCTTGATCTTCATCCGGGCACTCTTGGCGATCACCTATGATCAAAAACAATTTAAAAGTTAGTTTTGATAGTCAAATATTAAGTTCAAACAAATACAGGGGTTAAAATGACAAAATTTAAAAAATTTTCCAGAGTTAGGGGCGTCGCGTGATGCCAAGGGCCTAGGCGTCACGCCTAGCCCTTGTTTTCACAGACTGTTGCCTTCAGCTGTTGCTGTACATTCCCAGCTCAACCCGATTTCACGGAAACGGCCATAACTTCTTCGTTATTGATCCGTTTTACCCGATTCTTTTTCCTACGCGTCCGTAATTTAATTCTCCATCTTATGAAGTTAAAATCCAACATCCAACCTAAATAAATTTTGAGACTTTCAAGCCTTCGATTCGTTACCTTTTTATCAAATTTTACCCGTTTATGCATTTTATCAAACAAACATATTTGTTTGATTCCTACATCACCTACACTTCTTCAAACTAATGTTATCTACCACTTTAGGTTCTAATCATAGGTTATTTACATAATTTAAATCCGTTTTTGCTCGTATGCTTATTTTGACCCGTTAAGGGTATTTTAAGCACTTTAAAGCTTGAAATCGCTTTCATTCCTTTCTAGCATTGTAGTTCTACATTTATTATCTAGTAATCTCCCACTACAACTATATATGTATTGGGTTTAATGTGAATATCTCTATGTTCCGAGTTTTACCTCTCGGATTACCATTTTACGGCAAAGACTCATATAAAGCCCTTCGACCCAAGAATTTATGTTTTTCACTATCTAACTTATCCTAAGCATTTATATAATCATAAAACTTATTTCCGAACCACCTTTAAGGGCCGTTCGTCCGAATTAGCTTATAAGGGCAATTTGGTCAATTTTCATCCTTCTTTAACTACAAGGGTCCTTTAAATACTTGATTGACCCAAAATCCGACCCTCTTAACTATAATCTTATTTATAAACCCATGTGCTTCTAAAACACCATGAACATAATTCAATTTATTCGGTTTACCTTAAAGATAACCGAATATCTACACTTTAACATTGTCTAACTCTTATAGAACTCCAAATTCTACATGATGAGTTGTGTTATTATACATACCTGGCTCGGATCAATATATTGACCCGTTTCAATACCTTGCCTTCATAACCGTTAAGCAATAGTGATGTACTTATCCATTTGCTATTTATTCCTATAACATGTAACTCGGCAAACCATTAGACAATATTGTCAAAGGGTGATAATTTCACCTTTTGGCCCGTTTATTTACCTAGTGATGTTCATCACTTCAAGTAAATGCCAATTTCATGTATTATGCTAATTTAAAGTCTACTAGCTAGAATACGGAATCAAGCATAACGTAACGGAATCGTAGTTACGTACCTTTTAAGCACTCTTTTTAAACGCGTATTTCCACCGGCTTGTCCATTTGACGATCCGGATTCCTTGCCTAAAGAGTTCAATTCACAATCCATTTAGAACCCTTTTTTTATAAGTCTTTACGCACAATTTCTTAACATATTCAAATCTGTGTTTTACCCAACCTTTACATTTTAACCTTCATTTAGGCGTTTTATCAAACACCTAGCGGGTCAGATTTCTACATAATCTAAACCAAGTTCATGACTTGAGTTTATCACCCCAATTAACTTCAATTAGACTATATACACATATTTTAACATCAACAATTCAGAGATTTCCTCATAATTTCAGTTTACACTAGAACAACACCCAATCTCCTAGTGTTTATTAAATTCTACATAACCCACTAATCACCTACAATGGTGTTCATGGATTTACTAAAACTTTACATGATTTCAACTTGTATTTGTCTAGGGTTTGTCCCTAGATACTATAGTGTTCCTAAATCATCATAAAACACACATGCAACCATAAAATTCAGGTTCTCCCAATTTCATGAGAATTTCAAGTTGAGAGTTTTCATCAAACTTTACATACCTTGTAATCCTCTTGTGATGAGGATCAAAATTCTATGTTCAGATTTCGATTTTGGGCTGAATTGAACCTTCAATTGACCAATTTTTGTGAGAGTTAGGGTTTGGTGAAGAACCCTTGTCGCCCTCCTGCTTCTTGTACGACCAGACACACTCAAAGTGTGTTTGGTGTGTTTTAATTTTTGTTTTTATGAAATTAAGTTTCAAGTTTAGCAACATAGGCCCCTCATCTTTTATTTGACATATAGTTTTGGTTGTTTTAACCCTATTTCAAGTTATTTCTAGACTTGTAGTTAACTAGGTTATAATTTTCCTAGTTATTCATCTTGTTCAAAACCTCGTTTTATTTTAAGTCCCGTTAAATCTCGGGCTTTTTTATATACTTTGCTTTCTCAAAGTATTTCCCATCCTTTTAATAAATATTACATTTATTTATTTAAATCCTAATATTCACCGGGTTAATTTTACCACTAACGGTATTTTACCCGTTTTTACTATTAACGAGGTTTGATTACCAAACCCGTTTTCGGGGTGTTACATCTACGTAATTATTCTAAATAATTACACGTTTCTTTTATTACGCTTATTATTTCGTGATCCAGTGATTAACGATTAAAACACCGTTACATGTTTGTTGCCCAAAGTGTAACTCTTTGGGTCGTACCGTGACAGCACCTTTGAATCTTAATCGACAACTGAACATTATATCTAACAATCTCCCACTTGGTCGATTGGCCGTTTAAGTTTCAATGTAGACAATAGTGGATGTCTAGCTGCATCATATTGCCCCCGGTAAGGTATGACAAATTTATGTCAACTAATAATTTGCGCTAATCAATTCTTTGGTTATGCAAATATTATAGCCCCGGTTATCGATTCATTTATCCCTCTGTATTGAACACTTGTTGAACATGAGACATGGATCCAATTCATTCTCATATATTATTCAACCATTTCTAATTTTGTTCCTGATTTGAAATGGTTTATCCAACTACTACTAGTTCGAGCGTGGCCACACGTTTAACACTAGTTCAAACCAACGAAAGGCGCCAGAGTGTTCCTCTCCTAAGTATAGAAGCACAGATCCCTTTGGCTACAAACAACTCCCACTAAACTTCAGATCATTCCCAAAACTATCCTTATTACTGCCAGTTACGTACAGCGTTAGATATAATCAAAGAACAACCATTTATTTAAGTTAGTTCTAGTATGTACCGCAGGTCTAAGGATGGACTTAAGCGAGAATTTGGTGTTATCAAAATTGTTTGTAGACGTCTGTAGTATTTAGAAGAAAATTTTATTAGTAATTTTCATGCAATAAACTAATTCAATTTTGACCCAAGATTTACAAAATGTTAGGAATTAGGATGAGATCCCATCTCCCCATAACTCAGTGAATGGACTTAGCACTCTTCACTGGCATAGATTGAATGGTAGGTGACGATCACCAATTGTGTCAATCACACAATTCTCAGTTTGGGGTCGCATGACGAGTATTGTCAAGCATTGGTACGTTAACCCAAACTGCGCCCACTTTCACAACCGTAGAAAACAAATGCAGGGTAAACACTAACATTCGCTCTCGTATCGCAAAAGTGATATTTGTCCTGAAATAAGAACTGTAGCCCGACCCATGTAAGCATGGAAATCGCAGAACTACCCCTAACCAAAACCGTAGGCTTGGATGCAGGGTAAACACTAGCACCAGGGGTTCAGATAGATAAATTCGGGTGTTCTTAATTTAGGGTGGCGTAGAATATCAATTTTAATTTGGGTTATATTTTAAAATTACCAGTTCGGGTCATTTTAAAGTACTTGTACGTCCTATGGCATGAACATAGGCTATACAATTCCTTTGTAAAATTCAATTTTACGTTTTAATTTGTGACGACTTGAAACAACTTTCAATCACTCGACCGATTAATTTTAAATACCCTATTTAATCTAAGTTGGTCGTGTCGCAAATTTATTTTAATTAATAACTTTTATTAATTACGGTTTTCAAATTAACTTTTAATTTTTTGAAAAACCAAATTTGATTTTTGTATTTTAAAATAAACTGTTTATTTTAATTACCTATCCAATACTTAATAAACCTTTTATTAAAATTGTCATTTTAATGATCGTGTATTAATTATTAATTTTATGTATGTAACAAACGTCTCATGGCAAAACGCAAAATAAAATAAATAAATATGCAATTCTGGGTTCAGAATATGTTCGGTTCGTTCGAGCCCAAGAACATGAACCGAGCCCATTAGGTGTAGCACATACACTTTTGTGCTCCAACTTAATCTTAGATACAATTCAGTTAAAGAAATAAACTTTAATATAAAGAAAATCTAAATTTCCTTTAGATATTGTAACGAAAAGTCTTAACAAAATTTTAACTTTATTTTCAAAATAAAGTTTTTTAGTTACGTTTTTTTAATATTTTAGTTTGGCTTATATTAAAAAATCATTATTTTAATATATCCGTTTTTCTTTATGTGTTTAATGCGCGTAGCTTCAAAAACTAATTTAGTACGCGTGTTATAAAACAAAACGATTCTAGACCCGTATTTGAATAGTACGATCATTAAGCTAAACGAAATAGGTTAAGGCCAAGTATTTTGCCAAAGAGGACTTTGACAAGTGTTCATGTTTGGCCTTAATAAAAACTAGCCTATAACTATTATACGCGACAGGGTCCTATGCCAAATCTACTCGATTTTAAGCATGCAATTTTATAAACTATTTTATAGATCTATAAACACTTTTATAAAATAGCCTACCTTGATTTGTAAAGTGGCTCTGATACCACTGTAGGACTTTCGTGTACCTTTTGGAAAATAATTTTTATCAATTTGTCAAACACACTGAACGCAACGGAAAACATGTACACGAGATTCGGTTCTAAACCGATTCCACCAGTGATCTCATTACAATCAAAATAGGTTATATAAAATTAAAGAACTGTGACAGCCAAGAAAGACACCTTGGTTCAACGAACGATCTCGCTAGATGATCGTTGACCACGAAATTTGATTTGTTTGTTTGAAACGATTTCAAACGAAGCCTTAAATCTAAAGAAAATAAAGTTCAAAAAACTTTACTTACCTTTTTGCCTAATCAAAGAAACAAACAGGTTCACTTGTACTCGCTACCAGAATCTAGGAGTAGGATCTCTGATTATGCTTCCTTTGATGCAAGAAGTAACAGCTTGAATTTTTGTGATTTTCTTTTTCTTGCTCGACAAAAAAAAAAAAAAAAAAAACAGCCAACTATAGAACCTTTTTGTTCTTTTTATTTGCAACGATAGTAGCCAGTATTAGAGATTCCATATAACCCCCTTTGCATATCCCTTTTTATATGGATACATATGAGATTAAATTGGAAGTAGTTAATATATATATATATATATATAAATAGAGGAAGGTTAACATACATTACGGCTTAACGTACATCACGTACGACATGTAATTACGCACGTTCATTTTAAAATCACGCACGTTATAACTCAAAAATCCAAAATCACGCATGTTGAAACACAATAATCACGCATATTGAAAACATTAATCACGCATGTTATAGAACAAATCACGCACGTTGTCGTACGTAAAGTACGTTAAGCCGTAATGTACGATATACTTTTTCTATATATATATATATATATATCTTTTATTTTAAAACCAATATTAGAATTGTAATCTGATCACAACTTCACATAATTATCTCATAATTATAACAATTATCTCTTTTTATTATAATTAACAAATTAATTATAATATTTATCCAGTTCTACGTAATTATTCTAAATAATTACACGTTTATTTTATTACGCTTATTATTTCGTGATCCGGTGATTAACGACTAAAACACCGTTACATGTCCGTTGCCCAAAGTGTAACTCTTTGGGTCGTACCTTGACAACAACTTTGAATCTTAATCGACAATTAAACATTATATCCAAAAATATCAAATAAAATACATGGTTTCTTTTGTAAATAAATGATTATTAAAAATTAACTCTATAACATTTAGCAAAACGGATTAACAGTGAAATAATATTATTTTTTTCTTGCTTTTTGACTTTTTTTCCTTTTTTGGGCTAAACCAATTTACGATTTTATCCCGCTTTAAAAGTACGATTTTGCCATCAGTTTAAAATACGTTTTTACCACCAGTTCAAAATAAAATTATGCTTTTGCCCTCGATGAAAAATTACAAGTTTGCCCTCGGTTCAAAATTATGAATTTACCCCGTTTAAATTTACAGTTTCGCCAATAGTTTTGTTTTCTTCCTCTCAGGTAAATTACGATTTTACCCTTAACTTAAATTTACATTTTTGTCATCGTTTTTGTTTGCTTTTCCATACAAATTACGCTTTTGCCCCCAGTGTATAACTACAGACAGAAGATGGAGGAGTAGTGCCAGGCAGCTGCCTGAAACTCCCCCATTGGCCCAACCAATTTACGATTTTATCACCGCTTTAAAATTACGATTTTGCCATCAGTTCAAAATTACGTTTTTATCCCTAGTTCAAAATAAAATTATGATTTTGCCCCCCAACTAAAAATTACAATTTTGCCATCGGTTAAAAATTACGATTTTGACCCGTTTAAATTTACAGTTTTGCCATTATTTTTGTTTTTTTTCCTCCCATCAAAATTACGATTTGGCCCTCAATTTAAATGTAACACCCCGAAAAATACAAAACTTATATTAGAATTATAAGTTATAATGAATGAGAATTTACTAACTAGGAATTTTAACCTAGTTAGTTAATAGTCTAGAAATGGCTTGAAATAGAGTTAAATAACTAAAATTATATGTTAAACAAAAGTAGAAGGGCCAAAAGTGTTGAAATTGAAACTTATGTTATGAAAATTAAATAAAAACAAAACCAAACTCCTCATTTGAGGAGTCTGGTTGATCTGCAACATCAAGGGCGACACCCCACTTCCAAAAAAAACCTAGTTCATCATGAAAACCCATCAATTGAAGGTTAATTCTTGACCCAAATCAAAATCCGAACATAGATTGGTGATCCTCGTCACAAGAGGATTACAAGGAAAGGATACCGGAACGTCGAGTGGACAAGCCGGTGGTGATTTGCGGTTGAAGGGCGTACACTAAGGTATGTAACTTGACCCGTTACATTAAGTAAATGTTGATGGTTATAGTATGCGTAGTTGAATTTTTGAATAAGGGTTGTTTTGAATTAAAGCGGTGATGACGCTATATTGAATGATTGGTTAAAAAAATTTGGTTGGAACTTGTTGGTAGTCGTCATATGGAAGGATTCCTTAGACGAGCCAAACGGGTCGAATAATCAAACAAAGCATGGTTAATGCTCCGGAATATGATGTATTGATCTTTGATATTGATATATATAAATAACATATTAGAAACACGAGGATTTAATGTAAGGGTATGCTCGGAAAGCGAAATCCGAAACTTGGGATTGAGTGTAATGAAATAATCAAACAAAACAAGGATCTCCAGGGACTACCGTAAGTTACGGTAGTACCGTAACTTACGGTAGAGGTCATATGATTACGGTGGATCACTCCTGTTTTACGGTGAACCAGGAGAGTTCAAAACCTACCGTAACTTACGGTGGAACCAGAACATTTATATTTTATTATTTACAACTTGATGTTGGATCTTGTGTTTCCATATCATATAATAATGTCAAAACTAATGTTTTAACGGTTTTTGACCATAGGTGACTAAATGGATCTTACGGATGGCGATCAATTGAATGAAGAAGAACCGAACACTACTTTTGAAGCTTCCGCAATGTTTTTAAATCTTTACTAGGCTTGGTTTATGGTTGTAAACAATTGTTAAGTAACTTTTAAAATGTTTTAACTTAGTATAGTGGACTATGGTCATGCTATATGTGAACTTTTTGTATGAAATTTATGTTAAGTATGGAACGTTTTATTTACGAAACGGTATAATCTATTATTAAAATCAAGCGAAAATTTAAGGGTGTTACATTAAATTTACATTTTTCGCATCGTTTTTCTTTGTTTTCCCAGTCAAATTACGATTTTGTCCCCAGTGTAAAGTTACAGTCATGCCATCGTTTTAGTTTTTTTTTTCTTAGAGAAAATTGTTGTAGTGCTTTATTTTAATTGTTTGACTCGGTGTAATTTTTATTCGTGCCAGGCGACTTCCTGGAACACGCTCATTTATTCTGAAAAATTACAATTTTGCCCTCAGTTTAAAATTATAGTTTTTCTATCGTTTTTGTTTTTCTTAAGCAAAAGTATGATAGTGTTTTAATTTATTTGGTTGACTCAGTGTAATTTTTTTGAGATCGTGTTATAAGTAGTATGTACAGGTAACCAAAACATGGACGTACATATTATGATAGATAAATATTCAGTTTAGTGCCCGCAACGCGGGCGGGGCAAACCCCTAGTTAGACTGCGGGGTATGGTGGGGCTTGGGTTGGGCGTGGGTTGGGGCGGGTGCTGACACGTGGAATGGGGGCCCCCCCCACTGCCTGGTACGTGTCCGCGGGGTATGGTGGGGCGTGGGTTGGGCTTGGGTTGGGTGCACCGCGTGGCAGGGTAGTTTAAAAAAAAATATACAAAATTTAAAAAAATCACACAAACATTTATAAAAAAAAACATACAACTTCATTAATATTTATAAAATTACATAAACCTAAAAATTACAAAATAAGAAACCTAAAGCGTTAAATAAATTTCAAAAAGGTCGATCTTGTCGAACGCCTTTTTTTCCTTGCCGCGAAACTCTATGTTCGCCACCGCCACCCGGTCCTCGTGGCTTAACTCGCCCCCGGGAACGGCTTCGTAGTAAGCCTTGAAACGCTCGAGCTTGGGACGTAGCTCGAGCCAATTATGTTGGCACGCGTTCATGTTGTGGCGGTCGTTACCGACGTTTAGTCGGTAGGCCGCGAAAGCTTCCGTCCAATATTTGGTTTGGCCCGGTGGCCGCCCCTTCATAGCGTCAACGACGCTTGTGACTAGGGCAAGTTATTCGTTGTGGGTCCAGGATGCCATAGCGGGTTCGTGGGATGTTGGGTTTGTGGTGACCGGCTGGGGCAGCGGGTGGGGATATCGAATGTTTGGGACCACGGTGGGGGTTGGGATGGACCACATGGTTGGGGTTTGGGGGTATTTATAGGGGATGTTGGGGTTTGGGTGACCGGTTGGGGTGACCGCTTGGCCAAGCCAACGGTTTGAATTTAAAAATTCAAAACATTTGGGATGGCCCGCTATGACGTGGCGGGTGAGCCAATGATATTCAGCCAACTAGGATGGCCATACCGCCCCACGCCCGGCTTGAAACCCATGCCCCAAGGGCCACGCCGAAACCCATGCCCACCCGGGGTGATGGCTTGGGCGTTTCCCCCCTACCCACGCCCAAACTCCCGCCCCATACCCCGCAGTCTTAATTAACAATACAGAAACCACTTCAGAATTCAAAAACCAGCTAATGGTTTCTAAAAGTAAGAGAGTGAGCTGACACAATTCTCAACAATTGAAAAACAGCCAAAAGCTTTCTCTCTATATCATCCTCGCTCACCATCACCACTACAATAACTATAGGCGACCAAGAAGAACAACATCAGCATCGCATCTCCCGCCACATAAACTGGCGAACACCACCATGGCATCTCCACCAAAATCGGAGCTTCATCTGGGTCTTGCTCTATCATCTACATTTGCATCTTCACTCTGGCTAGAAACAGCAAGATCGACTACAACTCTTTCTCTTTCTTGACGTGTTATGTGTGTGCATTATGATTTTTTCAAATAACTTCTACTTGTTAATAGATAAACACAGTTCTTTTATTCTTTGTTTTAAATTTTCATATAAATAAGGCCAATTGGATTTTAACACCTTTAACTTTGAAGAGTTGGCCGATAACACCCGCAACTAACACTTTGATCTGTGACACCCCAAACTTTTAATTTTGTTTGTCATTTCACCACTCAGTTAAAAAATCAGAAACTGGGTTAGTTTTCAATCCTAGGTGGCATCATTAATCCTACATGGCACGAGTGACGTGGCTAACACATGTTATAAGATGCAAAATGTTGAAAGTAGGCATTGTTGTTCTGTTCGTTTACACTTTTCCGGTGTACATCCAAGATTAAATCCACCATCTCCAAAGCACCCCATCCACCAACCACCACCATCTCCGACTACCACCCTCAACCCACAACCACCCTCGAATCACCCTCACCACCAACATCTTCACCCAACTGCCACCACCCTCACCTCACCATCACCACCCCCAATTCACCAAACATCATCATCACAACATGATTCGATCAAAAACGAAACAGAACAGGTAGGTGATAATGGACTCACCAAGGTCAACCATGACAGAGAATAGCGGCACCCTCGTTCTTCCGGCCTCCGAAACCATTGTTCTTCAGACCTTATGTGTGTCTTCCGGTGAGACGGAAACAACTTGGATGGCGGCTCCCCTTGCAGTGACGGTAAAAACACGACGGCGACTACGGCTAATGGGATGATTGGAAACGATGCCATCGCCGGAGCACTCGCCGGACGTCTATGGTTACGATTCAGGAGTTTAGGTCTCTGCCTCCGAACGGTGGCGTTTGTTTTTGTTGGACGATTGGAAGTCACTTACAGATCTGAAACTCGGCGTGGTGGCTCGGTGGTTGTTGTTGGACGATTGGAAGTCACTTACAGATCTGAAACTAGAGTTACTTTTTTGTGGGTTTCCTGCATTTTGTTTTTGTTCGATTGGAAGTCACTTAGAAAAGATTGAGTGGGTGTGGTGGTTACCAGAATGATTTGGGTAGAAAAGGTGTACAGAGGATTGAGTTGGTGTGGTGCTATACAGAGGGTTGATTGGGGTTTATGGTGATAGTTGAGGCGGTGGAGGGTGGTGTGGTGGTGGAGAGAGGTAGAGAGCTGAGAGAGAGAGAAGGAGAGGAGAGAGGTAGCCATTATATATATATTAAACTCTATTTATGGTACTTTAATCGAATAAGAACATGGGTTTTATACCATGAATGTGCCACATCTTCAAAAACAGTCCACGTAGGATGCCACCTAGGATTGAAGACTAACCCAGTTACTGACTTTTTAACTGAGTGGTGAAATGACAAACAAAATTAAAAGTTTGGGGTGTCATAGATCAAAGTGTTAGTTGCGGGTGTTATCGGCCAATTCTTCAAAGTTTGAGGTGTTAAAATCCAATTGGCCTATAAATAATTAGGAGAGTAAACTGCCATTTTGGTCCCTGTGGTTAGGGCACTTTTGTTATTTTAGTCCAAATCTCAAACTTTTTACATCTGGGTCCCTGTGGTTTCACTTTTATTGCCATTTTAGTCCAAAACTCAAAATCTCTGATTTTTGACTGTTTTAATGTCCCCTTTTTTGTCTTTATCTGAAGGGGTAGTTTGGTCATTTAATTTTTATTAAAGCAATTCATTTATTAAAAAACCCCCAAATATAAAAACCCTCTGATCATCATCATCTTCAACCTCTGCACCTCATCGCCGCCAAGCACCACCACCTTCCACCACCCTCTCGCACCCCCTGCAACCACCGCCCCTCTCTCTCTTACATCACAACACCATCTCCTCCACCTCCACAACTGCCACACCAATCTGGTGACCAAAATGGCTTTCCGATGAACCTGCAACTCAATCCGGTGAGCACCTCCACCCAAAAAACGACTGGGCAAACTCTATAGGCCCTACCGCTATCCTCATAAATTCGCCCTAATCTTCCACTATTCTCCACCACCGTCGCCTTATCCCACCTTAAAAACCCAAATCGGTTTACCATGTGTTCTTGAGGCGGAGATCTGTGTGTCTCATTCCGGATTCATCCTCATCGTCTTCAAAATCTTTAGGCGGAGATCTGTGTGTTCTTAGGGGTGTTTGGAGACGACGCCGTTGTTGAAGGCTCATCTGTCTCTTCAAACAACATTCCACCACTGTCGGAGATCTATGTCGTCGCCCTAGTTCCTCCTTGGTGCTAGGTCTGATTTGGGTGTGGGTGTGTGGTTATCGGAGAACCACCACCTCCTTCACCTGCTCTGCCGGTTCTCTCTCTCTCTCCTCCCCTGATTTCGTTACCGTGCCGCCGCTACTGGTCTGATTTGGGTGTGGGTGTGTGGTTATCGGAGAAGGAGAGTGGTAGAGGGTGTGGTGTATGTGGTTTGCAGAGAAGAAGATTGGAGTTTATCTGTGTTTTAGTGAGAGAGAGAGAGTTATATATATAATATATAATATATAATTAATTTTGTTTTAATTTATTAGAAGAGTAAATCAGAATGACCAAAATGCCCCTGCACTAAAGGACAAAATAATCAGCTTTCAACAGTCAAAATAGAGGGTTTTTGGATTTTGGACTAAAATGACAATAAAAGTGAAACCACAGGGACCCAGATGTAAAAAGTTTGAGATTTGGACTAAAATGGCAAAAGTGCCCAAACCACAAGGACCAAAATGACAGTTTACTCTAATTAGGAATTCATGTTTTTATTCTCAACTAAGAAACAAATATGCAGTTGTGGTGTCTTATGGTACTCGAAGTGTGTTGATGCAACAAATACCAGACCTATGGTAGTAGCTAGGCTGGTTAGGCAAAAGGGTTGGAGGGTTCCGGTTTGCCTAACGCAGGTCGTGGGGTCCCCCACGTTTGCAAGACGTGGAGAGAGGTTCACTAGTTTGGTTTTGTTGTTTGCTCGAGATCCTCCACTGAAGTGTGTTCAGCTTCGGATGTAGGAGCAATGGAAATGGAAATGTGTGTGTTGAATGTAAAGAAGAGAGACTTGCATGGAACAAGTACTCGAGAGAAAAGACAGAGATCCCAATGGAATCAGAGCTGATCGGAGAGCTGATCGGAATGTCCCTCAGCACTAAATGAAGTGTCATTATATAGGGAAGGAAATCGCTCAAAGAGGAAACCATTGACTAGTGAAACATGCTTGCAGTGGGGGACTTACCCTTTTGAGGGTTGAAGCATTTGGACCTGCGGGTAAAAGACTACACCATGTGCACTCGTTCTACTTTTGCGGTTGGGAGAGTTGTTGAAGTAATCAGAGACATGACTGATTACTGTACACGTGCTGCTTTAGCTCAGTTCCCGGGTTTTAAACCTTTGAACCTTTTAACCCTTCAAGCTGTCATGTAACCTTAGTCATTTTATTTAGATTTGGGCTACCCCCGGTATCAGCCCCCCAAGTCAGAGGCTTTTGGGTGTAAGCACAAATGCTTTTGATTTTTGTACATGTGTTTTATGTTGAAAGCTTCAAAGCTTTGAGGCTTGAAAGGTTGAAAACGGTTGAGCTTTTTGATTTTTGAATTTTGACAAGACAATTTATATGACTTGTGACAGTTTTCTTTGTGTTAGGCGGCGGTTCTAATACCCTTGTTTAATTATAACATTTTATTCTCATTAATTTACATTAACTTTTTTAGAAGAACCATCATTTGCACATTTCCTCTCAAGTTTTCCCTTTTCTCAATTCAGGTTAGTTCCGATTTCCTTCTTTCTGGTTATTTGCTTATATCATGGGGGCTCGTAAGGATTTAGTGAAATCGTTTTCTCGATTAACTCAAGAGGAAGTATAAAATTTCTGTATGGAATGGGGGATTGGGATGAAGTTTAAACCGGTTGTACCGACTTGTGATGTTTCAATCGATAAATGTCCCCCTGGTTCCATTGCTCTCTATTGTCGTCATTTTGAGTTTTCGAACCTTCGTCACCCTTTTTCGATCTTTGTTTTGAACGTCTTGGAATATTATCACGTATCCTTTGGCCAGATTCACCCTCAGGGTCTGGCTAGGGTTTTGCATTTTGAGGTTCTGTGCCGGGCTTCGGGGTATGATCCCACCCTTCTATCGTTTCGTCGTTTTTTCCGGTTGGCCAAGAATGGTGACTGGTTTACATTCGAGACAACTCAGGTTGACACTTGCTTGATTTCGTCTATGGTTTCTAGTCTTGGTGTCTGGAAAGACCGGTTTTCTAGGTTTCCGATGAAATTGTTCCTTTCAAACTTGTTTGGAGGCATCCGGATGCCGTTTTAAATGAACCTGAACCCTCTGCTTTTGAGATAAACACTTGTTTCCTTGATACCCTTAGGGAATGCCCCTCAAGGCTTCGTCCCTTTCCCGAGCACTTATTGGTGTTGTTGGGTCTCAGTAAGTTATGGGAAAAATGTGATTGAGATCCGGTGCTTATGAGAGATGGGCAGGGTATGCATTTATCTTGCTGTGCTGTTATGTTGTTATTTTTTGCTTTCTTATATATTTTATTTTTGTTTATTTTGTAGTTATGTCTACACTTGACTTTATTAAGAGTGATTATACTTCCGATGTTGCGTTTGGGGATGTTGCTGCCACTTCGGGTGAAGATGCAGTTGTTAGGGGATCCGAGCATAGGTTCGATTATTCCGGCTATGTGAGTGTTCCCAATGTTAAAGGTTTCACGAAGGCTTCGGGTTCCAGGGTTTCTGTTCGTCGTTCAAACCGTCGCTTGAAAGGTGCTGATCAACCCTCTAGGTCAGAGGCCATTGATGTTAGTGATGACATTGAAGTGTCGGCAGAACATGTTGTTGAGGTTGATGTGCCAAAGGGTAAGGAAAAAGAGTTGATTGTTTCTGGTAAGAAGAAGAAGTTAGTTAAGAAGGTAGTACTCCTACCATCCCGGGTTCGTCAGGCAAAAGTGTTGAGAGCTTGGAAGGTCCAAAGGCTGAAGAGGTGTATGTTCCCAACTGGGATGTGAAAGTTGGAGATAACTTCAAGGATCCGGATGTTTGTGCTGAGGTGTTGGCCCATTTTGCTCCTCCTGGTGTTCGGAGTGCCATCTCTGAAATGCAAGCTGATCACTTTATTTCAATATTGATGCTAAGCTCCTGCAACCTTTCAGCCCTTTTGGCTGAAGGTGTTACCCGTTTCACAAAGGGTATGCAGGAGTACGAAGAAGCTTCCAAGAAGAAGGACAAGATGAAAGCCTCTATGGCTGCCATGAAGAAGGAGGTTGAGTGGTTCTCCAAGAAAGAAGAAGCTTGGGTGAAGAAGGTTGGGGAGTTGACCAAGAGACAAGAGATTGAAGTGAACGATCTCAATAAAAGTTTTGAAGCTGATCGATTGAAGCTGAAGGCTGACAGGGAAGCCTTGGAAGTTCAGTAGAGGGTCTTCGAAGAAGAGAAGGAAGGTTTGAAGGGTTTGGTTGCTCAAGCTACTGGTGATAACCAGTGGTTAATTGAGCAAGGTTTTCATCAAGTTGTTACCTACCTTCTTCACTCCAAGGAATTCAATTATGCTCTTGGAGAAGTTTACACGAAACTGCTTAACTTGGGCAAACATTAAGGCCTCATTGCTGGTTATAAACTTCATGAATCTGGTCAACCCTTGGAGCAGTCTCCCTTGCATCGCCCCGAAGCTTCTGAGGTTTTTAAAGGCTCTGTTCAGCAGATGGAGAGGTTGACTTACCCATATGTAAGTCAGGTTGCAGCTTGTTTTGGCAAACCTCTTTCTGTTTTGCAGGAGCTTAAACCGGAAGGTCTCAATGAAAAAGTTTGTGCTGAAGTGCTTGGTTCCCTTTCGAGGAAGCATTCTCATTCAGGGGATAGTGAGGAGACCTTTTCTGGAGAACCTGATGCTTCAAAGGATGCAAGCCTCGAAGGTTCGGTAGTTGGTGATGATGGTGGTTCGAAGGCTAAGAAGTCGAAGAAGGCCAAAAAGGCTAAAGGTAATGGTTCTGGGGTTTCTAAGCCTCCCTCTGATGTTTGAACAAAATTCGTAGCTTTCTTAGCACCACTAAACAATTTAATGGTTTGTATGTTATGCTTGAACAATTTGAGGTTTTGCAGAAACCCTTAAGGTTTCTGTTTTGTGGTTGTGGTTGGCCTTGTTGGCCGTTTGAACAGTTTTATGTTTACAAACCGTTAAGGTTTGTCTTAACTTATTTGGGAGCCTTTAAAGCCTCCTATGCTATTGACTTTGACTACTTGCCTTGTGTTATTTCTTTGTTGAATGTTTGTAGCTTGAAGCCTTCAAGGCTTCTGGTTGCTATTTTATCTTTTGTGACTTGATGCTTTGGTTTGTATTTCTGAGTTTGGGTTGTGTGCTGTAACACCCCAAAAACGTGTTTGGTAATCAAACCACGTTAATAGTAATGACGGGTAAAATACCATTAATGGTAAAACTTAACCCGGTAAATATTAGGAATTTAAATAAATAAACCTAATATTAAATAAAAAGAGTAATAAACGCTTTAAAAAAAGAGATAAAGTTTATAAGAGGCCCGAGTTAACGGGACCTAAAATAAAACGGGTTAATAACTCCCGAAACCCGCTAAATTAACTAGGAATAACTAACCTAGTTATTTATGTTTAGTAAAACAATGAAGGAACTTGTAGTAACTAACCCATTTATAAATCCCTTAAACTTTGAGGGACTAAAAGTGGGCAATTAGAAAGATGTTTAATTAAAACAATATCCAAAGAACAAAACACACACACATGTGGTGTGTAGGTCGACATTTACCAGAGCCAGGAGAAAGGGTTCTTACTCATGAACCCTAGAAACTCATAAACTTGATCAAAATCAAGGGAAATCGAGCAAAGAAATTGGGGCTTTAACTAAATTCGTGATCACCTAAGCTAGGAGATCACAATGTATGTCGAAATTTATAATTTGGTGAAGTTTTGAATTTATGATGAACATCAAAAATCGAAAATTAGGTGATGAATGTTGTATATATGAGTGATATTGGATTGATTCTATGTCTAGAAACAAACCCTAGATGCAAACTTGTAGAATTGTTCCATAAACTAGTGATTAGTCAATAAATCAAGTATGAGCTAAGTGGGTTTGGACTAGATAGTAAAGATGATGATACACATGTGCTTAGAATCATCATATTTGATATTTGGAGCAAAATACTTGAACAATTTATGAGTTCGAGTGAATGCTCATATATGACTCGAAATAGGTTTTGTATATTATGATGAAATTAGTGACTTTGTTCATGTAAATAGGCATTTGGAATCATGATATCTACTAATTAATATGTAGAACTTAATTATATTAGATGTTCGGATGAATGTCTAATGCTATGATGAAACGGGTTTCACATGTAGATGGAAACCTTTAGTTCTTGTTTAACAAATGAATAATTAGCTTTGATAATCAAGAGCTAAGTTAAATTGGTGTTAATACTAGCATGAACTTAGACTTGAAAAGCGGTTAAAACGGTGGCGTGAGAATAATGCCTATAGGATACTTGACAAAGTGCTTAAATGAATTGCCGAGTTTCATAATATAATCACTTATGCTAATAGGTAGTTTGACCTTTAAAAGTCAAACTGACCAAAATGAAATCAAATGGTAAATTTTACGTAAAATCCGTAAGATGGAATAGTCATAATTAATGGTGACTTATCTAACCGTCTTACGAATTATGATGATAGTTTGACGCTTGACAAGCTAGGTGGAGGCTTGGAAAGGAAGCGGGTTAAACGAATCAAGTGTGAAGGAAAAACGTGTTTCGGATGCAAGGTAAGTAAAACTTACACCCTTTTGTAGAATACATGTTTAATCTATAAGTTATGAATAAAAAAATGATTATATTCGAAATATGGTTTTCGACGCGAAATGATACTGGTCGGAACTAAAATAAATGTTATAAACCATGTTTAATGGTAAATAGAGGTAAGAAGGTAAATTAGCCATGAAATAGGGCTAAGGTAAAAAAATGAGTTTTTGAACGGCTACTTTGAAAGTAAGCCTAAACAAATAAAAAGAGTAAAACGGTGATTTAGTCATGTGTAGTCGGATAAGAGTTGAAGTTTTAAACGACACCACAAGGCATAAGCCATGTTAGGTTAGATGTGTAAGAAACGGCTTTAAAGACATAACTATACGGTGAGAAATCCGAGATGAATTATTTAATGAAATGGTACATAAATACCATTCGAATTATAAGTGCAAAATGTTTGGCCGTTTAGACCAAACGGGTCAAATGTTAATATTATTTCCATTTGACACATAACGACTAATAAGTACTTGTCGAGTCTAATGCTCACAGGGTAAAACGGTTTATGGAAATTGTGTAGCTATAAATTAGCAAATTGTTGAAGCAAGGTATTAAACGGGTCAATATGTTGACCCGAGCCAGGTACGCATAAATAGGTTTATAGTTAAGAGTGATTTTTTTGGTCAAATAATTAGTGAGTCCCTTGTAGTAAATGAGGGACTAAAAGTTGACCAAAAAACCCTTAATGGGCGAACCGAGTAAACGACCCTTAGAGGTTGTTTAGGAACATGTTTATTGATTATGAAACCCTTAGATACCTATAAAAGTTTTAGGCCAAAACATTCGTGGGTCGAATGCCTAAAAATGGGTCATTTGCGTAAAATGACTAGTCGAAGGGTAAAATTGGGATTTTGGGGTTCCTTACGTTTAATCCACCGCAAAAATAGTTGTGGTGGAAGACAGGTAGTTAACTAGTATGGAAATGCGAGGTGCGAAAGGAAAATAGCAAGTTTGAAGCTTAAATGCGTAAAAGTCCACTAAACGGGTCAAAATAAATTAAGAAGTTAAATGTGAATTAAGTGACTAGAAAAATACATATAAATCGGTGAATGTAAATGCGTACGCGAACCCCATAATGGGAGTGGAAACGCTAATGTATGACTAGTCCGGGAAGGGTAGAAAGGACAAGACATATTTTTGTCATATAAGTTATAGTGTGATGTTATAGCCAAACGAGTCGAATAATCATAAAAAGGGATTTATAAGCCTTAAGCTTATAAATCTGATTTTGAAGCGAATAAAAATGACAAACGGGTCCGTAATTAAATTACGGACGTGTAGGAAAAAGAATCATGTAAAACGGACATCTAGATCGAAAGTTATGTAAATTTGAAGTTAGAGTTTGGTAAAGTATTGTAGCTGGGCAAATGCTGCATCAAAAACCAAACTGTCTGTCGAAATCAAGGCGTCGCGTCGCGCGACCAGGAACTGGGAAAGGAGTCACGTAGCGCGACGAGCTTCGCGCCCCACGAGGGCCGGGGGACTAGCTGTCGCGCCCCGCGAGGGACTCAAAGGTTGGCAAAAACTGATTTTTGTTTGTGTGTTTGTCTTACAGACATGTTTTAATATGTTATGAACATAATTTAACTAAAATCATTTCATGTTTATGAAATGTAGGTGTAAGTTGGAATGCCGGATGATGATCAAGCTCAACGAAGAACCGAACACGATGCCGTTACAAGCTTCCGCACATAGTTTCGTTGTTATTTTAATCGGTGATTTTTTATCGATCATGATGTAACGTTTTAAAATGAAGAAAAGTTTTAATTTACCGTATTTTCAAAGTGTATGTATTCATATTTACACGTTTATTTTCATAAGATTAAACGAAAACCGCTTAATAATAGCAAGGGTGTTACAAGTTGGTAATCAGAGCTCACGGTTAAAGAGTAAAGTGTGTTCGGTTCGAGGCTTGATTGCAAATCCGGTAAGTACATGTATATTAATGGTTTGGTATGAGTTAAATTGTTATAAACAACACATAGAGTTATCGTGTAATACACGTTACCCCAATCAAATCGGTAAAGAATCGATATAGTTAGCGAAATTACGCGCGTTGACGCGTATAGTAGAAAAGACTTGTATTATGATACGGGCGATCATCGAAGTTGAAATTACTAACTCTTGTAAATCTTTTAGTTGAAGGACACTCGCATATGAAGATAGCGGGAGTCTAACAAATTGCGGATTTGACGGAGGAACGGTCCAAAGTATGACAAGTAGAACATGCTCACCAAGGACCCAAATCGTGTAACGATCGCGAATAAGTTAATGGCAAGGAGAGCCTGTTAGAGCAAGCATTACCAGGTGCACGCTTTAAATTATTGTATCAATAGTAATATGCAACAAATACGTACAGATTGAAAGTTGCATATGTAAGATTGAAAACTTGGAAAAACCTGAATAGAACACCTATCCAGGATATTGGTTCCAAGAGAAATAAATAGAGGCGTTACTGACATGGGGCGTGATGTGAAAATTATAAAAAGGTCGTGTGTGTCGTGTGTTGATCGCTTACTCTGGGCAAATAAGTAGTGAACACATGATACCATGAACTTTTTATGATGGACACATTTACGTCCGATGTAGTAAGGACGGGGTGAATGGGACAAACTAAAAAGGTACCCAAATGAATCAAATAAGAAAGATATTTGATAACAAACGTAAACGCAAGTCTGATAACAGAAGCGTATTATGTTAGAATAACGAACCCGAGAGAAGGGACAAAGACCAAAGTAAATAAAAACATAAACCGATAAATGGGAATGCTAAGGCATGGGAGGTAAAGTTTGACTATCATAAGTGATGAGATTCACACGGGCAAGTCAAACGGATTGAATAAAGAATAAGGACTTGGTCAAATAAAAGCGATGGATTTCGCTAAGACGACCAAATAAATTAAAATGACGTCTAAAAACCATATAAGAATGGTTACTTGATGATGACTTCAGTAAGGATACCCGATGTATGGGTAGGATTCTGAGTGAATGCGTAAACCAAGAGACGGGAACGCGGATTGAAAGTCAAAAGACTCGGAATGAGAGTTATGACTAAAAGATGACAAGATTTTTGCAAACAAAAATTTTGATAATTACGTTCAACTATTTCAAAGTTGGACGGGTCGAATAAAGAACGAAGTTTGACACTCATAAGTGATTAAATTTCACCCAAAATGAGTCAAACAAGTTAATTAAGGAATAACGCTTGATATAGTAAGGAAAACGCAAACCGGTGAAACCGGAAAGCTAAAAACATTAAGATAAAAGAACCCGGGCAATGGGTTGTAAAGAAACATAGGTATGAACCGGTGACGGTAAGCGTAGAATGAATCGTCGTGTAAATGACGTAAAAAGTCATAAAGTCGGAAGAATAGTCTAGAAAGAAAACAAATGTAGCCTTAGACTACGGTCAAGATCCATAGAACTCAAGGAATGAAAATGAATGATTTCTAAACTTAAAAGGGTGCGTTGACACCGAAAGTATATTTTAGGACGACACGAGTAAAAGATAATCTACGGGAGCATCATAACCTTCGAGATAATAAGTAGTGTTAAGGTCTACGGGACCAAAAAGACCCATGGGTCACAAAATAAAATGAAACAAACCGTTGGGGGTCTCACCTTAAAAATGTGAAAATCTAAAGAAAAAGCCTACGAGGCTAAGTAAAGGAACCTACGGGTCACTTGGATAAAGCGTGGAAAACTGGTTACAATTCTCCATGTAAAATAATAACGGCCAGGAATAAAACTTAGAGGGAAATTCCTAGACATGAAAAAAAAAACGTAAGACAGAGAAAACGTAAACTAAAAATTTAGTTTTTAGTCAAAAGCAACGTTTTAACAAACATAAGTAGCATGAGGGGATTTAGAAAATCTTAAACACATATAAGGCCAGAGATGGAAAAATAGTATACCCAGATGACGGATATGAAGTGACGGCGACTAATTAGTCTAGCCGGTAAAACTATTCAAAGTTAAGAAAATGTCATGACAAATACAAAGCGCTTGTTAATATAAAACAAGCGCGGGATAAACCTGTTAACAGACTGATGAGACTAAGTGGTCAAGTGACAGCTCGGTCAATAAAGATAAAGGATATAAGCTGAAAGTAACGGCCCGCGAGACCTTACACATGAAAGACGTACGCGTCAATATAAATGAAAACGTTAGATCGAAAAGAATGAATGAATGCCTTGAAAACGAAACTAAGTTCGTTTAGTCTAAATTAATGAGCTACGAAAAATAAGGTTTCGGGGACGAAACCTCTTTAAGGGGGGGTAGACTTGTAACACCCCAAAAACGTGTTTGGTAATCAAACCATGTTAATAGTAATGACGGGTAAAATACCATTAATGGTAAAAATTAACCCGGTAAATATTAGGAATTTAAATAAATAAACCTAATATTAAATAAAAAGAGTAATAAACGCTTTAAAAAAAGAGACAAAGTTTATAAGAGGCCCGAGTTAACGGGACCTAAAATAAAACGGGTTAATAACTCCCAAAACCTGCTAAATTAACTAGGAATAATTAACCTAGTTATTTATGTTTAGTAAAACAATGAAGGAACTTGTAGTAACTAACCCATTTATAAATCCCTTAAACTTTGAGGGACTAAAAGTGGGCAATTGGAAAGATGCTTAATTAAAACAATATCAAAAGAACAAAACACACATACATGTGGTGTGTAGGTTGACATTTACCAGAGCCAGGAGAAAGGGTTCTTACTCATGAACCCTAGAAACTCATAAACTTGATCAAAATCAAGGGAAATCGAGCAAAGAAATTGGGGCTTTAACTAAATTCGTGATCACCTAAGCTAGGAGATCACAAGGTATGTCGAAATTTATAATTTGGTGAAGTTTTGAATTTATGATGAACATCAAAAATAAAAAATTAGGTGATGAATGTTTTATATACGAGTGATATTGGATTGAATCTATGTCTAGAAACAAACCCTAGATGCAAAGTTGTAGAATTGTGTCATAAACTAGTGATTAGTCAATAAATCAAGTATGAGCTAAGTGGGTTTTGACTAGATAGTAAAGATGATGATACGCATGTGCTTAGAATCATCATATTAGATATTTGGAGCAAAATACCTGAACAATTTATGAGTTCGAGTGAATGCTCATATATGACTCGAAATAGGGTTTGTATATTATGATGAAATTAGTGACTTTGTTCATGTAAATAGGTGTTTGGAATCATGATATCTACTAATTAATATGTAGAACTTAATTATATTAGATGTTCGGATGAATGTCTAATGCTATGATGAAACGGGGTTCACATGTAGATGGAAACCTTTAGTTCTTGTTTAACAAATGAATAATTAGCTTTGATAATCGAGAGCTAAGTTAAATTGGTGTTAATACTAGCATGAACTTAGACTTGAAAAGCGGTTAAAACGGTGGCGTGAGAATAATGCCTATCGGATACTTGAAAAAGTGCTTAAATGAATTGTCGAGTTTCATAATATAATCACTTATGCTAATAGGTAGTTTGACCTTTAAAAGTCAAACTGACCAAAATGAAATCAAATGGTAAATTTTGACGTAAAATCCGTAAGATGGAATAGTCATAATTAATGGTGACTTATCTAATCGTCTTACGAATTATGATGATAGTTTAACGCTTGACAAGCTAGGTGGAGGCTTGGAAAGGAAGCGGGTCAAACGAATCAAGTGTGAAGGAAAAACGTGTTTCGGATGCAAGGTAAGTAAAACTTACACCCTTTTTGTAGAATACATGTTTAATCTATAATTTATGAATAAAATAAAGATAATATTCGAAATATGGTTTTCGACGCGAAATGATACGGGTCGGAACTAAAATAAATGTTAGAAACCATGTTTAATGGTAAATAGAGGTAAGAAGGTAAATTTGCCATGAAACAGGGCTAAGGTAAAAAAAAATGAGTTTTTGAACGACTACTTTGAAAGTAAGCCTAAACAAATAAAAAGAGTAAAACGGTGATTTAGTCATGTGTAGTCGGATAAGAGTTGAAGTTTTAAACGACACCACATGGCATAAGCCATGTTCGGTTAGATGTGTAAGAAACGGATTTAAAGACATAACTATACGGTGAGAAATCCGAGATGAATTATTTAACGAAATGGTAAATAAATACCATTCGAATTATAAATGTAAAATGTTTGGCCGTTTAGACCAAACGGGTCAAATGTTAATGTTATTACCATTTTACACATAACGACTAATAAGTACTTGTCGAGTCTAATGTCGTTGGTGCATACGTCTGTCGACTTCGTCTTGTATCAAGTCTTGTATTGTATTAGATAGATCAGGGCACAGAAAACGAGAAATGGTTGTTTCTGGGTATTTCGCACGAAATAGTGATTTCGTGTGAAATTGGTTTCGTTTGAGTGGTTTCATGCAAAATCACTATTTCGCATGAACTGTTTTGTGCAAAATCAGCATGCCTATAAATACCTGATGTGCCTTGTCATTTGTAACGATTCTGATTCCGGTAGCGAAGCTCTGCCGAAGTGTCTACATCATTGTAATCGATCTGATATCAATAGAAACACAGTTTAAAGTGATTTCTCATGCAATTCAGCTGAAATAACACTGATACATCTGTTTCCGCCTTTTGTATTGGTGAAGATCTCTTCTGAACGACTCGTTTGGGTCTGAAAACGATCCTATAAGTGGTATCAGAGCTCAGGAGGAAGAGTTCTTACCATTTCAGCTGCAATTTCTGATTTCTACACCTTCTTTTCAAAATTAAACAAAATTTCACGGTTAAAATGGATTGATTTTCAAACATATTGTGCGAAACTGTGTTTTAACAAACCCTTGAAAGTTTCAGACATTAATTCGAAGTATAAACTGATCAATTTAATGAAAAACTGTCCGAAAGTTTGATTTCGCACGAAACTGATATCATTTCATGTGAACTTGGCTGTCATTTCGCGCGAAACTCGTTGCTATTCCGTACGAAATCAGATCTCATTTCGTACGAGGGGTCATTTCGTTTGAATTTGTTCATCAGTTCGGTATTTCGTACGAAATCAGTCATTTCGTGTGAGCTAGATTTCATTTTGCACGAAACAGGTATTTTGTGTGAGAGTGTTGTGCATTTCATACGAAATCAGTCTATTTCATACCAAGTTGCTCATTTCGTTTGAGAAGGTTCATTTCATGTGAAAGGACTGTTTTCGTGTGAAACTTCATTCTGTGTGAAGGTTGATTCCGTGTGAAAGTGTATTTCGCGTGAAGCTGTGATTGTGATTTTTTGAAAACCAAATCATGGATAACGAGTTTTATAATGCCTTTGCTAGTCCAATGACTGTTACTCAGAGCACGTTGCTTGAAAATGAAACGGGGACAACACAAAAACCGCCTAAGCTCATGAGTATCGAGGAGTATAGTGGATGGGCTGAACGTTTTGAAAACTGAGTTCAAGCATATCATTTAGATGCTTGGGAACATACTAAAGTTCAATATAGTAGACCAATTGGGGATAATAGAGTGAAACTTGCAATCAGAGAGCTAAGTGTTGAAGAGAAAAAGAAATATAAAGATGAAAAAATGATGGTTAGTCTGTTGCAACAAGCTATTAAAGAAGACATCTTGATTTTACTTCAACACAACGGAAGTGCACATTCGATATGGACAGAATTAGAATCAAAGTTTCTTGGTAGTCATGAGATGATCAAAAACAAAAAGTCACTTTTGAAGAAAGAATTTGATATATTCCGTGGTTTAAGAAGTGAAAACACCAAGTAGATTATTGAAAGATATTGCAATCTATTAAAAAATATGAGCAGATTGAACATCAATAAAGATAAAGATGAATTGATTGAAAAATTGGTTGATGCGTTGCCACATGATGAGTGGGGCACGTATCTTATGATGTTGAAAAATAAACCAGGTTTTAATGAGCTAACGTTGAGTGAGTTCATTAAACAACTTGAAGCTCAAGAGATGGAACAACGAAAGATAGCAAGAATGAAGAACTATGATGGAGAACAAGACATTGGTTTGTATTACAAAAGTGGTGTTAGTGATAAAACCAACATTTCTCCAAAGATTGAAACTGCTTTCAATACAAAATGTTCTTCTGAAAGTTCATCTCAGGGATCAAGCAGCAAACAGGATTTACTTCATTTCCATCATTTGATCCACATTTTTCTGCAACAAAAAGTGGCAAAGTTCTTCAATGCAACATTGCTTTAAATCTTGAGAATGATCAGAACTACTCGGAGGAAGTTGCAAAAAGCCATATGTCTTTGTTGGTGACTGTGCTAGAATCGTATGGAAGTTTGGTTGCAGGGAAGATCGGGAATCCAATGTTGACAAAAGAGGATTACGATCAGGTTGATGCTGAGGAGATGGAATTGATGGATATAAAATGGTGTTTGGCAAGCGTGTTGAGAAGAGCTGAAAAGTTTAAACAAATTACGGGAAGAGATGATTTCCGTGATGCAAATGTTTCAACTTTAGGATTTGATAAATCTAAAGTTACTTGTTTTCGTTGCAGGGAAAAGGGGCATTTCAAGAGAGAATGCACAAATCATGAAGCAAGTGGAGCTCAAAATCCCTTTGGAAACAATGACTACTATCGAAAAGCAATTTATCACCAAGTTGCTCAACAGTCACATCAACAACAATCTCCACAAACTGCACATGCTAGGAAGGAGATTGAAGATTCAAAGAGAGCGTGTCTTGTTAATCAAGATGATGGAAATTCATCAAAAGGATTCAGTTGGGATAAATATATTTCGGTTGATAGTAAAGCATGTCTGGTAGATCAAATTGATGAAAGATTGCCCGAAGGTTTCAGCTGGGACAATTATTGTCCAGATAAAGAATTCCTGGCTAAAGCTTTTGTTGCTCAAATTGTTAAAGATGATGGTGAAAATTATCTTGTTGATGATTATTGGGCAGAGAAAATGAAAAAATATTTAGCCAGGCAAAGTAAAAAAGTTGAAGAAGAGGTTTGTGTGATAAAGAAGCAGGACAACGAAATTCCAGTGTTTGAGATAAAAAAGGAAGCTGTTGTAGAAAAAGTGTGTTAGGACCGGTTTGAATCCGAACGATTGCGAACCGACTCGTACGACGTGCGGAATCCGTGTACGAGTGAGACCGAAACACATGAACAGTAATTCTAACTGTGATTCTATATAAAATCTGAAATTGTACAATCACGTGAATCACCTCTTTTGCACTTTCTCTCTCTACTTTCTCTGTCTAGGATCCAAGCTCTCCAAAGTAGCAAATGAGCAAAAGTGGCAAAAGTCTTCCAAAAGTTCTAAATGAGAACACTAAGTTCTCTATTTATAGGCCAAGGGACATAATGAGATATCTCATTATTTACACAAATGCCACCTTGCCTTTTACTAAAATATAACACTATAAGAACAAAACTTAATCTATTTCTGCTACGGTCTTGAGATGACGGAGGCGATAGACATAATGCACTAACAGACTCCCCCTTGGATATTGCCGCAGTCAATCTCAAACATTCAGACTCGTAGCGTCTTTTCTTTCTTTCTCTCTCTCTGAGTCTTCTTGAAGCTTTAACACGTTTTCAGCAACGTAGACTCCCTCTTGCTCGAACAGAATCCCGGTGGATCTGTTTTCAGCTTCAGCTCCCCCTTTCGGTAAACTCTTCAGGCTCCCCCTTTCGTCAAGCTTCCGTGCTTTGGGATCGACACCTGGCTTTTCGGTTACAAGCTCCTCCAGAATAGTTCCTGGGTCCTTGAATGCACGCTTCCCTTTGTGTTGAGCTTGTCTTCAGACTCCCCCTTAGACTCGGCTGTCGGGATCGTAGTCTGGTACAACATCTGTAAATCTCAAACATTTATAAGTGAAAATGTTTTGAATTTCCAGGATTGAAAACCCTGGCTCTCTCAGCATAAGCTAAAACATTTCAACAATAAAAGCATTTTCAGTTGTCCAGGTATTGTAACCTGGCTCTTTTAAACTTTCTAAATCAAGATCCTGGCTTTAAGATATGATAATATGAATATATCCAGGAAAACTTGATTCTCTCTCTCTCTATCAACAATCTTTAAAAATTTGGCAGAATTTAAGAATCCAACATCGAAAACTGGCTCTTTTCAATAGATTTTAACAATATAATCATCCAACTCCCTCACAGTTAATCATCCAAGTCCAAATTAATGACCTTGGAGATATCACAAACTGTTTTTGATTTTTGATTTTAAAAACTTCAAGTTTCAAATTAATGAACTTGTTTTATTTTCAGAAACACAATCAGCATACTTAGATTTTGAAACTCAGCATCCAGACATCGGTTGTCGAAAATAAAGCAGAAATCAAAATCTTTTTGTATTTTTCTGAAAACATAAAGCAGTAAAGAAATATGTACAAACATATTTACAGATAATATTTTTGTTTGAGTATGCGTCAGAGGATCATATCAGTTTATGACAAATCACAAGAACCGTTGAGCTTAGTTACACATTAAGAATTAAACAATTCACTTAGATTGTCGATATACTGATCCACTTAAATTTTCATACAAAGTTCAACTGATTCAGGATACGAATTAGGTGTTTTAAGAACTTAAACTCATTCATGTGTCCCACCTCTTGAATATATTCCCGTATCCAGATCCCAATATTCAGTCTTACAGGTAAGTATACTACAATGATATCTGTACATAAATTAGGTATGCGAGGGCCGAGGGATCTCAGGTCGATACTTCCGTATACGCAGAGAGATATCAGCTTCGACTTTTCAGTATGTCCCCTTTAGAGGATCTTTTTGCTACAACAGCAGCGACTATCAATTTTATTGTTTCATCGGCATGCTGAGGGTTTATGCTACGTTTAAAACATTTGCGAAAAGTATTATCCAAGGACTAGGTCAGAACTACCGTTCAGCAGAAGTCCCGAAATAATACCCCAGACATCATTGAGTATAAAGACCTAGTATATCAGATTATGAGACCTTTCAAACGAGATTTCAGGGGTTACCTGTATATCCAAGTAGTGTTCCCCACAAAATAAGTAAGTTTGAATTTAGGTTTATATCCCGAAAAAGTTTACTAAATGTGCAAAAACCTACCGACACATCCATGGTGAGATCGTTTAACACATTTTGACTTCCCATATCTTTAGCATACTGTAACTGTCTACTGATGTACTATCATTTCCTCTTTTTACGCAAAAACTCAATTTTGAATTTTATCATGTTTTTGGCTTTTTCAAGTTTTCTAATGTTTTTGGATTTTCTGACAATTTCTTACTCCCCCTAAAATGCAAAACCATTCTAAAGAAAATTTGACAACCAAATACTGATAGCTTTGTCTCGCCATCCATTTTCTGCATCTCATGCTCTGTTTTGCAGAAAATATAACGTACCCCCATGATTTACAACACATTGATTTTCGACAGTTTGAAAACCATTTTTCAATTTTGTGAAAGTAATCATGTTTGTTCAGTCGTGAGGGTTTCGGCGTATCAATCAGAACTCCCCCTTACAACAAACTATTTTCCCATAATGATTTCAAAACACTTAAGTTTGTTTTAATCAGAATGGTTTTTCCGGAAAAAGTAGTTTGTTTACCCATCAATTGTAGGTTCGGGGTCATCTCATCATCTTGTTCTCTTTTAACCATTTTGAAAATTTAACATTATTAGGTCAAACACCACTATCACTTGTAGAAAATCAAGTGCAACTTAATGTCCTTGATTAACCACTTGTAGGACGAAATACCACAGTTACCATCCTGTGAATTTCTCAAGAATGATGCCGATACCTGCTTCACACTTACCAACCTGGAAGCTCCAGCAAGTCAGGAATTCAACCAACAGATTTTGACACCCAAGCCTGACCAGCCTTAGGTGTGTTTTGAACATTTCTCTTTTCTTCATAAAATTCTTTTGCCCCTTTTACCTTTCCATCAGCCATCCTGCTAAAAATATGTTTAACATTGCTATTAAACATTTTTCCATCATCAACACCTTTTGATTTTAGGTTTGCGGCTCGTAATGGTGGAAAATTCTCATCATTCATTAAAGGAACTGTTTCTTCCTTTTTTACCTCAACTTGTAGCTCCTCTGATTTTGTGGAATCAGATTCATTGCCCGAACTTGGCTTGTCTGACTTGGATGAGCCAGATTCATCGCCAATAATTTTCTTCTTCTTCTTGTTTTCTGTCCTCAGATTTGTATCTGAAGAATTCGATTTGCTTGACTTTGTCGTCGAGTGAATCGATTCATCAGAACTCTTATTCGAACCAACTGGTGAACCTGAAGACAAAATCTTCTCCAAGTATTCTCTCGCCTTCTTCCTCTTCTTCCTCAGTCTGTCTCTCTGCCCCTGTGAAAGCTTTACTTTCTTATCTTCCACTTTCTGTTCTTTGGGCTTGACAGTGACTGGTTTCTTTATCGTTCTCTGAGATTCAACCCTTGATCTCCCCATCGATCTCTTTGGGCAATCTCTGGCAATATGACCTCTGATTTGACAATTATAGCATCTTCTTGTCTCATAACTCCAATTCTGGCAGTTAACAGCAATGTGTCCTCTCACACCACAGGTGTAGCACACTCTGTTATCGTACCATTCACCACTTTCAGTCCAAACCTTCAGATCATAACATTGTTTGGCTTGGTGATAATCATTTCTCCTCTTCAATGCTGGATTTGTCTTTTGAGCACTGTGGTCAAACCTGCACCACTTATTACCATCATTTTGTGAATTTTCATTTACAAATTTTTGTGATTTTTTGTAATGATTGGATGACTTAGCTGATGAGCTTTTATTTTCATTTTTAGAATTTTTCAAAATTTTATCTTTTTGTTTCTGTTCTGCCTTCTTCTTAACAGGTTTTTGCTTTGAGCATTCACCTATTTCAGTAGATTGCAACACAGTATTTTGAAATTTTTCTTGTAAATCTAAAAATATTTTTCTTTTGTTTTCCTTTTCTTTTTCATCATCAGCTTTGTCATCACAATCTTCAATTTTGACTTTGTCAAAATTTGTGACATTGTCACTTATTGGAACAGAATTGATCGGTTTTGGACATGGATAATCTGGTGTTGATGACTAAGTCTCAAAACCTTTCAATTTCTCTTCAAGCTCTTTGATTTTAATCCGAGCTTTTTCAGCTTCATTTTCAAGCTGAATGATTTTAACAAGATGAGAATTGAATTCAATTTGTTTTTCAAGATTATCTTTACCAAAAATATCTCTCTCATCTTCTAAAATCTTGATTTTATTTTGAAAATCTTTTTCTTTTTCTTTTAACGCTTCATTTTCCAATTTTATCCAAGAAACGTTTTCATTTTCTTTAAAATTTTTGTTTTCCAATGTCAAACTGTCTAAACTACTCAACAGTTTGACATTTTCAGACGTCAATTTTTCACAATTTTCTCTTATTTCAAGAATCTGTTTATTATCAGATTCTTTCTCATCCTTCAAGCTTTTGATTTCCAATGTTAAACTCTCCATATCCATCAAGAGTTTGGCATTCCCAGCTTCAAGTTTATCACATTTTGAGCATTTTTCATTCGTCTTTTCAACATCAACTTCTTTCTTTGTAATTACTTCTTCAAACACCTGCTGTTTTTCAGTCATCACAACTTCACATTTTGTTTGATTTGAAATCTGCTCCTCCTCAGAATCTGAATCACCATGATCAAATATTGGCATGTTCTTAGTTTCTTGATCATCATTCACTGCCAACTGAATACCAGTAGCAACTTCATCATCATGATCTCCAGCATTACTAGGATCTGCTTCATTGTCATTTAAAGTTTCATCTTTTTCTTTTTCTTTCTCTTTCTCGGTTTTTACTACTTCCACGTTATTCATGTTCAATGAACCATCTTTATCAACATCTGTATCACTTTCAGACATATGATCCTCATCATTTCCAGTGAATTTCCTAGGCTTCAGGCATTGGCAACTGCTGCCCTGTACACCCCCTGCTCCACAGTCGCAAAAAATCCGACTTGATCGAGAATATACAACACGATGTCCTTGATGACAGACTTTTGCACAAACAGAACAACAACCTTTTGAATCGGTCAGATCACATGTATAACAGAAATACCAGTGCTGTTCCATAAAATTTCTCCCACTGAACGTAAACGTACAAACTTTAGAAACAAGGTTTTTTCACTGTTACTATCATGATCAACCTTACTGCTTGACATCTTCAATCACCTGAATCACGATCAAACAAACACAACGAGTTTAAACAATATCAAACAAATGAATCGGACGGGTACTCGAACGAGTGAGTCGACACAAGTCAACAGTGAAAATAATCGTGTGATAACGTTGTCCGTTCGGATGAGATTGCTATCTGGATGGAGATCCGTGCGGATGAGGATCCGTGTGACCAAGGTGATGCGTACGGGTGGTGATCCGTGTGACTAAGGTGATGCATACGGATGAAGTTGACTACTTTGACTTCAAGGCAAGATCACATGCAAGGGTTAATCAACTCAAGAATCACATGAACTTCTGACAAAATTCTATAGAATACACAAATCACATGCACACCTATTGCATTTATGAATCACATATATTGTTGATAATGGTGAGATGTGGTGACACGTATAGCTATGATGCGGATTGTTGTACGTACGGATGGGAATCCGGAAGATGTTATACGCACGAGTGATGATGTTATCCGCGCGTATGAGTTGTCCGTGTGTACGAGTTGTCCGTGCGTACGAGTTGTGCGTGCGTACGAGTTGTACGTGCGTGTGGCAAGTCAACAAGTCAACACGGATTGCAATCCGCGCGGGTGGGTGATACGCACGGATAGGTCAACAGAAGTCAACACGGATTGCTATCCGCGCGGGTGACAAAAGCTATACGTGCGGATGACAAAAGCTATCCGTGCGGGTGACGATTGGTCAAGAAAGTCAACTGTTTAAATGAAGTTAGTAGCTGACGTGATCACAAGAACAATCCACGTGCAATACTGAAATCACATGTCTCGGAATGATATCCAACAGGATCAGTCAACTAAAGTCAATGAATTTAATGAACTGCAAAAGTGATACTAAGACTTGAATTGTTATCCGCACGGGTAACAAGTCAACAATACTGCACTAACAAAGTGTCTGAGCATTGTGAAAACTGTGAGACTATGAAAAAGCAAAACAGTGAATTGATTCACAACTTGAACAGGATGAAAGAGTCATATGATGTCCTGAACAAAGCCATGAATCAATACAACGAGACGAGCAGTGAACAAACTATAGCAATGAAGACACTTAAAGGAGCATACATGAGACAGCTTGATAGTGTTGACTATTACACTGAGAAGTGTGCTGAGCTTGAATTGAAGTTAGAAACACAGAGAATTGAAACCGAGAGAGTAAATAGACTGTTAAAAAGTTACTCATGTTCTACTTTTGTGGTTGACAGGATTTACCCGATAGTGGAAGGATTGAAGACGTTTGAAGAAGAAAAGATTTCTGAAGAGAAGAAATCTGAAACAAAAGAAGATGATAAAGTGAAGACATCTGGTAAGAAACCAAGTGTTGTTTATAACAAATGTCCACCACCGGTTGAAAATGGATATTCTCCTCGAAATCCAAATTCAGAAAGAGTCAAAAAGCCAACAGACTTACAGTGGGAGTCTGAGTCTTCAGATAATTTGCCAGAAAACATTGATGTCACGTTTACATCATCTGACACTGATCATGAGTCCGAGTTAATAAAGAAAGTGGTCGATCAGGTGTTGGATAAGGATGAAACAGAGGAGTCCAAGTCAGAGTCAAAGTCTGAGTCCAACACGTCAAATTCAACAGTAAAAAAGGACAAACGGGTTTATAATAAAGAATTTTTGTTATCAAAATCTAATTTGAATGACGAATTAATCAAAGTGGTATATACTTTGAATGATCCAGACAAATTATATTTTGATGAAGATTTTCCAATAAGAGGTGTTAAAACTGAGATGATCAAAAAGGTTTTCAAACTAACAAAAATTAATGTTTCTGAAATAAAAGATTTAAATCTTTCGAAAAAACCTAAACAATACACCTCAAGAATTAAACAAAGGATAAACAAGAAAATGGGTTACAGTTATGGTTCGGATTTTCGAAAGAAATCAAACCATAATGGTAATTTCAAAAAGAACGGATTGGGTTTTATTCCACCGAAAAATTATAAAAATGAGAAAACTTATAAACCAAAAACTGTTTTTGTTTCAGGAACTTCATCAGAAGCAGAAAAAGAGCAAGTGTTCAGAAAGCAATCCAACAAAGAATTCCTTGCAAAGAAGCAAGAGGAAATGAAGAAAGGCGTTGCTCAAAAGAAAAAGGAGACGAGAACTTGTTTCAACTGTCATGAAGTTGGGCATATTGTCAGGAATTGTCCTAAGGCAATTCAATCTAAACAGGAAGTCTCTGAAAAACTCAAAAAGAAAGTGGTTGAGAAAAATGAACTACCAACCAAAAGATTTAAAGTTTTTGAAAACTCAACTTTTGAGGTTGGTGAATGTTCGAAAAGTGTTTGCAAAAGAAAGGAGAAACTTAATAACCAAAAGTGGGTTGTTAAGAATTCAAGTGATAGTTCTGGCGATGAATCTGATTCCACAAAATCAGAGGAGCCACAAGTTGTTATGAAAGAAGAGAAATCAGTACCGCCTTTGGATGATGCAAATTTTCCACCATTGCGGGCTGAGAATTTGAAATCTAAAATTGGCAAAGTTGAAATTTCAAATCAATTCTTTCCTATAAAGAAAGAATTAGATGTTGAAAAAATCTTTAACCCCACTGTTCAAAGCATTTTTTGAAAAATGATTGATGGGAAAGTAAAGGGGGTTAAAGAATTTTATGAGAAGAAATTAAAGAAACCAGATGGAGATGGTTCATCCCGGGTTAGTATCTGGGATAGAACTTATCATGACTAAAACTCTGGACTTGCCAGAGCTCCCAAGTTGGTAATCATGGAGCAGGAATCGGCATCATTCTTGGATATGTGTGTTTGAGTAAACCTACAAGTGGTAGAAAAGTGGGGTTTTACCTACTAGTGGTGAATCAAGGTCATTAAGTTGAACTTGATTTAACTTTCATATAAAGTATTTAAAAAACAAAGTGATGAAGTAATCCTCTAACCTACAAATGGTTTATGAAATCAACAAAACTTATTTTCCGGAAAAACCATTTTGATTAAAACAAACTTAAGTGTTTTGAAATCATAATGGGAAAATAGTTTGTTGTAAGGGGGAGTTCTGATTGTTTATGCAGAGTGGATGGCAAATTGAAGCAATTCACAACAGTTGTCATTTTATTGTACAATGTGTTTTCAAATTTTCTCAGAAAATCAAAATTGAAACATATTTTGATTTTAGGGGGAGTAAAAATTTTAGAAAATTTCGAAAAATTTGAAAAATCCCAAAACATGATAAAATCCAGAAAAAGCCAAAAACATCGAAAAATTCAAAAATTGAGTTTTGTTGTGAAAAAGAGGAAATGATAGTACATCAGTGGACTATCACAGCACGCTAAAGAATTGGAAAGTTAAAATGTGATAAACGATCTCACTGCGGATATGCCAGTAGGTTTTTATACATTCAGTAGGTTGTTTTCGAGATATAAACCTAAATTCAAATACTTACTTATTTCATGCGGAACATCTCTCGGATATATGGGTAACCCCTGAAATCTTGTTTGAAGGGCTTTCTATTTCTGACATACTAGGTCTTTGTGCGTGGTGATATCTGGGATATTATACCAGGACTTCTGATTTTGCGGGAGCAATAGCCTAGTCCTCGTATAATACTTTGAAAAAGCTTTAATCTTAAAGCCAGTCCTCAGTACAAAAAATGATGAAACATTGAAAAATGCTAATCATGTGCTATTGAAGAAAAGATCCCCAAACGGACACACCTAAAGACGAACCGTCATCTCTTTGTACGAATGAAAGTTCTATCCTGAGCTCTCACGGTCTCACATTTACCAGTTACAGATATTATTAGTGTACATTCACCTGTAAGACTGAATATAGAAGTCTGGATACGGGAGTATATTATGAGGTGGGACATGCGAATAAGTTTAAGTCACTAAAACACTAATCTCGTATCTCGAAACAGTTGAACTTTGTGTGAAAATTTAAGTGGATCAGTATACTGACAATCTAAGTGAATCGTTTAGAACTTAAAATGTTTAAAGCTTAACGATGTTAGTGATTTGTCTCATAAACTGATATGATCCTCTTACACAAACTCACAAAAATAGTGTCTGTAAATATTTCTTTACTGCATCCCATTAACTTCAAAAATCCAAAAAAAGATTTTAGTGTGTTTTAGCATAAAATTTTGAAAAATACAAAAAGATTTTCGACAACTGATAGTGGAGAGCTGATTTTCAAAATTCCAAGTGCTAAACATGATGAACTGGTTTGGGAGGGTTTGAAAAGAGATGTTATGCTTACAAGCGGTCATCAAAGGTTAAATAATTTTTAAATGATTCCTGCAAGGTGGTTTCTGAATTTGAAAAAAATTAATATTATCAAACTTATGTTTGTGGTAGAGATTGTGCAGGAATGAAGTTTGAGAAAAGCCAGGTTACGATCTTAGAACCTGTGAGAAGAGAATTCTAGACTGCGATCCCAGCTTATCGAAAGGGGGAGTCTGAAGACAGTCAAGAAGGAATGGTTAGAGCCAGTGTTTGATCCTGGAACCATGTCTATGCAAGATGCTGATGCTGAAACAGGATAAGAGCCGGGCTTAAGATTCTGGGAAGAAGAATCAAGAGATCTGATCAAGAGAATTAGAAAGATCAAGAGTCAGATCAACATCCAAGGGGAGAATAAAAGAAAAGAGAAAAAGATTGATTGAGGATGCTTACAATGGAGAATCTTTGGAGAGAGTGAGAAGACTGATAAAGACTGAATGTTTGGCAACCGAAGATTCGACACCGAAGACTTCGTCAACATCTGAGGGGGAGTCTGTTGGTGCATACGTCTGTCGACTTCGTCTTGTATCGAGTCTTGTATTGTATTAGATAGATCAGGGCATGGAAAACGAGAAATGGTTGGGTATTTTGCACGAAATGACATGAGAGTCATTTCGTACGAAATCATCTAGGTATTTCGCATGAAATAGTGATTTCGTGTGAAATTGGTTTCGTTTGAGTGGTTTCGTGCGAAATCACTATTTCGCATGAACTGTTTCATGCAAAATCAGCATGCCTATAAATACCTGATGTGCCTTGTCATTTGTAACGATTCTGATTCCGGTAGCGAAGCTCTACCGAAGTGTCTACAACATTGTAATCGATCTGATATTAATAGAAAGACAGTTTAAAGTGATTTCTCGTGCAATTCAACTGAAATAACACTGATACATCTGTTTCCGCCTTTTGTATTGGTGAAGATCTCTTATGAACGACTCGTTTGGGTCTGAAAACGATCCTACAAATGCTCACAGGGTAAAACGGCTTATGGAAATTGCGTAGCTATAAATTAGCAAATTGTTGAAGCAAGGTATTAAACGGGTCAATATGTTGACCCGAGCCAGGTACGCATAAATAGGTTTATAGTTAAGAGTGATTTTTTGGTCAAATAATTAGTGAGTCCCTTGTAGTAAATGAGGGACTAAAAGTTGACCAAAAAGCCCTTAATGGGCAAACCGAGTAAACGACCCTTAGAGGTTGTTTAGGAACATGTTTATTGATTATGAAACCCTTAGATACCTATAAAAGTTTTAGGCAAAAACATTCGTGGGTCGAATGCCTAAAAATGGGTCATTTGCGTAAAATGACTAGTCGAAGGGTAAAATTGGGATTTTGGGGTTCCTTACGTTTAATCCACCGCAAAAATAGTTGTGGTGGAAGACAGGTAGTTAACTAGTATGGAAATGCGAGGTGCGAAAGGAAAATAGCAAGTTTGAAGCTTAAATGCGTAAAAGTCCACTAAACGGGTCAAAATAAATTAAGAAGTTAAATGTGAATTAAGTGACTAGAAAAATACATATAAATCGGTGAATGTAAATGCGTACGCGAACCCCGTAATGGGAGTGAAAACACTAATGTTTGACTAGTCCGGGAAGGGTAGAAAGGACAAGACATATTTTTATCATATAAGTTATAGTGTGATGTTATAGCCAAACGGGTCGAATAATCATAAAAAGGGATTTATAAGCCTTAAGCTTATAAATCTGATTTTGATGCAAACAAAAATGACAAACGGGTCCGTAATTAAATTACGGACGTGTAGGAAAAAGAATCGTGTAAAACGGACATGTAGATCTAAAGTTATGTAAATTTTAAGTTTGAGTTTGGTAAAGTATTGTAGCTGGGCAAATGCTGCATCAAAAACCAAACAGTCTGTCGAAATCAAGGCGTCGCTGTCACACCCTGACTTTTGCAGAAGCGTGATTATTGGTGTGACTTTCTTAATACCATAACATTCAATCATAACAATGCTATATGATAAAACCATAAGATGTTCATCCATTAATTAAGTTTAGAAAATACCACAACATACTTGTCTGAAACATAGACACCAAATTTTAAGTTACAACCACGACATGTTTTAATGAGTTCACAAAGACTCGACAAAAGATTTTAAACAAACCCGAGCTTAGGACCATGTATCTCGTTCAGGAGTAAGATACATCTCCTAAACCCTAGAGACTTGGATGACATCTTTTATTTATGACGCAGCTTGAACATGCAAACACCTGCCAGATCCACTTAGTTCCCTGAAATACATGTAATTTGAAAACATCAACTACAGTTGAGCGAGTTCATGTGTTTGTATATGAATAAACCTTTAAATTATGCCTGAATGTATGTATGTCCCTGGTATGTAGCAATAAGCAAAAACAGATCACCAATGGTTTGCAAGGCCAATGGTATGTGTGAAATGGTGCAGGAAAACTCAAACCTAGCGGAATTTTGCCACGGCATTTATATGTGGACATAGTCACCACATGGGCCACCCTGGTCCTCATGGGTGTGGGCTCGCTACACCCAAATAGTTCTATCACTCATGTCCCTCGGTCCTACGACGAGGATTAATGGCCTTAAGTGTTGTACCCACCTTTCACATGATCAAGCAGTAACCCTCCTTAGCTAATCATACCATGTATAAAACGTTTGTAAACAATTGTAACAAGTATTTCACCCCCGAAGTTATAAAACTGAAAACAGTTAAAAGAAAAGGGGGACATGAACTCACAGTTTTGCGTCTTTTGTGCTCGAAACCCAAATCTCCTCAGCAAACACGACTCCCTACAATGTACTAGGGTCTATTAAACGAACGGGCCGTGCGTTGCCTTAGTATTTACGTTTTTGAGTTACGTTTCTTTTACGTCTTCAATATTATTCCAAGTAATAATTATTTTAACTTTAAAGTATATTTAATTTTGGAATAATTTGTTAAACAATATTTCTGTAACTATACTTCTCAAGTATTTATTTTCGTATTTCCTTCCCAAGGATGGGGGTATCTCATACATGTATATTTGCATTCTTGTATTTGTAATCCCAAAATAATATATTTTCAAGTCTCACTTTAGAAATATATTTAACTTATTTTGTCCAAAAATAATGTATTTCAAGAAAATATATATTTTTCCCAAAAATCATAGATTTTCCAAATATTCAAGAAAATATATTCTTACTTCCAAAAAATAATATATTTTTTCTTTGTCGAAAATACAAGATTACTTTTGTAATATTTACAAAAATCATATTTTCATTTCTTGTATCCAAAATAATATTTACCAAAAATTATATTTATAACGGTATTTTCCGGAATATTTTGTAAGTTATGTTCCTGCGTTCGGTTTCACAATATTAAGCGTGTAACCTTTATATGTATTGCTTGCGATTTTTGGTATTATTTTGGATTGTATATTCTTGGTATTTTGTTAAGTTATATTACTTTAAATCCTAAAATAATATAACTAATACACAAAGTATACAAATAATCACACACAATGTGTAAATATATATTCTAAATACATATTTATCCATTTTTATTTACAAAAACCAACCTCCAATACTTGTATTTTTGTAACAAAATCTATGGCAAAGTTTATATTGAAAACCATAGTTAAAACTCACTTGTAAATATTTGTTTAGAAAATGTTTTTCTAAGTGCTTGCATTTTTAGAAAATTTCGCCATAGTTTCCACTAAAAAATGGAGGTGTCCATGCTATTTAAGCATATCATTTTCTTTTCAAAAATCATCATAAGCAATCAACAATCAATCTACACTTACCATGTGCTAAAACAAAGCTATCTACATAATAATCATGAACTTGAGTTTTCATAAAAACTTGTAGTAACTTGGTAGTGTGTTTAGTAGACTTAGTTACCCTTTAAAGTGTGTTTATTTCTTTAAAAATCTCATTCTTAAAAGATTTAGGTGTTTACAACTTGTAAACATATTTTACAAAAACGTTTCTTTGTGAAATCTTCTTGTTTCTCAGGTGTTTCTACACTTGTTTTATCACTAAAAGGGTGTGTGTTTAAGTAAGAACCATGATCTTCTAAAAATCACATTTTGAACTTGGTTCTTTTGGAAAACCATTCATAAATCTTAGATCCATAAGATTACTAACTCACTTTGTTTATTATTTTTCAAGAAATCACTTTACTCTTCAAGTTCATGCTTATATATGAAGATGATCATCTTGTTTTGTCACATAATCATCCTCTCACATTCTAGATCATGTGTTTAATCACAATCTAGCAAGCTTGTTATGATGATCAACATCATAATCTCAAGAATATAACAATCGAGTATCATACATACACTAATCAACATTGTTTCATCAAGAGTTCATCATATGACAAACTTGTGTTAGAGTTTTATGAATATGTTCTTTAGTGTTCATCATGTTTATCAATGTATAACATCTTTTAACCAGCAAAATTAGAAGTAACAAAGGGTTACAAGGGCCTTACTACTAGCTCTATGGCTAGGGATGAACTCTTGAAGATGAAAGTGACAAAGATGATGGATAAAAGCAAGTGAGAAAGTTCCTTCCACTTCCGATGCCACCAATCTTCCTTATGCACCCTTGAACACCTTTGTATGAGTGTGGAATGGATGAATGAAGTTAGATGATGATGGTGGTGATTGTTGTTGTCTTCGGCCGAGAGGAGGGAGAGGGAGGAGGAGTGAGTTGTGTGAAGTTGGTGAATGAAGGTTAGAACTTTCAAGGTTTAACTTATAACCATGTTATTACATAATCCCTTGGATAATATGTCCTTAGAGTACAAGACATAATCTATTAAACAAATCAAATAAAATCCCACCAATTAGGCCATGTGGCCGATTACTAGCATGGGGGGGGGGGGGTCTAAGTGTAAATTCCAACCATTAAGTTAGATTATAGTTCAAATCCAAGTATAGTTGTAAGTGTTAGTTACTTAGATATTTTATATGAGGTGTTATGATGTTCGGGGATCATAACTAGCTCAGAAATAATAAAACAATGCTTCTAGTATAATTTTGGTGTTTCGGGAAATGTCCGGTTGTTCGGTTAGATGCCGGTTCGTTAAAGTGTCAAACTATTCCGTTTAGTGATCTTTAAGTACCCTTTTGTGACACTTTTAATTCACGACACTTAGGAAAGCATTCAGGTTTTGTCATATTTTTACATGTTACTAGCTTATTAAAATGCTGAATTTTGCTGAAATGTGCTGAATTCAGCACTTTAAGTGGGTTTTAGGCACTCTCCGGCACTTAAACTATCACCTAGTGAAGCAGTTTTGTGATCCTCACTTTCCTACACACTATACTAGTGTAGTACCTTGTCTCTGGCCTATACGGGGTCTCAAAACACTGTTTGTCTATGTACTGAACATCGTCAGCATTTTTCTGAGTTATCCGCTAACTGTGCTAACTGTGCTTTGTGCATCGTTTATGTCACTAAGAGTTTGTATGTAAAAATGATGTGACAGCATGAAATGTGATGCACATGTAAGTATGATATAGTAATCAGAAAGCAATCATTTGTAATTCAGCACAGTCATTAAGCACTAATCAATA
This sequence comes from Helianthus tuberosus, assembly GCA_030545235.1. Taxonomy (NCBI): domain Eukaryota; kingdom Viridiplantae; phylum Streptophyta; class Magnoliopsida; order Asterales; family Asteraceae; genus Helianthus; species Helianthus tuberosus. The sequence continues at coordinate 114,832,402 of CM060370.1, forward strand.
TTAATTAATTGTACGTATACCTGGATTTTTTACAGTTGTCACATTCTCCCCCTGTTAAGAAAATTTCGTCCCGAAATTTTAGGCTCTGCTACTAGCTACAGGGGAGTTGGGGAACAAATGTGGGTATTTCGCTTTCATGCGATCCTCACGCTCCCAAGTGAATTCTGAGCCGTGACGTGCATTCCAACGAACCTTGACGAGTTTAACACTACTCCTGCGCGTCTTGTTAATCTTCCAATCAGTAACCTCTACAGGTTCTTCAGTAAAGTGGAGTGTGTCGTCAATGTGGACTTCATCGGCAGGAATGACAACTGTTTCTTGAGTTGGACTCTTTTTCAGGTTTGATACGTGAAATGTATCATGAACGCCATTCAGTTATGCGGGTAGATCCAACTTGTAAGCTACAAGACCAATCCTTTCCAGGATTTTGAACGGTCCAATGTATCTTGGGTTCAACTTCCCACGCTTCCCAAAGCGTGCTACCCCCTTCCAGGGTGAAACCTTTAACAAAACCATATCTCCTACTTGAAACTCCAATGGTTTCCTTCTTTGGTTCGCATAGCTCTTTTGTCGATCACGAGCCGCCTTGATGCGCTCTCGGATCTGCATAATCTTATCAGTCGTCTCTTGAACCAATTCGGGACCAACAAGCTGTCTATCACCCGCATCTGCCCAACAAAACGGTGATCGACACTTGCCTCCATAGAGAGCTTCAAACGGTGCAGCTTGAATGCTTGCATGGTAACTATTGTTGTATGAGAATTCAACCAGAGGTAGATGGGTGTCCCAACTGCCACCCATATCCATTACACAAGCTCGCAACATGTCTTCTAGCGTTTGAGTCGTTCGTTCGCTCTGGCCATCTGTCTGCGGATGAAAAGCAGTACTCAGATTCAACTGAGAACCAAAGGCTTCTTAAAAGGATTGCCAAATCCTTGACACAAATCTTCCATCTCTATCATAGATAATAGAGAGAGGCACTCCATGTCGTGCAACTATCACTCTGAGGTACAGCTCAGCAAGTTTGCTTGTGTTATCTTTTTCCTTGATTGGCAAAAAGTGTGCAGATTTCGTCAGACGGTCTACGATTACCCAAATCGTATCATGACCTCTGGGTGTCTTGGGTAACTTCGTTATAAAATCCATTGAAATCTGCTCCCATTTCCACATGGGTATTTCCGGTTGTTGCAGAAGACCTGAAGGCTTCTGATATTCGGCCTTTACCTTGGCACAAGTCAAACATTTGCCAACATATGTTGCAACATTGCCTTTTAATCTCGGCCACCAATAGAAATCCTTTAAATCTTGGTACATCTTATCCGACCCTGGATGGATCGAGTACCTTGACTTGTGAGCTTCATCGAAAATAACGTCTCTAAGACCACCAAAGAGGGGTACCCAAATTCTTCCCATGAAACACAACGTTCCTTCCTCATTGGGTACTAACTGTTTCTCTATCCCGCTGAGATATTCATTCACAAGATTCTCCTTCTTGAGAGCTTCTCTCTGCGCAACACGAATGCGCAATGACAGGTCCGTCTGAATGATCATTTCCAAAGCCCTAACCCTTATGGGCTTGATCCTTCCTTTCCGACTCAAGGCGTCTGCTACCACATTTGCCTTCCCTGGGTGATACTTAATCTCACAATCATAATCGTTTAACATCTCCATCCATCGGCGCTGTCTCATGTTAAGCTCTTTCTGATCGAATATATGCTGCAGGCTCTTGTGATCAGTAAAGATCGTACAACGGGTACCATACAAATAATGTCGCCAAATCTTTAATGCAAACATCACCGCGCCTAATTCCAAATCACGCGTGGTGTAATTTTTCTCACGAACCTTCAATTGGCGCGAAGCATAAGCTATAACCTTCTGTCACTGCATCAGCACGCAGCCTAAACCTTGACGCGAGGCGTCGCAATATACCACGAAGTCATCAGTGCCTTCGGGTAGGGATAGGATGGGTGCATCGCAAAGCTTGTTCTTCAACAACCGAAAAGCTTCTTCTTGCTTATCTCCCCATTCATTCTTCTTGTCCTTTTGAGTGAGGGAGGTCAAAGGTTGAGCGATTTTCGAAAAATTCTCAATGAATCTGCGATAATACCCAGCCAAACCTAGGAACTGACGGATCTCGGTTGGCGTGTTCGGAGTCTCCCAATTCTTGATCGCCTCGATCTTTGTGGGATCCACATGAATTCCATCTTTGTTAACCACGTGACCAAGGAACTGAACTTCACGCAACCAGAACTCGCACTTCGAGAACTTTGCGTACAATTTCTCTTTCTTAAGCAGCTCTAGAATGGCTCTTAGATGCTGCTCGTGCTCTTCCTTTGTCTTTGAATAAATCAAAATATCATCGATAAACACAATCACAAATTTATCGAGATATGGCTTGCAGACTCTATTCATCAAATCCATAAACACTGCTGGCGCGTTTGTCAAACCAAACGGCATAACCAGGAACTCGTAATGTCCATATCGAGTTCTGAAGGCAGTCTTCGGAATACTCTCCTCTTGAATTCTCAACTTGTGATAACCTGATCGAAGATCGATCTTGGAGTAAAAACTCGAACCTTGTAGTTGATCGAACAGGTCATCAATCCTTGGCAAAGGATACCGATTCTTAATGGTCAACTTATTCAGCTCGCGGTAGTCGATGCACATGTGGAAAATACCATCCTTCTTCTTTACAAAAAACACTGGAGCTCCCCAAGGCGAGAAGCTTGGTCTGATAAATCCCTTGTCCAAAAGCTCCTGAAGTTGTGTCGACAACTCCTGCATTTCTGACGGCGCAAGTCGATAGGGTGCCTTAGCTACAGGCGCGACACCTGGAACTAAGTCAATGCGGAATTCGACTTGTCGCTGCAGCGGCAATCCTGGCAAGTCTTCGGGGAAGACTTAAGGATATTCCCTAACAACTGGGATATCTTCCAGTTTTGGCTCAATGGCTTCCTTGTCCACTACGTGTGCCAAGAAGGCAACACATCCTTTCTGCAAACACTTTCGAGCCTTCAAACAACTGATGATCCTTAGGGGCGCGTCGTGCTTCTCTCCATGCACTACAATTGTCTCCCCATTCGCCATCGGGATGCGAATGATCTTCTCATGACATACGATTTCTGCTCGGTTGCTTGACAACCAATCCATTCCAACTACAACGTCAAAGCTTCCCAACTCGACGGGCAAAAGATCGAGCGAAAACTCATGCTCTCCCAGTTCTATCACGCAACCTCTAATGACTTCATTTGCTTCCACTAGCTTTCCATTAGCTAGTTCTATCGAGTACGGAATATCTAGCTTACTAGCTACTAACCCAAGCATATTCTTAAATTCTTGGGATACAAAACTATAATCGGCACCAGTATCAAACAGTACAGATGCAAAGCGTTGATTGATAGGGAACGTACCAGTGACTACGTTCAGATCTTGGCGAGCTTCCCTAGCTCCGATGTTGAAAACCCTTCCTTGAGCTTGATTGAGCTTTGGGCATTCTCACTTGAAATGCCCCACATCTCCACAATTAAAACAACCTGGTCCCAGACCATTACCATTTTCGTTACCACCTTGATTGTTGTTTGCTCCACGGTTTCCACTGCCGGCTTGATTCCCAAAATTACCACAATTTCCATTACCGCCATTTCCTCCTTGAGGGCGGTTTCCGTACCCATTACCACCACCACGACCAATACCAGCACAACATGTCTCCTTCCAATGGCCAACCTTCCCACAAGATTCACATTCCCTAACTCTGCACTGGCCGGCATGATGGTACTGGCATACATCACATTTGGGCAGAGTGCCCATATATCCTTTCCCTTTGTTTTCAGCACCAGTCTTGACCTCTGCTGGTGGGTTTACTTCCTTCTTCTTGTTAGCACTGCTGGTGCCTTTCTTGAAGTTTGAGAACTTCCTTTTGTTCTCACCGGACGACTCAACGTGAGTCTCCTTCTTCTTCTGGTTAGAGATCGAGAACTTGTTCAACCTGATTGCTTCTTATGTTAATGCCACACTTAGATCAATCGCCTCAGTGATTGTGGCAGGCTTCGACGTTGTCACCATACTCATGATTTGGGGTGCCAATCCCCAAATAAAACGCTCAATGCGCTTGAATTCCGGATCAACCATATAAGGAACCACGCGAGACAAGTTGTGAGATCTCTGCACATATTCAGCAATCTTCGGACCATCCATCTTGAGGTTCCAGAACTCAGTTTCCAACTTTTGGATTTCGGCCCTCGAGCAGTACTTCTTTCGCATGAGTTCCTTCATTTCTTCCCATGACATGGCATAAGCAGCCTTGATGTATTGCAAAATACATCTTTATATCGTGTATAGTTTGTATGATTTATCGTTAATTATAGTTTCGTTTCATTTAGAATTGCATGCTATTGATCATATTCGCGTTTTCCAGGTCTCGATGCATAAAGTTGCTGAAAAGGGAGCAAAAACGAGCTGAAATGCTGAAACATTAAGGCCTGGAACAAGTAGAAAAGAGTTAGAATAAATCTTGGAAGTTTTGGGGATGTAAAGATGAGTTCTGGACACAACATTCTGTGAAAATATGTCCGTGGCGTCGCGCCACGGGAGAGTATGGAAGGCAGTCGCGTAGCGCCAGCATGTAAACAAGAAAAATCTGAATTTGGTGATGGTGGCATCGCCCCACCGTGTTTGTCTGTCCCCGTCGCGACGGGGTGATATTCTGAATATTATTTGTTTAATGCTAGGGTGTGGTATAAAATGCGGGTTTTATCTCCCGAAGATTGTTCGGGTTTTATCTCCCGATTTTCTTTAATTTCATGTTTCAATACTTTTCCAATGAATTCTTGTTTTGAACTTGATTTGTTTATTTTAGACAACATGTTTCTTGGCTAAAACCCTTGTTACTACCTAGGCAAGATGATAGTTTGATAAAAGTTTGGATTTTTAATGGTTATTAATGTTTGTTATGGATTGATCTTTGAAAGTAAAGTATTCTAGAATTTCTGATTTGGTGCGTGTGCGTATTTACTTTTGATTGTTGTTTACTTGCTGTTTCACATAAATTTTGGTGAATGTCTTTCACATAATAAATTTGTGTTGATTAATTGCATCCTTGCGGGTTCGGGTGATCTTTGGGTAAATCGGCCGATAGCCTTAGAAACAGTAATTAAAATACAATTAGAATTAAATATTCTGCTTAACTTGTCACTGAGAGGCTCGAGTTAATTATTAGGTCTCAGTGCAATATATAGCTAAGACAGGTTTTGAGAGAAGTCGGTTTTAGTTCCCTAATTGCATTTGTGTCTAATAAACCAAGTTAGAACCTAGAATTGCCTTAGATTATCGCGCTGAGAGGTAGATAGTCGAATTAGGGCACTTTTAGAGTCATTAGAGGACTGAGAGGAAGTCTAACAGTCGGTGTTTATAAAAGCCTTGTAGGGTTTCCTAGGTTTCTTCCTGAGAAGGGTCGGGAGGTCTTAGCTTGAAATACCTTAAGGTTTAGTATTTTACGATCCCCACTCCATACAACAATAATACCGTTGGAAATCCATTCCTAGTTAAACTGGATTCAAGTCTAGGTAGTCGCTAATCTCATCTGAATCAAACCTTATCTTTTGTTCGTGTCTTAGTCTAATTTTATTTTAATTTCAATTTTAGGATTTTAGTAAACCCCCCCCCCCTTAAAACACAACAATCGTTAAGTCGTGTCAGTGTCTAGTCTAAATAGAGTCGTTAACGTAATTAATTAGAGTCCTTGTGGGTTCGACATCCGGACTTACTTTTCTTTGCTAGAGTCGACCGATTCACTTGCCGGTTAGTAGTTTAGTCAAGTTAGAGAGTCTAGATTTTTATTACTTGAGTCTTAATTTAGGGTTATTTTAGTTTTTGGCGCCGTTGCCGGGGACTCTTGGCAATTGCGTTAACTACTTTGTTTGGATTTCAACTGATATCGTTACGTGCTTTTTGTGTGTTTGTGAGTCGTAGGAGTCCAATTAATTTTAGTGTCTTTTTCGTATTTTTAGAGTCTTTTGTCGGAGTCGTCTTACTTGTTTGTTCTTGTTTTTGCAGTTCATGCCCCACACGCGTTCGCAGGGACCAGTGAAGCCGCCAATCGACAAGTCTTCCTTCTCCACACCAAATTTTCAGGTTCGAAAATCTTCAACTTCATCTACAGCCCCTTCTGACTCTACACTTCAATCTAAACCACCGAGCTACGACTTCACCCCAAAGTCATCAGCCCACAACACCCCACCACCTTCCCGTCCAAATAGTTCACCACCAGTTCACCAAATGGCCCACAACCAAACCGTCCACCAACGTTCCACCGCGAGTTTTACCGCAAACTCACCCATCACCCTCCCTGAAATCACCAATGATAAGTCCTTGCAAATTCCTTCATACATCATGACCGCCATTAACAACTCTTGTCAGTTCCATGGTCGTGATGATGAGGATACGCCAATACATATCAACCGTCTCACCCGTCTGTGTAGCACCTTCGACATCGAAGGTGTTAATCTTGATGCCCGCTATCTCCAAGTCTTTCCCTTTTCGCTTGCTGGCCGTGCAGCCACATGGCTCGATTCGCAGCCAGCAGGTATTTACACTACTTGGGCTGGACTTAGGGATGCCTTCCTTGCTAAGTATTTCCCACCTGTGAAGGCCTCTCGCCTTCGAGATCAGATCCATTCCTTCATAATGGAGCCTGACGAACCATATCACTTAGGATGGGAGAGGTTTCAAACTTTACTCTCACGTTTTTCCCAACATGGGCTGTCGGATTGGGCTTTAGTAGAAAAATTTTACAATGGTCTTACCCCTGAGTGCAAGGCCCGATTCAACACATCTGCAGGAGGCCACCTAATGGGAAAGAAAACTGTGGTTGACTGCAATGATCTATTTGAGAGCTTCGCTCATGCTGATATAGATCATACTGCTACCAGCAGGAATTCCAATCATGTGATTACTTCCTTATCTTCTCGAGGAGTAAACCAAGTCGTTTCAGACTCAAAGGTAGTATCTCAACTTGACTATATCACCAAAGAGTTGCTAGAAATTAAGAAGAAGGTCGATAGGTGCGAAGTTTATAGAGGTGGACATGACACCGTAGATTGCCCAACCCTTACCCTAGAACAGGTCGAGTATATAGCAGGTCAAAATAGGGGTCCAACTAACCCGTTCAACAATAGTAACTCTAACTGGCGTGCTAACAATTATCGCTCTTCAGGTAACCCCCTGGTTTTCCATCAGGTCAATATCAAAGCAGGGGGCCAGGTTTCTATTCTAGTGGGGGGGGGGTCGGGTCAAACAGGTCAATTTGCTAGTTCAGGTTCAGGTGGGCAGTTTAGAGGTGATGGGTCAAACCAAGAGGTTCAACCTAGGAATGAGGGGTCAAATGGTAGTTTGTCTAGGATAGAGGAACTTCTTACCCAGCTAGTGGTTAAGGATCAAGCTACCCAACATACCTTAGAAGAACACGCTACTTTCCTAAAGAATAATCATTCGAATTTCTTAGACCTTCAAAGGCAAGTTGGGGATATTGCACGCCAGTTGCAAGAACGACCTCCAGGTTAATTTTCGGGCAACACAAAGCCCAACCCTTTGGGCACTTTGAAGGCAATTTCGACCCGTAGTGGTAGGACCTTAGGAGAGGTAGCGAGACCCGAGAGTGTTGAGATAGAAGATGAGGAGCCCGTAGATGAGGAGATTGAAATGGAGGCTCCCGGTAAAGTGCAACCTAGGTTAATCCCAGCAAGTACCGCACACACTGGGGGGCCTTCAAGTGAGAAGAGTGTAGAAAAGAGGCCCATTCAAGTTGTTCCATCACCCAATGTTGATATTTCCCGTGCTCCATTTCCTTCCCGTCTTAAAAACCAAACTTATTCCAAATAGTACGGGAAATTTTTAGAGATCTTTAAACAACTTAGGATCAACCTTCCTTTCATAGAAGCCCTTCAATCAATGCCGAAATATGCAAAATTTTTAAAAGATCTTCTAAAACGTAAGGATAGGTTAGAAGAGGTTTCTAACATCCCCCTTAGTGGACGGTGCTCCGCCGTAGTCTTGAACAAGGTCCCGGAAAAATTGACGGATCCGGGCCTTTCACCATCCCGTGCTTGTTTGGGAGTGATACCGAGTGTAGGGCCTTAGCCGATCTAGGAGTGAGTATAAACTTAATGCCATATTCCATGTACGAGAGGTTAGGTCTAGGAGAGTTATCCCCTACACGTATGTCTTTGTCTCTAGCTGATAGGTCAGTGAAGTATCCACATGGCATAATTGAAAACCTTCTAGTCAAAGTGGATAAATTCGTCTTTCTCGTAGACTTTGTTGTTCTTGATATGGAAGCCGACGAGAAGGTTCCTATCATTCTAGGACGCCCTTTTTTGTGTACCTCCAAGGCTATCATCAATGTCTTTGACGGAAAAATCACACTCCAAGTCGGTGAGGAGAGAGTTACTTTCGAGATAGCACGCTCCATGGAACATCCTAGTGGTTCTGATGATCTTAGTAGTCCTTGTCATTCGGTCTATTTTATAGAGTCTTTCTTATCTTGTGTCGACCATTGCTTTGACTATATTAGTGGAGCCGATTTAGTTGAGAGTAAGTTAGATGAGGTAGTTGAGAAGGTAGAGGAGACGGAATGTGAAAGTGAGGAGGTAGAAGAGAACGAGTGGGTCCCCAAAGTTATAGAATTGAGTGAGGTCAAAAGTGAGAGCGAGAGTACACCCATAGAGGAACCCGCCCCACTAGAACTTAAAGTTCTCCCGTCCCACTTAGAGTATGCGTTTTTAGGTAAGGGGTCCGAGTTTCCCGTCATTATTTCGTCTAAGTTAGAGGAGGGAGAGAAGGGTAGGTTGTTAGAGGTGTTGAGAGAGAATAGGGAAGCCATTGCATGGCGTCTTTCAGATATCAAGGGCATAAGCCCCGCCTATTGTACCCATCGGATACTCATGGAAGATGACTATAAACCGGTGGTGCAACCTCAACGGCGCCTAAATCCGAACATGCAAGAGGTTGTTAAGAAGGAAGTGCTTAAGTTGTTGGATGCCGGGGTGTATACCCTATTTCCGATTCACCATGGGTTAGCCCCACCCAAGTCATCCCAAAGAAGGGTGGGATGACGGTGATCTTGAATGAAAAGAACGAATTAATCCCTTCTCGCACCGTTACCGGTTGGCGTGTATGCATAGACTACCGAAAGTAAAATGACGCCACTCGGAAAGACCATTTCCCCTTGCCATTCATTGACCAAATGTTGGAGCGTCTAGCGGGTCAACAATTCTATTGTTTTCTCGATGGATTTTCGAGTTATTTACAGATCCCCATCGCACCGGAGGATCAAGATAAAATGATGTTCACATGCCCTTACGGCACTTATGCGTATCGCCGCATGCCTTTCGGGTTATGCAATGCTCCGGCTACATTCCAAAGATGCATGGTTGCTATATTCCAAGACATGCTTGAGACTTCTATGGAGGTTTTCATGGATGACTTCTCGGTTTATGGCACCACTTTCGACCAATGCCTTCTAAATCTTGATAGGATGCTTAAGAGATGCATGGAAACGAACCTTATGTTGAATTGGGAGAAGTGTCAATTTATGGTGACGGAGGGGATAGTCCTAGGTCATAAGGTGTCTAGAGAAGGAATAGAGGTGGATAGGGCCAAGATAGATACCATAAGTAGATTGCCTCCACCTACTAGTGTCAAGTTCGTTAGAAGCTTCTTAGGTCATGCGGGCTTTTATAGGCGTTTCATAAAGGATTTTTCCAAAATTACACGCCCCATGACCCGAATTTTAGAGAAAGATGTACCTTTCATCTTCGACGAAGAGTGTATCAAGGCTTTTGATTTCTTGAAAGAGAAACTTGTGAGTGCCCCTATCCTTGTTTCGCCCGATTGGAGCTTGCCTTTCGAGCTCATGTGCGACGTAAGCAATTTGTCGTAGGTGCGGTTTTAGGTCAAAGAGTCGATCAACACTTTCACCCAATCTACTACGCGAGCAAAACTTTAAATGATGCTCAAGAGAACTATACCACCACGGAAAAAGAGCTCTTAGCCGTAGTGTTTGCGTTTGATAAGTTTCGCTCATATCTCGTGCTTTCCAAAACCACCGTGTTCACCGACCATGCCGCTTTGCGATTTCTATTCCAAAAGAAAGACACGAAGCCACATCTCATTAGATGGATTCTTTTGCTCTCCGAGTTTGATATAGAAATTAAGGATAAAAAGGGAGCGGAAAACGTGGCCGCCGACCATTTGTCACGTTTAGAGGATCCTAAGAGAGAGGAAGTTCGTGAGGATTCCATAGGAGATACTTTTCCTCACGAAACCATAGACTTTGTTAGTGCCGAGGTAGAGGGTTTGCCATGGTTTTCGGACTTGGCAAATTATTTAGCGACCGGAGATCTTGTGAGGGGTATGTCATACCAACAAAGGAAAAAGCTTCTTATGGATGCTAAGAAGTACATTTGGGATGACCCGTACCTATTTAGGATAGGTGGAGATAGAGTGCTTAGGAGATGTGTTTCAAAGGAGGATGGGTTAGACATCCTTAGACATGTGCACGAGGGTTTAACGGGAGGCCATCACGGGCCAAATGTTACGGCACAAAAGGTTTTTTGATAGTGGCTTCTATTGGCCAACGGTATTTAAGGACGCCGTAGAGTTTGTTAGGACATGTGACCATTGCCAACGTACCAGCAACATCTCATCCAAGGATGAAATGCCCCAAAATCCCATCCAAGTTCTTGAAATCTTTGACGTTTGGGGTATTGATTTCATGGGACCTTTCCCTTCCTTGAGTGGGAATAGGTACATCCTCGTGGCCATTGACTATGTCTCAAAGTGGGTGGAAGCTCAAGCTTTGCCTACTAATGATGCCCGAGTGGTGGTGAGGTTCCTTAAAAAGTTATTCACACATTTTGGAGTTCCTAAAGCTATAATAAGTGACCGTGGTACGCATTTTTGCAATTCCGCCATGGAAAAGGCACTTGCTCGCTACGGTGTCACTCATCGTCTTTCCACCGCATACCACCCGCAAACTAGTGGTCAAGTAGAGAATGCTAACCGAGGGATGAAAAGAATCTTAGAGAAAACGGTAGGAAAACGTAGAAAGGATTGGTCGGAAAAGCTCGACGACGCTTTGTGGGCATTCCGCACCTCCTACAAAACACCGTTAGGAATGACACCCTTCATGATTGTGTATGGCAAAGCATGCCATCTTCCGGTAGAGTTAGAGCATAGAGCTTTGTGGGCTTTGAAAACCGTTAACCTTGACCTTACCGAAGCCGCAAGAAGGAGATTCTTCCAAATTCATGAGTTGGAAGCTTTGAGGGATGCAGCCTATGAACGATCTTGGAGTATCAAGGAAAAAACTAAGGCGTTGCATGATAGGAGGTTGCAAGGATTGAAAGAGTTTAAAGTAGGTGATAGGGTTCTCTTGTTCAATTCAAGGTTGAAATTGATAGCGGGGAAGTTGAAATCAAGGTGGAGCGGACCGTATGTGGTAAAGGAGGTGTTTCCATACGGTACCGTAGATTTATATGACGAAGTTGATAAAGGCGTGTGGAAAGTTAACGGTCATCGATTGAAACATTACTTGGGAGGTCCCATTGATATTACCGAAGAGGAAGAAATTCCTCTAGAGGACCCACCCACCTTCACCGAGCAGTGAGTTGCAAAAGCTTCGTTTGTAGAGTATGTACCGTTTGTAAATTTCATTATTTTTTCGTGTTTCTCGTAGTTTTTCGTGTTTGAGAAAATTTGCAGGAAACGTACTATTGAAGAGTTGAAAATGCGAAGAAAAAGTCATTCCAGGTAAGTCCCATGCTTAGAAAAAAATTTGGGATGGTTTGGGGAAGGTTGGGTAAGAGTTAGAAAAATTTTCTAAGGCAAAAACTTGGAAAAATCACAAAACCTTCTGTTAAAAAGTGATGCTCGCGTCGCGCCACCACCAAACGCGTTACCTGGTCGCGCAGCGCCACCATGGGGGTCCCTAAAATCAATATTTGAGCCTTTTGAATAGTTTGAACCCCCAATTAATGACCTCTTCCACTGAACCCAGCCGTGGCATTACGCCACGGCCCACCCTACATCTCGTCGGGCGACGCGGCCATGTAAAAAAAAATATTAAAACTCTTCATTCCTACCAGATACCCCACTCGGCCCAAAATCTTTCCCTTTTACTCTCCACCGCCGACTACTCCCCCATCCACCTCAAACCTTCATCCACACCATAAACCATCAAATCTCTACCGTTTTTCACCGACCGCCCACCGCTGTGCTCGGATTTCACCCCCGAACAAAACCCCTAGAACATATTTCATCATTAACCGGCTGAAACCTTCCGATTTGGGGCTCACCTTTTGGACGAAAATTTCATATTTTTCTCGCAAAACTCATCTATTCAGGTACGTTTCTTGTTTATTTTCTTACATGTTTGCTGATTGAAGATTGATGGTGAGTTCCTTGTGTTGGTTTATGTTATGTCCCTTTGTGTCGAGTCATGATTTGAGTTGGTTTCTTGTTCAGTAGTGTCTAGCTAATGATGTGTTGTGTTCGTTGGGTTGAATTGTTGTGAGTCCGTTACTTGTGTCGGATCATTGGAGTTAGTTTAATCAAGTGTCTTTTGTCAGGTCCATAAGTTTTTAGTCTTCTAAGTTCAGGTCTGATGTGAGTCTTTGTTAGAGTCAGTTTTGAAGAGTTGTGTGGGTCGGTTTGTCGAGTCAGTTTCAACCACTTGTTGAGCCTGCCTTGGTTGAGATGTTTTCATGGTCGGTTATGTAGGGTTAGAATCGAGTTAGTGTCTGGTTGGTTCAGTCAACTTAGTGACTTAGGTGCTTAAGTCCGAATGTCGAGTGTTAAGTCATTTGGGTCATTTCAAGTTAGTGTCAGGTCAGCTTTGAGTCTTGTGCCCTCGAGTCTTTTGTTTCTCTTGTGCTAGGGTATGTGAGTTTAAGTACGTCGAATCCACGATTAATGCATTTGCTCGTATGGTAAAGGTTGCGGATGGGTTCGGTTTGGGATTTAGTAGACAAATATGACTTTATTTGCATCTAGTACATAGGCTTTGGGTAGTGTCGGTTTGGGATAGCGAATGCATTTGATTGTGAATTGGTTTGGTATGGTACATTGACAAGAGAAGCTCTGATTTTGCGCATTGAAGCTACATTTTTGCATTCGAAAGAAACTTCCTTTCATTAGGCGGAATCTTTCGACGCTAAAATTTATTTTCACAACAACTAAAAGGTAACTACATTTCAAGCGCGAATTGGACTTCAATGTCCTTGTTCGGCACTTTGGCTCTTAATTGGGATAATTAAAAGTGTCGATGGGGGGTAGTGTACATTGAGTCTAGTTTAGTGTTTTCGCGTCGTCTTTTTGTCGTTTAGCATAGGTTTAGTCTGATTTAGTATTGTTTGGGTTTACTTGCACGTACAAGTGGTTTAAGCTCGCCCGTACTCAATCTCCATTCGGGCGAGTTTAACTACCACTTAGCAATTGTAAAAAGTAACCCGTTTGTGTTAGAATTAGCCGCAAATGAAATGCTATACGGCTATTCTTTATTTTTTTGAAAAATTATAAAAAAATCCAAAAAAAATATAAAAAAATTTAAAAAAATTCAAAAAAATTATAAAACTTAAAAATACCAAAAATAGTTTGTTATTACTGACTGTCTGCTTGTTTTGTCTTGAAATTTATTTGTTTTGCAGGCATGGCTAGTAGTTCTCGCCGAGGAAAAGGTAGAAAGACAGGAGCGGGTCAGTCGGCACCGCAGCAGGATCCGGTTCCTCAAAAAACACCGATTATTCAAATAGCGGACGATGATCCGAAATTGAGAAAAATCAAATATGAGTCGTTGTTTAACTTTATTCCGGATCAGAAAATGCATAGAGCTGACCGCCTGATTTTGAAATTTGAACCGATGACAGCAGAATGGAATAAATATGATAAGCTGAATGACACTGAGCTACTTCAGCATCGGGTTATCGATTGGGTCCTAAGTTATCTGATGCGTTGGAGTGCACACAGCCTCAGTATGAGGAGTTAGTACTGGAGTTTCATAGTATATGGTTACATAAGGAAGGGAAGTTCGAGCAGGACACATCGGTGTCGTTTAGTCTGGGTAGGCAGGTATATGAGATGAACATGGCGCGTTTTGCAATAGTTTCGGGGTTGTATACCGAAGAGGAGGTGAAGAGGCCGGAGTTTGTTACTTGCTTGAGGGGTGCTTATACGAAGCCTAGGGATTATAGTGTCGGTGCGACTGAGTTGAGAGAGTTTTGGAGTACGATTTTGGATCATCCGTTTGCGACTACGAACCTGATCACGTTGGTTCGTAATCCAGTGTATAGGTATGTGCTGAAAATCTTGTCTACTACACTTGTGGGTCGGAAGTCGGGGGAGAACAAAGCGAACTGGATCGAGCTGTTTATTTTGATGTGTAGAGTGCAGAATAGGGAGATGAATCTGGCTACGCTCTTAGCAGATTCCTTTAGTAGAGGTCGAAGAGGAGGTATTCGAGCTGGGTTGGATATAGGCCCCTACATTACTAGGATTGCAACAAATTTGGGGGTGTTTGACAAATATCTTCCCGAGTTTTTACATGAGGGGCCCAAGACTGTGAATTTTGGGTTGAAAGAGCTACAGCAGGCAGGCATCGTGTCATGGCAGGAACCCTACGGCTGGGAGCTGATCAGACAGGGTCCATAGGTTCAGCCGCCACAGGGACATCCAGCTGAGGATGTCATGATTCAGATTGAGCCCACACATAGGCAGCGACCACCTCAGCGACATGAGCTGCCATCACGTCAGTACTCGAGGAGGCAGCCTCCACCTGAGCCGCTTACTTTGGAGTCACTCTCTGGCTATGTGGAGTAGAGATTTGACAGGTTGGAGCATTTGATAGAGGCACTCAGGCTGGGTCAGGAGAGGCAGGATGATGCTCTCCATTATATGATGTCCACTCACAGCATGAGGATTCCAGATTACTTCCAGCCTAGGCAGGAGGAGGGCCAGGCTGGTGCTGGTATACAAGTTGATCCGGAGCCTCCGTTTCAGGTATTTGGGGAGAGCAGTGGTGCAGGTGGTCGGCAGGAGAGCAGTCATGAGTCCGATAGTGGATGATGAGGAGTAGTGTGGGGATTGCACGAGGATGCAGGAGCAGCAGCTGATATTATATCTTTTGTTGATTATTTTTCTTTTATGCTATTTTTTATCCTCATACTTTTGGTCTGTACTGATATTTATACATGTTAAACAGGTTGGTTAGGGTGGCTGGGTTGGTTGATGTGATGAAACTGATGAACTACTGATGATTTTGGTATATATATGATGATATATTTTGGTAGTTTGTTTAATGATTGATAGGTCGATTTTGTTAGCCGCTTTCGTTCGCGTGTCCAAGGTTAGAGTTGTTTGCTGAGCGTGTTTCGAATAGGAGGGCTTATGTGGAAATGACTGGCACTTTGACAGTCTCACATATCAGCTAAGTCGTTTCCCTTTTTGTTGTTGTATTTTATTTATTTCGTCGTTAGTCTTTATTTTTTTAGTTCGTTAGTAGTCTAGTATTTGTTCAGGTAGTTGAGTCGTATTTCCATTCTTGAATTAGGGACAATGCAATCTTTAAGTGTGGGGATGGGATACATGTAAATAATCGAGTCTTATATTGAAAAAAAAAATGAAAATCCAAAAAAATCGAAAAATCAGAAAAATGTCCTTCGATATGAGAAGTTTGCATATTTAAAACGGAAAATGATAGAAAAGGTGAATTTTTGCTTGGGTTAAATAATAATAATAATAATATGAGATTATAATAAATCGAGCTTGCGTCTAGTTAGGGATATGTGGATATCCCCGTCGCGGGATGTGACGGGGTGATATTCCGAATTTTATTTGTTTAATGCTAGGGTTTGGTATAAAATGCAAGTTAATCATCATTATCAAAGACTGACGAACCAAAGAACCCTAAGGCGAATTTCAGAGTTATTTTCGAGGTTTTCGAAGTGCTTTAGCTTGCGGGAATCATACGGTTGAAGCTTGGAGCATGGAAACGAAGATTGTTCGGGTTTTATCTCCCGGATTTCTTTAATTTCGGGTTTCAATACTTTTCCAATGAATTCTTGTTTTGAACTTGATTTGTTTATTTTAGACAACATGTTTCTTGGCTAAAACCCTTGTTACTACCTAGGCAAGATGATAGTTTGACAAGAGTTTGGATTTTTAACGGTTATTAATGTTTGTTATGGATTGATCTTTGAAAGTAAAGTATTCTAGAATTTCTGATTTGGTGCGTGTGCGTATTTACTTTTGATTGTTGATTACTTGCTGTTTCACATAAATTTTGGTGAATGTCTTTCATATAATAAATTTGTGTTGATTAATTGCATCCTTGCGGGTTCGGGTGATCTTTGGGTAAATCGGCCGATAGCCTTAGAAACAGTAATTAAAATACAATTAGAATTAAATATTCTTCTTAACTTGTCGCTGAGAGGCTCGAGTTAATTATTAGGTCTAAGTGCAATATATAGCTAAGACAGGTTTTGAGAGAAGTCGGTTTTAGTTCCTTAATTGCATTTGTGTCTAATAAACCAAGTTAGAACCTAGAATTGCCTTAGATTATCGCGCTGAGAGGTAGATAGTCGAATTAGGGCACTTTTAGAGTCGTTAGAGGACTGAGAGGAAGTCTAACAGTCGGTGTTTATAACAGCCTTGTAGGGTTTCCTAGGTTTCTTCCTGAGAAGGGTCGGGAGGTTTTAGCTTGAAATACCTTAAGGTTTAGTATTTTACGATCCCGACTCCATACAACAATAATACCATTGGAAATCCATTCCTAGTTAAACTGGATTTAAGTCTAGGTAGTCGTTAATCTCATCTGAATCAAACCTTATCTTTTGTACATGTCTTAGTCTAATTTTATTTTAATTTCAATTTTAGGATTTTAGTAAACCCCCCCCCCCCCTTAAAACACAACAATCGTTAAGTCGTGTCAGTGTCTAGTCTAAATAGAGTCGTTAACGTAATTAATTAGAGTCCTTGTGGGTTCGACATCCAGACTTACTTTTCTTTGCTAGAGTCGACCGGTTCACTTGCCGGTGAGTAGTTTAGTCAAGTTAGAGAGTCTAGATTTTTATTACTTGAGTCTTAATTTAGGGTTATTTTAGTTTATTTAGTTGAACTACTTTTTCCACATCAAGCCTCTTCTCCCAAGGTCTGGACTTGGAGATTCCACCAGGATAACGCTCCGTCTAGAAAGAGTACCGAGATGTAGGTGACCTGGTGTTTCGGAGCACATTTGCTCATTCTTATCACAGAATCAGTCTTCTCCGTCCATCTGACAAAAGCTACAGCACTCCCGGTGCCGTCGAAATTCAGAGGCTTACAGTCTAGGAACTGCTTATAGGTAGAGCATGTACAAGCAACATCATTCACAGCAAGCATTAGCGAACGCACATGGAATATCCAAATGTAACGTAATGTGTCTTTAGAGACTTAAACATTACCATGAGGTGGGTTGTTTCCTGATGTACCCCTGCTATGTTCCGAGCGTAGGGCCTCGTGTTGTGCTATCGCTTGTGAAATCCATTCCTGTAACTCAGCCTCTGTAGTGGGCAATCGAGTTTCTCTTCATGGAGGCATCTTCTATAAGAAGATCGCATCGGTCAGGTCATAATAAGTATAGTAAGTACATGGCATGCATACGTAATATCATTTGTCAACGTAAGTAATCTCTCAACCATAACACAAACAAGTAATTCAACAATGTATGTAATGAGAATGTTGCGATTGAGCTTTCATATATCAATGACCACAAATACAGTTTTACAAGTTCTACAATGTACCATACAACAAAAGGGACTATAGGGTCACATCACCCTTGTCCAAATCATCTAACAAACTATAATAGTCATCAGTCAAAAGTCACAAAGTGGTCTTCAAAAAGGCTGTGCAATCTGGGGTCAACAGCTACACTTTCACCAAAAGTATGCTACCTGCATAAAACCAAAAACTGCTATGCTGATGGTGGAGGAGGAGGTGGAGGAACGAAAAGCAAACTACGCACATGCGCTAACTCCTCCTCAAGAGCATGAACGGTACGCAACAGGTAACTAATCTACTGCTCCATAGTAAGAAAATGAATGTCAAAATCTGGGTATGGCATGAGAGGAGGAAGTGGAGTCGCAAACGGTGACTGACAAGGACAAGGTGGAGGACGTGGAATCCTCTCTAACTCCATGACTCTACGGCACAACAACTCCTGCTGGAGCTGTAACGATAAAAGCAGATCATCCCTCATGTACCCAGTGTAATGTGAAGGATGGTATGGATCAGACACAGGCATCGTGTTGGGCGAAAACCAAATCAGTGGCTTGCCCGATGGTGCAGAAGCAGAAGGAGCAGCATGTGAAAACTGTGGCACAAAGGGAAAAGCTGCTGACACAGGAGGAGCATGGCCAGACGGCTGGCTCGACGGTCCTTCCCCTGGACAGGGTGGAGGGATATCCTGCAAGAACGTGATCGGCAGATCAGTGCGGTGTGTCAGACACATGTGGGTGAAACGGGGCGATATCATCGGGTGCATGGGTAGGTGCAGGTGGGGGAGTGATAGGTCTAACAAAAGGAGGCAAGTCATCATCGTCCTCTATCCACCCATTGTGGGTGAATGCATATCTGGGGTCAATCTGGTCTGCAAAAGGAGCATGGTCAACAGGTGCAGGGATCGGGTCAGGTAAAGGTGGTGCGACAACTTGTATATCAACAGGTACAGGGTCATGCTCAGGCAGAGGATCATGAGCAGGTATAGGCTCGGGTGCAATCATAGGCTCAGGGTCGGCTGGTGCTAACTCAGGATCAGCGGGTATCGGCTCGAGATCAGTGGGTACATCAAAAAGCTGATCATCAGGGACTAAATTGACCTCATGCTCAGGATCCATGTCAGGATCAAACTCATTATCAAACTCAAAGTCCTGAACGGGTGCGGTAAACATAGCGGTGTCGGAATCAGAATCCGTGGGATAACGTTGTAATCCCAGTGCGTGCAAAGTAGTAGACGACACAGACTCGAATGAATCAGGACCAGAATGGTCAGACAAAATCTCGATGATTGGGATCTCAATAGGCGAAACGGCAATGACGTCATCGACTGGAGCTCCATCATCCTGGGCACCCTCAGGGGGACCCTCAATAAAAAGATCGATGTCATCGTCAGACATAGCATCAAGAGGCAGATCCTTGAGAGGAAATGCAGCAAGAGGAAGAGGAGCGGGGATCAGAACACGAAGTAGATCCTCGCCAGGAAAACCATCAGCTAGCGGTATAATGTCGCCCAGGTCAGGTAAAGCAAATGGCTAAAAATCATCATCATCGCTACTCTCAGTGTCAGATGTGAAAACTCAGGGTCTGGTACAATCTCGTCATCCGAAACTATGGCCATAGGGTCTATAGTATCTGACAGCTCACTCTCAGATGAGGACATGGTGTCTGTAACAAACAATCACAACATATGCACATATATCAACAATCATCAAATAAGCATGTAAACAGTAACAATGTAAGCATGTATTCATCCTAGTCTTCCCAGACTATTCCACCCAGCATCTCAGACTGAACTACCTAGCCTCTCAGACTAAAACCTCCCTAGTTTCTCAAACTGACTACCCAGTCTCTCAGACTAAACTTCCCCAGTCTCTTAGACTAAACTTCCCAAGTCTCTTAGACTAAACTTCCCCAGTCTCTTAGACTGAACCATAACCATAACCTTGAAATGTGTTTTGTGCCCTTTGTTTATAAAAATGTTTGTTCCCTGGATCTGGACGTTTTGTGTATGCAATGTAAACATGTTTGAAAACATTTTCGTGAGAGCCCTAATGATCGTAGTCTAGACTCGAGAAAGAATCCTAGTTCGCTACGATTAATGCTCTGATACCAAGCTGTCACACCCCGACTTTTGCGGAAGCGTGATTATTGGTGTGACTTTCTTAATACCATAGCATTCAATCATAACAACACTATATGATAAAAACCATAAGATGTTCATCCATTAATTAAGTTTAGAAAATACCACAACATACTTGTCTGAAACATAGACACCAAATTTTAAGTTACAACCACGATATGTTTTAATGAGTTCACAAAGACTCGACAAAAGATTTTAAACAAACCCGAGCTTAGGACCATGTATCTCGTCCAGGAGTAAGATACATCTCTTAAACCCTAGAGACTTGCATGACATCTTTTATTTATGACGCAGCTTGAGCATGCAAACACCTGCCAGATCCACTTAGTTCCCTGAAATACATGTAATTTGAAAACATCAACAAAAGTTGAGCGAGTTCATGTGTTTGTATATGAATAAACCTTTAAAGTATGCCTGAATGTATGTATGTCCCTGGTATGTAGGAATAAGGAAAAACAGATCACCAATGGTTTGCAAGGCCAATGGTATGTGTGAAATGGTGCAAGAAAACTCAAACCTAGCGGAATTTTGCCACGACATTTGTATGTGGACATAGTCACCACATGGGCCACCCTGGTCGTCATGGGTGTGGGCTCGCTACACCCAAATAGATCTATCACTCATGTCCTTCGGTCCTACGACGAGGATTAATGGCCTTAAGTGTTGTACCCACCTTCACATGATCAGGCAGTAACCCTCCTTAGCTAATCATACCATGTATAAAATGTTTGTAAACAATTGTAACATGTATTTCACCCCCGAAGTTATAAAACTGAAAATAGTTAAAAGAAAAGGGGGACATGAACTCACAGTTTTGCGTCTTTTGTGCTCGTAACCCAAATCTCCTCAGCAAACACGACTCCCTAGAATGTACTAGGGTCTATTAGACGAACGGGTCGTGCCTTGCCTTAGTATTTTCGTTTTTGAGTTACGTTTTTTTTACGTCTCCAATATTATTCCAAGTTATAATTACTTGTTAAAATAATAATTATTTTAACTTTAAATTATATTTAATTTTGGAATAATTTGTTAAACAATATTTCTGTAACTATACTTCTCAAGTATTTATTTTCGTATTTCTTTCCCAAGGATGGGGGTATCTCATACATGTATATTTGCATTCTTGTATTTGTAATCCCAAAATAATATATTTTCAAGTCTCACTTTAGAAAATATATTTAACTTATTTTTTCCAAAAATAATGTATTTCAAGAAAATATATATTTTCCCAAAAATCATAGATTTTCCAAATATTCAGGAAAATATATTCTTACTTCCAAAAATAATATATATTCTCTTTGTTGAAAATACAAGATTACTTTTGAAATATTTACAAAAATCATATTTTCATTTCTTGTATCCAAAATAATATTTACCAAAAATTATATTTATAACGGTATTTTCCGGAATATTTTGTAAGTTACGTTCTTGGGTTCGGTTTCACAATATTAAGCGTGTAACCTTTATATGTATTCCTTGCGATTTTTGGTATTATTTTGGATTGTAAATTCTTGGTATTTTGTTAAGTTATATTACTTTAAATCCTAAAATAATATAAATAATATACAAAGTATACAAATAATCACACACAATGTGTAAATATATATTCTAAATACATATTTATCCATTTTTATTTATAAAAACCAACCTCCAATACTTGTATTTTTGTAACAAAATCTAGGGCAAAGTTTATATTGAAAACCATAGTTAAAACTCACTTGTAAATATTTGTTTAGAAAATTTCGCCATAGTTTCCACTAAAAATGGAGGTGTCCATGCTATTTAAGCATATCATTTTCTTTTCAAAAATCATCATAAGCAATCAACAATCAATCTACACTTACCATGTGCTAAAACAAAGCTATCTACATAATAATCATGAACTAGAGTTTTCATAAAAACTTGTAGTAACTTGGTAGTGTGTTTAGTAGACTTAGTTACCCTTTAAAGTGTGTTTATTTCTTTAAAAATCTTATTCATAAAAGATTTAGGTGTTTACAACTTGTAAAAATATTTTACAAAAACATTTCTTTGTGAAATCTTCTTGTTTCTCAAGTGTTTCTACACTTGTTTTATCACCAAAAAGGGTGTGTGTTTAAGTAAGAACCACGATCTTCTAAAAATCACATTTTGAACTTGGTTCTTTTGGAAAATCATTCATAAATCTTAGATCCATAAGATTACTAACTCATTTTGTTTATTATTTTTCAAGAAATCACTTTATTCTTCAAGTTCATGCTTATATATAAGGATGATCATCTTGTTTTGTCACATAATCATCCTCTCACTTGCTAGATCATGTGTTTAATCACAATCTAGCAAGCTCCTAATGATGATCAACATCATAATCTCAAGATTATAACAATCAAGTATCATACATACACTAATCAACATTGTTTCATCAAGAGTTCATCATATGACAAACTTGTTGTGACAACCCTCAAATTTACATGTAACCGTACAGTTTATTAATAATAATTAAAGTGCTTGACGACTGTGTGGAATTACTTAACTGCTTTCTGATATCTGTGTTACGCTTACGTGTGCTTGTTAACATACTAGTAGTATACAGAAAAGTCACTAAATAGTCCGTTATAATTTCCTAAGTGTTAAAAATTAAAAACGTTGCAAAAATATACATAAAAGACATTTTACGGATTAATTAAGCACTTTAACGGAACAGTATCCAACCGAACAACCGGACTTAACCCGGAGCATGAAAATATTGTCATTGACACTATTTTTCTTTTTCTGAGCTAGTTAGGGTACCCGAACACCCTAACACCCGTTAAAAAAAAAACATAACACACTAAATAACCTACATTAATCTCTAAACTAACTAATTATAACTTAACAATTTAGTTCAAACCAAACCATTACCCCTTTCCCCCCCCCCCCCCAACGATCGGTCACCACTAGGGGGACACCCCTTGTCCTTGTTGAATATTTTATTAACAATTGACAAATATCTTACCTACACTTTGCACAAAGGATAATTAGAATGTATGGTTATTAAATAGGAATATTGGTCCACCATTTCATTCACTAACCCACATAACAAAAATTGTCACATCTCTCCTCTTCCTCTCTTGATCGGCCGAGAGCCTTCACATCCATCCATCCACTCTCAATTTTCATCTTGTTATTTCCAAGTATACTAAGAGGTGAAGGATCACGCACAAGGAAGCCCGGTGCTTGCGGATTGCCAAGGACCTCTCTACGCCGCCTTTAACCACCCGTTTTTCGTCTAGTTTCTTCCCTAGCCACGAGCTAGTAGTAAGTGGCTCTAAACACCCTATTGTTCATATCTAAAGTGGTTAATATGAAATTTGTCGGATGAAAATTATAAACACTAAAGATCACAAACTAAAAGTCTTGTAAGAAGATGAACATGGTGGTTAATGAGCGAATATTAGTGTAAAACTCTTGGATCTTGTTTTGTTATAATTCTTGGTTGATTATCTGATGTGTTGCTGGTTAATATTGATGTTTGATGTTGTTACGATCACTAAACATGATTAACGGGATCAACCGAACACAAACTAGTAAGCTAGAGACTAAAAACAGAAATCTGTCCATACTTTACAGCCAACTTCAGTTGGCTGTAAACAGGCAATAACTTAACGAAAAATGTGTTTTCTGAAGCCTAGATTTATGTGTTATAAAATACGGTTCTAATGGCACTAGAATCGTAATTTTTGGACTTCGTTTACTATTTTTAAAGAACCGATTTGTAACAGCAGCTTAAGCTGAGTTTTTACAGCAATAAACGGGTGTTGTATTTTCTGTGATAACTTGTGTTCTGTGTAAAGTCGGATCATGAAATTTTTACTGTAAATGAAAACTGATGTATTTGTAATTACCCCACTGGAATTTTGTAAATCGGACTCTCGATGAATTTTTAATAAATTGTTCCATGGACTGTGGTCAGAAAAAGATAAATCTGAGTTCAGTCCGGGAAAATGAATTTTTATAAAATATTGGTAATGAACTGAACACCGATATTTTTATACAATAAAATATGGAATATTTTTGACATTCTGTAAAAATTTGAGAATTTTTGGAATAAGTTAACTATTTTATTAAAATGTCCGAAAACAGCCCAGTTTTGAATAATTATGCTGAAATGACATAAGCTGATATTTGAGTGTCTAAATGTCGAGTATGCTATCTGTGAACGATCTAACATGTTATAAGTGTTATGTGCATTATTGTATGTTTGTTTATGAGTGGGGAATGGATGGGAAACATACATGGGCATAAACAGTTAAAGTAATGTATGCTATGTGCTAGATACGTGTAGGAACTGTGTGCTCTGTTTGAAAATCACTAAATGACTAACTGGTAATCATATTAGGACGTGATTGACCGACCCTGACTGTTAGCTATATTGAGAATCTAACCGAGCAAACCAAGGTGAGTTCACACTTTCTAAGGCATGGGATTCCCGGTGGTTGGGAATGGGTTAAAGAAATTAAAACAGGATCTACATATTCTCCTTGGGTAGGATATGTACGGCCATCCTCCATAGGCAGGATGCCATTATTAATCCTACGAATTCTCCTGGTGCAGAATACGTACGTTCGTCCTCCTTGGGTAGGACAACAACCTTAAAACTAGCTAGACAAAACTCTATCATGAAGTCCCTCAAATTATATCGACTTAATCGCCGAGGCCAATGGCGAGCGGGTCATTAGTTAATAGCGCTATTAGGTTTAACAAACCACACACCGTGCCAGTCGGACGGGCGTGTACTAATGGACTATGGCAGATTGTCAGTGATGATAGACACTGATATAGGGCACAACTTATTTGCGTAGCATTCGATATCATACCGTCTAGTAGTTCCAACGGGGAAAGCCCCCACTGATTATGGATATGGTTTGGGTAATGAAAAAGGGAACTGGTTAAACATACTTTCAACTACGGGGTAACCTCCCCACGGCAATTAAGCCAACGAAAGTCAAACCACGTTTTTCAGAAACAACTTAAAACTAAACAACCAAACGTGAACTCACTCAACTTTGTTGTTGACTAGTTGTTACATGCCTTACAGGTCGCTAGATGGAGCTTGCACGAGGAAGGAGTCGTTGTGGTGTATGGATTGTTATGTTCCGTGTTTATTATATAAATCCTTTTGAACTTATTAAACTTACGTTTTATGCTTCCGCTGTTATCTTAAAATCGGTTACCTTCCTTAGGTCACCAATCGTATTGTGTTTGGTCT
This sequence comes from Helianthus tuberosus, assembly GCA_030545235.1. Lineage (NCBI taxonomy): Eukaryota > Viridiplantae > Streptophyta > Magnoliopsida > Asterales > Asteraceae > Helianthus > Helianthus tuberosus. The sequence goes on from CM060370.1 coordinate 114,857,571, forward strand.
TATTTACTTAATTGAGTTGTTCAATATGATTGGTGGCTCGATCCTGGTCATGTCACGCCTCCAAGCGGTGATACTCCGCATGGTGGATTTTGGGGGTGTGACAGATTGGTATCAGAGCCATTGGTTATAGTGAACTTGGATTTTAAAAGGGAAAAGTTTTTGATAAAACCAGACTATAACCTGTACAGTGCTCAACGATCCACAACGACGCTTCGCTCCACGTGCAAGACTCGACACCATAAGTGGCATGATTTATGTTATATTGTCGGTTAGATAGTTCTCATTGTGCATTAGATAATGTGATAATTGCTATTTGAACCTTGTGTGCTTACTCTCTAATATCGTCCCACACTTACGCACTTTCGCGACACTTTCCTCACTTACGTTGCTTTGTTATGAAGATCATGAGCTGACGCGGAGGACGTATCAACCTCACTCAAGCCCAGTTGATGGCTTTGATCAACGAACGAGTCGCTGAGGCACTCGCAGCTAACCCAGCAGGAGGTATAACCTGCTATACCAACTCACCTTAGGACGTTTAGATCCTACCTTCGCAAACCAACCCTCGTGCTTAATCTTGTCTTTTATTCTCGCGCAACAGGTCAACATGCTCAACCTCCTGTGTGCACGTTTAAAACGTTCATGGACTGCCGACCTACTACTTTCAGTGGTACAGAAGGAGCGGTGGGCCTTCTACACTGGTTTGCGAAGCTTGAGTCAATTTTCGAGATGTGCGAATGCCCCGAAGACCGGAGGGTGAAATATGCTACCGGTACACTTGAAGGAGCTGCGTTAACCTGGTGGAAGGCACAGGTTCAATTACTAGGGTTGGCAGTTGCTAATGCCACCCCCTGGAATGGTTTCAAGGAGCTGATCAAAGAGGAGTACTGCAGTCGGGATGACATCCACAAACTAGAGGTGGAATTTTTCAACCTGAAAATGACGGGGTCTGAGATTGAGGCATATACGAAAAGGTCAAATGAGTTGGCCATCTTGTGCCCTACCATGGTGGACCCTCCCATCAAACGAATTGAGCTGTATCTCAAGGGCCTTGTACCAGAGATCCACAGTCACGTGACTTCAGCCAACCTGGGTACCATACAGTAAATCATCAAGTTAGCCCATCGACTCACTGACCAGGCGGTGGAGCAAAACAGATTGCCCAAACGAATCAGTGCCATAGCCACTTCTGATGCACCTACCGACAACAAGCGAAAATGGGATGGGAACTCCAGCAAGGGTTCTGCTTTGGTTCAGTCTCAACAGTGAAAGACTGATGACTACCAGAGTCCTGGTCAGTAATCGTCAGGTAATCAAGGACAGGATGGGTACCTGGGGAACCACCCCAAATGCAACCGGTGCAACAAGCATCACATCGGGCAGTGCAACAAAGGTCGCTGTCAGAGATGTCAAAAGCTGGGTCATGAAGCTAAGGATTGCAGGAGCCTACGTCCTACGAATCAGAATCGCCAACAGCAACAAGCTCCACAGAACCACCAGCAGCAACAACAAGGCAATAAAGGATGCTTTCAGTGTGGCACTGAAGGCCATTTTAAGAGAAACTGCCCCCAACTGAACCAAAACCAGAACAATAACCAAAGAAACGGGAACCACAATGGAAACAACAACGGAGGCAACAATGGAGGTAACAATAATGGCAATGGCGCCCAAGGTCGGGTGTTCGTGATTGGTCAGGGAGAAGCAAAGAATGATCCCAACGTTGTGATGGGTAAGTTTCTTCTGGATGACTTCTTTGTTACTGTTTTATTCGATTCGGGTGCCGATACTAGTTATGTGTCCTTAAAAGTTAGCCAAATGCTTAAGCGCACTCCAACACTTCTGAACACCAAACACACGGTAGAACTAGCTAACGGTAAAAGTCTTGAAGCCACACACGTAGTTAAAGGTTGTAACCTCGTCTTAGCTGGTCAGACTTTCTCTATCGATCTTATTCCTATCACACTGGGTAGTTTCGACGTCGTTATTGGGATGGATTGGCTATCTCATCATCAAGCGGAGATTGTTTGCAAGGAGAAAATCATCCGCATTCCTCATTCTGGTGAAGAACCTCTCGTGATTCGTGGCGACAAAAGTGGTGCTGTCGAAGGCATCATCTCTTTCCTTAAGGACCAGAAGTGTTTGCGAAAGGGCCACACTGCCATTCTGGCACTCGTTACTGACTCATCAACGGAAGAGAAGAGAATTGAAGACATTCCTATTGTGCGCGATTTCCCTGAGGTATTTCCTGAGGAATTACCTGGTCTTCCGCCTCATCGCCAAGTTGAGTTTCAAATCGAGCTAGCTCCTGGAGCAGCGCCCGTAGCTCGAGCACCATATCGTCTAGCTCCTTCAGAACTCGAAGAACTGTCCACGCAACTACAAGAACTCTTGGAAAAGGGTTTCATACGTCCTAGCTCTTCGCCCTGGGGAGCTCCAGTCTTGTTTGTGAAAAAGAAAGATGGTACTTTCAGAATGTGTATCGACTACCGCGAACTTAACAAGGTGACTGTGAAGAATCGTTATCCTCTTCCACGTATTGATGACTTGTTCGACCAGTTGCAAGGGTCGAGCTATTACTCCAAGATTGATTTGAGATCGGGATACCATCAGTTGAGGGTCCGAGATGAGGACGTCTCCAAAACAGCATTCAGAACTCGTTATGGCCATTACGAGTTTCTGGTTATGCCATTCGGGCTGACGAATGCACCAGCGGTCTTCATGGATCTCATGAACCGAGTATGCAAACCTTACCTGGATAAGTTCGTTATTGTGTTCATCGACGATATCCTGATCTATTCTAAGAGTCAGGAGGAACACGAGCAGCATCCACGACTTATACTGGATCTTCTTCGAGCAGAGCAACTGTATGCTAAATTTTCGAAATGTGACTTCTGGCTTCGCGAAGTTCACTTTCTAGGCCACGTGGTAAACAAGGATGGAATTCATGTGGATCCATCTAAGGTTGAATCGATCAAGAACTGGCCTGCACCCCGAACACCAACAGAAATCCGCCAATTCTTAGGTTTTGTAGGATATTACAGAAGGTTTATCAAGGATTTCTCCAAGATTGCGCGACCTCTCACTTCACTGACTCAGAAGGGTGTCACCTACCGTTGGGCTGATGCACAGGAGTCCGCATTTCAACACCTAAAGGATAGACTTTGTAGCGCACCTATCCTCTCATTGCCGGAAGGCACAGATGATTTCGTGGTTTATTGCGACGCTTCCATCCAAGGACTTGGTTGCGTGTTGATGCAACGTGACAAGATCATTGCCTACGCATCACGCCAACTCAAGGTTCACGAAAGAAATTACACTACTCACGATCTGGAGCTGGGAGCAGTTGTTTTTGCGCTTAAGATATGGAGACATTACCTGTACGGTACCAAGTGCACCATTTACACCGATCACAGGAGTCTCGAGCATATCTTCAAGCAAAAGGAGTTAAACATGCGTCAACGCCGATGGGTCGAACTCTTGAACGATTATGAATGCGCTATCAACTACCATCCGGGCAAGGCCAATGTTGTGGCCGACGCCCTCAGTCGAAAGGATACTATACCTAAGCGTGTACGTGCGTTACAGCTTACCATCCAATCCAACCTTCCCGCTCAGATTCGAGACGCCCAGGTTGAAGCGTTGAAAGCAGAGAATATCAGGGCTGAATCCCTACGAGGATCGAGGAAACGGCTAGAACAAAAGGAAGATGGCGCCTACTATGTTAACGGACGCATCTGGGTTCCACTTTATGGAGACCTACGCGAGCTTGTGATGGATGAAGCACACAAGTCTCGTTATTCGGTACATCCTGGTTCGGATAAAATGTACCACGGCCTCAAGACTACGTATTGGTGGCCTGGCATGAAAGCCCACATAGCAACTTACTTCAGTAAGTGCTTAACTTGTGCGAGAGTCAAGACTGAATACCAGAAACCATCAGGCCTACTCCAACAACCAGAGATCCCGAAATGGAAATGCGAGCAAATTTCCATGGATTTCGTTACTGGCCTGCCTAGATCTCAACGCGGAAACGATACCATTTGGGTGATCATGGATCGACTGACCAAGTCTGCACATTTTCTGGCAATCAAGGAAACGGATAAGTTTTCTACCCTAGCAGACATCTATCTAAAGGAAGTAGTGTCAAGGCATGGAGTGCCAACCTCTATCATTTCTGATCGTGACGCGCGTTTTACTTCTGAATTGTGGCAAGCAATGCACAAGTCTTTTGGCTTACGATTAGATATGAGCACCGCTTATCACCCACAGACGGATGGGCAATCTGAACGCACCATCCAAACCCTTGAAGACATGCTTAGGGCATGTGTAATCGATTTTGGTAATGGCTGGGAAAAGCACCTCCCGCTAGTGGAGTTTTCGTATAACAACAGCTACCACACCAGCATTCAGGCCGCTCCATTCGAGGCATTGTACGGACGCAAATGCCGATCACCTCTCTGTTGGGCAGAAGTTGGTGACAGCCAAATCACTGGCCCAGAACTTGTGGTAGATACCACCGAGAGAATTGCTCAAATACGGCAGCGAATGGCGGCAGCTCGTGACCGTCAGAAAAGCTATGCTGATAAGGGAAGAAAACCACTCGAGCTCCAGGTTGGGGATCGAGTGCTACTCAAAGTCTCACCTTGGAAAGGTGTAGTCCGCTTTGGCAAGCGAGGCAAACTCAATCCGCGTTATGTCGGACCATTCGAAGTCACCGAGAAAATTGGCAAAGTCGCCTACAGGTTGAATCTACCTGAAGAACTCAGCGGAGTTCACAATGTTTTCCATGTGTCGAATCTGAAGAAGTGTCTGTCAGATGAGACCCTCATAGTTCCTCTCAAGGAACTCACAATCGACGACCAGCTGCGATTCGTTGAGGAACCAGTAGAGATTATGGATCGAGATGTTAAGATCCTCAAGCATACCAGGATACCTCTAGTCCGAGTTCGTTGGAATGCTCGTCGTGGCCCAGAGTATACCTGGGAATGAGAAGAACAAATGAAACTCAAGTATCCCCAACTGTTTAAGAAAAACGCAACCACTACTGAGGCTGAAGCTACTGCAGAATTTCGGGACGAAATTCCAAATCAACGGGGAGATGATGTGACACCCCAGGAAAATCAGGAAAACAATGCAACTTAACTAGCTTCCTCAGTAACCACGCGCTAAATTTCGGGACGAAATTCTCTTAACAGGGGGAGAATGTGACAACCCTCAAATTTACATGTAACCGTACAGTTTATTAATAATAATTAAAGTGCTTGACGACTGTGTGGAATTACTCAACTGCTTTCTGATATCTGTGTTACGCTTACGTGTGCTTGTTAACATACTAGTAGTATACAGAAAAGTCACTAAATAGTCCGTTATAATTTCCTAAGTGTTAAAAATTAAAAACGTTGCAAAAATATACATAAAAGACATTTTACGGATTAATTAAGCACTTTAACGGAACAGTATCCAACCGAACAACCGGACTTAACCCGGAGCATGAAAATATTGTCATTGACACTATTTTTCTTTTTCTAAGCTAGTTAGGGTACCCGAACACCCTAACACCCGTTAAAAAAACATAACACACTAAATAACCTACATTGATCTCTAAACTAACTAATTATAACTTAACAATTTAGTTCAAACCAAACCATTACCCCTTTCCCCCCCAACGATCGGTCACCACTAGGGGGACACCCCTTGTCCTTGTTGAATATTTTATTAACAATTGACAAATATCTTCCCTACACTTTGCACAAAGGATAATTAGAATGTATGGTTATTAAATAGGAATATTGGTCCACCATTTCATTCACTAACCCACATAACAAAAATTGTCACATCTCTCCTCTTCCTCTCTTGATCGGCCGAGAGCCTTCACATCCATCCATCCACTCTCAATTTTCATCTTGTTATTTCCAAGTATACTAAGAGGTGAAGGATCACGCACAAGGAAGTAGTAAGTGGCTCTAAACACCCTATTGTTCATATCTAAAGTGGTTAATATGAAATTTGTCGGATGAAAATTATAAACACTAAAGATCACAAACTAAAAGTCTTGTAAGAAGATGAACATGGTGGTTAATGAGCGAATATTAGTGTAAAACTCTTGGATCTTGTTTTGTTATAATTCTTGGTTGATTATCTGATGTGTTGCTGGTTAATATTGATGTTTGATGTTGTTACGATCACTAAACATGATTAACGGGATCAACCGAACACAAACTAGTAAGCTAGAGACTAAAAACAGAAATCTGTCCATACTTTACAGCCAACTTCAGTTGGCTGTAAACAGGCCATAACTTAACGAAAAATGTGTTTTCTAAAGCCTAGATTTATGTGTTATAAAATACGGTTCTAATGGCACCAGAATCGTAATTTTTGGACTTCGGTTACTATTTTTAAAGAACCGATTTGTAACAGCAGCTTAAGCTGAGTTTTTACAGCAATAAACGGGTGTTGTATTTTCTGTGATAACTTGTGTTCTATGTAAAGTCGGATCATGAAATTTTTACTGTAAATGACAACTGATGTATTTGTAATTACCCCACTGGAATTTTGTAAATCGGACTCTCGATGAATTTTTAATAAATTGTTCCGTGGACTGTGGTCAGAAAAAGATAAATCTGAGTTCAGTCCGGGAAAATGAATTTTTATAAAATATTGGTAATGAACTGAACCCCGATATTTTTATACAATAAAATATGGAATGTTTTTGACATTCTGTAAAGATTTGGGAATTTTTGGAATAAGTTAACTATTTTATTAAAATGTCCGAAAACAGCCCAGTTTTGAATAATTATGCTGAAATGACATAAGCTGATATTTGAGTGTCTAAATGTCGAGTATGCTATCTGTGAACGATCTAACATGTTATAAGTGTTATGTGCATTATTGTATATTTGTTTATAAGTGGGGAATGGATGGGAAACATACATGGGCATAAACAGTTAAAGTAATGTATGCTATGTGCTAGATACGTGTAGGAACTGTGTGCTCTGTTTGAAAATCACTAAATGACTAACTGGTAATCATATTAGGATGTGATTGACCGAACCTGACTGTTAGCTATATTGAGAATCTAACCGAGCAAACCCAGTTGACGGCTTTGATCAACGAACGAGTCGCTGAGGCACTCGCAGCTAACCCAGCAGGAGGTATAACCTGCTATACCAACTCACCTTAGGACGTTTAGATCCTACCTTCGCAAACCAACCCTCGTGCTTAATCTTGTCTTTTATTCTCGCGCAACAGGTCAACATGCTCAACCTCCTGTGTGCACGTTTAAAATGTTCATGGACTGCCGACCTACTACTTTCAGTGGTACAGAAGGAGCGGTGGGCCTTCTACACTGGTTCGAGAAGCTTGAGTCAGTTTTCGAGATGTGCGAATGCCCCGAAGACTGGAGGGTGAAATATGCTACCGGAACACTTGAAGGAGCTGCGTTAACCTGGTGGAAGACACATGTTCAATTACTAGGGCTGGCAGTTGCTAATGCCGCCCCCTGGAATGGTTTCAAGGAGCTGATCAAAGATGAGTACTGCAGTCGGGATGACATCCACAAACTAGAGGTGGAATTTTTCAACCTGAAAATGACGGGGTCTGAGATTGAGGCATATACGAAAAGGTCAAAATTAGAAGTAACAAAGGGTTTCAGGGGCCTTACTACTAGCTCTATGGCTAGGAATGAACTCTTGAAGATGAAAGTGACAAAGATGATGGATAAAAGCAAGTGAGAAAGGTCCTTCCACTTCCGATGCCACCAAGCTTCCTTATGCACCCTTGAACACCTTTGTATGAGTGTGGAATGGATGAATGAAGTTGGATGATGATGGTGGTGCTTGTTGTTGTCTTCGGCCGAGAGGAGGGAGAGGGAGGAGGAGTGAGTTGTGTGAAGTTGGTGAATGAAGGTTAGAACTCTAATGGTTTAACTTATAACCATGTTATTACATAATCCCTTGGATAATATGTCCTTAGAGTACAAGACATAATCTATTAAACAAATCAAATAAAATCCCACCAATTAGGCCATGTGGCCGATTACTAGCATGGGGGGGTCTAAGTGTAAATTCCAACCATTAAGTTAGATTATAGTTCAAATCCAAGTATAGTTGTAAGTGTTAGTTACTTAGATATTTTATATGAGGTGTTATGATGTTCGGGGATCATAACTAGCTCAGAAATAATAAAACAATGCTTCTAGTATAATTTTGGTGTTTCGGGTAATGTCCCGTTGTTCAGTTAGACGTCGGTTCGTTAAAGTGTCAAACTATTCCGTTTAGTGATCTTTAAGTACCCTTTTGTGACACTTTTAATTCCCGACACTTAGGAAAGCATTCAGGACCATTTTGTCATATTTTTACATGTTACTAGCTTAATAAAATGCTGAATTTTGCTGAAATGTGCTGAATTCAGCACTTTAAGTGGGTTTTAAGCACTTTCTGGCACTTAAACTATCACCTAGTGAAGCAGTTTTGTGATCCTCACTTTCCTACACACTATACTAGTGTAGTACCTTGTCTCTGGCCCATACGGGGTCTCAAAACACTGTTTGTCTATGTACTAAACATCGTCAGCATTTTTCTGAGTTATCCGCTAACTGTGCTTTGTGCATCGTTTATGTCACTAAGAGTTTGTATGTAAAAATGATGTGACAGCATGAAATGTGATGCACATGTAAGTATGATATAGTAATCAGAAAGCAATCATTTGTAATTCAGCACAGTCATTAAGCACTAATCAATATTAATTAATTGTACGGATACCTGGATTTTTGACAGTTGTCACAGTCGCGTCGCGCGACCAGGAACTGGGAAAGGAGTCGCGTAGCGCGACGAGCTTCGCGCCCTGCGAGGGCCGGGGGGCTAGCTGTCGCGCCCCACGAGGGACTCAAATGTTGGCAAAAACTGATTTTTGTTTGTGTGTTTGTCTTACGGACATGTTTTAATATGTTATGAACATAATTTAACTAAAATCATTTCATGTTTATGAAATGTAGGTGTAAGTTGGAATGCCGGATGATGATCAAGCTCAACGAAGAACCGAACACGATGCCGTTACAAGCTTTCACACATAGTTTCGTTGTTATTTTAATCGGCGAATTTTTATCAATCGTGATGTAACGTTTTAAAATGAAGAAAAGTTTTAATTTACCGTATTTTCAAAGTGTATGTATTCATAATTACACGTTTATTTTCGTAAGATTAAACGAAAACCGCTTAATAATAGCAAGGGTGTTACAAGTTGGTAATCAGAGCTCACGGTTAAAGAGTAAAGTGTGTTCGGTTCGAGGCTTGATTGCAAATCCAGTAAGTACATGTATATTAATGGTTTGGTATGAGTTAAAGTGTTATAAACAACACATAGAGTTATCGTGTAATACAAGTTACCCCAATCAAATCGGTAAAGAATCGATATAGTTAGCGAAATTACGCGCGTTGACGCGTATAGTAGAAAAGCCTTGTATTATGATATGGGCGATCATCAAAGTTGATATTACTAACTCTTGTAAATCTTTTAGTTGAAGGACACTCGCATCTGAAGATAGCGGGAGTCTAACAAATTGCGGATTTGACGGAGGAACGGTCCAAAGTATGACAAGTAGAACATGCTCACCAAGGACCCAAATCGTGTAATGATCGCGAATAAGTTAATAGCAAGGAGAGCCAGTTAGAGCAAGAATTACCAGGTGCACGCTTTAAATTATTGTATCAATAGTAATATGCAACAAATAAATAGAGATTGAAAGTGGCATATGTAAGATTGAAAACTTGGAAAAACCTGAATAGAACACCTATCCAGGATATTGGTTCCAAGAGAAATGAATAAAGGCGTTACTGACATGGGGCGTGATGTGAAAATTATAAAAAGGTCGTGTGTGTCGTGTGTTGATCGCTTACTCTGGCCAAGTAAGTAGTGAACACATGATACCATGAACTTTTTATGATGGACACATTTACGTCTGATGTAGTAAGGGCGGGGTGAATGGCCGAGTTTTCCTTGGTTCTCTTTTTTACTAGCTTCATTGTTTCTAAGAACCAGGTCTCCTGGCTTGAAGCGTTCATGCTTGACCCTTTTGTTGTAATAAGCTTCCATCGTTTGTTTGTACTTGGCTTCTTGAATTGCAGCTTGGTCTCGTGTTTCCTCGAGAAGTTGTAAGTTCAACATGGTCTCTTTCTTGTTTGCTTTGAGATCCATGTTGAGTGTTCTTTGAGTTACAACTCCTATTTCAGCTGGAACCACGACTTCGGATCCAAACACCAAGCTGTAAGGTGTTCTTTTGTGGCTTGTTTTTTCCGTTGTTCTTATAGCCCATAGAACGCTTGGCAATTCTTTGAGCCAATTGCTTTCATGTCTTCCCAATCGGGTTTGAATTCCTTCGACTATGCTTCGATTCATTCTTTCAACTTGGCCATTTGATTGTGGGTATGCAACTGAGCTGAAAACCTGAGCTATTCTGAATTCTTTGCACCAAACGCTAAAAGGCTTCTCAGCGAATTGCTTTCCATTATCGGTGACTATCACTCGCGGCAATCCATAGGGAACAAATTATGTTTTCCCAAACGAAGTCAATGACCTGTTTGCCTGTGATTTTTGCAAGTGGTTTAACCTCAGGCCATTTGGTGAAGTAGTCTATGGCCACTAATAAGAACTTCACTCCACCTTTGGCTGGTGGGAATGGGCCGACAATGTCCATTCCCCACTTATAAAATGGCCAAGCTGAAGATATCAGGACAAGGTCATGCTTGGGGCTCTTTGGGACCGGTGCATGAATTTGGCAAGAATCATATTTTCTCAGTTGTTCAACGGTGTCTCGGTGCATTGAAGGCCAAAAATACCCTAGGTTCATTAGTTTAGCAACCACCGTTCTTGCTCCAAAATGAGCTCTGCATATCCCTTCATGAACCTCTTTGACCAAGTACTGGCTTTGTTCGGGACCTACACATCTCAGCAAGGGTGCAAGGTAACCCTTTTTGTAGAGGATTTCACCTTGCAACACGTACTGTCTAGATTTGATTTTAACCCTTTCAGCCTCTATTTGATCAGCAGGTAACTCGCCGTTTTTAAGGAATTTTTTAATTGGAGTCATCCAATTGGGGCCTTCTTCGGTGATTACGTCTTGAACTTCCAATTCTTCAATTGATGGAGTTTTCAATACTTCTACCAATACCTTTTTGGTGAGGTGGGCAAAGGTGAGAGAAGCGAGCTTACTCAAGGCATCAGCTTTCTTGTTTTGAGACCTGGGAATTTGCTTGATGGTACATGTTTGGAATGTATTCATCAGCTCTTTAGATTTTTCTTTGTACCTCTTCATATTGGGCTCCTTTGCAACATAACTGTTGTTCACTTGGCTAACCTCAAACCGGCTATCAACACTTCGTATTTAACTTTGTTGTTGCTGGTCTGAAATTCAAATCGAAGAGCATACGTGAATTCTAACCCTTCAGGGTTGATTAAAATGAGCCCAGCCCCTGACCCTTCAATGCTTGAAGCCCCATCGGTAAAAAGCTTCCAGGCTTCAAGGTCAGAGGGTTCAGTGGCAGTCGTGTTAACTTCAGTGATTGTTTGCTTCGGGACTTCTACAATGAAATCAGCCAAGACTTGGGCTTTGATGGCTTTTCTTGGAACATAGGTGATGTTGTGTTCACCTAGTTCCACGGCCCATTTGGCTAATCGCCCTGAGTTTTTTGGTTTTTCAAGCACACTCTTAATGGGTTGGTCGGTGACCACTTGTATAGGGTGTGCTTGGAAATACCTTCGAAGCCTTCTAGCCATTTGTACTAGGGCTAAAGCAAGTTTTTCCAAAGGAGGATACTTGATCTCTGCCAGTTTTAGAGTTTTGCTGAAGAAATAAATGGGTACCTGAACTTTGTCTCGTTCGATGGTTAGAACCGCACTTATTGCTTCTTCAGCAACCGAAAGGTATACAGAGATCAACTCTGTTGTTTCTGGGGCTGCAATGTCTGGGAGTGAAGCTAGGTGTTGCTTCATCTGGTTGAAGGCTTCCTCAGCTTCTTTAGTCCACTTGAAATCTTTTTTGTCAGAGCACCCTTTGAGCATTTTGAAGAAAGGCAAAGATTTTTCAGCCAATTTTGAGGTAAAACGCTTTAAAGCTGCAAGCTTCTCGTTTAAGCTTTCTACCTCCTTTTTGCTTCGTGGTGGCTTGTTTCGAGAACAGCTTTGACTTTGTTTGGATTGGCCTTTATACTTTGTTTTCCCACAATGTGCCCCAGGAATTTACCTTCTTCAAACCCAAATGAACATTTCTCGGGGTTGAGTTTCATGTTGACCTTCCTTAGGTTCTTGAAGGTCTCTTTGATGTCATCAAGCATTTGATATTCCGTTTTCCTTTTGATTACTAAATCTTCGACATATGCTTCCATGTTTTTACCAATTTGACTAGCAAAATCCTTGTCAACTAGGCGTTGGTAGGTTGCACCCGCATTTTTAAGGCAAAAAGGCATCTTTTGGTAGCAAAAGATTCCTTTGTCCGTATGAAAGGTGGTTTTATCTTCATCTTCTTCTTTCATGAGAATTTGATGGTAACCCTTGTAAGCATCGAGGAAACACTTGAAAGGGTAACCAGTGAGGGAATCAACCTTAAGATCAATTTCTGGCAACTGGTAACAATATTTAGGACAAGCCTTGTTCAAGTCCTTGAAGTCGATGCACATTCTCCAAGAGTTATCGGGCTTTCGAACCATGACAGGATTTGTAAACCAGGACTGATACTTTACTTCTCGGAGAATTCCAGCTGATACAAGCTTTTCAACCTCTTGGCATGTAGCTAAGCTTCTTTTGGGTGCTAGACTTCGCTTCTTTTGGACGACAGGCTTGACATCGGGTGGTATTTTCAGCTCATGTTCAGCAATGCTATTGCTTCGAGTGATACTCGTCATATCTTCCAGACACCAAGCAAAGACATCGCTATAATGTACTAGCAGCTTTTCAAGATATGAGAGAGTTTCCTTTGAAAGGCTTGGATTAACCCTTACCCTTTGTTCAGGATACTTGGGGTTTATGATTAGCCCTTGCTTGTTTTCTTCACTTTTAGAACTTTCTCCTTCAACCATGTAAGCCTCTTGGGTAGGTTGAAGGGTTGCAATCTCTCTCTCGGTAGGGAACTTGACTGTGCCATGACCAACAGAAATAGCCATGTAGAATGCACACTGACCCGGCCTTCCTATGATGACATCATAGTTGGAAGGTATATTCATAACCACAAAAGTGAGAGGTTGGACTCTCTCCATTTTTCCTTCACTAAAACGGACATCAAGGGTTAGTTGCCCTAAAGGCTTGAGGGGTATGTCAGCAATACCTTTTATGGAGGTTTCGGAGGGTTAAAGCTTCGAACGTTCCTCATTGCTCAAACGGTTGAAGAACTTCTCAAACATAATTTCAGTGGCTGCACAAGTGTCAATGTATGCTCTGCTTGTCATTAATGTACCCACATTTGCTTCAACCACAAGGGGGTTTGAGAGTGGGTCCTTTTCTGTTGGAGGAAAGCAGACACACTGAAGTTCCCAAGCTTCCAACCGCTGCCGTTTGTGGGGAACCTTTCCATCAAAATCCACCATGTTAACTTCCTTGCCCTTTCCTTTGGCCATCTTGTCCCTTACCCCCTTCACTAAGTGGGAAAGCTCCCTGGACTTAACGGCCTCTTCAATCCTCTTTTTGAATTGAAAGCAATCATTAGTATGGTGGCCATTCTCTTCATGAAATTCACAAAATTGGGTGGAATTTTAATTCCTTTTGCTTTTAGGGAGAGGTCTGGGAGGTCAGAAGCTCTGTTTCACTTCCTCTGTAGCGAGAATCTCTTGAGGGGTATTGGTAAGGGGTGTGAAGTTCATGGCCTTCTCCCTGCTTGGAGGGTTCCGGCCTTCAGACCTTCATTGCTCTGAACCCCTTTGGCGTCTTTTATAAGAATGGAAGTTTCCCTTTTTTCTAACGGGACTGTTGCCTCACCAGCTAGATCTCCTTTTTCTTTGCTCTTTTATGTCTACAGCCACCTCTCCTCTGATGTGGGCTTCGGCCCTTTCGAGAGCTTCTTCTAAGGTCTTTGGAGGTGATTGCATTCATGAAACCGGCTACTCTCATCTTTTCATCTGCCCCCACATACGTCAGACCTTACTTTTTGTACCTTTCTATGAACTCTCGAAGGCTTTCATCATCCCTTTGTTTTATCTGGAAAATCACTGTCGCATCTTTAACGTACCGCCTTTGCTGAGAGAAGTTGGCCAGGAACCCTTTGCTAAGGTCCTCGAAGCTTCGAACGCTTCTGGCAGGTAAATCATTGAACCAGATTCTAGCTGACCCGATAAGGGTTTGCATGAACATGAGACAGCATTCAGCATTAGACCATTTCTCGATTCTGGCAGCACCAGTGAAGATCTGGAGATGATCCTCAGGATCTTCAGTTCCATCATATGTTTTGATGTGGGATGGCATCTTGATCTTCGTTTGAAAATAATAATCAGCGATTTGTTGGGAGAAGCATGACAAATTGCTTGGTTTATATGGCTTGGCCAAATCCTCTTCTACCCTTGCACCTGTGTTGCCATTGTTATTGTTGTTCCCTTGGGTGGCCAGCACTTGATTAATGAAGTGTTGCCATGAGAAGCTCGCCATCATCTGGGCCATCATCTGAGGCATAAGGTTGAAGCCTTGAAGGCTTCCAGGTGCAACTGGGTAGTTTACCCCCACATGAGTGCTCATAACGGCACTTCATGCCATAGGGAGGCACGGACAAGGCTTGTTCCCACGTAGTTGTCACTGAGGGTGGAAGGCTTGCTACTGGAGATTGTAGGAGCTGGTCCAAAGTCAGCTCGTGCCCTAAGGGAGCACCGGTTGCAACTGGTTGAGAAGAATAGAGGGGAAAAGTCGTTGGATCTGGCCTCGTGTACAAATATGGGTTAGGATTTGGAGGAGGATTGCTGGGACCAGCCTCATTCCTAGACACAGTTGGTTGTGAGCTTGCAAAAGGGAGAGCAGGAGGTCCAGGAGATAGTGATGGTTCTGGCTCGCCATAATCTAGACGGATCCTCACTCCCTTGTCTCGTTCCCTACTCACGTATTGGTTAAGAAGAGACCTTAACTCAAGAAAGTTATTAGCAACCCCTTCAGTAGTAAGTTCAACACGTGAAGGAGTGTTAGAAGCACCAATGTTGGGAGATGGTACTCCGGAACGAGATGGCGTCGGCGTTTGGAAAGTGAGAAACTCGGGGTATGTTGCTCCAGTTGGAGTGCTTCCCGGTGTTGAGATGGAGGTTGGTATAGCCACAGGAATTTGGCTAGTGTTTGGGGTAGAGGTACGTGGGATTTGGTTTACCTCTCCCGGAGACGCACCTTCCGACATGCTGACTTTTGAGTAGAAATGGAGCTACACTACTAGGTCTTTTGAGGAAAATTAGTGGCGTAGCCCCACGGTGGGCGCCAACTTGTTGATGCAACAAATACCAGACCGATGGTAGTAGCTAGGCTGGTTAGGCAAAAGGGTTGGAGGGTTCCGGTTTGCCTAACGCAGGTCATGGGGTCCCCCCACATTTGCAAGACGTGGAGAGAGGTTCACTAGTTAGGTTTTGTTGTTTGCTCGAGATCCTCCACTGAAGTGTGTTCAGCTTCGGATGTAGGAGAAATGGAAATGGAAATGTGTGTGTTGAATGTAAAGAAGAGAGACTTGCATGGAACAAGTACTCGAGAGAAAAGACCAGAGATCCCAATGGAATCAGAGCTGATCGGAATGTCCCTTAGCACTAAATGAAGTGTCATTATATAGGGAAGGACATTGCTCAAAGAGGAAACCATTGACTAGTGAAACATGCTTGCAGTGGGGGACTTACCCTTTTGAGGGTTGAAGCATTTGGTCCTGCTGTCACACCCCGACCGCGTGAAATAACAAATCACGGCGGAATCGTCGGGGAGTGTTGTAACAGAATCATTGTTTCATAACACACGGAAATTTGAAGTTTCATTTTATTTAAAGATTAACCATTTACATTGTCTTGAAATCTAAACAAACAAGTTAAACATAGTCTATCATTGTTATTAAGTCACTAAGGCCTCGTCCAGTCCTATGTGAGCATGCATCCTAGCAATCAACATCATTCAACAACACCTGAAACATATGTAAAAACAAAGTCAGCAAAGAAATGCTGGCGGGCACATAGGTTTTATGAGAGTGTCGGATTCATGGCTAGTTTACATATTGCAATATCTAATTAAAAACCTTGTTTTGAAAAAAAGTGTATAGTATTGCAACATAATAAACCAACTCAAATCAAGTGGGTTATAGTTTATAAAATCTCGGAGCCATGATTCTTAACCCCAAAACATTTGTTTAATCAAATCAAATTGTAGAACATCTCGTAAAAACTCGTTAATAAAACTCGTATGGTTTATATTATTTAGAAAACATCGTTGTCTGACATCATTTCAAAATCGTTTACCCAAGTGAACTAAATAATGCCACGGTATGTAATATGATGAAAACACTTATATATAAGAAGTACCAGCGGCATATCTACCATGTTTTCATCACATTACACCCGTCCCGTTATCTAAACACTAACCAAAAACCAATCATTTACCCAAATCGTTTAACTGATTAAAATCGCTTCAGTCGTTTCAATCATTCTTGTTTTAATTGTGAAAGCTACTTTTGGTCGTCTCGCTAACAACATCCAAACCTTCGCAACTCGACTATCTCGCTTCTCGCATTAACAAACCACCAAAGGGTAAGTTAACAATCACAGATTCAGTCGTTACCCACATAACCCCCACACATAACCATGGGTGCAGTCTGATAACGGGATTTGTCAGATCATATGGTACCATAACCTAATATTGGTCGGTTCGGCCAAAACTAATGAATGTTATTCGTTATGTAATTACAACCAATAAGTTTATCCACATTATCGAAATCGTTATTAATTTAATATAAACCGTTTTAATCATTTTCGAAACCATCGTTAAAAACATCGAAATCATTTATCACATATGAATCACCCTAAAACAATTGAAAATATTAAAATAGGGGAACTATGTACTCACTTGAGAATGCTTAGAAGTCTTGAATAACAACCAAGCAAAGCTAGAGGAATCACGGAAATCAATCGGCACCTAATATAAGTAACTACGTAAATAAACCGGACCTAAATTGGAAGATCGGATAGGATGAGGTTTTGTAAACTAAATGAGTATTGGAACTCATATGACATGGTTTAACAAAGCCTACATACTAAATCGAAACCTAACCTAAGTGCTTACGACCCATTACGACTCGTTTAGGTAGCTTACGCTACTTCAACGCGTCGTTCGCGTAAAACGCGTTCGGACCGCCTAACTAGTCCTATGACAAGTATTATATGCCTTAACATGTCTAATAATGTTACCTAATCAGTTTAGATATAAAAATTTAGGTTACATATGCTTAAAATGAATTTATGCGTAAAAAGGGCATTTTGGTCATTTTCCTAAGGCATATAAATTACCTATCATACAACTAACTAATCGAAGTGACCATAAGGTATAACCTTGGAAGGTTATTCCCTATACAACTATGATCACAAAATATGTTTGGTTGGATCCTAATGAACCACCAAACGGGTCGGGTTCAAAAGTCTAAGCGGTTGTTTAGACTGCTTATCTTACGTCCCTATATAAGCACTAAATTAAAAGTGACGAGTTAAACATGTTAAAACATGTTTAATGAAGTTAGAAAACAAGTTTGATATCAAAACAAAAGGTTTTGATATCTAAGAATAGTTTGGGTACAAAATACGCATGAATACGCATTTTGACCGAAACTATGACTCGTCACTACACCTAATCATCGTGGTAATCAGTACGTATAGTCACAAGGGACTATAACCATTGTTATTACGCTCACATTGCAAAGTTCGAATGAACTTTGTGTTGACCATAACTTGGTCAAAGCAGAAAGTCAAACACAGTTTGACTTTCGTGCTTAAAAACGCATAAAAGCATGAAAGAAACTTACAAAGGGTCCAAGCTAGGAAGAACTTGATCTAAATACTCAGGTATGAAGCATAAAGTTTCAACTTAGAGCATAAAATTAGATCAAGGTGTGAGGAAAATGGAATGAGAGCTTGGGTATTTATAGATTTCGGAGAACTGTTAGGATCGTTTCTCGCATTTCGTGCCTTGATCTTGACCCTCCATGTGGGCACATGGTATTGCAATACAAGGGGACATGAAATACCATCAAATTTTAGCCCATAGAATGCAAAACTTGGGGTTAAAAACCATCAAAACATCAAAATTGGACTAGATACAATGAATCTGGTCATTTGGGCACTTTTTGACGCTTTTAGTCCTTGTTGATCAATAAGTTTATTTTTGCGCACCAAAACACCTCAAAGCCTATTTCTAAGCTATCTAAAGTATATTTAGGGCATGTTTAACTTATAATCAAGTTCCGGAACGTTCGATACTATACAAATCGGTATAGTTTTGCAGTTTGACGCAAATAGTCCCTGCGATCGAACAAACTTGATTTCGACACATCAAACCATCCAAAACTTATTTCTAAGTTATGTAAAGGTTATTTAAGGTATGTTAAGCCTATGTCACTATCCCGGAGTGTTTGTCGTGTTAAACTGATTATGTTTACGCATCAGTTTGCGTATAACTTTCCAGAAAGCGATTTAGAGCTCGAAGTCGAACAAGAATTGATATGTGCAAATGATACACATATTTAAACAAATCCCAAGTATGAAACACAATATTTAATTGGTTAGGCATTTTTTTGATGGCCGTGGAGGCACATATGTCACAGTCTCCCCTACTTCAGGAAATTTCGTCCCAAAATTTATTTAGACGAAACTTGTGAGAGCTCGAAACATGAAGTCGAAAAGATAAAACAATACTGGTTAGGGTTCTGAACTTCTAGTAACTTTAAATAACCTCATGCTTGCAATGTAAGAGGGACACTTATATACAAGTATATGAAGCGCCATTGGTGCTTCCACCGTACCTCCATTACGTTGTTCACGTTTCGTTATTGTTGCCACTATTGGTTCTTACACATGATAAATCATATTGGGGTTCCTGTGCACTGAATTTCATAATTATGTACGCGTCCATAATTACGTAATTCCTTGCATAGTCCGCACATTGTATTTTATAATGTGTAGGGGGAAAACCAACTGAACAAACCTGTGATGAGTGTGACTAGACCATCCTAGGGTCCTTTAATTAAATCTATAAATGATTTCTTTAAATAGATCACCAAGGAGTCTTTTCAGTTATATCATCACATGCCATTCTTAACCAGATTCTGAATCAATCTTTTTAATCTAGACCACCCAAGGGGTCTCTTTCGAATCATGGAATGGTACTATATAATCCAAGGGTCTTAACTATTACGTAGAAGCCCATTAAGGATTTAAGGTAGTACCTTTGAATATCCTACTATGAATCCCTCACATGGAGATATGGAAGATTCTACGAGGATTTGGATAACGAAAAATCGGATCACACAAAAACATAAAAGAAAACAAATAAACACATAATCTCATAATCGCATAATTGTTTAATTTTGACCTTCAATTTGTTATCTTTGGACACGGGTATTTAAAGCACACCAGGAATCCAATCCGTGGATTTCATTTGGCACTTTAAACATATCAAGAATCTAACTATGAAGATAGGAAGATCTTAATAGGAATTCGGCTTTGTCCTTATTGGATCGTAATGTATGTATTAAAACGTATAAAGAATCCAATCAAGGGCTCCGATTTGAGCGATAATCATCCTCAAGGATCTAATTGTGAAGATAAGAAGATCCTATATGGATTTTGGAATTCGAATAGCAGGAGGTGCTTCGAAACCTTGCACTAGACGTGCTTAAGTTGATACACGAGGTGGAATGCTCATGAAGTTGAGGTGCTAGATATGTCATGGCGACATATGAAGCAGAATTTGAAGGTTGGGTAATACGAGTAGAATGCTTTTCGAAAACTATGCATGGGGTTCTTTAGAAATGTGCTTAATGATTTTGAAACCTTATGTAATGCTTTTGAAATCATGCGGTAGATATATTAGGTAAATATGTTTATAAAAATCATGTGGGATGAATTTTGAAATTATGTATAAGGTTTTTGAAAACATGAATAATGCTTTTCGAAATCATGCACTTGATATACTAAGTAAATATACTGTGTTAAAATTGTTTTCAAACTAGATGAAATATTTTGAAATCATGAAGGTTGTTTTGAAAACCTATACTATGTATGATGTTATGAAAACTAGAATGTAATGATATGGGTACGAGATTGAAGAAAATATCCTTAGTTATCTAACCAAGTATTTAAAAGTGACATTTTGAATAATCGTCTAAAAATTGTCACTTATATTCTGTACTTTGTTTCTTAGAATGAAACGAGTACTTAGAATTTTCGAGGAAACCATGAGCAATCACATGAATGAGAGAACTACAAATATAATTCTTCGGTGTAGGTATCATAGGGGCATGCCAGACACACATGCAACTACATTTGTACATCAGAATTGTGAACAACGATTTATTTATAAACAAAACCGATTGTTTTCAGAGTTTCAAGAAAAACAAAAGAAACATAAGCATAAGATTCAGATTATTCAAAGCAGCAACATCTTCTAATCAGCCAAATGCTCATCCGTGGGTCAGATTTGCATTGACAAACTTTGGGCATTTGTTCCTGAAATGACCCATCTCGCCACAGTTGTAGCAAGTACCAGGCGGAAAACAAGCTCGTGCTGGATTTGCTTGAACAGCAGTAGGATCTGCAACGGTTTTATTCTGGATGGCAAAACGGCATGTTTTGACCAAATATCCCCATCGTCCACAATGGGTACATTTGAAACATGGTGTTTAATCTGGATGATGACCATTGCATTGATTGCACAAGGGAGCAGTTCCAAAGTACAGCTTCTTGGCTGGTGGTGCTGCCACCTGGCTAGGTTCTGCTTGTTTTGGTGCCACGGCTGCGGGATCCTTTGAAGCTTTATGTTTCTTCTACTTTGGTGAAGGCTTGGCTTTTTCTTCCTGTGGTGATTCTTGGGTAGCTTCATCCTGGAGACGAGACATGGCAATAGCTAATTCAACACTCTTCAGGATTACTTCGCATATTCGCTCAGCAAATTTGGTAGCCTGCTCGTACGTCTGAGTGTCGTGGCGATGAGGAGACATCCTAAAGGAAATGAAAGACATAGTAGGAAGCAAGCGAAATGTTATTGGTTAATCAAAACAGAATGACAACGCATAAGAATCGTGATCATTTGTTTGTTATCTAAGGTAAACAAATGAGACGGTGACTAATCAAAGTAAGCGGGTCATATTAATGTATCGCGAAGACATGATTTAGCCTATAAGTGGACACTCACCCCAAGAGTTCCCAAGTAAGATTGACTGGTCCGATTATGTGGATTTGTACGAACACTCTAGCCTTAGACAGAAAACTCAGAGTACAGGCGTCCACCTTTCCAGATTGCACGTGTTTACATTATAAGACCCAACTTTGACGAGATTTTGAAAACTTAGAGGGTCCAAAACCTTAGAATAAATCATCCTAGAACAGATGATTGGTTTTCAAAGCGGATTTGAAATTTGTGTTCTTGTTATGGTTGTCACCTAAGGATAAGTGACGGTATTGTCTTAAGATCAAAACACAAGAATCTTGTGTTAGGGTCCTAGGAAGGTTGTAGAGTAGGTTAAAGCATTACTAACAACCTAATTCCCTATAACCATGAACTCTGATACCAACTTTTCTGTCACACCCCGACCGCGTAAAACAATAAATCGCGGTGGAATCGTCGGGGAGTGTTGTAACAGAATCATTGTTTCTTAACACACGGAAATTTGAAGTTTCGTTTTATTTAAAGATTAACCATTTACATTGTCTTGAAATCTAAACAAACAAGTTAAACATAGTCTATCATTGTTATTAAGTCACTAAGGGCTCGTCCAGTCCTATGTGAGCATGCATCCTAGCAATCAACATCATTCAACAACACCTAAAACATATGTAAAAACAAAGTCAGCAAAGAAATGCTGGCGAGCACATAGGTTTTATGAGAGTGTCGGATTCATGGCTAGTTTACATATTGCAATATCTAATTAAAAACCTTGTTTTGAAAAAAAGTGTATAGTATTGCAACATAATTAACCAACTCAAATCAAGTGGGTTATAGTTTATAAAATCTCAGAGCCGTGATTCTTAACCCCAAAACATTTGTTTAATCAAATCAAATTGTAAAACATCTCATAAAAACTCGTTAATAAAACTCGTATGGTTTATATTATTTAGAAAACATCGTTGTGTGACATCGTTTCAAAATCGTTTACCCAAGTGAACTAAATAACGCCACGATATGTAATATGATGAAAACACTTATATATAAGAAGTACCAGCGGCGTATCTACCATGTTTTCATCACATTACACCCGTCCCGTTATCTAAACACTAACCAAAAACCAATCGTTTACCCAAATCGTTTAACTCGTTAAAATCGCTTCAGTCGTTTAAATCATTCTTGTTTTAATTGTGAAAACTACTTTTGGTCGTCTCGCTAATAACATCCAAATCTTCGCAACTCGACTATCTCGCTTCTCGCATTAACAAACCACCAAAGGGTAAGTTAACAATAATAGATCCAGTCGTTACCCACATAACCCCCACACATAACCATGGGTACAGTCTGATAATGGGATTTGTCAGATCCTATGGTACCATAACCTAATACTGGTCGGTTTGGCCAAAACTAATGAATGTTATTCGTTATGTAATTACAACCAACAAGTTTATCCACATTATCGAAATCGTTATTAATTTAATATAAACCGTTTTAATCATTTTCGAACACCATCGTTAAAAACATCGAAATCATTTAACACATATGAATCACCCCAAAACAATTGAAAACAGTAAAATAAGGGAACTATGTACTCACTTGAGAATGCTTAGAAGTCTTGAATAACAACCAAGCAAAGCTAGAGGAATCACGGAAATCAATCGGCATCAAATATAAGTAACTACGTAAATAAACCAGACCTAAATCGGAAGATCGGATAGGATGAATTTTCGTAAACCAAATGAGTATTGGAACTCATATGACAAGGTTTAACAAAGCCTACATACTAAATCGAAACCTAACCTAAGTGCTTACGACCCATTATGACTCGTTTAGGTAGCTTACGCTACTTCAACTCGTCGTTCGCGTAAAACGCGATCGGACCACCTAACTAGTCCTATGACAAGTATTATATTCCTTAACATGTCTAATAATGTTACCTAATCAGTTTATATTTAAAAATTTAGGTTACATATGCTTAAAATGAATTTATGCGTAAAAAGGGCATTTTGGTCATTTTCCTAAGGCATATAAATTACCTATCATACAACTAACTAAACAAAGTGACCATAAGGTATAACCTCGGAAGGTTATTCCCTATACAACTATGATCACAAAATATGTTTGGTTGGATCCTAATGAACCACCAAACGGGTCAGGTTCGAAAGTCTAAGCGGTTGTTTAGACCGCTTATCTTACGTCCATATATAAGCACTAAACTAAAAGTGACGAGTTAAACATGTTAAAACATGTTTAACGAAGTTAGAAAACAAGTTTGATATCAAAACAAAAGGTTTTGATACCTAAGAATAGTTTGGTTGCAAAATACGCATGAATACACATTTTGACCGAAACTATGACTCGTCACTACACCTAATCAACGAGGTAATCAGTAGGTATAGTCACAAGGGACTATAACCATCGTGATTACACTCACATTGCAAAGTTCAAACGAACTTTGTGTTGACCATAACCTGGTCAAAGCAGAAAGTCAAACACAGTTCGACTTTCGTGCTTAAAAACGCATAAAAGCATGAAAGAAACTTACAAAGGGTCCAAGCTAGGAAGAACTTGATCTAAATACTCAGGTATGAAGCATAAAGCTTCAACTTAGAGCATAAAATCAGATCAAGGTGTGAGGAAAATGGAATGAGAGCTTGGGTATTTATAGATTTCGGAGAACCGTTAGGATCGTTTCTCGCATTTCGTGCCTTGATCTTGACCCTCCATGTGGGCACATTGTCACACCCCGACCGCGTAAAACAACAAACCGCGGCAGAAACGTCGGGGAGTGCTGTGGCAGAATCATTGTTTCACAACACATGGAATTTAGAATAATGTTTTATTGCATAATAAGTTACATTGTCTTGGAATTTGATCAACAAACAGTAAAATTGTCGTTCATGTTTTTATAATTACTAAGACCCATGTCCATCCTATGTAAAGCAATCAACAGTCATCACGTAATAAAACTTGAAACATATGTGAAAGTAAATACGTCAGCATAAAAATGCCTGTGAATAACATAGGTTTAGTGTTGAAGATTCATGACCTTGAATGTTTAAAGAAATGTTTAGCGAAAAGTAGTCATGAACCTTTGAAAATGTTTTCTTTTATAAAATCATAAGAAAATCAATATGATAATCGAATGATGTAAAAGATTAATGTACGGTTAAATAGATAACCATATGAAAATAATATGTACAAATATGTCATGTCTAAAAAAATATGTCATATGTAAAACAATGTCTTGTGTATTCAATGTCTTGTATAACAGATGTCGAGTCATAACTAATGTGTTGTTCAACATATCGAAATGCCATAATAAAAGTAAGCATGTCATGTAAAGATGTCTTTGTAACCCATGTACTATGTAATGCTAAGTCAACATGCTAAGTAAAGTGTTCATGAAATCAAGATGCTAAATATGCTAAGTCAATATATGAAGCAAAACGGGTCCTTGAAATCATGTACTAGGCAAACTAAGTCAAATGTTCAATGTCAAATGTCCAGTATAAACCATGTCTTGTATAAATGTCAGTGTCCAATGTCAAATGTCAAATGTCAAATGTCAAATGTCAAATGTCAAATGTCAAATGTCAAATGTCAAATGTCAAATAAAATGTCTTTGGAATAATGTATTATATGTAATAAGTAATAAAACATGTATAATGTCATGAAAACGGAAAGTAAAGTTTATGCACGTATGCTTCACCCCAAAACATTTGAAAACGTAAAATAGGGGAACTATGTACTCACCTTTGGGTGCGTTTTTATACGTTAACACAATCCCTCAAATTTTTTATTCATCCTAAATTAGATAAGAATGATTTAATAATCAAAACTCACAAAAATA
This sequence comes from Helianthus tuberosus, assembly GCA_030545235.1. Classification (NCBI taxonomy): domain Eukaryota; kingdom Viridiplantae; phylum Streptophyta; class Magnoliopsida; order Asterales; family Asteraceae; genus Helianthus; species Helianthus tuberosus. The sequence goes on from CM060370.1 coordinate 114,882,772, forward strand.
CCGAAGTTTCTCCGATACTTAGAATTTTCACATAACTTTGAGATTGCTCGAAAGTTATTATTTTTTATTATTTTGGTGTATTTGTATATATATACTCAAGCGTAATACACATAATTTTGCCAACACTAACACATCATCACAAACATATTGTAAAACACATAGCACATTGTAACACATAAATTTACCCATGAATAATCCATTCCAGTGTATGTCGAAAAACACTTATTTTAGCGTTTCGGTAACATTTTTGGGCGTCGGAAGTCACGTATGACCAACCAAACACCAAGTAAACTTAATATAAGTTAAAATACTTATTTTTATGTCAAAAATATAAGTTTACTTACTGATCTAAAACAATTTTATAAAAATCATCCGAAAAGCCGATTTTTAACCGTTTTACCGCATAGTTTTGCATCAAACGTTACCCGAACCATCCCAAATCGAAACGACTTGAAATTTTGACACAACCCATGTTATTTAATGAATAAAATAATGGTTATACTCATGATAGTGCAGGTCTTAAACAAAGCGCATAAATCATGCAACTTTCACATAATTTACCACTTTTTAAGCTTTATGTACAACATGCAAAGCTAGTAAACCTATGTCAAAGTTTCATGCCATTATGTTATTACAAATAATGTTATTTTTAGTGTTTGTAACCTGATCTAAAACAGTTTTTGCCATATAACCATTTTTCATCATTTCTTGAACTTTAAATCAACACATATTCACATGTACAAGTGCCTAAAGCATACTATCATAGCAACATCATTTTTTTATGAGTTTAAAAGCATCAAATATGTGATATATTCAGATTTATTTGCTGATTTAATTTACATTTAACATATCATACATAAATCACCAAATACTTGCATTTTTACCACCATTCAAGAACATGTAACATAAACAAGTACTTAACAACAAACAAGCCCAAAACTCATATACACACACATATGTACGGTTATACATATATATATACACCACCATTTTTATTACTTGTATCAAGACCCATTTCATTTTAGATTTCAAGTTTAGTGAAAATTCCAAGATTCAAGAGAAACTTCAATCATCAAGAACAACCAAGAATCAAAGTATGATTTAAACATAAGTGTTATACCTTCAAGATTTAAGTAGGTTGTAGGATGAGATTTTGATGATAGGAAGCTTGAAATTACTTGAATGCACCTTGGAAACACCTTTGATTCTTCACAACCACTTGAAATATGCTTGGAAAGGGACTTGATTCTCAAGAATAAATTGAAAAAGATGAAGATGGAGGTGAGAGAGAGGGTGGACGGTCATGAGGGAGGAGAGAGAGAGAGGGGATGTTGAGTGAAGATGATCTTGGTTAGATTATGCAAAGATATAAAGAAGATGTGAAAGGATATGGAGGGTAGCATGCACATACAAGTGTCACATAAGATCAAATGAAATATCTTGCAAGATTTAATAGAAATTTGGTGGGCCGCCACATATATTGAACCGTAAAAAAGGAAGGGGGAGGGGCTCCAAGTGTAATTTTGATGGTAAATAAGATAGAAGTAGGTGTTTAGCTGGATACCGGGTATTTTATCTAGCGTTTAAATCCCGGTTTATGGCGTTCTAAATTATTTTTATTATTCTATAAAAATAAACTCGCCAAAATATTACTGAAATAAAATTTCAGTTGCCAAGACTGGCTGCGTTGTCCGTGTTTTGCAGTAGAAGCACTGTGTTGCGCTGTAACACGCGGTACGCGCTTAAACTTGAAAAATAACGTTTTTAGGCATTTTAATTTATTTTTCAACACGAACCTGATTAAAAAGAAAATTTTTAATCATAACAGAATAATTTTGGGATTTAAATATCATCCGGGCGGTCACCAACCTTCGTTTCGCAGTTTTGTCGTAATTAGTTCTTTAGTTCGAATAAACGTGATTTCGGCATACCAAACCTTCCGAAACTTATTTCTAAGTTATGTAAGGGTTATTTAAGGTATGTTAAGCCTATGTCACTATTCCGGAGTGTTCGTTGCATTAAACTGGTTGTATTTACGCGTCAGTGCGCGTATAACCTTCCAGAAAGCGATTTAAAGCTTGAATTCGAACAAGAATTGATATGTGCAAACGATACACATATTTTTACAAATCCCAAGTATGAAACACAATATTTCATTGATTTGGTATTTGTTTGACGGGCGCAGTGACACAGGTGTCACAGTCTCCCCTACTTTAGGAAATTTCGTCCCGAAATTTATTCGTAGGAGTCTGTCTGTGACGCTGTGTTAAATAATTGTCTTGTGCGGAATCTAGGGTTATATTCATTTGCATTGAACAACCCATTAAGGACTTCCCTGTAAGTCATAACATTATGATTCCCTAATGGATACTCCTTCAGATCTTGCAGGAAGTGGGAATGGGTTGTTATACCTATGATGCCCATCCCCTAATGGATACTTCCTTGATTAATGCAGGAAGTAGGGGTGAGAGATTGATTAAATTAATTCATAGTTATGAGAGTATCCTTTAAGATTCTAACTATTAAGATAGAAAGATCTCGCAAGGATTTAGCTCTTTGTTTAAGTGTCTTGTAAAGTATTCTTAGAAATTCAATATTCATTTCTCTCGATGGATATTTCTCAGAAACAAAAATGAATGGATGATTCATTTTCCTCAACGGGTTCTTCATAATTGGAAATGAAGGATAAGCAACGGATATTCATTTCCTCAACGGATATTCTTCAGAATGAAAATGAATGGATAATTCATTTTCCTCAATGGGTATTCTTCAGAACTGGAAATGAAGGATAAACAACGGATATTCATTTCCTCAACGGATATTCTTCAGAACGAAAATGAATGGATAATTCATTTTCCTCAACGGGTATTCTTCAGAACTGGAAATTAAGGATAAACGACGGATATTCATTTCCTCAACGGATATTCTTCAGAACTGGAAATGAAGGATTAAACAACGGATATTCATTTCCTCAACGGATATTCTTCAGAAACGAAAATGAACGGACGGAGTCATTTTCAACTGTAACATCTGTGCTTGTAATCATTGTGAACAGTTCAGTTATCAATAAAACAATGTTATTTGATCCCAGTGTTTGTTTGTTTATGTTTGACATTTTTCATGTTTTGACTTTTGTCCAATTTCAAACTTTATATCACTTCCTGGAGAGTTATACGCAAACTGGTGTGTAAAGGTAGTCAGTTTAATGCGAAAAATACTCCAGAACATCAACATATACTTAACATACCTTAAATAACCTTTACATAACTTAGAAATAAGTTTTGAAGGCTTTGGTATGGCAAAAACAAGTTAATTCGCTTATAGGGACTAAATTTGACAAACTACGAAAGTATGCCAATTTGAACTGTAACAGACATTCTGGAACATGACCATAAGTTAAACACACCTTAAATATCCTTTACATAGCTTAGAAATAAGCTTTGAGGTGTTCGGTGTGCTAAAATAAACTTTTGGGTCATTCAGGGGCTAAAAGTGTCAAAAAGTGCACAAGTTTGCATTTTTGAGCATAACTTACGTTCTGAATACATCCGGACAGCCAAAAATTTATGTAAGCACTAAAATATTTTATTTTAGTGTTTGGCATAAGAAAAATCCATTCGTCGCGCAATTTGGATCGTTTTTCGCGATTATGCGCATTCCGTCGTAATTAAGCGAACATCGTGATCGTACGACCAAACGAACCAACATCCGACATATTTTTGAGCATGTTTCATGTCCACAATGTTTAGGCATCATTTTAGGGCCTTAAGTTGGCTTTACGGGCCTTAGAAGTGTCGGGAATGGCCATAAACACTTGCATGGACTGAAACTGTCATTTATGAAAGTTGGTTCTGATCAGACATGGCCAGGCGGCCCGCGTAAGTTTTGTGTGTATCCTTACGCGGCCCGCGTCAGCCTCTCAGACCAGATTCAATGTATTAACAGCTGTTAACAGCCTTTCAACCCCCCCCCAAGGCCAATGCCACATGTCAAACTCTTGTGGTGGGGGCAAAATGAGTTACCACAACATTCCAACACATGTACGGATGAGATTCGATCACGTTATTCGAGAAACGATCCTAATGGTTCGAAGAATCCTATAAATACCCATCCATCCCCATTGCAAAACCCACAAGAATCTGATCTTAGAAGCTCTAAGTTGAAACCATTGTTTCATACCTGAGCTACTTGGATCAAGATTAGCTTTCGGGGACCCTTTGTAAGTGTTCCTTCGTTCTTTTATTGCTTTTCGAGTCCGAAAGTCAAACTTTGTTTGACTTTCTGCATTGACCAGTTTATGGTCAATGCGAAGTTCGTTTGAACTTCGCAACGTGATTGTAATCACGATGGTTATAGTCCCTTGTGACTATGCCTACTGATTACCACGTTGTCTAGGGTCGTAAGGGTAAGCGATCTAATAAATCGCTTATACCTTCGAACCCGACCCATTTGGTCGATCATTAGGATCCGACCAAACACATTAGGTGACCATAGTGTATAGGGAATAACCTTCCGAGGTTATACCTTATGGTCACATCGTTTAAGTAGTTGTATGATAGGTAGTTTATATGCCTTAGGTAAATTACCAAAATACCCCTTTGATGCCAAAATTCATTTTAAACACATGTAACATAACTTTTGGTATCTAAACTGATTTGGCAACAATATTAGACATGTTAAGGCATATTTTACTTGTCATAGGACTAGTTAGGCGGTCCGAACGCGTTTTACGCGAACGACGCGTTAAAGTAGCATAAGCTACCTAAACGGGTCGTAATGGGTCGTAAGCACTTAGGTTAGGTTTCATTTTAGTATGTAGGCTTTGTTAAACCATATTACATGAGTTCTCGTACTCGTTTGGTTTATGAACCCTCATTCTATCCGATCTTCCGAGTTAGGTCCGGTTTATTAACATAGTTACCTATATTAGGTGCCGTTTGATTCCGTGATCTCTAGCATTGCTTGGTGGTTATCTTAGGACTTCTGAGCAATCTCAAGTGAGTACATAGACCCCTCTTTTACTGTTTTCAAACTGTTTTGGGGTGAAACACATGTGCCTACTTGTTACTTTCATGCTTTTCCATGTTTTCATATCATATGCTTACTATGTTCATTAGTACATTTATAGTACATGATTTCAATACATTTCATGCTATGTATTTCCATTGTGTGCATACTTAGTACATCGTTTTACATTACATTTTATGCTATGTATGTCCATTGTGTGCATACTTAGTACATTGTTTTACATTACATTTTATGCTTTGTATGTCCATTGTGTGCATACTTAGTACATTTGTTATTCATCACATGCTTACATTTTGGTATGACATTTGGTTTGTTTAAATAAGACAATGTACATTCATTAACACCGATCATGCCGCTCGTTAGTAGGTAATGGTACCATAGGACTTGACAACTCCCATTTCTGAAATCCCGGGTTTGTTTGGATTGGAAGGAATGACCGATTCGATAAACATAACAACAAGATAGACCTTTAATTTGTTTGAAGGTCTATCGCCACAGTCACAAGGCTTGGATGTATGCATTTTTACAATACCGCATAGATGTTTGTATCAGTAAAGCATGCATTTGTTCCACAAAACATAACTTTGACTTAAACTATGTTTAATTCAATACCCTGTTTTTGTGCATTTTACATATTGTTTAGTTGATATATTTCACTTGCCATACATGGTATTTTGGATACACAATTCATGATTTACACTAAAACATAAACATTTGACATTGATATATACATTTGGTGATTTACATTAGACATGGACATTTTGATATGGTTTACACAATAACACTTGACGATTGATTTATACATGAACAATTTACAATGGTGGTTGGTTCGGGTAAGTGGTTTGAGTAACGAGGCGTGTGTAATATGATACAAGTATGGTGGATACGCCGCTGGTACTTCCTATATATAAGTGCTTGTATGATATTACATGTCGTAGCGTTACTTAAATCATTTCAATATTTGACATATTACATTTTACATAAACAACTTATTTTTCACATAACATTGTTTTACAAAACAGTTTATTTTATATAACTCATTTTACATGGTTATTTTATAACCATACACCTTTCTTTTATATAATCTGATTTCTTATCGAGTTTTCATATGATTTATAAAAGAAAACACTTAACAAGATTCATGACTAATTTTTATTAAACCTATCATTTAAAACCCAAGTCATGAATCCTATTTTCACAAAAACCTATGTATCTCACAGGCATTTTTATGCTGACGTACTTATTTTCACATGTGTTTTCAGGAGCTGTTGCTTAGGACAATGATCGTGACACTAGGGCGGACCTGTGCCTTAGAGACATAAAACGAAGATAGACTTAGTTTAATTATGTTATGTACTCTTTGTTTCCTATTTAAGACAATGAAACTCATATGTTGGTAAATAAAATACAACTTTGAATGCCATGGTTATGAAACAATTAATTCTGTTACAACACTCCCCGACGTTTCCGCCACGTTTTGATGTTTTACGTGGCCGGGGTGTGACATCAATGGTTGCTTCCTCAGGATTGGAAATGAATAGGGTTAACTCTAGATACATGACAGAACTTGTTGTGATTTCTGTGCACTAAATTCCATAATTATGTATGCATCCATAATTATGTAATTCCTTGCACAGTCTGCACAGTTTGTTTTATAATGTGAAGGGGATATATATTGAACAAGGTCGAGATAACTTTGATTAAGTCAACACATAATCACATAATTGTTTTCTTGGTTATAAATTTGTTATCAGTTTATTATTAACTTGATGTCGATTTGAACAAAGGTATTCAAGGTACACCAGGAGCCCAGTCGATGGACTTCAACGTCCTCAAGAATCTATCTAAAAAGATAGGATGATCTTCCAAAAATTCGATTTCGTTTACAAGGAAACGCAACATTCGAATTAAGGTGCACAACAATTAAGGACTTACGGAAATATCCTTAGGTACCCTATCAAGGATTTACAGTGGTACTTTGGGTATTCGTCCAGAGTTGTAACTTGCGCCTTGTACTTCGTTGCCTTGGAAGAAACGGGTACTTAGGATTTCCGTGGAAAACGCAAGAGATCATAAAATAGAAGAAATTTGGGGGTAGTCTGTTTTTCAAGGAATACGATTCCTTGATTGTCGGTATCGTAGGGGATATGTTGTTTATACATGCAATCACATAAATATATTGCATTGTAAATAAAAGATTTATTTATAAATAACGATAAAAACTGTTTCATAGACCATGACAACAAAAGAAAATAATACATAAGACGTGATTATTTCTAAACGGTGTTGTCTTTTCGTCGGTCAGATGCTCATCCCTGCGTTGGATTTGCATTAGCAAGCCGTGGGCAATTTCTTTGGAAATGACCCATCTCACCACAGTTGTAGCAAGAACCCGGTGGAAAACGAGCTTGAGCAGGATTGTTGTTAACTTGGCTGGGTGCAGCTACAGTTGGGCAAACCCTTGCTGTATGACCTATAAGTCCACAAATTTGGCATGTGCGGCACTTCACACCAGCATGTTGATGTAGGTTACATTGGTTGCACAAGGGTGCAGTTCCGTTGTATGGCTTCCTAGCAGGAGGTTGAGCTGGTTGGTTGGGGACGGCTTGATCATTGTGAGCGACCACGACGAAGTTCTGAGAAGCCTTTCGCTTCTTCGACTTCTTGGGGGATTCAGTCTGTTCATCCCTTGGTTTCGGTTCCTCGACTGGTTTCTTATCACCTTTTCGGAAAAGTTTACCTTTCCTGATCTGAGATTCAGTCAAGGTAGCAGATAGCTCAATGTCCTGTCTAACCGTAGTAGGGTTGCTACCAGTAACAATATCTTGTATTGGGTCAGGGAGGCCATCTATGTACTTTTCGATTGCCTTATCCAAAGGCGTAACCATATTCGGGCATAACAGACTTAACTCCTCATAACGATCCGTGTAGGCTCGATGCTAACCGCTATCTTGCTTAAGATCGTCGAATTCCTTTTCCAAGGCCCTGATCTCGTGACGAGGACAGAATTCCTTCATCATCAGAGCTCGAAACTCTTCCCACGTCTGAGCCAGTGCCACATCGGCACCCCTGTCTCTCATCACACCATTCCACCATGTCAAAGCTCGTTTCTCAAAGACACTAGATGCGAATTCTACCTTTCGCTCATTTGGGCATTGAACATGTCTGAAGGTGCTTTCTAGACTCTCGAACCATTGCAGAAGTGCAGTCGCTCCTTGAGACCCAGAAAACTTTGATGGCTTAGCCGAGTTGAACGTCTTGAAGTTGCAGGGGGCATTATTGTTGTTGAGAGCTTGGTTACATTGAGCAACGATGTTCGGGATTGCAGCAGTCATTTGCTGCGTAATGACAGCTGCCAGTTCTTCAACAGGTATCTGATTTTTGCGTCATGGAGGCATTCTAAAAAAAAGGGGAACAAGAGAGAAAACAAATGAAATGGCATTGGGTAAGAATAGGATGTTACAATTACCGACCAAAATCATGGGTGATGGTCATTTGTTTGAACCATGAAGCAAACAAACGACACACAAAGGCTGAATCAAAGTAAATAGGTCCTCGTAATGTATCGCGAAGACATGCCTGCCTATAAGTGGACACTCACCCCAAGAGTTCCCAGGTAAGAGTGACTGGTCCGATACTGCGGATTTGTACGAACACTCTAGCCTTAGACAGAAAACTCAGGGTGCAGGCACCCACCCTTCCAGTTTGCACGTGTTCACACTATTTAGACCAAACTTCGACGAGCTTTGAAAACTTTAAAGGCGTAAAGCCTAAAAACTAATCATCTAAGGATAGATGATCGATTTTCAAATGGAATTGAGATTTGTGTACTTGTTTTGGTAATCACCTAAGGATAAGTGATAGTATTGTTTTAAGATCTAAACACAAGGTAACTCGTGTTAGGGTCCTAGGAAGGTTATAGACTAGGTCAAAATTTTACTAATAACCAAATTCCCTATAACCATGAGCTCTGATACCAACTTTTCTGTCACACCCCGACCGTGTAAAACAACAAACCGCGGAGGAAACGTCGGGGAGTGCTGTGGCAGAATCATTGTTTCACAACACATGGAATTTAGAATAATGTTTTATTGCATAATAAGTTACATTGTCTTGGAATTTGATCAACAAACAGTAAAATTGTCGTTCATGTTTTTATAATTACTAAGACCCATGTCCATCCTATGTAAAGCAATCAACAGTCGTCACGTAATAAAACCTGAAACATATGTGAAAGTAAATACGTCAGCATAAAAATGCATGTGAGTAACATAGGTTTAGTGTTGAAGATTCATGACCTTGAATGTTTAAAGAAATGTTTAGTGAAAAGTAGTCATGAACCTTTGAAAATGTTTTCTTTTATAAAATCATAAGAAAATCAATATGATAATCGAATGATGTAAAAGATCAATGTACGGTTAAATAGATAACCATATGAAAATAATATGTACAAATATGTCATGTCTAAAAAAAATATGTCATATGTAAAACAATGTCTTGTGTATTCAATGTCTTGTATAACAGATGTCGAGTCATAACTAATGTGTTGTTCAACATATCGAAATGCCATAATCAAAGTAAGCATGTCATGTAAAGATGTCTTTGTAACCCATGTACTATGTAATGCTAAGTCAACATGCTAAGTAAAGTGTTCATGAAATCAAGGTGCTAAATATGCTAAGTCAATATATGAAGCAAAACGGGTCCTTGAAATCATGTACTAGGCAAACTAAGTCAAATGTTCAATGTCAAATGTCCAGTATATACCATGTCTTGTATAAATGTCAATGTCCAATGTCAAATGTCAAATAAAATGTCTTTGGAATAATGTATTATATGTAATAAGTAATGAAACATGTATAATGTCATGAAAACGGAAAGTAAAGTTTATGCACATATGCTTCACCCCAAAACGTTTGAAAACGTAAAATAGGGGAACTATGTACTCACCTTTGGGTGCGTTTTTATACGTTAACACAATCCCTCAAATTGTTTATTCGTCCTAAATTAGATAAGAATGATTTAATAATCAAAACTTACAAAAATACCGAAGTTTCTCCGATACTTAGAATTTTCACATAACTTTGAGATTGCTCGAAAGTTATTATTTTTGATTATTTTGGTGTATTTGTATATATATATACTCAAGCGTAATACACATAATTTTGCCAACACTAACACATCATCACAAACATATTGTAAAACACATAGCACATTGTAACACATAAATTTACCCATGAATAATCCATTCTAGTGTATGTCGAAAAACACTTATTTTAGCGTTTCGGTAACATTTTTGGGCGTCGGAAGTCACGTATGACCAACCAAACACCAAGTAAACTTAATATAAGTTAAAATACTTATTTTTATGTCAAAAATATCAGTTTACTTACTGATCTAAAACAGTTTTAAAAAATCATCCGAAAAGCCGATTTTTAACCGTTTTACCGCATAGTTTTGCATCAAACGTTACCCGAACCATCTCAAATCAAAACGACTTGAAATTTTGAAACAACCCATGTTATTTACTGAATAAAATAATGGTTATACTCATGATAGTGCAGGTCTTAAACAAAGCACATAAATCATGCAAATTTCACATAATTTACCACTTTTTAAGCTATATGTACAACATGCAAAACTAGTAAACCTATGTCAAAGTTTCATGCCATTATGTTATTCCAAATAATGTTATTTTTAGTGTTTGTAACCTGATCTAAAACAGTTTTTGCCATATAACCATTTTTCATCATTTCTTGAACTTTAAAGCAACACATTTCACATGTACAAGTGCCTAAAGCATACTATCATAGCAACATCATTTTTTTATGAGTTTAAAAGCATCAAATATGTGATATATTCAGATTTATTTGCTGATGTAATTTACATTTAACATATCATACATAAATCACCAAATACTTGCATTTTTACCACCATTCAAGAACATGTAACAACATAAACAAGTACTTAACAACAATCAAGCCCAAACTCATATACACACACATATGTACGGTTATACATATATATATACACCACCATTTTTATTACTTGTATCAAGACCCATTTCATTTTAGATTTCAAGTTTAGTGAAAATTCCAAGATTCAAGAGAAACTTCAATCATCAAAAACAACCAAGAATCAAAGTATGATTTAAACATAAGTGTTATACCCTCAAGATTCAAGTAGGTTGTAGGATGAGACTTTGATGATAGGAAGCTTGAAATTACTTGAATGCACCTTGGAAACACCTTTGATTCTTCACAACCACTTGAAATATGCTTGGAAAGGGACTTGATTCTCAAGAACAAATTGAAAAAGATGAAGATGGAGGTGAGAGAGAGGGTGGACGGTCATGAGGGAGGAGAGAGAGGGGATGTTGAGTGAAGATGATCTTGGTTAGATTATGCAAAGATATAAAGAAGATGTGAAAGGATATGGAGGGTAGCATGCACATACAAGTGTCACATAAGATCAAATGAAATATCTTGCAAGATTTAATAGAAATTTGGTGGGCCACCCCATATATTGAACCATAAACAAGGAAGGGGGTCCAAGTGTAATTTTGATGGTAAATAAGATAGAAGTAGGTGTTTAGCTGGATACTGGGTATTTTATCTAGCGTTTAAATCCCGGTTTATGGCGTTCTAAATTATTTTTATTATTCTATAAAAATAAACTTGCCAAAATATTACTGAAATAAAATTTCAGTTGCCAAGACTGGCTGCGTTGTCCGTGTTTTGCAGTAGAAGCACTGTGTTGCGCTGTAACACGCGGTATGCGCTTAAACTTGAAAAATAACGTTTTTAGGCGTTTTAATTTATTTTTCAACACGAACCTGATTAAAAATAAAATTCTAATCATAACAGAATATTTTTGGGATTTAAATATCATCCGGGCGGTCACCAACCTTCGTTTCGCAGTTTTGTCGTAATTAGTTCTTTAGTTCGAATAAACGTGATTTCGGCATACCAAACCTTCCGAAACTTATTTCTAAGTTATGTAAGGGTTATTTAAGGTATGTTAAGCCTATGTCACTGTTCCGGAGTGTTCATTGCATTAAACTGGTTGTATTTACGCGTCAGTGCGCGTATAACCTTCCAGAAAGCGATTTAAAGCTTGAATTCGAACAAGAATTGATATGTGCAAACGATACACATATTTTTACAAATCCCAAGTATGAAACACAATATTTCATTGATTTGGTATTTGTTCGACGGGCGCAGTGACACAGGTGTCACACACATGGTATTGCAATACAAGGGGACATGAAATACCATCAAATTTTAGCCCACAGAATGCAAAACTTAGGGTTAAAAACCATCAAAACATCAAAATTGGACTAGATACAATGAATCTGGTCATTTGGGTACTTTTTGACGCTTTTAGTCCCTGTTGATCAATAAGTTTATTTTTGCGCACCAAAACACCTCAAAGCCTATTTCTAAGCTATCTAAAGTATATTTAGGGCATGTTTAACTTATGATCAAGTTTTGGAACATTCGTTACTATACAAATCGGTATAGTTTCGCAGTTTGATGCAAATAGTCCCTGCGATCGAACAAACTTGATTTCGACACACCAAACCATCCAAAACTTATTTCAAAGTTATGTAAAGGTTATTTAAGGTATGTTAAGCCTATGTCACTATCCCGGAGTGTTTGTCGCGTTAAACTGATTACGTTTACGCATCAGTTTGCGTATAACTTTCCAGAAAGCGATTTAGAGCTCGAAATCGAACAAGAATTGATATGTGCAAATGATATGTGACAACTGGCAAATAACTGGTAATTCCGTACAATCTAATCACTATTTATATTTCTTAATCTCATGCATTTAGCGTGATTTAATTACGTAATTGTGTCGTATACTGGATAACAGTGTTAGGACAAGAAAACAAAGCTAAAACATATGCTGGTTTTCGTCATATTTCGAAACCAGTCAAACAATGTCCTAAAAGTGTTGGTAAAAAGTGCTGCGTGCACTATTCACGGTTACACTATTCATGCCAGCAAAACCGTGAAAACAGAAAGAAACGCTGAAAAACGACACACGGATAACATAACTGAGTCCATTATAATAAGAAAACAATAATATGAAAACATATCTTGCAAAAATACAAGACTTTCCGGTAAAACGCCCTAATTTGCAAAAATGTCCGTTTCGACCAAAAATATGACATTTTAACTCGTCCGAAACCATAATTAAGCATTTCCGGAACTCCGGGATTATGACAAATGATATCAAGCATATGAAAACAATATAAGTAAGATAAGGGGGTGTATAAAATCATAAGCTTCCGATATTATATCGCTATGCACTAAACTAGTCCGTTAGCGAACCGACGAACTAGCAAGCGATATTTCCGCCACTATAACAACCAAATGACAACTCTAGTGAACTAGTTAAGCTTATTTTGGGACTCGGAAACACTTCATGCATCACTTGACGGTGGAATAACAAAGTGCGACAAAGCTTCGTCGGTACGGCGCAAAAGTGCCGTGAACTAGCCGACGACCAAACGGAAAGCATCCGAAGTATCAAAATACCATTTCTACTAGTGTAGTGAACTAGTTAATATTAATTTTGGTTCCGAAGCCCTAATTACCCTCTAATGGTGTACTTAAACCCCTAATCCCTATAATTAAGTTAATGACCAAAATATCTTCACTTTTAAGAAGTTTTTATAAAAAAAAAATCATATTACCCCCATATGTGAGCCAAAAATCAAGTGGGTCCCACCCACTAGATTTACGTTGAAAAATGATAGATTTTAAGTATGGTGGAAGGGTGAAAGACTTGAATTGCACCATCCCTAATTACCATCTTATCACATGTCACACCATTCCCCATTTCTTTTACCACACTTTTCAAAAAACAAAAACTCCATTCTTGTCTTCTTTGTTCACGGCTCAAGAAGAACCCACCATAATTCACAAATAAACACCCCATTTTCACCATAATCTAGCCTTTACATGATCATCCATACTTGGTGCATGCATGGAGCATTACTAGGAGCTTATCTTGGAGCTTATTTTCTTCTTATTCTTCTTGTTTAAACTCTTACAAGATTGTGAGTCTTCTAAACACAATATTTAAGCTTCATTATACTAGTTAATCATAGAAGTACAAGTTGATGACCTTGAATTTAAAGCTTAACTTAATCAAAAACCCTAAACACAAAACTAATAAACACTAAATATGAATATACTATGAGTTCATTTATGTTGTTTAGTGTTAATATGTTCATATGATCATGTTGATTATGTTATTTTGTTGAGATTAGTAGCTTAAAGCTTATGTTTATGATGATCTCATGAATAGATTCATGTAGTATTTAAGATTTATGTTCATCTTATCATGATGAACATAAATATATGATTTAAACATGGATATGTTTAAATCTTGTAAGATCATCATACTCAATTTCATGAACTAAATATGTATTTTAAAGATCACATGAGGAAACAAGTGTTTAGCAGGATTTACAACCTAATCTTGGAAGATTAGTAGACTTTGATTTTACAAGACTAGTTAAAAGACTTGATTATTACAAAATATCCTCATAAAAAGTCTTGTAATCAAAGGGGTTAAAGTGGGAAAACTTGATTTGAACTTATGGCAAAAATGATGTCTTCAAAAAGTCTAGTAAAAAAATGTGAAGATTATTTGTTAAACAAGTGGTTAAAATACACTTATAAAGTTCAGGAAGATGAGGGTTAAAGTGTATGATATCATGCATGTAAAGTTGGGGTAATGAAACTTGATTGAAAATTGATTATGATTATATGTTAAACAGGGTTTAAACGCGTTTTATAACGTGGGAAACGTCACGGTTTTAGGGGAAACTATGGCGAATTTTTCTAAAAATCTAATCGCGATTAAAGAGAGGATTAAAGGGTGATTAACAATGTTAAACGCGATTAGTGGTCATAAACGTCATTTTGGAAACACTAATGAGAATATTTAAGTCTTAAATATTCAATAAGTTTTATGGACTTAAACTTATTATTTTATAAAAATAAATGGTTAAAAATGTAGGGGATGGTTCAAATGAAAACCACTTTTATTGTGAAAACTCGAAAACTAACTAAAAAACACACAAAAAATTTTTTTTTTCAATTTTTTTTATAAAAATCTCTGGTTTTTATATATATAAAAAACTTTTTTTCAAAAAAAAAAAATTTGTAGTACACATGTGTAGTATTACACATGTGCACTACACAAATTTGTTTTTTTTTTAATTTTTTTTATATATTTAAAAACCTGCGAAAATTGGTTTGCAAAAAAAAAAATTTGGTATTTTTTTGGCTTTTTTAATTAGTTTTCTAGTTTTCACAATAAATAGTATGTATTAGATACCTATAGGGTGTTCAAAATAAATACACATACATGTTCCTACATGGTCCAAGAAATGCTAGTAAACCGGACAATTAAATAAAATGGCCATAATGGAAATACATAACACTTGACGACAACAAATTGGGCGTATCGACATCGTGAACAGGTTACTACAAAGTCGAGTCTAAAATAACATATTTTAGACACTAAAACGAGCACATATCTAACCGATTGATAACAAGAATCCGGAAAGTTGAAAACTATACAAATTACCAAGTATTTTTCATAGGAAAAATGAACTTATTTAAAGTTTACTACTTGGTAACATTTTGGTAAACAATTGCAAGATCATGTTAATGGACTCATAAAGTTAGAATTGGGCTTATCAAAGCTAGTAATGGGCTAGGCCCAAATTCCTTAATACATGGGCTAAGGCCCAACGACAATATAACATGGGCTCGGCCCAATAACAATAAAACATGGGTTAGGCCCAATAACATAGATAACATGGGCTCGGCCCAATGACATGGGCTCGGCCCAATAACATTAAAACATGGTTTAGATACGATAACATAAATGACATGGGCTCGGCCCAATGACATGAGTAAAGGCTCAATGACATGCGTGCGCAGCACGAGGACATGTGAAGGGCGAAGCCCATTCACACATAATTCAATACACATAGAATACATGGATACACTTAGGAATTCAATACATATAACAATTGAGCAAGTAAACTATCAACGCTCTAAAATACAAAGTTGTTCTAAAGATGACAAACGAGAACATAATAAAGAATTCAAGATGAACAACTTGTACGAAGTCCCAAAGACCTAGTGTCTAACGAGATTAGTACACATGTAGGTTATTGACGTGTACGGACGCTCACTTTGATATCATAATACTCGGAACGCAAACTTATGAGTTCATGTCCCTCATTTCACTAATTTCAATGTTTTGTTTTCAAAAACATCGAGGGGAAATACATGCTAAAACTATTGGTATGTTAGTTGCGGAGTAGAAGATAACATGATCAATGTGCATAAGTAGGATGATAACATTAGTAACCATTAATCACATAGTGACCAAGATGCAAAAGGTGTAGATCTATTGGGCTTGAGGCACGCCCCACTCCTAGTTGTTGACCGTGGAGTGCTTTTGTGATCCCAAATGATAACAAAGTGTTCTCGGTTTGGTTATTTACATATGGTACATTTTGTAAGGGGGCTCGCTACCCACTGATAGATCCTTAAACAGACTCCATGTATGAATCAGAACATACCATGATTACAAGATAACATTTATGAGATTTCATATGACAACAATAACTGCATGAACTCGCTCAACTTTTGTTGACTTTTTTAAAAACTACATGTATTTCAGGAAACAGGTCTTGAGCCGGTGATACACTACGGGTAACGGGAAAGTCACTGACAACGATGGCCAATTTTGGAGGGTTTGTCTTTTATATCCCAACTTCGTATGGGTATATAGGGGACAAAACCTCACTATGATTTATGTTAAAAACTAGCTTTTGTGATGTGTAATATAACTTAATCTATGTCATGGTTAACATTGTGAACGTTGGTAAACTTGAAACTATGTTGGAAAACTTGCGATCTTTTGTTAAAATCATTATATCTATGGCATCGTTGTGGTTTATGTGTTTACTCGTTTGGATGCAATGATTACCTTTCTTACGTCACACACAATACGCTTCTGCTACTAGCAGGGTGTGATAGATTGGTATCAGAGCTCCGATTGTAGTGAACCGGGGAAAAACTTTTATTAAAGTTTGGTCTACAATCACCGAAGGGCTCTCATATGAAAACAACGTCGATAACATTACAAAAGTGATTTCAAAAGTATGACAAAAATGACAAAAGGTTTTCGTTGTGTCACTGTAACATGAGGATCTATCACACGAGCTCAATCATAAGTAACGAATGAGAATCAATACATGGGTAGTCTATAAGGATAGACTTGAAAACATAAGGATTACATGTGAAATACGAGAACAAAACATTGCATGAGATATATAGTTATTGCATGGAATATATCATAAGTAATAATACATTTTCTAACGAACATATATGCATATTGTACGGATTATTTTCTAGGACCATGTCTTCTTCGACGAACAGTTCTGAGATCGACCTGATGCCGTTAGTATTGGATGACGACTATGAGCCGGATGTCATTATCATTTCGTCGGATGACGAGACCGAGCATGAGGACTTTTCAGATGATGATGATATGTTGGATGATTTCCAACCATTCGCTCTCATTGATCCCGTTGAGGATCCCGCCCCACCTGAGGATGACGTATTGGCTATGCCACAGCCACTTCATGATGTGATTATTTACGGCCACCCGGAGGGTGAGCATATGGTCGTGCATTTAGCAGTACCGCTAGCCATTGTCCCACTTGTTGATCTCGAGGACGACGATGATGTCGACATCCCTGTGATACATGTCGAGCACCTTGACGATGATCTTGGTGACGGAGAGGTTCATGACATTGTTATACTTGAGTTACCCTCTCCGGTCGTGTCTGTTGTTGATATTTCATCTACCGCGTCTAGTATTGCTCCCTCTACTCACACCCCTGCATCATCCCCTGATACTGTACTACCCACCCATGCTACTGTACCACCTACCCCCACTACTGACCCCATGCACTTACCAGGATTTCCACACTCCATGTATCCCCCACCTCATTACCAGTATGGACCGTCATCATATCAGCTGTTATCTCATACACCCCAGTACCCCTATGCTGCGGGACCATCTCAGTCCGCCGGACTTGCCTCTGACTATGCTAGATTATATGCCGGGATACCCCCACCGGGCATGGACCCTTCGGACCCTTATCATCCTTCTCACTTTCCTCTGACTACCATGGAGGATAGGATGATATCCTAAGACATTCAGTTTTCCATACTCTTCCGTAGGACTCGAGAGCTTGATGCCCAGCTAGCTGCGGTCAGGGCCGCTATCATACCACCACCACCTGCATCACCACTACCACCATTACCAGCGTCACCCCCTCCATCACCACCACCACTACCACAGTCACCACCCCCGCCATCTCCACGCTAGTAGTCTGTCGGTTGTATGTTGGTCTTATGTTAGTCATATGTATATAGCTATCTTTTGGGGAGACCATCACTTTTGTGAAGACCAAGGCCTATAAAGATCATGACTTTTGGAAGGCAACTTGAAGGCATGGAGATACAATGTAGTAGAAATCTTACTTTTGTATTGTAACTTATACTGACTAGGGGTATGTATCCCTAAGTCCTTTTGATCTTCATGAACAAATGTAACAAGTTGTCGTTATGTATAAAAGTATGTTTTTTGTATTTCACATTGTATTTCTTTTATGTTGTGGTTGATATTGTTATGACATGGTGGACTTATGGTTGATGTTATGTTGTGGCATGGTGTTTTTCTACATGTTGAGTTATACGACCATTGTGATGACATTGCGTTTATGCATGCTTGCGATTGTGTGGTTATGTCATGTATACGTGTGTATGCATTTCTTATCTATATAAACCCGATGTGTTTATATATATATATATATATACTTGATAATATTTATTATTAAATACTTGTCTCATGGAGATCGATATTTTATCTAGAAGACAATGCCGCCTCGTCGTGGAAGAATGAACACGAACCCGCTACCGACAACACAAGAAGAGTTGAATGAACGAATCTCGCAGGCAATAGCCCAATACGAAGCCAACTGCACGGAACAAAGCGGTGGAACAGGAGGTACTTTTGGAGGCAATCATCCGATTGGTAATGCTTGGTTAATCTTTAACCTACGCGATACTCTCATCTATTCTAATCATGCTCTTGATACTCACTCTTGAATTTGTGCATATGATAATTTCAGGTTGCACTTATAAGCAGTTCTTAGACTGCAAACCTCTAAATTTTGACGGTACAGGAGGTGCTGTTTCCTTCGTTCGCTGGACTGAGAAGACCAACTCAGTCATTCGAATGAGCAAGTGCCCTGCTGAACAAAGGGTTACATATGTCACTGGACTCTTCATTGATGGGGCACTATCTTGGTGGAACCTCCAGGTCCAAACTAAAGGCGAAACTGCTGTGTACGGCCTGACCTGGGAGGAACTAAAAGAATTGATGAGGAAAAAGTATTGCTCGAGGTCGGAAATTCAGAAGTTAGAAACGGAATTCTGGAATTTGAAAATGATTGGTGCGGATATTGCGGGTTACACGCAGCGATTCCATGATTTATCTTGTGTAGTTCCATACTTGGTAGATCCCGAATACAAGAGAATCGAGAGGTACATCTGGGGACTTGCCCCCCAAATACTAAGTCTGGTTACTACTTCTAAGCCCATGGAGATCGGCGAAGCAATTGATTTGGCTGTAGCACTTACTGAGGAGGCACTACGTCAAGGAAAGTTTGATGAGTCTGGGGTGAGCAAAAAGGAAACCACTGTGGAGACTTCGAGTTCCAAAAAAAGGAAGTTCTCCCATTTCAAGAAAGGTTCTCGGGGGAAGGACAATAACAACAAGGGGCAAAACTCGAAAGAATTCAAAGAGGCGAAGGCATATGTTACCACGACCCCAAGCAACCCCGACAAGAAATCTTACGCTGGAACTGCACCAAAGTGCAATAAATGCCCATTCCACCATTATGGGGAGTGTCGTGGCCCCAGGTGTAACAAATGTAATAAGTATGGGCACCGCACCGAAGCATGCCGGGGTACGAATACCAAGGATCAGGGTTGCTTCAACTGTGGTGACAAAGGGCACTTTAAGAAGGATTGCCCGAAAGAAATCCAAGCCCGGGGAAGGGCATTCGTAATTGGAGCTAAGGATGCTCGGCAAGACCCGAATGTGGTCACCGGTACGTTCCCAATCAATAACCACTTTGCATCTATTCTTTTCGATACTGGAGCTGATTATAGCTTTATTTCTAAAGAATTTAGAAACATACTTGGGGTAGAATCGAGTAAATTAGATATTCCATACTCGATTGAATTAGCCAATGGGGACTTGGTTGAGTCAGGGGAAATCATAAAGAAATGTACCTTAGAACTGGGTGAACGAAAGTTCGACATAGATCTATTACCAGTTCTGTTAGGTAGTTTCGATGTCGTTATTGGTATGGATTGGTTATCCGATAATCGAGCCGAAGTCATATGTCATGAGAAGATCATACGCATCCCCCTGCCCGATGGAAAACATTTGCTAGTACACGGGGAGAAACAAGACACGCCTTTACGAATCATCAGTTGCATGAAGGCTAAAAAATGTTTGAGAAAAGGATGCATCGCCTTTCTTGCTCATGTCATTGACAAGAAGGCCGAGGAGCGCAAGGTGGAAGACATCCCTATGGTAAGGGAATATCTCGAAGTCTTTCCAGAAGATTTTCCGGGACTGCCACCACAACGACAGGTGGAATTTCGTATCGATCTTGTGCCGGGAGCGGCACTGGTGGCGAAAGCTCCATATAGACTTGCGCCCTCGGAGATGCAGGAATTATCTACTCAGCTTCAGGAGTTGCTTGACAAGGGATTCGTCAGACCAAGTTTCTCACCTTGGGGAGCTCCGGTGCTATTTGTCAAGAAGAAGGATGGAACCTTTCGAATGTGCATCGATTATAGAGAACTAAACAAGCTAACTATCAAAAATCGGTATCCTCTACCGAGGATCGACGACTTGTTCGATCAGTTGCAAGGTTCCAGCTTCTACTCCAAGATCGATCTAAGATCTGGATACCATCAGCTGAGGATTCAGGAGGAAAGCATTCCTAAGACAGCGTTTAGGACTCGCTATGGGCATTACGAGTTCCTTGTTATGCCTTTCGGCTTAACAAACGCTCCCGCCGTATTCATG
This sequence comes from Helianthus tuberosus, assembly GCA_030545235.1. NCBI lineage: Eukaryota > Viridiplantae > Streptophyta > Magnoliopsida > Asterales > Asteraceae > Helianthus > Helianthus tuberosus. The sequence goes on from CM060370.1 coordinate 114,904,021, forward strand.
GATTTGATGAATCGGGTATGTAAACCATACCTCGACAAGTTCGTGATCGTATTCATTGATGACATTTTAATATACTCACGAACAGAGGCGGAACCCGAACAACAATTGAGAACTATTTTGGAGTTGCTTAAAAAGGAACAATTGTACGCCAAGTTCTCAAAATGCAAATTTTGGATTCGTGAAGTACAATTTCTCGGTCATGTGGTGAACGAGAACGGAATATATGTTGATCCAGCTAAGATAGAGGCCATAAAGAACTGGGACACTCCAAAGACCCCAACGGAAGTAAGACAATTTCTAGGCTTAGCGGGATACTATCGTAGATTCATTGAGAATTTTTCTAAAATTGCTCAACCGCTAACCTCGCTCACTCAAAAGGATAGAAAGTTCGATTGGGGTGAAAAACAAGAAACGGCTTTTCAGCTACTTAAAGATAAACTATGCCAAGCGCCAATCTTATCACTCCCTGACGGCACCGATGACTTTGTGGTGTATTGTTATGCATCGCACCAGGGCTTGGATTGTGTATTAATGCAACGTGAAAAAGTCATCGCGTACGCGTCATGACAGTTGAAAGTTCATGAAAAGAATTATACCACTCACGACCTAGAGTTGGGCGCAGTGGTATTCGCTTTAAAGATTTGGCGTCACTATCTCTATGGTACTAAGTGTACCATATTCACCAATCATAAGAGTCTTCAACACATATTCGACCAAAAGGAATTAAACATGCGCCAACGGCGATGGGTAGAATTGTTGAACGATTATGACTGCGAAATCAGGTACCATCCGGGAAAAGCGAACGTTGTGGCGGACGCTTTGAGCTGGAAGGAAAGAGTTAGAACATTACGAGTACGGGCTTTAGAGTTGACAATCCAGACAAACTTCACTACTCGAGTGCGCGATGCACAACGGGAAGCCCTAAAGCCAGGAAATATACGAGCAGAATACTTGCGAGGAGCAAGGAAACAAATGGAAACAAACAAAGATGACACTTTATATTTCAGGGGAAAGATCTGGATTCCCTATTTTGGTGGCTTACGAGACTTAGGTGGTGTTTGTTTTTTCAGATGTAAAAGGTCTGAAGTCTGCGGACCACATCTGCAGGCATCTGCATGAGAAGAGGTGGACCAAAGATCTGCAGTCTGCAAGGAGAAGAGGGTTTGTTTTTTTTACTTCTACAAAAACCACACACACAACACACACAACACACAACACTCCTCAGTCCTCTCTCTCTCTGCTTCATCTACCACCACCACCACAGCCATCCGCCACCACCTCCTCCACCGTCCACCTGCCACCACCACAACCAACAACCACCGTCAAGCACCACCGCAAACCCTAGCTCCTGCCGCGAAGCCAAGCACCACCGCAAACCCTAGCCCCCACTCCACCGTCAAGCACCACCCCCGTCAAGCACCTCCTCTGCCACCACCGTCAAGCACCACCGCGAAGCCAAGCACCTCCTCTGCCACCACCGTCAAGCACCACCGCGAAGCCAAGCACCACCGTCATCGTTTGATTTGGGGGTTTTGTTTGAAGATGAAGAACATCAAACCCACCACCGCGAAGCCAAGCATCTCTCTCTTCTTTCCCTCCCTCTCTCTCTCTCCTGTCGCTCCCCCCCTCTCTCTCTCTACGGTCTCTCTCTCTTCTTTCCCTCTTATGCAGGTCTGTGGAGAGTGGTGGTGTAGATGTGGTGGTGGTGGGGATGTGAGGGTGGAGGTGGTGTCGGAGGAGGTGGTGTCGGAGGTGGTGGAGTCAGAGGTGGAGGTGGTGGCAGAGGAGGTGGCTGGAAGAAGAAGAGGAGAAGAGGGTGTCTGCAGATGTTTGAAGCTTATGTTCATAGCTTTTTATTTAAGATGAAAGAAGCCATTTGTAGATCTTTAAAAAAAAACAAACAGTCTTTAAGGTCTTATGTCTGCCCGCCTGCAGACATAAGCTCTTTGCAGAGGTTTTAAGCAAAAACAAACAGCACCTTAGTGCTGGATGAAGCACACAAGTCCAAATATTCGATACACCCAGGATCTGACAAGATGTATCAGGATTTAAAGGAATACTATTGGTGGCCTAAACTCATGAAAGATATTGCGACCTATGTTGGGAATTGCCTAACTTGTGCAAAGGTCAAGGCCGAATATCAGAAGCCATCTGGGTTATTACAACAACCCGAGATTCCTGTTTGGAAATGGGAGCAGATATCAATGGACTTCATTACAGGACTCCCACGGACCTCTCGAGGTTACGACATGATTTGGGTTATCGTTGATCGATTAACCAAGTCGGCTCACTTCCTACCTATTCGTGAAAAAGACAGTACCACGAAGTTAGCTGAAATCTACCTCAACGAGATTGTGGCACATCATGGAGTGCCTATTTCAATAATCTCGGATCGCGATGGACGCTTTGTGTCAAGAATATGGCAATCATTTCAAGAATCGCTTGGATCTCGTGTGGATCTAAGTACAACATTTCATCTGCAAACCTATAGCCAAAGCGAACGAACCATCCAAATGTTGGAAGACATGCTTCGTGCATGTGTGATGGATTTAGGCAGAAACCGGGATACTCATTTACCTCTGGTAGAGTTCTCGTATAATAACAGTTATCACACAAGCATCAAAGCCGCCCCATACGAAGCACTATACGGACGGAAGTGCCGATCACCGCTGTGCTGAGCGGAAGCCGGAGACAAACAACTCATTGGCCCTGAACTGGTCTAAGAGACTACTGATAAGATAGCAAAGATACGAGACCGTATCAAAGCGGCTCGTGACAGACAAAAGAGCTACGTGGACAGAAGACGTAAACCATTATCCTTCGAGGTAGGAGACAAAGTCTTACTAAAGGTCTCGCCTTGGAAAGGCGTAGCTAGATTCGGGAAACGCGGGAAACTAAACCCGAGATACATTAGGCCATTTGAGATTCTAGAAAAGATCGGTACCATCGCGTACAAGTTGAAGCTGCCAGAAGAACTCAGTAACGTACACGACACATTTCATGTGTCGAATCTCAAGAAAAGTCCGACCGTTGAGACAATTATCATCCCAGCGGATGAAATTCTTGTTGACGACACGCTCCAGTTTACTGAAGAACCCGTTGAGGTTATGGACCGGAAGGTCCATAAGACAAGGAGAAGTCGTATCGAACTAGTCAAGGTCCGTTGGAATTCACGTCACGGACCCGAGTACACATGGGAACGTGAAGATTAGATTAAGGCAAAATATCCCCACCTGTTCGAGAAGACTCCTGCAAAGGATGGCTCAACTTGAATTTCGGGACGAAATTCTTTTTAATAGGGGGAGAATGTGACAACTGGCAAATAACTGGTAATTCTGTACAATCTAATCACTATTTATATTTCTTAATCTCATGCATTTATCGTGATTTAATTACGTAACTGTGTCGTATACTAGATAACAGTGTTAGGACAAGAAAACAAAGCTAAAACATATGCTGGTTTTCGTCATATTTCGAAACCAATCAAACAATGTCCTAAAAGTGTTGGTAAAAAGTGCTGAGTGCACTATTCATGGTTACACTATTCATGCCAGCAAAACCGTGAAAACAGAACGAAACGCTGAAAAACGACACACGGATAACATAACTGAGTCCATTATAATAAGAAAACAATAATATGAAAACATATCTTGCAAAAATACAAGACTTTCCGGTAAAACGCCCTAATTTGCAAAAATGTCCGTTTCGACCAAAAATATGACATTTTAACTCGTCCGAAACCATAATTTAGCATTTCCGGAACTCCAGGATTATGACAAATGATATCAAGCATATGAAAACAATATAAGTAAGATAACGGGGTGTAACAACTGTGCTTGTAATCACTATGAACAGTTCTGTTATCAATAAAACAATGTTATTTGATCACAATGTTTGTTTTGTTATGTTTTACATTTTTCATGTTTTGACTTTTATCCAATTCCAAACTCTACATCGCTTTCTGGAGAGTTATACGCAAACTAGTGCGTAAACGTACTCAGTTTAATGCGAGAAATACTCCGGAACATCAACATATACTCAACATACCTTAAATAACCTTTACATAACTTAGAAATAAGTTTTGAAGGCTTTGGTATGGCAAAAACAAGTTAATTCGCTTACAGGGACTGAACTTGACAAACTGCGAAAGTATGCCAATTTGAACTGTAACGAACATTCCGGAACATAACCATAAGTTAAACACACCTCAAATATCCTTTACATAGCTTAGAAATAGGCTTTGAGGGGTTCGGTGTGCTAAAATAAACTTTTGGGTCATTCAGGGACTAAAAGTGTCAAAAAGTGCACAAGTTTGCATTTTCGCGCATAACTTACGTTCTGAATACATCCGGACATCCAAAAATTTATGTAAGCATGACTACATTATATTTTAGTGTTCGCCTTAAGAAAAATCCATTCGTCGCGCCATTTGGATCGTTTTTCGCGTTTGTGCGCATTCCGTCGTAATTAACCGAACATCGCGACCGTACGGCCAAACGAACCGACATCCAAGATATTTTTGAACACATTTTAAGTTCCCTATACTTTAACTTCATTTTAGAGCTTTGAAATGGGGTTAACGGGCCTTAAACGTGTCGGAAATGGCTAAAACAAGGTGCAGGGACTGAAAATGCAATTCTGCCAAACTAGGTGCTAGCGCACCGCTACAATATAAGTGTAACGGTGCGCTAGGGGTCTGCAGACCAGATTCAATGTTCAGAACAGCCTGTTTGCAGCTGGTTTCCACTCCCATTTCCCTTGCCAAGTGTTGATACCTTATGGTGAGTGGCCAAATTAGTCACCATAACATTCCGACAAGTGTACGGTATTGATCGTGCCTCCTTTTCCATGAAACGATCTCAACGGTTCACCGAAAACTATAAATACCCCATTACCTCCAACCTCATTACTTACAAGAATCTGATCTATTTGACTCTAAGTTGGAACCATTGTTCCATACCTGAGTTATTGTGATCACGATTAGCATTCGGGGACCCTTCGTAAGTATTCTTTCGTTCTTTTCCTTATTTTACTGCTTTTCGAGTCAGAAAGTCAAACTTTGTTTGACTTTCAAGCGTTGACCAGTAATGGTCAATGCGAAGTTCGTTTGAACTTCGCAACGTGATTGTAATCACGTTGGTTATAGTCCCTTGGGACTATGCCCACTGATTACCACGTTGTATAGGGTCGTAGGGTAGGCGATCTAATAAATCGCCTATACCTTCGAACCCGGCCCAGTTTGGTCGATCATTAGGATCCGACCAAATACTTTAGGTGACCATAGTAGGTAGGGAATAACCTTCCGAGGTTATACCCTATGGTCACATCGTTTAAGTAGTTGTATGATGGGTAGTTTATATGCCTTAGGTAAATTACCAGAATACCCTTTTCATATATAATTGGTAATTTAGCATATGTAACCTAAACTTTTGTCACGTAACTGATTATGTAACATGTTTAGGCATATAATACTTGTCATAGGACTAGTTAGGCGGTCCGAACGCGTTTCACGCGCACGACGCGTTAAAGTAGCATAAGCTTCCTAAACGAGTCGTAATGGGTCGTAAACGATTATGTTAGGTTTCATTTAGTATGTAGGCTTTGTTAAACCAAATGACGCGAGTCTCTACACTCGTTTGGTTTACGAAACCTCATTCTATCCAATCATCCGATTAAGGTCCGGTTATTAACATAGTTACCTATACTAGGTGCCGTTTGATTCCGAGATCTCTAGCGTTACTTGGTGGTTATCTTTATACAACTGAGCAATCTCAAGTGAGTACATAGAACCCCCTCTTTACATGTTTTCAAGGTGTTTATGTGAGTACATAGACCCCTCTTTTACTGTTTTCCAAACGTTTTGGGGTGGAACACATGTGCCTACTTGTTACTTTAATGCTTTCCGTTTTCACATCATATACATGTTATGTTCGTTAGTACATTATAGTACATGATTTCAATACATTTTATGCTAGGTGTGCCCATTGTGTGCATTACTTAGTACATCGTTTTACATTACATTTCTGCCAAGTATGTTGACTGATAACATGCTAGCACATTGATTTACATGACTTTTCTGCTTTGTATGTTAACTTAGCATACTTAGTACATTGTTTTCATATGACATGTATACAACTTCTATGACATTTGGTTTGCACAAACGGGTCTTTATTACGTTCATTAACATTTGCTACGCCGCTCGGGAGTAAGTAGTGGTACCATAGGACTTGACAAATCCCATTCCTGACATCCCGGGTTTGTTTGGATGTAAGGAATGACTGAATCCGAATACAATTCTTTTGATAACCTTGACTGAAAGGGTTATCCGACTGTCTCAAGGCTTGAATGTATGCGTTAACTTACCACATAAATGTTTGTATCAATGTATCATGCATCACTTTGCAAAACATAACTTTTTGATATATTCAAAATACTTTGTTTTGTACATTTTACTTATGGTTTAAGTAGTCTTATTTTACTTACCATACATAACATTTGTTACACATTACTTGACTACTTTTGGACTATCAACATTTGACAGGGTTTATACAAGTACTATTGACTATTGGTTTAAACATAGACATTATACTTTGTTGGTTAGTTTATGTGACTTAAGTAACGAGAGATGAGTAATATGATACAAGCATGGTGGATACGCCGCTGGTACTTCCTATACATAAGTGATTGTATTATATTACATATCATAGCGTTATTTAAATCATTCATTTTGGACTTATACATTTTACACAAGTGACATGTTTTTACAAGACTTTGGTTTACAATACAGTTTATTTTATACAACTCATTTTGCATGGTTATTCATTTAACCTTACATTATTCACTTATATATACATATCATCTGGACTTATTGTTTTTCAAGCAATTTACAAAACAAATCAAATTACAAGGTTCATGACTAAACATTTTCTTAAACTTAAGTCATGAATCCTATTTTCACAAAACCTATGTATCTCACAGGCATTTTTATGCTGACGTACCTACTTTCACATGTGTTTTCAGGTGCTTTTCCGTAGGATGACGATCATGACACTAGGGCGGACCTGTGCCTTAGAAACTTAAAAATGAAGCTAGACGATGTTTAATTATGTACTAAACTCTTAAATCTCTGTTTGAAACAATGTAACACTTATGTTGATAAATAAAATACAACTTTGTTTGCCATGGATTTGAAACAATTAATTCTGTTACAACACTCCCCGACGTTTTCCGCCACGTCTTGTATGATATACGTGGTCGGGGTGTGACAGAAGAGTTGGTATCAGAGCCAATGGTTATAGGGAATTAGGTTATTAGTAATGCTTTGACCTAGACTATAACTTTTCTAGGACCCTAACACAAATTAGTTGTGTTTAGATCTTAAAACATTTACATCACCTATCCTTAGGTGATTATCAAAACAAGGAACCAAAATTTTTCCGAAACGATTTTTGAAAAACAATCATCTGTTTTTGAATAAATTATTACAAGGTTTTGAACTCTCTTTTATATGGTTTTGAACCCTTTTCAGTTTGGTTTTTGGCCTTGTGCCTTCAAATTTTCAAAATCCCGTCAAACGTTTTGGGTTTTAAATAATGTGAACATGTGCAAACTGGAAGGGTGAATGCCTGTATTCTGGGTTTTCTGTCTAGGCAAGCACTTCGTATACATCTCATCAGACGCGAGACCAGTTGTGCTTACCTGGGAATTCTTGGGATGAGTGTTCACTTATAGGCGAGCATGTCTTCATTATACATTATTTTTGACCCATTTACTTTGATTAGTCACTGTGGGTTGTTTGTTTGCTCTGTGATACGGACGAATGACCACCATCTTTGCTCTTGTTGATTTTGTTTCATCTCATTCTTTTCATCCAATCATCTCACTCGTTTTCTTTCATGTTTTCCTCTTTTAGAATGCCTCCTCGACGCGATCCTCGAACTTTTACTATTGAAGAGATCGCAGCCCTGGTTTCTCAGCAAGTGGCTGCTGTACTTCCCGGGGTTGTAACTCAAGTCCACGATATATTTAACAACAACGGCAATAACAACAACAATAACGCACACTGTAATTTCAAGAATTTCAATTCTGCGAAGCCGCTTAAGTTTTCTGGGTCGCAAGGAGCAACTGCGCTCCTACGGTGGTTTGAAAGTATCGAGAGCACATTCTTACATGTGCAGTGTCAGAATGCGCGTAGGGTTGAATTTGCTTCAAGCGTGTTTGAGAAGCGAGCGCTTACCTGGTGGAATGGTATTAAGCGCGATAGGGGTGCCGAAGTGGCGTTGGCACAAACATGGGAAGAGCTTCGGGCTCTCATGATGAAGGAGTTTTGTCCCCGTCATGAAATTCGAGTTTTGGAACGAGAGTTTGATGACTTAAAGCAAGATGGGGCTGAACACCGTGCATACACGGATCGTTTTGAAGAACTCAGTCTATTGTGTCCCACCATGGTTACCCCTCCGGATAAAGCGATCGAAAGGTATATTGATGGGCTACCCGATTCTATTCTGGAGATTTTGACTGGTGTTAATCCTACTACCCTTCGCCAAGCTATCGAGTTGTCTGCTACCCTCACTGAGACTCTAGTCAGGAAGGGTAAACTCACCCGCAAGGGTGATAAAAAGAAGGAGACTAATTCTGAGAAAAACAAGAATAAGGGTAAGGGTAAGGAAGGTGAAGCATCAAAGAAATCAAGGAAGCGAAAGGGTGCCCAAAATTTTGCTGTTACTGCACAGGCTCAAGCTGTACCAAATCAGCCTGCGCAACCACCTGCCAAGAAGCCTTATTTTGGCAATGCACCTTTGTGCAACAGGTGTAACGGCCATCACCAACCACATCTCCAGTGTCGTCAGTGCACCAACTGCGGAAGATCTGGTCATCTTGCTGTCAACTGCCGCATTCCTGTCAATCAGAACCAGGCAGTCCATAACCAAGCTCAACAAGTTGCCCAGCCTCTAGCTCAGCAACAGGGCCAAGCTGCACGACCTCATTTTCCTCCTGGTTCGTGCTACAATTGTGGGGATCTGACCCACTACAGGAACCGGTGCCCAAGGCTAGTCAACCAGAACCAAAATCTGAATCAGGCTCCGGCTCGAGGCAGAGTCTTTAACATGAATGCCCAAGAGGCGCAGGCGGATGATAACGTGGTGAACGGTACGTTCTTTATTAATAATCAGCCTGCATCTGTTCTCTTTGATTCGGGTGCCGATAAGAGTTTTGTGTCATTGTCTTTTGAGCCGATGCTTCGCGTGTCTAGAACGAAACTAAGTAAATCTTTGACAGTAGAGGTTGCTAGTGGTGAACCCATTATTCTTGATTCTGTTCTTCACAACTGCCAATTGAATCTTAACGATCATCTTTTTCCTATCGATCTCACGCCTATGCAACTTGGAAGCTTCGACGTTATTGTGGGAATGGATTGGTTATCCAAGCATCACGCAGAGATAGTTTGTTCTGAGAAGATTGTTCGTGTACCGCTTTCGGCAGGCGAGATTCTGCAGGTTCAAGGTGAGAAGCCTACCGGTGGTCTCAAACTCATGTCTTGTTTTAAAGCTCGGAAATATCTGCGGAAGAACTATGTGGCTTTCTTAGCACATGTTACAGAAGATAAAGGCAAGGGTAAGTCTATTTCAGATATTCCTGTCGTTCGGGATTATTCTGAAGTGTTCCCTGAAGATTTACCTGGTCTACCTCCAGCACGTCAAGTCGAGTTCCGCATTGATCTCGTACCTGGTGCAAATCCCATTGCTAGAGCTCCATATCGTCTTGCACCATCCGAGATGCAAGAGTTGTCTAAACAGCTTCAGGAGCTCTCTGACAAAGGTTTTATCCGTCCTAGTTTTTCACCTTGGGGTGCTCCCGTTCTTTTTGTAAAGAAGAAGGATGGATCCTTTAGGATGTGTATCGATTATCGTGAGCTTAACAAGCTTACCATCAAGAATCGATATCCCTTACCTCGCATAGTCGACCTCTTTGATCAGCTACAGGGCGCTTCTTTTTTTTCGAAGATTGATCTACGTTCCGGATATCATCAACTTCGGGTGCAAGAAGAAGACATTCCGAAGACAGCATTCCGTACTCGTTATGGGCATTATGAATTCACAGTCATGCCATTCGGTTTGACTAATGCTCCTGCTGTTTTCATGGACTTAATGAATAGGGTCTGCAAACCTTATTTGGATCAGTTCGTCATTGTTTTTATTGACGATATCTTGATTTACTCTAAGACGCGAGCTGATCACGAGCAGCATCTTCGTCTTACTCTGGAACTCCTAAAGAAAGAGCAACTTTTCGCCAAATTCTCCAAGTGTGAATTCTGGCTTAAAGAGGTTCAATTTTTAGGACATATTATCAACGAACAAGGTATTCATGTAGATCCCTCCAAAATCAGTGCGATTAAGGATTGGGATACACCTTCTACTCCTACTGAAGTTCGTTCTTTTCTTGGTCTAGCGGGTTATTATCGCCGCTTCATAGAAAACTTCTCGAAAATTGCAGTTCCTCTAACTGCTCTAACTCAGAAGAAAATGCCCTTTTATTGGGGAAACAAACAAGAGGAAGCTTTTCAACACCTGAAGCAGAAGCTTTGCGATGCGCCTGTTCTATCATTGCCTGAGGGTGATGATGATTTTGTTGTGTATTGTGATGCATCGAAATTGGGCCTTGGTTGCGTTCTTATGCAAAGGAACAAAGTCATAGCTTATGCATCGAGGCAGTTGAAGATACATGAGAAGAACTACACCACTCATGATCTTGAGTTGGGTGCAGTTGTCTTTGCTCTCAAAATCTGGAGACACTATTTGTACGGTACAAAATGTGTGGTTTTCACTGACCACAAAAGTCTTCAGCATATCTTCAACCAGAAAGAACTCAACATGAGACAGCGACGTTGGGTTGAGCTTTTAAACGACTATGACTGCGAAATTCGCTACCATCCTGGTAAGGCGAATGTCGTAGCTGACGCATTGAGTCGTAAGGAACGTACTAAGCTTCATCGTGTACGTGTTCAATCTGTTATTCAAGCTCGATCTGATATTCAAGCACGCATTTCTCAAGCTCAGCAATCTTGTGTTTCACAAGGTTTGATGGATAAGGAATTTCCCTATCACATAACACCTGCTTTGGAACTGAAGGACAATGGATCATATTACTTCATGGACCGTTTGTGGGTCCCAAGCCAGGATGACCTTCGTACCTTGCTTATGGATGAAGCCCATAAGTCTCGTTATTCTAATCATCCGGGCTCAGATAAAATGTATAAGGATCTTCGTATTCACTACTGGTGGCCTGGTATGAAGAAAGACATTGCCTTATACGTATCCAAATGCCTTACTTGTCTAAAGGTTAAGGCTGAACATCAGCGTCCTTCTGGTTTATTGGAGCAACCAGAGATCCCAGTTTGGAAATGGGAAAACATTACTATGGATCTTGTTACCAAACTTCCGCGCACAAAGAAAGGTCATGATGCCATCTGGGTAGTCGTTGATCGTCTTACAAAGTCAGCACACTTCTTGCCAATCCGTGAGGATTTTCCTGCTGATAGACTTGCTCAAATCTATGTAGATGAAATTGTGGCTCGACATGGTGTTCCTTTGAACATCATTTCTGACAGAGATGCTCGTTTCACTTCTCATTTTTGGAGAACCATGCAATCTGCCATGGGGACCCAACTTAATCTGAGCACAGCTTATCATCCGCAAACGGATGGTCAATCTGAGAGAACAATCCAGACTCTGGAGGATATGCTTAGGGCTTGTGTGATCGATTTTGGTGGTAGTTGGGATTCACATCTTAAATTGATTGAATTCTCCTACAACAACAGTTATCACACTAGCATCAAAATGGCTCCTTTCGAGGCTCTTTATGGTCGAAAATGTCGTTCACCAGTCTGCTGGAATGAGATTGGCGAGGCTCAAATTACTGGACCTGCCCTTATTTTAGAGACAACTGACAAGGTCAAGAAAGTTCGTAATAACCTTCAGGCAGCTAGAAGCCGTCAGAAGATTTACGCGGACTCAAAACGCAAAGCCTTGGAATTTCAAGTCGGTGATCGAGTATTACTTAAGGTCTCACCTTGGAAAGGTGTGATCAGATTTGGAAAGAAAGGAAAACTTGCACCTAGGTATGTTGGACCATTCAAGATTGTCGAGAAAATCGGAAAGGTAGCCTACAGACTTGAGTTACCTCCTGAACTTGGAAATGTTCATCCAACTTTTCACGTGTCCAATCTCAAGAAGTGTACAGCTGATGAGAACTTCTCCATACCACTTGACGAAATTCGTGTTGGCAAAACACTGAAATTTGTTGAGAAACCAGTGGAAATCATGGAACGTGAAGTCAAGTGGCTTAAACGCAAGCGCATTCCTTTGGTCAAAGTTCGCTGGGAAGCTAAGCGTGGACCCGAGTTTACTTGGGAACGCGAAGATAAAAATGAAGGCGAAATATCCACATCTTTTCTCACGAGTTTCCTCTAAATAAATTTCGGGACGAAATTTCCACAAGTAGGGGAGACTGTAACAACTGTGCTTGTAATCACTATGAACAGTTCTGTTATCAATAAAACAATGTTATTTGATCACAATGTTTGTTTTGTTATGTTTTACATTTTTCATGTTTTGACTTTTATCCAATTCCAAACTCTACATCGCTTTCTGGAGAGTTATACGCAAACTAGTGCGTAAACGTACTCAGTTTAATGCGAGAAATACTCCGGAACATCAACATATACTCAACATACCTTAAATAACCTTTACATAACTTAGAAATAAGTTTTGAAGGCTTTGGTATGGCAAAAACAAGTTAATTCGCTTACAGGGACTGAACTTGACAAACTGCGAAAGTATGCCAATTTGAACTGTAACGAACATTCCGGAACATAACCATAAGTTAAACACACCTCAAATATCCTTTACATAGCTTAGAAATAGGCTTTGAGGGGTTCGGTGTGCTAAAATAAACTTTTGGGTCATTCAGGGACTAAAAGTGTCAAAAAGTGCACAAGTTTGCATTTTCGCGCATAACTTACGTTCTGAATACATCCGGACATCCAAAAATTTATGTAAGCATGACTACATTATATTTTAGTGTTCGCCTTAAGAAAAATCCATTCGTCGCGCCATTTGGATCGTTTTTCGCGTTTGTGCGCATTCCGTCGTAATTAACCGAACATCGCGACCGTACGGCCAAACGAACCGACATCCAAGATATTTTTGAACACATTTTAAGTTCCCTATACTTTAACTTCATTTTAGAGCTTTGAAATGGGGTTAACGGGCCTTAAACGTGTCGGAAATGGCTAAAACAAGGTGCAGGGACTGAAAATGCAATTCTGCCAAACTAGGTGCTAGCGCACCGCTACAATATAAGTGTAACGGTGCGCTAGGGGTCTGCAGACCAGATTCAATGTTCAGAACAGCCTGTTTGCAGCTGGTTTCCACTCCCATTTCCCTTGCCAAGTGTTGATACCTTATGGTGAGTGGCCAAATTAGTCACCATAACATTCCGACAAGTGTACGGTATTGATCGTGCCTCCTTTTCCATGAAACGATCTCAACGGTTCACCGAAAACTATAAATACCCCATTACCTCCAACCTCATTACTTACAAGAATCTGATCTATTTGACTCTAAGTTGGAACCATTGTTCCATACCTGAGTTATTGTGATCACGATTAGCATTCGGGGACCCTTCGTAAGTATTCTTTCGTTCTTTTCCTTATTTTACTGCTTTTCGAGTCAGAAAGTCAAACTTTGTTTGACTTTCAAGCGTTGACCAGTAATGGTCAATGCGAAGTTCGTTTGAACTTCGCAACGTGATTGTAATCACGTTGGTTATAGTCCCTTGGGACTATGCCCACTGATTACCACGTTGTATAGGGTCGTAGGGTAGGCGATCTAATAAATCGCCTATACCTTCGAACCCGGCCCAGTTTGGTCGATCATTAGGATCCGACCAAATACTTTAGGTGACCATAGTAGGTAGGGAATAACCTTCCGAGGTTATACCCTATGGTCACATCGTTTAAGTAGTTGTATGATGGGTAGTTTATATGCCTTAGGTAAATTACCAGAATACCCTTTTCATATATAATTGGTAATTTAGCATATGTAACCTAAACTTTTGTCACGTAACTGATTATGTAACATGTTTAGGCATATAATACTTGTCATAGGACTAGTTAGGCGGTCCGAACGCGTTTCACGCGCACGACGCGTTAAAGTAGCATAAGCTTCCTAAACGAGTCGTAATGGGTCGTAAACGATTATGTTAGGTTTCATTTAGTATGTAGGCTTTGTTAAACCAAATGACGCGAGTCTCTACACTCGTTTGGTTTACGAAACCTCATTCTATCCAATCATCCGATTAAGGTCCGGTTATTAACATAGTTACCTATACTAGGTGCCGTTTGATTCCGAGATCTCTAGCGTTACTTGGTGGTTATCTTTATACAACTGAGCAATCTCAAGTGAGTACATAGAACCCCCTCTTTACATGTTTTCAAGGTGTTTATGTGAGTACATAGACCCCTCTTTTACTGTTTTCCAAACGTTTTGGGGGTGGAACACATGTGCCTACTTGTTACTTTAATGCTTTCCGTTTTCACATCATATACATGCTATGTTCGTTAGTACATTATAGTACATGATTTCAATACATTTTATGCTAGGTGTGCCCATTGTGTGCATTACTTAGTACATCGTTTTACATTACATTTCTGCCAAGTATGTTGACTGATAACATGCTAGCACATTGATTTACATGACTTTTCTGCTTTGTATGTTAACTTAGCATACTTAGTACATTGTTTTCATATGACATGTATACAACTTCTATGACATTTGGTTTGCACAAACGGGTCTTTATTACGTTCATTAACATTTGCTACGCCGCTCGGGAGTAAGTAGTGGTACCATAGGACTTGACAAATCCCATTCCTGACATCCCGGGTTTGTTTGGATGTAAGGAATGACTGAATCCGAATACAATTCTTTTGATAACCTTGACTGAAAGGGTTATCCGACTGTCTCAAGGCTTGAATGTATGCGTTAACTTACCACATAAATGTTTGTATCAATGTATCATGCATCACTTTGCAAAACATAACTTTTTGATATATTCAAAATACTTTGTTTTGTACATTTTACTTATGGTTTAAGTAGTCTTATTTTACTTACCATACATAACATTTGTTACACATTACTTGACTACTTTTGGACTATCAACATTTGACAGGGTTTATACAAGTACTATTGACTATTGGTTTAAACATAGACATTATACTTTGTTGGTTGGTTTATGTGACTTAAGTAACGAGAGGTGAGTAATATGATACAAGCATGGTGGATACGCCGCTGGTACTTCCTATACATAAGTGATTGTATTATATTACATATAATAGCGTTATTTAAATCATTCATTTTGGACTTATACATTTTACACAAGTGACATGTTTTTACAAGACTTTGGTTTACAATACAGTTTATTTTATACAACTCATTTTGCATGGTTATTCATTTAACCTTACATTATTCACTTATATATACATATCATCTGGACTTATTGTTTTTCAAGCAATTTACAAAACAAATCAAATTACAAGGTTCATGACTAAACATTTTCTTAAACTTAAGTCATGAATCCTATTTTCACAAAACCTATGTATCTCACAGACATTTTTATGCTGACGTACCTACTTTCACATGTGTTTTCAGGTGCTTTTCCGTAGGATGACGATCATGACACTAGGGCGGACCTGTGCCTTAGAAACTTAAAAATGAAGCTAGACGATGTTTAATTATGTACTAAACTCTTAAATCTCTGTTTGAAACAATGTAACACTTATGTTGATAAATAAAATACAACTTTGTTTGCCATGGATTTGAAACAATTAATTCTGTTACAACACTCCCCGACGTTTTCCGCCACGTCTTGTATGATATACGTGGTCGGGGTGTGACACGGGGTGTCTAAAATCATAAGCTTCCGATATTATATCGCTATGCACTAAACTAGCCCGTTAGCGAACCGACGAACTAGCAAGCGATATTTCCGCCACTATAACAACCAAATGACAACTCTAGTGAACTAGTTAAGCTTATTTTGGGACTCGGAAACACTTCATGCATCACTTGACGGTGGAATAACAAAGTGCGACAAAGCTTCGTCGGTACGGCGCAAAAGTGCCGTGAACTAGCCGGCGACCAAACGGAAAGCATCCGAAGTATCAAAATACCATTTCTACTAGTGTAGTGAACTAGTTAATATTAATTTTGGTTCCGAATCCCTAATTACCCTCTAATGGTATACTTAAACCCCAAATCCCTATAATTAAGTTAATGACCAAAATATCTTCACTTTTAAGAAGTTTTTATAAAAAAAATCATATTACCCCCCCCCCCCCACAATATGTGAGCCGAAAATCAAGTGGGTCCCACCCACTAGATTTATGTTGAAAAATGATAGATTTTAAGTATGGTGGAAGGGTGAAAGACTTGAATTGCACCATCCCTTTTTAATTACCATCTTATCACATATCACACCATTCCCCATTTCTTTTACCACACTTTTCAAAAAACAAAAACTCCATTCTTGTCTTCTTTGTTCACGGCTCAAGAAGAACCCACCATAATTCACAAATAAACACCCCATTTTCACTATAATCTAGCCTTTACATGATCATCCATACTTGGTGCATGCATGGAGCATTACTAGGAGCTTATCTTGGAGCTTATTTTCTTCTTATTCTTCTTGTTTAAACTCTTGCAAGATTGTGAGTCTTCTAAACACAATATTTAAGCTTCATTATACTAGTTAATCATAGAAGTACAAGTTGATGATCTTGAATTTAAAGCTTAACTTAATCAAAAACCCTAAACACAAAACTAATAAACACTAAATATGAATATATTATGTGTTGATTTATGTTGTTTAGTGTTAATATGTTCATATGATCATGTTGATTATGTTATTTTGTTGAGATTAGTAGCTTAAAGCTTATGTTTATGATGATCTCATGAATAGATTCATGTAGTATTTAAGATTTATGTTCATCTTATCATGATGAACATAAATATATGATTTAAACATGGATATGTTTAAATCTTGTAAGATCATCATAGTCACTTTCATGAACTAAATATGTATTTTAAAGATCACATGAGGAAACAAGTGTTTAGAAGGATTTACAACCTAATCTTGGAAGATTAGTAGACTTTGATTTTACAAGACTAGTTAAAAGACTTGATTATTACAAAATATCCTCACAAAAAGTCTTGTAATCAAAGGGGTTAAAGTGGGAAAACTTGATTTGAACTTATGACAAAAATGATGTCTTCAAAAAGTCTAGTAAAAAAATGTGAAGATTATTTGTTAAACAAGTGGTTAAAATACACTTATAAAGTTCATGAAGATGAGGGTTAAAGTGTATGATATCATGCATGTAAAGTTGGGGTAATGAAACTTGATTGAAAATTGATTATGATTATGATTATGTGTTAAACAGGGTTTAAACGCGTAATTATAACGTGGGAAACGTCACAGTTTTAGGGGAAACTATGGCGAATTTTTCTAAAAATCTAATCGCGATTAAAGAGGGGATTAAAGGGTGATTAACAATGTTAAACGCGATTAGTGGTCATAAACGTCATTTTGGAAACACTAATGAGAATATTTAAGTCTTAAATATTCAATAAGTTTTATGGACTTAAACTTATTCTTTTACAAAAATAAATGATTAAAAATGTAACCATATATGTATATATAATTTTTGGTAAAAATTATATATTTTTTTTTTGAAACTTGTCAAGTGCATGTAATATGTGCTATATATGTATGTATTAGATACCTATAGGGTGTTCAAAATAAATACACATACATGTTCCTACATGGTCCAAGAAATGCTAGTAAACCGGACAATTAAATAGAATGGCCATAATGGAAATACATAACACTTGACGACAACAAATTGGGCGTATCGACATCGTGAACAAGTTACTACAAAGTCGAGTCTAAAATAACATATTTTAGACATTAAAACGAGCACATATCTAAACGATCGATAACAAGAATCCGGAAAGTCGAAAACTATACAAATTACCAAGTATTTTTCATAGGAAAAATGAACTTATTTAAAGTTTACTACTTGGTAACATTTGGGTAAAAAATTGCAAGATCATGTTAATGGACTCATAAAGTTAGAATTGGGCTTATCAAAGCTAGTAATGGGCTAGGCCCAAATTCCTTAATACATGGGCTAAGGCCCAATGACAATATAACATGGGCTCGGCCCAATAACAATAAAACATGGGTTAGGCCCAATAACATAGATAACATGGGCTCGGCCCAATAACATTAAAACATGGTTTAGATACGATAACATAAATGACATTCGGCCCAATGACATGAGCAAAGGCTCAATGACATGCGTGCGCAGCACGAGGACATGTGAAGGGCGAAGCCCGTTCACACATAATTCAATACACATAGAATACATTGATACACTTATGAATTCAATACATATAACAATTAAGCGAGTAAACTATCAACGCTCTAAAATACAAAGTTGTTCCAAAGATGACAAACGAGAACATAATAAAGAATTCAAGATGAACAACTTGTACGAGGTCCGAAAGACCTAGTGTCTAACGAGATTAGTACACATGTAGGTTATTGACACGTACGGACGCTCACTTCGATACCATAATACTCGGAACGCAAACTTGTGAGTTCATGTCCCTCCTTTCACTGATTTCAATGTTTTGTTTTCAAAAAAATCGAGGGGAAATGCATGCTAAAACTATTGGTATGTTAGTTACGGAGTAGAAGATAACATGATCAATGTGCATAAGTAGGATGATAACATTAGTAACCATTAATCACATAGTGACCAAGGTGCAAAAGGTGTAGATCTATTGGGCTTGAGGCACGCCCCACTCCTAGTTGTTAACCATGGAGTTCTTTTGTGATCCCAAATAATAACAAAGTGTTCTCGGTTTGGTTATTTACTTATGGTACATTTTGTCAGGGGGCTCGCTACCCACTGATAGATCCTTAAACAGACTCCATGTATGAATCAGAACATACCATGATTACAAGATAACATTTATGAGATTTCATATGACAACAATAACTGCATGAACTCGCTCAACTTTTGTTGACTTTTTTAAAAACTACATGTATTTCAGGAAATAGGTCTTGAGCCGGTGATACACTACGGGTAACGGGAAAGTCAATGACAACGATGACCACTTTTGGAGGGTTTGCCTTTTATATCCCAACTTCGTATGGGTATATAGGGGACAAAACCTCACTATGATTTATGTCAAAAACTAGCTTTTGTGATGTGTAATATAACTTAATCTATGTCATGGTTAACGTTGGTAAACTTGAAACTATGTTGGAAAACTTGTGATCTTTTGTTAAAATCATTATATCTATGGCATCGTTGTGGTTTATGTGTTTACTCGTTTGGATGCAATGATTACATTTCTTACGTCACACACAATACGCTTCCGCTACTAGCAGGGTGTGACTTGATACACATATTTAAACAAATCTCAAGTATGAAAAACAATATTTCATTGGTTAGGCATTTGTTTGATGGCCATGGAGGCACAGATGTCACACCTGCGGGTAAAAGACTACACCCTGTGCACTCGTTCTACTTTTGCGGCTGGGAGTGTTGTTGAAGTAATCAGAGACATGACTGATTACTGTACACGTGCTGCTTTAGCTCAGTTCCCGGGTGTGATAACTCGTAATTTAGAACCCTTCGTTGTATCTTGATGTAACATACTTGAACATTATGTGACTAATTGACTTGTTGGGTTAATGAATGATATAAGTGAATTTATGTGATCATGTGTTGTGCTTGTATGTATGCGTGTATTTATATGACCCGAGACACAAGGACCCGACTCGAGACCATGCGGTCTCGAGTGAACAGTGCAACAGTTGGGCCGGTTGGGCCATACACCCCCTTAGTTTACCCGAAAGCCCACTAGGGTGCACCACCTTAGAACTAGTATATAACCCTTGTTGTTAGCCAAACTTGCCATTTTTGGGCAACCCACACACACTCTCCTACACACACTCTCTCCTTTCCTCTCACTAAAACCCTAAGTCTCAACATCCTTCTTCTCTCATTCTCTTGGATTCAAACCGGCAACACTAGGACCTTCGGTTCAAGCTTGGAATCGGCATTCAGAAATTCACCCTTCATACCCTCTAGCCGGTTAGTGTCTCATCTAATTGTTTAATGACAAATACATGAGAAATTGTTATTTATCTATGATAAAGATGTTTGCTTGATAGAAGATAGTTATTTGTTATCAAATGATGTTTACTTATCGAAGGATGTGCATGTTTTTGACAATTAAGTTGTGTAGAAATGAATGAGTGTATGCAAACATGTTCTTAAATAATCGGTTGATGATGCATGATGATGTTATGTGATGATGAAATGTTAGTAATCGGCTCTATATGGATTTGAATCCGAATGGTTTGGTTATGTTTAGGTATGAATGAGGAGGTTTGTGTTCATGAAATTGGATTAGCATATGTTGATGATAAATCTTATTTAAGTATGTTATTGCATTGATGGAATGTGTTAACCGAGGATGTTGTTAACTTGAGTTCATGCTAGGATAGACTTTCTTGATGAAGCATGTTGTTATAATAAAAACCCTAAAATGATGAACTATTTGAATGTATGATGAACAACATGAATATGCTATGAATGTGCCTTGAATATTTGAAATTGAGGTGTTTGATCCATTTCGGTTAGTTGTTAGACAAAGAAACATATTAGTGCATTGTTATTGGCTAGTACACCATATCATGAACATGAAATCCTATTGGCTAGTACAAATGTCGGCTATTAGCAGGTGTGCCAGTCGAGACCCTTGGTCTCGACTCGAGACCAGGTAGATGACAACTCGAGATCCACGGTTGCGACACAGGTTGCGAGTCGAGATCTCTAGTCTCGACTCGAGACCACACCACATCGACACAAGCAGCATAACTCGAAACCACGGTTGCGAGTCTGGTTGCGACTCGAGACCGCCTTGTCTCGACTGATATATGCATGACCCGAGACCTATTAGTTGCGACTCGAGACTTCAACCCGAGACCACGTCGTTTCGACTCGAGATCCTTAATCTCGACTCGAGACCAGATAAACACACCTTCTGTTTGGACTTGCATACTGTTACAAGCCAAGTAATTGGGCCGGACTTTTGGATTTTGTTATTTGATATACATGTTACTGTGCAACTCGTATGTACTGTTGTAAACCGCCAATACATGTATGCCATGAGTAATACCTACATGCAACTTGCTAGTATATGTGTAGAAAATATATGTGCTTTACTTGGTTTGAATCTGACTTGTGTGGTAACCATACTAGGACGTGGTTGACCACAATTATCTCGATTAACCTTTCGTTTATCTGCCGAGCTAACCTAAGGTGAGTTCACACCCTCTACAAAGCATGGGATTCCCAGGGGTTGGGAATGGGGTTAAGGAACATGGATTCCTCGTCCTTTCTTGGGTAGGACAATATTGGCTCAAGAATATAATTCCTCGTCCTCATGGACAGATAACTCGTACTGGACCAAAACTCTATCACGAAGTCCCTCCTTTTGTATCGACTTAATCGCCGAGGCCAATGGCGAGCGGGTCATTAGTTAGATAGCGCTATTTAGGTTTGACAAACCTCACACCGTGCCGCAGAGGACGGGCGTGAACTAATGGACTATGGCACGTCAATGATGATAGACATTGACAGTTCAGGGCACATAAACATGACTACAGTCAGCAGTCGATATGGTAACGAGTCTAGTGTATACATGGGGTAGCCCCCACGGCTGGATAGCCAGAACAAATGGGTTAAACAAATCACGTTTTCAACTATGGGGTAACCCCCATGGCAGGATGCCAGTTAAAGGAAACTGTTTTCGGAACAACTTAAAATGAACACCCAACCGTGAACTCACTCAACTTGTTGTTGACTCGTTACTACATGCTTTGCAGGTCAATAGGTACTTAGCTGGAGCCTGTATGGAAGAGAGTCGTTGTGGGGCATGGATAGTTGTGTGCCATGCTAAACTTTGAAACAATTAAACTTATGTTTTGGTTTTAAACGTTATGCTTCCGCTTGCAACTTAAACTATGTTTTGTTTGGACACCAATTGTATTGGTTGGATTTTATAACTACTTACATGCTTGTTCAATATGATTGGTGGCTGGATCCTGGTCAGTCACGCCTCCAAACGGTAGTATTCCGCAGGTGGATTTTGGGGGTGTGACAGATTGGTATCAGAGCCATTGGTTATAGTGAACTTGGTTTTAATAAAGGAAAAAGTTTTATTAAAATCAGACTATAACCTGTACAGTGTTATACGGTCCACAACGACGCTTCACTCCACATGCAAGGCTCAACATTCTAGGTGATATGATCTGTGTGTATATTGCCTACTTGTTAGTTACATAGTACATTGCTCATGGTATGCTTGGTTAGTATAACTACTGTTGCTTGAACACGTGTGTGCTTACTCCCTTCTGTCATCACACTTTCACGAACCTTTCTCACCCATGTTTCCCTTGATATGAAGATCATGTCTGGACGCGTTAACATGACACAAGCCCAGTTGACGGCACTGATTAACGAACGAGTTGCTGCGGCACTTGCAGCTGCACACGCAGGAGGTATATCCTGCAGTCCAAACTCATTCTAGGATCTTTAGATCCTACTCTCGTGAACCAACCTTTGTGTTAAACTCTGTCTTTCTTTCACCCACAATAGGTCAACATGCTCAGCCACCTGTGTGCACCTTTAAAACTTTTATGGACTGCCGACCAACTACTTTTAGCGGTACTGAAGGAGCTGTAGGTCTCCTCCATTGGTTTGAGAAGCTCGAGTCAGTCTTCGAAATGTGTGAATGCCCTGAGGCGCGCAGGGTGAAGTATGCTACCGGTACTCTCGAGGGTTTAGCCCTCACATGGTGGAACGCTCAGGTTCAAATGCTGGGGTTGGTTGCTGCCAACGCCACCCCATGGGAAACTTTTAAAGAGACGATCAAGGAGGAATACTGCAGTCGTGATGACATTCATAAGCTGGAAGTCGAGTTCTACAACCTCAAGATGACGAGGTCAGAAATTGAGGCGTATACTAAGAGATCGAATGAGCTTGCATTATTGTGTCCTACTATGGTGGACCCTCCAATTAAGCGAATTGAACTCTTTCTCAAGGGCTTGGTGCCAGAAATCCAAAGTCATGTGACTTCAGCAAACCTCGCCACTATCCAGCAGGTTGTTCAGTTGGTTCACCGTCTCACGGATCAGGCGGTGGAGCAGAACAGGTTACCAAAGCGTATAAGTGCTACAGCTACTTCGGATGCTCCTAGTGACAACAAGAGAAAATGGGATGGAGCTTCAAGCAAAGGTTCAACTTCTGTGCAATCTCAGTCTCAGCAGAGAAAGACTGATGACTACAAGAGCCCTAGTCAGCAATCATCTGGTGGTCAAAGTCATGGTGGGTACAAGGGGAATCACCCCAAGTGCAATCGCTGCAACCTACACCACAGTGGGCCATGCACCAGGGGCAACTGTCATCGGTGCAACAAGCCAGGTCACGCCGCCAAGGATTGCAGAAGCTTGTACCCCGCAAACCAGAATTGTCAACAACAGGCCCCACAGAACCAGCGACAGCAGCAGCAGCAGCAGGGTAACAACAAAGGGTGCTTTCAGTGTGGAGCTGAAGGCCACTTCAAGAAAGATTGTCCCCAACTGAACAGGAACCAGAACAACAACAACAACAATAATCAGGGGAATGGAAACAATGGGAACAACAACAACAATGGTGCCAGGGGACGGGTGTTCGTGATTGGCCAAGGTGAAGCAAGGAATGACCCCAACGTTGTGACGCGTAAGTTCCTTCTCGACGAATTTTATGTTACAATTTTGTTTGATTCGGGTGCCGATACTAGCTACGTGTCACTAGAAGTTAGTCGAATGCTTAAGCGTATTCCAACACCTTTGAATAACAAGCACACTGTAGAGCTAGCAAATGGTAAGAGTTTAGAGGCCGCACACGTAGTCAAGGGTTGTAAACTTATTCTCGCTAACCAGACCTTCTCTATCGACCTTATTCCTATCGTCTTGGGTAGTTTCGACGTTGTCATTGGGATGGATTGGTTATCCCAACACCGAGCAGAGATTCTTTGCAACGAGAAGATTGTTCGTATTCCTAGTTCCGGTGGTGATCCTCTCATGATTCGTGGTGACAAGAGGGGTGCTGTTGAGAACATCATCTCTCTCCTTAAGGCCCAGAAGTATTTGAGAAAGGGTCACATCGCCATTTTGGCTCTTGTTACAGACACCTCGAAGGAAGAGAAGAAGCTAGAAGATTTTCCGATTGTACGCGACTATCCCGAGGTATTTCCTGAGGAATTACCTGGTCTTCCGCCTCATCGCCAGGTCGAGTTTCAGATTGAACTAGCTCCTGGAGCTGCACCTATAGCTCGTGCACCTTATCGTTTAGCCCCATCAGAGTTGGAAGAACTCTCTACGCAACTACAAGAACTCTTGGATAAGGGTTTTATTCGTCCTAGCTCATCGCCCTGGGGAGCTCCAGTGCTGTTTGTGAAGAAGAAAGACGGTACCTTTAGAATGTGTATCGACTATCGTGAACTCAACAAAGTGACGGTGAAGAATCATTATCCTCTACCACGTATTGATGACTTGTTCGACCAGCTACAAGGGTCGAGCTACTATTCAAAAATCGATTTGAGATCGGGATATCATCAGCTGAGAGTCCGAGAAGAGGACGTCTCCAAAACAGCTTTTAGAACTCGTTATGGACACTATGAGTTCTTGGTCATGCCTTTTGGGCTGACAAACGCACCTGCGATTTTCATGGACTTGATGAATCGAGTGTGCAAGCCTTACCTAGACAAGTTCGTTATAGTCTTCATCGACGACATCCTGATCTATTCTAAGAGTCAGGAGGAACACGAGCAACACCTACGACTTATTTTGGAACTCCTTCGAACGGAACAGCTTTACGCAAAATTCTCGAAATGCGACTTCTGGCTTCGTGAAGTCCATTTCCTAGGCCATGTGGTGAACAAAGATGGGATCCACGTTGATCCATCCAAGGTAGACTCGATTAAGAACTGGCCTGCACCTCGTACACCAAAGGAAATTCGCCAATTCTTGGGTTTGGCATGTTACTACAGGAGATTCATAAAGGATTTTTCTAAGATTGCACAGCCTCTCACCTCACTGACGCAGAAAGGCGTTATTTATCGATGGGGAAATGCACTGGAATTAGCATTTCAGCATTTAAAGGATAGACTCTGCAGCGCACCTATCCTTTCCTTGCCAGAGGGCACAGACGACTTTGTGGTTTACTGCGACGCATCAATTCAGGGCCTTGGTTGTGTATTGATGCAACGGGATAAAGTTATAGCTTACGCCTCACGCCAACTCAAGGTTCATGAAAGAAACTACACTACGCATGACCTAGAGCTGGGAGCTGTTGTTTTTGCACTTAAGATATGGCGACATTACTTGTACGGTACCAAGTGTGCCATCTACACTGACCACAGGAGCCTCGAGCATATCTTCAAGCAGAGGGAACTGAATATGCGACAACGACGATGGGTCGAGCTACTGAACGACTACGAGTGCTCGATCAGGTATCACCCGGGCAAGGCCAATGTTGTGGCTGACGCCCTCAGTCGAAAGGACACCGCGCCTAAGCGCGTGCGAGTGTTGCAACTCACCGTACATTCTAATCTTCCTTCCCAAATACGAGCTGCTCAGATAGGAGCATTGAAACCAGAAAACGTCAGGGCTGAAGCCCTACGCGGCTCAAGGCAACGCTTAGAACAAAAGGAAGACGGTGCTTACTACGTAACGGGACGTATTTGGGTCCCACTCTATGGCAACTTACGAGAACTTGTGATGGATGAAGCACACAAGTCTCGCTACTCGGTACACCCTGGTTCGGATAAGATGTACCACGATATCAAAACTACGTACTGGTGGCCTAGCATGAAGGCCCACATAGCAACCTACGTCAGCAAGTGTTTGACTTGTGCCAGAGTCAAGACGGAATACCAGAAACCCTCAGGCCTACTCCAACAACCAGAGATACCACAATGGAAATGGGAGCAAATTTCCATGGATTTCGTTACTGGCCTGCCTAGATCCCAGCGCGGAAATGATACTATTTGGGTGATCGTGGATCGACTCACAAAGTCTGCACACTTCTTGGCTATCAAAGAAACGGATAAATTCTCCACTCTAGCAGAAGTATACCTCAAGGAGGTTGTTTCGAGGCACGGGGTGCCCACCTCTATTATCTCGGATCGAGATGCACGTTTTACTTCAGAACTGTGGCAAGCAATGCACAAATCCTTTGGCTCACGATTAGACATGAGCACAACGTATCACCCTCAGACGGACGGTCAGTCCGAGCGCACTATTCAAACCCTAGAAGACATGCTTCGTGCATGTGTAATCGACTTTGGCAACAGCTGGGAAAAGCCTCTGCCACTTGTGGAATTTTCGTACAATAAAAGCTACCACACCAGCATTAAAGCTGCTCCGTTTGAGGCATTGTACGGACGTAAATGTTGGTCACCTCTTTGCTGGGCAGAGGTGGGGGATAGTCAGATCACTGGTCCAGAACATGTGGTAGACACAACCGAACGAATTGCTCAAATACGACAACGCATGGCGGCAGCTCGCGACCGTCAGAAAGTCTACGCCGATAAGGGCAGGAAACCACTTGAGCTCCAGGTTGGGGAGCGGGTGCTACTCAAAGTTTCACCCTGGAAGGGTGTGGTTCGTTTTGGCAAACGAGGCAAACTTAACCCACGATACGTCGGACCTTTTGAAATCATCGAGAAAATAGGCAAGGTGGCCTACAAACTGAACTTACCAGCGGAACTCAGTGCAGTTCACAACGTTTTCCACGTGTCGAATCTGAAGAAGTGTCTGTCAGATGAGACCCACATAGTTCCTCTGAAGGAACTCACTATCGACGAGCAGTTACGATTCATCGAGGAACCAGTGGAAATCATGGACCGGGATGTTAAGGTCCTCAAGAACACTAGAATACCTCTCGTTCGAGTTCGTTGGAACTCACGTCGCGGCCTAGAGTTCACCTGGGAACGCGAAGATCAGATGAAACAAAAGTATCCCCAATTATTCGCAAACGGTACAACCACTACTACGGCTGAAGCTACGGAATTTCGGGACGAAATTCCAGATCAACGGGGGGAGGATGTGACACCCCAGGAAAACCAGTGAAAACCATACAACTTAACTAGCTTCCTCGGTGAGTACTTACCAAATTTCGGGATGAAATTTCTTTCAACTTGGGGATAATGTGATAACTCGTAATTTAGAACCCTTCGTTGTATCTTGATGTAACATACTTGAACATTATGTGACTAATTGACTTGTTGGGTTAATGAATGATATAAGTGAATTTATGTGATCATGTGTTGTGCTTGTATGTATGCGTGTATTTATATGACCCGAGACACAAGGACCCGACTCGAGACCATGCGGTCTCGAGTGAACAGTGCAACAGTTGGGCCGGTTGGGCCATACACCCCCTTAGTTTACCCGAAAGCCCACTAGGGTGCACCACCTTAGAACTAGTATATAACCCTTGTTGTTAGCCAAACTTGCCATTTTTGGGCAACCCACACACACTCTCCTACACACACACTCTCCTTTCCTCTCACTAAAACCCTAAGTCTCAACATCCTTCTTCTCTCATTCTCTCGGATTCAAACCGGCAACACTAGGACCTTCGGTTCAAGCTTGGAATCGGCATTCGGAAATTCACCCTTCATACCCTCTAGCCGGTTAGTGTCTCATCTAATTGTTTAATGACAAATACATGAGAAATTGTTATTTATCTATGATAAAGATGCTTGCTTGATAGAAGATAGTTATTTGTTATCAAATGATGTTTACTTATCGAAGGATGTGAATGTTTTGACAATTAAGTTGTGTAGAAATGAATGAGTGTATGCAAACATGTTCTTAAATAATCGGTTGATGATGCATGATGATGAAATGTTAGTAATCGGCTCTATATGGGTTTGAATCCGAATGGTTTGGTTATGTTTAGGTATGAATGAGGAGGTTTGTGTTCATGAAATCGGATTAGCATATGTTGATGATAAATCTTATTTAAGTATGTTATTGCATTGATGGAATGTGTTAACCGAGGATGTTGTTAACTTGAGTTCATGCTAGGATAGACTTTCTTGATGAAGCATGTTGTTATAATAAAAACCCTAAAATGATGAACTATTTGAATGTATGATGAACAACATGAATATGCTATGAATGTGCCTTGAATATTTGAAATTGAGGTGTTTGGTCCATTTCGGTTAGTTGTTAGACAAAGAAACATGTTAGTGCATTGTTATTGGCTAGTACACCATATCATGAACATGAAATCCTATTGGCTAGTACAAATGCCGGCTATTAGCAGGTGTGCCAGTCGAGACCCTTGGTCTCGACTCGAGACCCTTGGTCTCGACTCGAGACCAGGTAGATGACAACTCGAGATCCACGGTTGCGACACAGGTTGCGAGTCGAAATCTCTAGTCTCGACTCGAGACCACACCACATCGACACAAGCAGCATAACTCGAAACCACGGTTGCGAGTCCGGTTGCGACTCGAGACCGCCTTGTCTCGACTAATATATGCATGACCCGAGACCTATTAGTTGCGACTCGAGACTTCAACCCGAGACCACGCCGTCTCGACTCGAGATCCTTAATCTCGACTCGAGACCACATAAACACATCTTCTGTTTGGACTTGCATACTGTTACAAGCCAAGTAATTGAGCCGGACTTTTGGATTTTGTTATTTGATATACATGTTACTGTGCAACTCGTATGTACTGTTGTAAACCGCCAATACATGTATGCCATGAGTAATTCCTACATGCAACTTGCTAGTATATGTGTAGAAAATATATGTGCTTTACTTGGTTTGAATCTGACTTGTGTGGTAACCATACTAGGACGTGGTTGACCACAATTATCTCGATTAACCTTTCGTTTATCTGCCGAGCTAACCTAAGGTGAGTTCACACCCTCTACAAAGCATGGGATTCCCAGGGGTTGGGAATGGGGTTAAGGAACATGGATTCCTCGTCCTTTCTTGGGTAGGACAGTATTGGCTCAGGAATATAATTCCTCGTCCTCATGGACAGATAACTCGTACTGGACCAAAACTCTATCACGAAGTCCCTCCTTTTGTATCGACTTAATCGCCGAGGCCAATGGCGAGCGGGTCATTAGTTAGATAGCGCTATTTAGGTTTGACAAACCTCACACCGTGCCGCAGAGGACGGGCGTGAACTAATGGACTATGGCACGTCAATGATGATAGACATTGACAGTTCAGGGCACATAAACATGACTACAGTCAGCAGTCGATATGGTAACGAGTCTAGTGTATACTTGGGGTAGCCCCCACGGCCGAAATGCCAGATAACTAACATGGGGTAGCCCCCACGGCTGGATAGCCAGAACAAATGGGTTAAACAAATCACGTTTTCAACTATGGGGTAACCCCCACGGAAGGATGCCAGTTAAAGGAAACTGTTTTCGGAACAACTTAAAATGAACACCCAACCGTGAACTCACTCAACTTGTTGTTGACTCGTTACTACATGCTTTGCAGGTCAATAGGTACTTAGCTGGAGCTTGCATGGAAGAGAGTCGTTGTGGGGCATGGACGGTTGTGTGCCATGCTAAACTTTGAAACAATTAAACTTATGTTTTGGTTTTAAACGTTATGCTTCCGCTTGCAACTTAAACTATGTTTTGTTTGGATACCAATTGTATTGGTTGGATTTTATAACTACTTACATGCTTGTTCAATATGATTGGTGGCTGGATCCTGGTCAGTCACGCCTCCAAACGGTAGTATTCCGCAGGTGGATTTTGGGGGTGTGACACCGGGTTTTAAACATTTGAACCTTTTAACCCTTCAAGCTGTCATGTAACCTTAGTCATTTTATTTAGATTTGGGCTACCCCCGTCATCAAAGTGAAATCTGTAATTAAACTAAACAACTTCAGTAATGAGTTATGAAGGATGTCCGTAGTATAATATTTTTTTAATGAACCCGGTTCATATATATATGTATATATTTATTTACTATAAAGATTAGTCAAAACACTTTTGACAAAATGTATACATACATATATATTAGTTAAATAAACTTTAACTATTAAAAATATATATGTACATTTTTAGGCAACGGAAACATAAGTAGCAATATATAAAATCTGTATTTGTAGTTTTACTAAAATACCCTTAGAAGTTACAAAAATACCATTTTAGTTAACAAACAATTTGGATGGAGTTAGAGGCGGAGAGCAAAATGGGAAAAACATAATAAACTATTGGAGGAAAATGATCATTTTTAAATGACTGGGGCAAAACGGTTAAAACGATCAAACCATAAGGAGCAAAACGGAAGTTTACTCTCACATCTATGTTACTGAGGACGGGTAGCATAATATTATTTTAGGGGTAGGTGAATACAAAAAAACGTTAAAAAAGAAACAAAATTGCACATCAACCGAAAAGTTAAGGGGTAGCGAGGGCTACCCCGGCCAAAGAGGTAGGTCCGCCACTGGTGTATATATAATTGTGTGTAACGTATATATATATATATTATATTTATAATTATTATTTTTTTTATTTAAAATTAAAAAAAATAAAAGAATAAATAGGTAAATTGTCAAAATAATCCTCGAGGTTTGAGAATTGATAAAATTGTACATGAATTGATAAAAATAAAGCTCTAGAACCCAAATAAAAAAAATTATTTTTAAAATAAAGTGACAAAAATACCTAAACTCATAAACCATTTTCGTATTTTAGTCTAAATTACCTATATATTAAAAATACAAATTAATGAATAGTAACATCACTAAGTGATAAGTAAATGGTATCGTGTACGGGTACCGGTATCGGTGTCAAATTTACCAAACCGGGTGTATTTTAGGTACCGTTCGGCACCGGTTACCCTCAAATACCGGTGCCGTACCAGTACCGACCGGTACCGTAACTGGTATATTTGGTACCTGTACCCACTTTTGGGGATTTCGGTAACGGTATTTTCGGTACCGGTTGGTACCGAGCTCATTAAATCCTGTAGCAACATAGCAATGCAAGTAATTGTACCGTTTAGATTACTTTTTATACACACAGTAAGTAAAATGTATTTCGTTTAAATGAGGTTTTTTATACACAACAACTTATTTTGCTTTCTTTTTTGTCTTTTTCTGTAATGAATGAATTGTAGCATGTAAAATTAACTTGGATATTTAGATTATTGATGAGCAAATCGTATCAAATCCTGTAATCAAACCGGTATCATATCGGTACCAAATTTACTATACCACATCATTTTCGGTACCAATTTGGTACCCACCTTTTGGCGTTTTCAGAATCGTTACTTTCGGTTTGACACCGGTCTAGCACCATAGATGTATTTATTGATTTTTACCTTTAAATACCATAACGTATTGTACCGAGTATTTTCGGTGCCGGTACCTAATTTCGAAATTTTCCGTATCGGTACTTTCGGTGCCGTTACCGGTACCGAGCTCATCCATATTTTAATGTGTTAGCACCGTAATAACTGAGCTGAAAACAACCGAATTTCCAACGTGTAGGACGTGTGGGTCCTATTATTATATATTATGTTATTTAAAATCGCTTTTTTAGGACGGAGTGACTATCCTTTTCATGACATTTTTATTTATGTTTTGATACTCGATATCTGTTTGCCGTTACAGACACACGTTTTGCAGTCATTGGGTCCCCGCCGCAATGCACAGGCGGAAAATCAACTAGTTTGTATTTAAAATCATTTGGAATCGCACTACTTCAAGCACAATCTTCAAAACTTTCTTTTTTTTGTAGTAGTAAAAAAAAAATTTCTCCAATATATAAATACTTTCTAAGTGGTTATGACTTTTACCATGGATCCTCCCCTCGTGGCCCAGTGGGTATTCCCATTGGGTTAAGTCGGCCGGCCCTCCTTGGAGGTCACCGGTTCGACTCCCACTCGTGGTTTTAGGGGGGACGTCCCAATGATGGATCGTATCCTACCGAGGCATGATGCGGTCCTGAGGGTAACCCGGTTTTACCCAGCGAGTCTCTCGTGTGGGGACAGTATGGTTTCCGGGCGAAGGTCAGTCAGAGTGGCAGCCGGGGCCCGATCGAACATCGCGTCTGAGAATGCTGGGCTGACGGGTAACCGTCCTTGACGGGAACCCGGTGACCAATGGTCCATGTAGATTGAAAGTCACCCTTAAGACCGTGGGGTATGGGGGGCTTGGGTTGGGGCATTTGTTGACACGTGGAATGGGAGGGCCCCCACCACCAAAACCCACGCCCATAGGGTATGGTGGGGCTTGGGTTGGGGGCATGAATTTGGTTTAGCCATTGAGAGTCTGCCATGTCACTTACTAGCCCGCCCCATGCCCGGCTTCAAACCCACGCCAATGGGGGCCACGCCCAAAACCCACGCCCAACCCAAGTCCCCGGGGTGGTGACTTGGGCGTTTTCCCCCAACCCACGCCCCATACCTCATGGCCTAAAAAAAAATGACTTTTACCATGGAATAAAAAATAAAAAATCACCAACAAATCAAAATATGAATTGGCCACTAAAGTAGGTAGTTATTTTGGGCTTGATCAAGTCTTCTTATACATTGTTTAATCCCCAAATCATTTATAAACCTAAACAATTTCCATTAAACCATGAATTACATAATCAAACCATGAATCATCAAGCACGAAAATCCCCAAAATCTCCGGCAATTCGCCCGGGGACTCAACAAGTGTGGAATCAGAGCTCAAGTTCCGATTCGAATTCAAAGTCCGGTTCAGTTCATGGATTGCAAAGGAGTCGACAACACAATTCGAAGAAAAACAGCTCAATTTTTTGTTACGTTGCTAGGGTTTTGACCTGTAGGAGCAATATAGCTGATGATGATGTTGATCATGCTCCACCTGCTACGGTTCAATGTAAGTTTTAGGTTGAATTTTGAGTTTATAAACCCTTTCAATTCATTAATTGACAGTAGTTTTTGGTGATTTAGGGTTTGTGTTATAGTAGAATTATAGTTTTAGTGAATTATGTTTATGGAAGCAGAGAGACACGTGGATTTGTTTCATGTTTGACTTTTTAAAAGTCAAATGAATTGTTTATTGTAGATGTAAATAATAACCTTGGTGGGATCATAACATTTTGGAACTAGATAGATGTAAATTTGATATATGGAAGAATCAAAAGGAGTAATTGTTATGGGCCCAACCCTCGGATTGGGCTTAATGTTTGGGTTATGGGCCTAGGCAAGCTCGGCCCATTGGGTGTGATCCAGCCCACATCCTCTCCGTCATTCGTAGAATCTTGGTTTTAGAATGCGCACATTATGCCCACATAATGCTTGATGTGCCCGATGCGCTGATGAGAGCGCATCGCCAAAGCTGATGTGTTGCGTTTACGTGATGCGAGAATATTGCGCCGATTTCGCGTAATGCACTCCGATGCACGCAACATTGTTTGTTATGTTTATTTCCAGATTTTATGAAATGGGTTGGGTTTTTTCAATATTTAATATCTTAGTATGCTTGATTGGGACCGTTATGGTTCCTAAACACTTTTTGTGGTTCTAGAAACATTTTCGTATGCTTGATTTGAACCAAAAATCACAACTCTTATCTTCTTATTACTTCAGTTGTTTTAGTTTAAGTATGTTTTTATAACTTGTTCTGTATAAATAACTTTTTAGTATTTTTTTTTATAAAGATTGGATCACATACGTGGTGCGCTCGCATCGCGCATCAGTTTTTTGGACCAAATGTATCGTAGCGCATCACGCAATTTAAAACCAAGCATAGAATAGCGTTCTCCTTTTAAAATGAGTAAAGCGTAAATGTGTAATGGAACTTGTTGGTGATTATCTTCCAAACCTTTATGAAATAGTTAAACTTACGCAGAAATATGCTTTAGAACTCGTTAAACCCAAGCACGACCCTTATATCTATTCGTGTCAAAAACCTGACAATTTACATGACGTGTTTCCGGTCGTGTCAAGAATTGCCATCTTTGTATAGAACTGGTCTGTGTTTAAAAAAGCGCGCTTGAAGGGAGCTTGAAGCGATGGGAAAAACGCTTTTTTGGCTCTGAAGCGTTACATTACGTGAAGCGAAGTGAAGCGAGCTTTAAGCGGCGAAGCGATGAAGTTGTGAAGCGACGCTCCAGCCAATCAGATCACCATTTGGGCCATTTTTTAAGCCCAACAGTCTTTACAAGATACATATCGACCTTATATCGACGATATAGCGACTTCCTATGTGAAATCCGGCGACAAATTCCGGCGACGGAGTTGCTTTCAGCCGGAAACCAGGAAGAAGGGGGAAGAAGAAGAAGAGAGATGCTGTGAGAGCGGCTGCGTATGTCTTTTTAGGCTTTTAGGGTTTTTATAAGTTAAGGTTTTTAAACATTTAACCCCTCTATCTTTCATTAGTTTACATTCAGTCCCTAAAACTTCTAACTTTTTACTTAAAAAGTGTAAAGATAGTTTGTCTATTTAAACATTTAACCCCCTCTATCTTCAGTAGTTTACATTTGGTCCTTAAACTTTTTAATTTATGCATAAAAGTACAAAATTAACATTATAAAATACATATATATAATATGGATAGCTATTTTTTGTACATATATATAAAATTAACATTATATATAATATGGAGCGCTTCGTATACGTGAAGCTCTCGCTTCGCGCTTGAAGCTTCGCTTAAAGCTTTTGGAACCAAAACGCTTCGGAGCGCTTCGCGCTTTTTTAAACCAAGGAACTGGTACATGTGATTACTAATGCACAAAATTAATGATGTTATTTTAACTGGCCAGGTTTCAGTGCTTTGGATTATATTTGTGTAAGTTTTACAAAATTTTCATTTTGGCAGATTTAACACACAACAGTTTAAGAAACAACAAAAACCTCAACCACTCTGCTTCCTCTACACCTTCTAAGGCCTCTAACGGACAACAGGGTGTAGATGAATTATCATTTCAAGATATTTGTAAGGCAACCGGAAATTGGTCTGCTACAAATATAATCGGGGAAGGAGGATTTGGTACCGTTTACAAGGGAACATTGAAAAATGGATCCACCATTGCCATAAAGCGTGCGAAAAAGGAAAACTATGACAAAGGGACACCATTGGAATTCAAAAATGAAATACTAACCTTATCAAAAATTGAGCATCTAAATCTGGTTAGATTCTACGGATTTATAGAGCATGGAGACGAGCGTATTATCGTGCTCGAATATGTTCCCTACGGAACCCTTCGTGAACATTTAGATAGTAAGACATCACATCACTTTCCTCGAAAGGGCACTTTCGTCTTTTCACATTAGCAGTAATAATATCTTACCTTGCAGGTAAACGTGGAAGCGGACTAGAAATTGGAGAACGTCTAGATATTATGATTGATATAGCTCATGCAGTTACATATTTGCATACATATACAGGTATTTAACATTCTTGAAAATGTCACAGAAGATCAAGAACTCTAAATTAACTGTTTCTTCTTAAAATACTGCAGATCAACCCATAATACACAGAGATCTAAAATCATCTAATATACTGCTTAATGATAAATTGCGTGCAAAAGTGACTGATTTTGGATTCGCACGTATAAAGGTTGAAGATCCTGAAGCTACTCATATTTCTACTCAAGTCAAAGGAACTGCAGGCTACTTAGATCCCGAATACCTTGGTACGTACCAACTTACCGACAGGAGTGACGTTTATTCATTTGGAGTTTTGCTAGTGGAGCTGGTGACGGGAAGACTACCTATTGATTTAACCAAAGCTTCGAATGAGAAATTTACAACAAAATGGGTGAGTAAATTGTTTGACACCTTTTTTTCCATTCGATACGGAACTGATCCAAATTTGTATTTGGAACAGCCGGAAAAAAGCAAGTAGGCTAGAAAAAGGCCCAACTTAAAACGGGCTTTTATCTGTCTCAAGTTATGGGGCCCGTATATTATGCATTAAAACAGCTTAATGGGATGGATGTTTTGACTTTTGACCAAAAGGCATAAGCGGTTTGCCTGACTCGGGAGCTCAAGTTTTGGCTAACGATTTTTTCCATATTTTCTCATTTTGATTGATTCATTTCTTTTAAAAAAACATGGGAATTGTGGATTTTGTTAATTCACACGTTTATATAGTCACTTTAGGCGTGTAAATGAGTTGAGCCCGAGCTCACCTCCTTTAACTTGAGAATCTTCATATACTCCTATCGTGGCTCGTTTCAAGCTCCATGTCTAAAGCTCGAGTTTGGCTCATGATTAATTTTTTCAAACTCGAGCACAACTCAGGCAAGTCCCGTTTATTATTTTTTAGAGTTAACTGACATTTTCGTCCCTGTGGTTTGTTCACTTTTGCCATTTCAGGCCAATTTTCAAAAATGCACCAGTTTCCTCCCTGACACACTGGAAACGTGCCACTTCATTCCAAAAATTAAAACCCAGTTAAGTCAGACAGGTTAAATGAAGGGTGTTATTGTCAATTCATAAAATAAGGTGAAAATAAAAGATATATGAATTGACAATAATACCCTTCATTTAACATGTCTGACTTAACTGGGTTTTAATTTTTGGACCAAAGTGGCACGTTTCCAGTAAGTCAAGGAGGAAACCGGTGCATTTTTTAAAATTGGCCTAAAATGGCAAAAGTGAACAAACAACAGGGACGAAAATGGCAGTTAACTCTATTTTTTAATTATATAAATCTTTATTGATACATATTTAAAAAATATAATTCTACTTATATAACATAATATTTATTTTGGTAATTTTTATCATAATTATACATATAACTATGTATTATTTAGTTATATGTTTTAGATTTTAAATAAAAATAATATTTATATAAATAGTGTTGGTTTGAGCTAATTTAATTGTATTCTTGCAGGCAATGCAAAGACTAAAACGAGGGGAGGTGGTGCTGGCAATGGATCCAAAGCTAATGAGGAACCCGGCTTCCTTGATGGTGGTCGAAAAGGTGCTAAGACTGGCACGACAATGTGTGGCCCCCACTAGACAATCTAGACCGTCAATGATGCAATGTGCAGAGATCTTGTGGAGAATCAGAAAAGATTACCATGAACAAAATGATGCTATGGAAGCTGCAAACCATTCTGTTCAGGTTCCTGAAATTGATGCTAGAAAGAACCGTCGCGAGTTTTTTGGTATTGAAGATAGTAGCAAACAGAGGTTTCAATCTGCATAGAAATTGTATAAAGTAAAGAGGTTTTGTAATTAGAGTATTTGTTCAACTGTTGGCTTGTATTTTAAATTAAAATGTTTCTTTAGTCACACATATATATATGTATAGATATAGATAGATGTATTTTGGTTGATAATTAAATGTACACATATAACCTTTTGTATTTTATACTTTATTTATAATTATAATTTATAATAATAGAAATCAGTCATCCATGTAGAGTGTTTCAGAAACATTATATCACTCTACATGTTTCAGAAACATTGTTTCTTATTTTACATTTTCTATGTATATATTTACAAATATACACGGTGTCTTGTTTTTAACGAAATATAATATGAAAAACAATGGATGAAACTAAAGGGCTAGGAGGTTTGGCTAATGAGAATCGGATAGGAATTTAGTGTGTCAAAAGAAAGATTGAGAATGCAAATATTTTATTGAATTATCTAGGGTGATACTTACAAATGAAATCTCTACCTTATATAGACGAGAGTTGGAACTATACTAATAATGCACTTCAATACACTTGTGGTCTCTTGTCAGAAGACAGAAAAACAAACGATTACAAATTAAAGAAGAAAAAACGACAAGATAATATATACACAATCAAAGATTCTTATGTCTTCTGCAGTGTTCTGTAAAAGCTATCTAGAATCTTTATTTGCATGTTTATGGCTAGACTTTTTGTGTACACCCATCTTTTGAAATCATAGCTTACATCATTCTTCTAGAGATCTTTGTGTGTGCTGTTAATAAACGATGGTGTTCCTGGACCATCGTAGTTTTCGTCATCAGGTGTTACCAGGTTTACGATGTGTTTTATTCAAGAAGACCGCTTATAAATTTATATAATCAACACCAATAGACATTAAATCCTAGAATATTATACCAAATTGGAATATCTATACTACCTGAAGAAACATGGAACTAATCTGGCGATTAGTTTGGGATTGTGCCTCGACAAATAAGGTTAATCTTCTTAGCCTCGTCCGAGCTGCGGTGATGATTCTCCTGCAAAACACTAAACACCCCGTTAAGCTCGTTATGAGGAGGGGAATAGAGGGGTTCTCCTCGTAACCACTCTTCGGCGTGAGAATAAGTATCTGCTTTGAGGATTAAGTATGTAATTATGAGAGTGAGAGAGCGAGGAAGTGGATGCTTAAACCTGTAGATGAAGGTTCCTATTTATAGCCGGAGTGGTGTGGAAGGAGATGGGCTGATGGGCCTTGGGCCTGAAGTCGACAACAAGGAATATTCGTTTTGTCCCCTCTGCTACGACCGTTGGTGCTTCTGAGCGAGGGGAGAGCTGGCGCACGCCGATTGGATCCACGTGGCCTGACCGTTGTCCTTGTTGTATGTTCTGTCATCAGCGGCTAAGTGGAGATCGTAGTGCAGTTGTCGGCGCACGCTGATTGGTGCCACGTAAGCGTCTTTGTGTACCTTCTTGTCTCCTGTACGATTGTCAATCGTGGAGCATGATCGGATACGACCTGTTGAACGCTCATTGGTCCATTGTCTGCCACTTGTACCTTTGGTACTAGTCCTTAGATTAGTTGCGCTTCTGTCCTCCGCGCGGCTACTAAGAATGTCCCATGCAGCCGGCACAAGGTCCAGGAAGTGAAGATTTTCATCTAAGGAGCCAAGTGTGAAATCTGGTCTTGCGTTTTCCTTGACCCCTCACGCGACCTAGGTTACACCTGTTTGGTCGGCGCAAGGTTGGGAAAGCTACCGAATTAGTCGGTTAAGGGTATGGTCTCGCACGCGATCTGCTTGGTCGACGCAGGATTTGGGATCATACCCCTTCAAGTTCCCCCAGTTCAGTTCTGCTTCCATGTGCGGAGCAAGTGGGTGGAGCTATGGACTCAGAAAAGTAAGAAGTTAAGCCTGCTTTTGTTCAATTATTCATGAGGCACCTTCGAAGCTAGAATAGCTGGCGCGCGTATAATGTATCGCTATATACGTGGTGCAGCTGCCCAGCTGGTGCACATGCAGTGTGTTATAAGTTACGTGGCGCAACTACCTGGTTTATTGTTGAAGTGACATGCTTCATTGCACAGGGTCATTCTTGAAATTTGGGTGTCTTGTTTGATAGGAAGATTGGCGCTCATGTGAATGCTTTGTTATTTACACGGTACAACTTCCTAGCTTGTTGTTGAAGCAATTTGTGCATTTGCGCGGGAAAATTTCTTGAAATTTGAAAAAGCAACTAACAGGTTGGTGCAAGTTGGTGATGACAACGACGTTTGAGTTGACCGCTGACACAGTGACGATTGTGTTGTCACTGTGTCAGGCGCACCGTTTCGTCTGCTGTCAGGCGAGCGAGGCCCACGTGCGCGTGGTACCCGTTGTTTCGCTTTTCCCGCCTGACGTGTCACCTCCAAGTTGGACACGCGCGCGGCTGCTCCAGCATGGTTACCCATCGCATTAAATGCGATGGGTGTAAATAGGCGATGAGGGGAGATTGAAGATTACTGTTTCTTCGAATCTTCTCTTCTTCTCTTTTCTCATCTTCAAATATTACATTGAAGATTTGCAAATCTTCAAATCTTCATTGTTTTTCTTCAGATCTTCAAGTTTCTTTAGCAGATCCTTAAAGAGTTATTCGAGTATTACTTTTAAAATTTTCTTAGAATCCTTTAAGTTCCCAAGGATGTCGATGGGTGATGATGTTGTTACTGTAGAGGAGGCCAGCGGTGGTTTGCCACCACTGAAGTGGGATTAAGGCCCGTTTGAACAGGTTGTTAGAGGTCACCAATTTGCAGTAGAATGGGATGCAAGATACCCTGCATAAGGGCAAACTACTGTAGAATCGCCGCCAGGGTATATTACGTTATTTGTCTACTTCTTCTTCGAAGGAAATTTCTGGCTGCCAACTACCCATTTCATGGGTAACATTCTTCAATACTATGGTTTCCATATTTCACAGATGAGCCTGATGGGCATGGTGCGTGTGAGGCACTTTGAGTTTGTTTGTCGATTTCAGGGAGAAGAGCCGACAATCGAGAAATTCAGAAGTTTTTACCAACTCCAAAGCAATATGGGATTCTTCTCCTTCGCTTTGCGCTGCCAAGAAGATCCTGATTAGTCCTCCAAAAAGCTTCCATGATTGGAAGATGAAGTTTTTCTTTATCCTCGCAGAAGTGATTCTGATGGCGATGCAATTCTGGGGGATGTGGCAGATCCCAAAGAAGAGATGAAGGTTCCGAGCGGAGTAGCATGGTACGAGAACCTGATGGCACTACCGAATCGAGTGTTCGGTGAGCAAGTGTTGGTCGCTGCAGGAATGAGTAACAAATGGCCTGCAGACAGTGAGAGAATGTCTGTTCTGCTTCTCGGTAGTGAAGGTAAATCTCCTTTTAGTATTCCCTTTGTAAGGGATATTTGAATATTACTTATTTTGTTGTTAACTTCTCTTTTCTGGGTGTAGAAGTTGCGCTATATCAAAGTGCTTTTCCAGCCTTCGCAGGTGTTATGGGCACCAGGCCCTTGCATGATGGCGAGGAGTTCTGGTTGGAACGAATCCGGCCCAACTTTATGTACGCGCAGGTTGAAGCGTTTGCCATTCCTCCGCTTGCTACTGAAGGTGCGCGTGTGTGACATCTGTGCTTGTAATCATTGTATTAGCTCTAAACAGTTCAATTATCAATAAAACAATGTTGTTTTACCCCAATGTTTGTTTATTTATGTTTGACATTTTACATGTTTTGATTTTGTTCGATTTCAAACTCTAAATCGCTTTCTGGAGAGTTATAGACAAATTGATGCGCAAACGAAATCAGTTTAATGCGACAAACACTCCGGAACATCAACATATGCTTAACATACCTTAAATAACCTTTACATAACTTAGAAATAAGTTTTGAAGGGTTTGGTATGGCAAAAACAAGTTTATTCGATTGCAGGGACTATTTGCGTTAAACTACGAAAGTCTGCCGATTTGTATAGTAACGAACACTCCAGAACATGATCATAAGATAAACATACCCTAAATATCCTTCAAATAGCTTAGAGATAGACTTTGAGGGGTTTGGTATGCGAAAATAAACTTATTTGGTCAAACAGGGACTAAAAGCGTCAAAAAGTGCATAAGTTTGCATTTACGCGCATATCTCACGTTCTAAACATATCTGTACATCCAAAATTTTTTGTGATCATTAAAATATTCTATTTTAGTGATTGGAATGCTAAAATTTCATTCGTCGCGTAATTTGGATCGTTTTTCGCGTCCGTTCGTGTTTCATCGTAATTAACCGAATAACGAGGCTGTACGACCAAACGAACCGACATCCGAGATATTTTCAAGCATATTTCATGCCCCCTATACTTAAACTTCATTATTGAGCCTTTAAAATGGGTAACGGGGCTTAAACGCGTCAAAAATGGCTTAAACATACTGCAGGGACCATTCTTGCCAATTTGTGAAAGTTTCTGGCTCAGGTAGGCCGTAGCCTCGCGCCACGGAAAAGGGGTGTTTCCGTCGCGGCACGCGATGCCCTTATATTGATAGAAACTCCATTTTCAGCGACCAGCTTGAATTTCATGGTCTTTTATGCAACTTTTTCAATACAATGAACTTGTTTTAGAGCTCCCATGGTATCCTAAACTATGTGCCACACATGTATGGCTAGGATCAAAGCCCAAAACACATGGAATGATCTCAATGGTTCTTGATTTCCTATATAAGCCCATCAATTTTCATTCAAACATGCTCATTCCTTCATTTCCTTCTCAATTCTGCTTTGGAGCTATCCCTTGACTGGTTGAAGGCTCCAATCTTCTAGTTTTCTATGTTCTTGATCAAGCTTTAGACCTTTTGTAAGCTTCTTTCATGCTTTTTATGCATTTCAAGCATGAAAGTTAAACAGTGTTTGACTTTTTGCTTTGACCAGTTTATGGTCAACACAAAGTTCGTTTGAACTTTGCAACGTGAGCGTAATCACGACGGTTATAGTCCCTTGTGACTATACCTACTGATTACCACGTTGATTAGGCGTAGTGACGAGTCAAAGTTTCGGTCAAAATACATATTTATGCGTATTTTGCAACGAAACTATTTTTGGGTATCAAAACCCTTTGTTTTGATATCAAACTTGTTTTCTAACTTAGTTAAACATGTTTAACTCGTCACTCTTAGTTTAGTGCTTGTTTAGGGTTGTAAGTCAAGCGGTCTAAACAACCGCTTAGACTTTTGAACCCGACCCGTTTGGTCGATCATTAGGATCTGACCAAACATATTTTGTGACCATAGTTGTATAGGGAATAACCTTCCGATGTTATACCTTATGGTCACTTCGTTTAGTTAGTTGTATGATAGGTAGTTTATATGCCTTAGGAAAATGACCAAAATGCCCTTTTTACGCATAATTTCATTTTAAGCATATGTAACCTAAATTTTGACATCTAAACTGATTAGGCAATGTTATTAGACATGTTAAGGCATATTACTTGTCATATGACTAGTTAGGTGGTCCGAACACGTTTTGCGCGAACGACGCGTTAAAGTAGCGTAGACTACCTTAACGAGTCGTAACGGGTCGTAAGCACTTAGGATAGGTTCCAATTTAGAATGTAGGCTTTGTTAAACCATATTACATGAGTTCCTTTACTCATTTGGTTTACAAAACCTCATTTAATCCGATCTTCCGATTTAGGTCCGGTTTTTTAACGTAGTTACCTATATTAGGTGCCGATTGATTCTGTGATCCCTCAAACGTTATTTGGTTGTTATTTCAAGACTTATAAGCAATATCAAGTGAGTACATAGTCCCATCTTTTACTGTTTTCAAATATTTTGGGGTGAAACACATGTGCCTACTTGTTACTTTCGTGCCTTTCGTGCTTTCATGACATATACTTGCTATGTTCATTAGTACGCATATAGTACATGATTTCATTTATGCTTTGCTATGTATGTTGACTGAGCATGCTAGCACATTGATTTCATAAACATTTTTGTTAGATATGTTTACTTAGCATATGAACACATTGATTTACATTACATATATGGTCTGTATGTTTACTGAGCATGCTAGCACATTGATTTACATGACATTTCTGCTTCGTATGTTTATTTGGCATACTTAGTACATTGTTTTCACATAACATGCTTACATTTGGTATGACATTTGGTTTGTTTAACGAAACTAAAATACGTTCATTAACATTGATCACGCCGCTCGGTAGTATGTAGTGGTACCATAGGACTTGACAACTCCCATTCCTGGAATCCTAGTTTTGTTTGGACGTAAGGAATGACAAAATCCGAAAACAATTTAATAAACCTTTGATTTATTTAAAGGTTTATTTTACAGTCTCAAGGCTTGAATGTATGCGTTTAACATTACCACATAAATGTTTGTATTAGTAAAGCATGGATTTTGCAAAACATAACCTTTGACTTAAACTATGATTTATATCAAATGCATTGTTTTGTACATTTTACTTATGGGGTTGAATAAATACTTTTATTCACCACACATACATTTTATTACACATTTACATTATACATATGGTTTAAGTTGATACTTTTCGCTTGCCATACATAACTGTTTGATTATACCATACATGACTTACATCTGACAATAGACTTTGTTTACGCATAAACATTTTGACATTGGTTTAAACAAGACATTTTGGTGTTTATTTTGTAGTGATTTAAATTACGAGGCGTGTGTAATATGATAAAAGCATGGTGGATACGCCGCTGGTACTTCCTATATATAAGAGCTTTTATGATATTACATATCGTAGCGTTATCTAAACCATTTCAACTAAGACATGATACATTTTACACAAACGACAGATTTTCGCAAGATATAGGTTTACAAACAATATATCATATTCAAACTCATTTTATTTGGTTATTCACTTAACTATATACTTTTCTTAATATCTTTTGAACTTCATATCGATTCTTGTATACTTTATAAAAGAAAACTTTTTACAAGATTCATGACTAACCTTTTGTTAAACATATCTTTCAACTTTCA
The DNA here is from genome assembly GCA_030545235.1 of Helianthus tuberosus. Classification (NCBI taxonomy): domain Eukaryota; kingdom Viridiplantae; phylum Streptophyta; class Magnoliopsida; order Asterales; family Asteraceae; genus Helianthus; species Helianthus tuberosus. Next base: position 114,948,386 of record CM060370.1, read on the forward strand.
AGTCATGAATCCTTCATTTACAAAACCTATGTATCTCACAGGCATTTTTATGCTGACGTACCTATTTTCACATGTGTTTTCAGGAGCTGATGCATAGGATTGATCACGATACACTTAGGCGGACTCGGGCCTTAGTGACATAAAAGAAGTAAGACTAGTTTAACTTATGTTATGTTTCCTTTGTTTTAAGACAATGTAATCGCTTTCATTTAAATAAAATGAAACTTTAAATACCATGGTTGTGAAACAATAATTCTGTTGTTCCACTCCCTGATGTTTCCGCTACGGTTTGTTGTTTTACGCGGTCGGGGTGTAACAGCGCGTCCCCAATCCTAAGCCATGTAGGGCTATAACTCCTACTGGGAAAGAGATTGTCTATCTTTCCAGCGAGGAGTTAGTAGCCTCATCTGAACATGAGTTAAATCCTTATCATGACCTGTTTGCAGGTGTGTTGCGCATTCTGGGTGTTAACCCTGAAGAGAAGAAATCAAATAGGGTTTCAAAGAAGAAGTTAACTGCTGCTGGAGGTGCCACCGTTAAAGGAACAGAGGTGGCCGGCGTGACATCAGATGCGGTGTCGCAGAAAGGTACTCCTCAATTTCGACAAAGTAAACTAGAAGACTTCGTGTATGTAGCTGACTCTTTTGAGGAATTGTACGCCATAGTTGGAAAACCACAAGGCAACGTGGCGGCAGGTGCGCGAAGTTCTGGGAGCGCGGGCTCTAAAGACCCTGAATGCGGCACGGCGCCGACGTCTGCTCATGTAGAAGAAACTGAAGTTGAGCCTGATGCTGAGGAGCTGATCAGGAAGAATGCTTTGAAGAGATCTCGCGCAGAGACGAAGAGTGGGACTACTCCCCCTGCTAAAAGGAAAACTTTCTTGTTATAGATTTTTAAATGAGAATAAGCATCCATATAAAACTAAGAAAGTAAATTTTATTTTTCCATATAAAAGTTTGAAGATCCGCTATCGTGAGCATTTTTCTGAAAACCTCCGATACAGATTATTTTCCATAAATATTGTATTAAATTTCAGTCCGTCTTTCGGTTTCGTAAGTTTGCAAGACATTACGAGCTATATAATAACAACGAGGTTCTAATCAATACTAAACAATATTCAGAATAAAATTCGTTGCTATATGGACACAGAGCTACCGGTCACGATGGGTTTGTCAACCCGATAGATCTAACAACAATTCCACATGTTCACTACTTAATGATTAAAAATGGCTATATGACACTCCACTCAAGGTGCCCCACAATTAGGTCACCCAGTTGCCCTCCTCAATTGAACAAAATATATAACCTACTAGAAAGATAAATTTAATAAGGTGCTCTCAGACACCCACACTCCTGAGTTCCGCGTAGAAACGTCTTTATATCAATTAAAATCCTATTTCTCCCCAAAACATATTTATATCAATCAAATCTCGTTTCTCGCCAAAACATATTTGTATCAATCATATCTCGTTTCTCCCGAAACCTGTATGATACTTTTTAAACTTGTTTTTTCTTGAAAACAGTTTAAGTTATACATCATTTGAGTTCATAAACATATTATGATACTCTAAAAATCGTACTTTCAATAAAAATACATTTTTATATAATTTGAAAGCATATTTTATATGAAAACATATACTTTGCTTTTAGTGACATGTTTTTCTCTGAAAACATTATGTAATAGTAAAATGACGTTTTAGTGAATTCTCACTAAATACATTTATTCAAGAGCATATTTTCTACGAAAACTGTCACACCCTAAAAACGTCGCAGCGGAATATAAAACGTAGTGGTGACGGAAGTTGGTGCCCATTAATATCTTGCTGAATGATGCATCGAAATGTTGGACAATCAACTTAACTAAAACATAGTTTTTAAACTTAAAGTTTCAAAGTACGACACACCCACAACATAGTTTAGTAGTCTTGATCATTATGGATCTTATTACATTGGTCCCAAATTGTTTTAAAAGTTTGTCCAAAACATTTTCAAACCACACATGCATCAACAACCACAAGATACGCCATAATTCCCGAAGCCGAACTCAAGTACCTGAAGAACACGTTAAAATCAAGTGTCAACACAAAGGAGGGTGAGTTCACATATTCAAATTTAAATAATTTGATCCAAGGAAAAACTTTCTAATTATGTGTTTATTATTAAAACATCCATAAAATTTTTAAGAAAGTTGTTTCATTTCCTTATAAAAATTCAAGGGTCAGCCGTCGCAAGCATTTCCGTAGAACCTTCCGACCATAGACATCTTCCCGAATTTACATATTAAATTGATAGAATCAAATGTTTGGACTCGTAAGTTAGCAAGACATTACGAACTATATATTAACAATGAAGGTATAATCAATGCTAGACTATAAACAGAATATCAATTCGTCGTTTGACTTGACACGGGGCGACCAGTCACGACGGGGTTGTCAACCCGATAGATCTACCAACCGTTCCTCACGTGCAATACTTAAATGATTAAACGACATTACTTGCGCATGGCCCATATCGAGTCCATATATAATGCCTGCCTCATGTGCAATATATATATCCTACTAATAATGATAAATTTAATATACGATGTTGTACGAATTCCTCGAAATCCCCATCGAAATGTAAGCCTATGCCGATACTTACTCTCTTGAGATCAAGCAAATTCGTCCCAACTATATATTTAAGCAATATTAAATCTACACGGTCGTTTTCTCTGAAACACCGTACAAATCCCCGTTTCTCCCCGAAACATATTTATTCACAAAAACCGTTTCTCCCCGAAACATATATATTTAACAAATCCATATATTTTCAATGAAAATATACATTTTATATATCAAAAGGTATGTTTTATTCAAAAACATTATTAAACCCTTTTTAAGGCGTGTTCTTCCCCCAAAACATATACAAAACAGTAAAAAGAGGGGGTTTAGTGACATTCACCTTTGGGTGCGTATTATAAATAACACAATCCCACAAATTGATTTCTACACGTCCTAATATACGTAGGTACAATTTATCAATCAATATATCACAAAATTCCTAAGTTTCTCCGTATCTTAGAATTTTCACATAACTTAGAGATTTTCTCAAAAAGTCATTATTTTTTATTATGTTGGCACGTTTATATATATATGAGCTCATATATGTATATATATTTTAATATTTTTCGACTTGAACAATTTTATTGGTGACCATTATCATGTAAATCCGTTAACACTCCCGTTTATACATAATATATCTATGATTTGCGCGTCATAATATATATACACAAACGTACACATAAATTTAATATCATAACACGCGAAATCTCGTTAACTTATTTATTTTATCATTTTTTAAAGCATGTGTACATGAAATAACTTACCAAGTTAACATATGTATCAATTTTCATGCTCGACAAACAAGTTATACGTTTAACGCGATTTTACTGATTCTACCGCTTTAAGCGTACAAGCGTACATGCATAGTCTAAACTCCCGCTATCATGTCAACACTTAACATATTATCATATACACATATCTAAATCATATAACACATTTTAACACATAAGGTTCACACATAAATAATCCATGCTAGTGTACATTGTAAAACGCGTATTTTAGTGATTCGATAACGTTTTCGGGTGTCGGAGGTCACGTATGACTAACCAAACACCAAGAAAACTTAATGTTAGTTAAGAATAATTATATTTAAACTAAACATATCAGTTTAATTACTGATTTAAAACAGTTTTATAAAAATCCTTCGAAAAGCCGATTTTTAATCGTTTTACCGCATAGTTTTGCGTTAAACGTTACCATAACCACCCCAACTTGTAATGACTTAATATTTTAACATAATACATGTTATTTACTGATTAAAATAATGGTTATAATCAGAATAGTTCATTTTTGTGTAAGTTACATAAATCATGAGATTTCACGTATTTTTTTTTGGGTAAAGGGTTACCCCGGTAAATTTCATATATCACAAACCAAAAAATTACAAGTAGTAAGGAAAGTCCTCACTAATTCACTATCCTGACATGCCAGGAAGTGTCAACAAGCAGACAGCTAACCACAAATAAAAACCATCACAAACTCTAGAAAACTAGAGATACAAAACTAGGACACTACATGATTGGCACCTTCCATCTCTCCAGCAAGCTCATACCAGCCGTAGAGCTCTTGACTTTTACCGAAGCTAGTTTCAAACGAACAGTAGCAACAATCGACTCACACAACATTGCAACTGGTCTTTTCTTTGATTTAAATAACCTCTGATTACGCTCTTGCCAAATGAAGTACGCTGTAGCCGCCAGAAGTAATCGACCAATAACACTTCGCATAGACTTCTTAGTAGGAACTGAAATCAGCCAGTCAACAATCTCATCCCACTTATTGGACCCCAGTTGAATACCAGCCATAGACTTAATGGAAGACCAAACCTGCATAGAAAACGAACATTCAAAAAACAAATGTTCATGCGAATCCGGCTCCGAGCAACATAGTGGGCAGCACATAAGGTTTAAATTAGTAGCACTTCCAACATCCCATTGTTTTAGTTTGCCTTGAGTCTTTAACTTCTTCCTACAAATGAGCCGTGCAAGAAAAGCATGCCTTGGAATACAATTAGCGAACCACACTATTTCCACCCACGGGACTTTATCACCATGAAACCTGATTGTGTCCCATACTACTAACGCTGAATAAACCTGTTCCACATCACCCGAATCACGCCACACAAGAGAATCAGGGACGTCAATGTTAAGAATTGGCGGCTGAAGATTTATTAAAACTGGAAACATATCCAACCAAGCTCTCGGCCACCTCCAAGCACCATCATGCAGAAAATCTTTAACCTTCGACTGAGGATTAAAACCGGCACTATGCAGTTGACGAGAGGAAATGAACGCACATAACGGACCCACAGAAGCCCAGTTATCGGACCATGCATAAGTAGATACCCCATCTCCTATCTTAGAGGCAATGAACGGACGAATCCTGTCCCGAAGATTCATAATATTTCTCCAACCCGTTGCAGAGTTACCCCGAGAGCTGATTTGCCAAAATGACTTGCCTTTGATTTTGTGCTCATGAATCCATTCAACCCATATAGAATTCCTTTTGGTAAGAAGACTCCAAACGTGAATAGTCATAAGCGCCATATTCATGTCTTTGATTCTCCTAATACCCAAACCACCTTCGAATTTTGGAAGACAAACATCCGACCATTTCACTTTCTCTTTACCCTGCTTCATAGGCCCTTGACACCAAAGAAACGCTCTCATCTTTTTCTCTAAATCAGCTATGATGCTAGCAGGAAGAGTAAAAACAGATGCCCAGTAAATATGCATGGAAGATAAAACCGATTTAATAAGTTGAAGACGACCCACAAAAGATAGAGTTTTATTCTTCCAGCTTCCAATTCTAGATTCCAACTTTTCAATTAGAATTTTGCAATCTTTATAGACTAACCGAGACGAGATAAGCGGTACACCCAAATAGCGAACAAGGAGAGAACCTTCCTCAAACGGCATCAATTGTAAAATACTTTACTTGTCCTCTCTATTCACATTGCCAAAAAACACGGTACTCTTGGCCATATTAGGAACAAGGCCCGACATATGCTTAAACTTATCCAACCCTTCCATGATAACCTTAGCCGAACATACATCTCCTCTTGCAAACATAAATAAATCATCCGCAAAACAAACATTCACAATTCTTTGTTTTTTACAAAGATTATGGATATTTAAAGCACCAAGTACAACATGCAAAGCTAGTAAACTTTATGACAAAGTTTTATACTATTTTAACACTTCAAATATTATTATTATTAGTGTTTAGGTCCTGATTAAAATTTATTTTTATCAAACCATATTCAAATCATCATTTCATGATCATACATCCACATGCATGCTTAAGTACAAGCATCTAATGCATTCATTTCACTTCATCATCAACATGCATGAACTAAATCATATCTAACATACATTTAACTCATGTTCAAACATTCAAGAACATCATCATCTTCATATGATCATCATCTAATCATTTGACTTAAATGCTAGTAACATCCTTTCATTTATTCACTAACTAACAAAAAAAATCATGTATACATACATACATACATACATACATAGATACATACATACATACATACATACATATAACTTCACGACACACACACATGTGCATATATACATCCAAAAACTTACTCTATCATGTTCATCTTTTAATCATATGAACTTTTATAAGTTACCTTTTGATCATGCATGCATTTCACTTTCAAGAATCAAATCAAACAAGAATCAATAAAATCAAAACTCAACTCTCATATATGTATATACATAGATACATAAGGCCATACATGCACACACACACTTTTCCATTTCATTTTTTTATTCAAAACCCATTTATTTTTTAGTTTCAAGTTAGTGTTTAAATCCAAGAACAAGAGAAACTTCCATCATCATCAAGATCATCAAGAATCAAGAACAAGGTTTTTAAAGTGAGTTTTATACCTTCAAGATTTTGAATGATTTTTAGTAAAGATTGATGATATGGAGCTTGATTGTTGCTTAAAACACCTTGAAATCACCTTTAAACCTTCAAATGGACTTGTAAACACCTTGAAATGAGCTTGAATCTCCAAGAACAAAATTTAAATTTTTGAAAGTGTATGGTATAGGGGTGTTCGGCCAGCTTGATGAAAGAGAGAGAGAGAGTGATTGAGTTTTGAAAAGGTTTTCTTGGATTTGATGGATTTTGGAAGATTTGTAGTAAAGTTGTAATCATCACATGAGTTCTCCAAGGCCTCCAAGTGTAGGAGAGAGAAGAAGAAACCTCCTCCCTATCCGCCACCTCTTGCCACACATACATACATATCATATACATACATACATATATATATATATATATATGTAATATAGATCAAAAACTGGTATTTTACTGGATACCGGGTATTTTATCTAGTGTTTTAATCCCGTTTTAGTGTGTTTTAAATTATTTTTAAGGCTCTATAAAAATAAACTCTCCAAATTATTACTAAAATAATTATCAGTTGCCTTGACTGGCTGCGTTGACAGTATTTTGTCAGATACGCGCAGTATCGCACGGTATGCGCTCAAACTCGAAAAATAGAGTTTCTTTGCGTTTTAATTTATTTTTCCTTTTGGACATGATTAAAACTACCATTCTAACCGTAACAGATTATTTTTAGGATTTTAACATTGATCGGGCGGTCACCAACGTTCGTTTCGTATTTTGTTTGTTACGCGATAAGCGTTTATCTTATTGTTGCCAACATAATTTTTATCAAAGTTTGGATTTACCAACACATCAAATATCACATATAAACATTAATATCAGTCAAATACAGCCTTTTATTCATTCACGACATGTGTTACATTTGTACGGTATAGCCTAAATAGCCGGGTGTCACAGTCTCCCCCTGTTTAGGAAATTTCGTCCCTGAAATTCTACCCTACAGGTTTTGTTTTCGCACTAGATGGGAAGAGATGTGGATATTTCCGTTGCATCTGGTCCTGTCATTCCCAGGTGAACTCGGGTCCACGTTTAGAATTCCAGTGAACCTTGACCAACTTAATCCTACTCCTCCTAAGTTTCTGAATTTTCCAATCTAAAATTCAATTTATCGTCCACTCGAACCTCTACAAGGGGTATAATTAGTGTCTCATCCGATAGACACTTTTTCAAATTGGAGACATGAAACACGTCATGAACTCCACTCAACTCCTGTGGTAGCTTGAGCCTATACGCGACTGATCCAACTCGAGATGCGATTTTGAAAGGACCTATATAACGCAGGCTCAGATTCCCCCTTTTCCAAATCTCACAATGCCTTTCCAAGGCGACACCTTCAACATTACTCGATCACCAACCTGAAACTCCAACGGTTTCCTCCGGTTATCCGCATAACTTTTCTGTCGATCTGCGGCAACTTTCAACCTTCCCTTGATCTGGACAACCATGTCGGTGGTTTCCTGGATAAGCTCGGGTCCAGACAATTGCTTCTCGCCGACTTCAGCCCAACAAAGTGGTGATCCACACTTCCTTCCATACAAGGCTTCAAACGGAGCGGCCTTGATACTAGCGTGGTAACTATTGTTGTAAGAAAACTCAGCCAAAGGCAAATGAGTATCCCAAATTCCACCGAAATCGATTGCACACGCTCTCAACATATCCTCTAACGTTTGAATGGTTCTCTCGCTCTGACTATCTGTTTGAGGATGATATGCAGTACTCATGTCCAAACGACAACCCAATGATTCTTGAAGAGATCGCCAAAACTAGGAGTCAAACCGTCCGTCTCTATCTGAGATAATTGACACTGGTACTCCATGACGGGCTACAATCTCGTTAAGGTACAACTGCGGTATCTTCTCCGTATTGTCTGTTTCCTTAAGCGCTACGAAATGAGCAGACTTTGTCAATCGATTCACGATTACCCATATCGTATCATGTCCATGCGACGTATGGGGTAACTTGGTGATAAAGTCCATTGTAAGATGTTCCCATTTCCACTTAGGAATCTATGGTTGCTGCAGGAGCCCAGACGGCTTCTGATGTTCAGCCTTAACCTTCGAGCATGTCAGACATTTACTCACATAAACCGCAATATCTTTCTTCATATTCGGCCACCAATATAACTCCTTAATATCCTGATACATCTTGGTAGAACCTAGGTGAATAGAATATCTGGATTTATGAGCCTCGTTCATAACCAGTTCACGTAGGTTACCTCTAAGCGAAACCCAAATCCGGTTCATGAAGTACATCACTTCATCCGCTTTTAGTATTAGTTAACACTCTAATCCTCTCAAACCTTCTCTTCTCAGGTTCTCATCCTTTAAAGCTTCTTGTTGTGCATTACGAATTCGATCGGTCAAACTCATCTGTATGGTCAAGCCCAAAACACGCACACGTAGAGGCTTCTCCCGCACCTTCCTACTGAGCGCATCAGCAACAACATTTGCTTTACCAGGGTGATAACGGATACCACACTCGTAAATGTTGAGTAACTCTGCCCAACGCTATTGTCGCATGTTAAGCTCCTTCTGATCAAAGATATGCTGGAGGCTCTTATGGTCTGTGTAAATCGTACACTTCATGCCATACAAGTAATGTCTCTGGATCTTCATGGCAAACACAACAGCTCCTAACTCTAAATCATGTGTCGTGTAATTCTTCTCGTGCACTTTCAATTGTCTGGATGCATTGGCTATCACTTTGTCCTTCTGTATACGCATGTATCCGAGGCCCAAACATGAAGCATCACAATATACAATGAAATCATCATTTCCCTCAAGAAGAGAAAGAATAGGTGCACTACACAACTTCTCCTTCAACAGCTGAAAAGCTTCTTCCTGCTTTTCCGTCCAATCAAACTTCTTCTCCTTCTGGGTCAATAGAGTCAAAGGCTGCGCTAATCTGGAGAAATTCTCTATGAATCTCCGATAATACCCAGCAAGTCCTAAGAATTGTCGCACCTCTGACGGAGTCTTTGGCGCTTCCCAATTCTTAATCACTTCAATCTTCGACGGATCCATGTGTATACCTTTCTCATTTATGACGTGTCCGAGAAAATGAACTTCTTGAATCCAGAATTCGCATTTAGAGAATTTGGCATACAACTTCTCTTCCTTTAGTAGCTCCAGAATCAACTTTAGATGTTGCTCATGATCTTCTTTGGTTCGCAAATAAATAAGTATATCATCGATGAATACTATCACGAATTTATCCAAATAGGGTTTGCATACCCTGTTCATGAGATCCATGAACACAGCTGGCGCATTAGTTAAGCCAAAAGGCATGACTAAAAACTCGTAATGGTCATATCATGTTCGAAAAGCAGTCTTCGAAACATCTTCTTTAGCAACCTTCAACTGATGATATCCTGAACGCAGGTCGATCTTCGAGTAAAACCTGGATCCCTGTAGCTGATAAAACAAATCGTCAATTCTCAGTAGAGGGTACCGATTCTTGATAGTCAACTTGTTCAACTCTCTGTAGTCAATGCACATCCTGAAGGATCCATCCTTCTTCTTCACGAACAAAACAGGTGCACCTTAAGGCGAAAAGCTTGGTCGAATGAAACCTTTGTCTAGTAGCTCTTGAAGCTGATTCGAGAATTCTTTCATCTCTGATGGTGCCAATCTATAAGGAGATTTTTCAATTGGGGCAGCACAGGGTACTAGATCAATTCTAAACTCGATCTGTCTCGCAGGGGGCAATCCCGGTAAGTCTTCAGGGAAAACTTCCGGATAGTCGCGAACTATAGGAATCTCTTCGATCTTCCTACCTTCAACCTTCGTATCCACTACTTTAACTAAGAATGTAGGATAACCCTTACTCAACATCTTAACCATCTTCATAACACTAACAACACTCGACACTCGACTCGATCGGTCTCTGTGAACAACTATAGCTTCACCACCACCAGGACGAGGTATCATCACTTGCTTCTACGAACAAATAATCTCAGCTTTATTCTTGGATAGCCAATCCATCCCCATAACTACATCAAAACTACCCAGCTCCACTGGCAATAAATCGATACTAAAACTATGATCGTCTACAACTATGAACGACTTCACTAGTCTCTACAATTTACCATTTGCTAGTTCTATCGAGTACTTTTTACTTAACTTACTTGTTGGAGAACACAGAAATGGTTCAAAGTTTTTTGAAACAAAACTCAAGTCAGCCCCAGTATCAAAGAGTACGAACGCAGAATGGTTATTGATCAAGAACGTACCGGTAACAATAGCAGGATCTGTCACACCCCCAAAATCCACGCGCGGAGTATCACCGCTTGGAGGCGTGACTGACCAGGATCAAGCCACCAATCATATTGAACATTGTAAGTAATAAATAAAGTTCAACCCATCAATACAAAAGGTGTTCAAAACAAAAGCATAGTTAAATATTTAGCGAAAGCATAAGTGTAAAAACCCAACATAAGTATTAAGTTCGAAAATGATGTAATGTTTTTAACATGGCACCCACTATCCATGTCCCACAACGATCGCGCCTCCTTGTGCAAGCTCCATGAGTACCTATCGACCTGCAAGGCATGTAACAACGAGTCAACAACAAAGTTGAGCGAGTTCACATTTGATTGTTCAGTTATTGAGTTCGTTTCAGAAATCGTAAGTTTGTTTCAGAATCATGTGTTACCCAATCTCCTTGTTTCCCAAACCTTTATGATATTTAGTAGGGGCTTCCCATGTTGTATATTACTAGACTAGTTGTATCTATAGGTGTCCTTCCTAATCCGAGGACAGTGATAAGTGTGAGATTACATAGGTTTTACGTAAGTGCCCTTCCCAATCCGAGGACAATGATAAGTATGAGTTTACGTAGGTTTTACGTAAGTGCCCTTCCCAATCCGAGGACAGTAGTACGTAGCGAGTACGTAGATTTAGCGCTGGGGTCCTTCCCAATCCGAGGATGGTGGTAAGTAGTCTAGTAGTGGTATATGTACAAGTTCTGTCGTAGTTATTCAATCCCATTCCCAACCCACCGGGAATCCCATGCCTTAGAAGTGTGAACTCACCTTGGTTTGCTCGGTAAGCTTAACTACTCGTTTTCCAATTAATCAGTCAAAGCCTAGGGTTTGCATGTACACACAATCAGTAGATATTTACAAGTTTCGATTGACAGTCAAGATCATCACGTACATGCAAGTAACAACTAACACATAGCATTTATTAGTTATACAGGCTCATGCAACCATACTTTACATTTAACAGTACATGACTAACCTAGTTAATCTTTAACAGATTTCACTAAGTTCTCTGTGCAGTTTAATAACTTGACGAAACACACTTGTTTCATCGTGAATCCCCTTCGACGAAACATCCCATGTTTCATCGTGATTACCCTCGGCGAAACACATTTGTTTCGTCGTGCCAGTTTCGTCGTGAATGGCGTTTCGTCCAGGATGCAATTCAGTTACGTCGTGTTATCAGTTACACACAGAAACCCTAATCATTCTGAACAGCCGTTTTACACTAATCTCGAACAACCAGTTATCATACTACACGGTAATCATTGATCATCACATATGTAACCTGTACTCTATGCATAACAGTTGCTAAACAGACATCTACCCTACACAATCATTACATGTATATACGATTGATAATCATTTAGATCTGTTGGTTCTCCATTACAAAGAATCATCATATGGTTATGATCCAATTGATATGGTCAGATTCTACACTAACATAAACTCCACAGACAACACAACATGTCAACCCTAACATCATCCCAGTGAATCAATTACTCATAAGCAAATCATTGTAATCGCAAACATTCATCCCTATCTTCTATCATCAAACTCCAGTCTACAGCAATCTATTAACAATCATCATACTAGTCATGCATTCAAGAACTGATAAACATTAGAAATAAACTAACCAAGATGTATAGGGATTAAAACGAAGGACTTGAAAGTCTCCAAGGATGACAGTGATGGTTGCCGTCGGTTAACAGAGAGGAACAGGAAGCTAGGGTTTGCAAATCAGCCAAAAATACGTATTCTAGTGCTACCCTATATTGTTATATAATCGAGCTAGGCCTTTACTGGGCCTCGGCGTAATAGTGGGCCGGCGAAACGCTGTGTTTCATCGATATGAATACGGCGAAACACTCCCTGTTTCGTCGAAGTGTTTTATGGCAAAACTGAAATTGTTTCGTCGGGTCTAGCTCCGAATCTCAAACAGTTTACAAGTTCATGTAACCAACACTTTAATCACCGTAAATAGGTAACATATCAAATAAACATCTCAACATATAATCCAACGTGTACAATTACAAGGCAAACAAGTCGCGTAAGAAAACAACTAAACAAATAACGTGCAATTATCGTGAAGATGGAATCTTGGAAACTCGAGTTGTCACAGGATCGTCACGTGCCTTCCCAGCATTCAGCTCGAATGCTCTGCCCCTGGCATTCTAACCCTTTGCTTTCAGACAATCTCTCTTGAAATGTCCCTGTTCACCGCACTGGAAGCATCCCTCAAGCTTCACTCCCTCCGAAGTACTCTTAGCATAGCACTCACGGGTAACATGCCCAGTTCGACCACACCTGGCGCACTTTCTCTTCTCATCATCATGAGTCTTCTTCTCGAAACTACTCCTGCCATTCCTGGCACCAATGTTGCAGAAATCGGATTAGGCGGCCGATTAATCGGCGCCTAGGCGGTAATCGGAGGTCTACCGCCCGGATTTTGCCAAGTCGGTCAACTTAGGCGGTAAAAGTCAAAATCGGTCAAAATAAGTCAAAATCGGTCAAAAGTCGGCTGAAATAGGTTGAAATCGGACTAGTCGGTCAAAAAAACAAGTCAAAATTGAATCATATTAGGTCAAAATCGGACCAAATATGTCAAAAGGAATGAGTTCTTACCTCTATTCGAACCTTAATCGGACCTGCATCTGTATCCATCGTTCAAAATCGAACCCCACTTAACAAATAAATGTTTAGATGAAGCGAATTTGGGGATTTGGGTTTGTGTTTTGTTTCTCTAACTGATGAACGATGAAGAATGCGGAAAGAGTGGCGTATGAAACGTGGGTAAGAGTTTAGGTTTTATTATGTTTGGGTTTTTAACATTTAACACCCCTCTATCTTTAATTAATTTACATATGGTTCCCAAAGTTGTATATTTATATATAAAATTTATAAAATTAACTCTATATTTATATAAATTTGTAAAATTATACATAAAAAGTTCATTCCGATTAATCCCGATTAATCCCTATTAATCCCGATTAATCCCTAGGCGGTACATCACCGCCCGACTAGCGACTAGCACCTTCTACAACATTGCCTGGCACTATCCCATATAGAACCACTAGAGTTTGCTACACACGCCTTCCCCGAGCTGCGTTTCCTATCACACTTCTCATCGGTCTCCTTCCTCGAGCTCTCGGACTTGCTCTTCCGTGAATCTCCAGATCTAGGCTCAAATCGCTCCGACCTCTCAGATTTCACGTCTGCATTGGCCTTGCCCGACGACTTCCGGTTTCCTCTTTCTTGTTAAGGCTACCTTTGTGAGCAGCGTCATCCGCTAATGATTTCGCCAGAGTAGTAGCTTCTAGATAGGTAGTGGGTTTCACTGATGTGACCATGCTGCGAATTCGTGGCGATAGCCCCGAAATGTACTTCTCTATCTTAACATATTCAGGAGTGATCATCCGTGGAACCAACCTTGCCAAATTGTTGAACCGAGTTGTGTAAGCTCTGACGTTCAGACCTTCCATGGTTAAATTCCAGAAGTCGGTCTCGATCTTCTGTATCTCACTACGCGGGCAGTATTCCTTTAGAAGCATTTCTTTAAGTTCATTCCAGGTTAGACTATAGGCAGCGTCTTCACCCATTACTTGAACTTGTGCGTTCCACCAGGATAAAGCTTCATCTAGAAAAGAACAAGAAGCATACCTAACCCGTTGATCAGCAGCACAACCACTGATTGCCATGACGGACTCCATCAATCCATCTGGTGATATCAAGGGGTCTTTCGGCACCAGTAAATGATCATGGGTTGCAGCCCGAGAATGTTTTATACGTACATCCATGCACTGTTCACAAGGTTAATGAAAATTAGGAATACGCTCCGATTATATCATAACACGGGAACTACTAAAACTTTCCGATCATTCTATTACCTTGAGGGTTTCCGATCTGTGCCCCACCAGAACCATGCCCATGAGTACCACGTCCACGTCCCTGGCCATTATTCTGGTTAGCATCACGCTGTTCCATGGCAGTATTAACGTGTTCGGCTATGAGTTGTGCCAACCCTTCTGGGGTGGTAGGTAGTCCAGGACCCTGTCTCGCTTTTGGCGGCATTTTGCAGTTTCTATTATTACAACAATAATAACAACATAAGACGATATCAAAAAAAAAAATCAATCATTAAATGCTAGTGGACCAAACATTGCACATGTATAATATCCACATAATAATGAGAAAATTTTTTCAACCAAAAGTAACCCATTTGATATTTATATTAGAAATTACAATGCTTTTTTTAGTACATGACTAATCAAAATTTGGTGTATCAAAATCAACACCAATAACAAGTCTATATGGAATTTCCTACTAAATATCCAAAAATCTGGCATGCAAGCCATAAAGGGTTTATCAGAGAGACATACAAAACAACCAACAAAAATAACAAACAACTAATATTTCAAACCCAAGAAGTCCAACATCCTCCTAATAAGCTCCTCCAACTCCACTATCCTTTAGTGCATCTGATCCATCGCACTGTCGTCTAGATCCTTCAACTCGTCATACCAGTCCATCTGTCCCTTTAGATCCTTCATCTTATCCCTAGCTGAGTCCAGATCTCTGCGCAGAGTGGCGAACTGTCGGTGCAATGACAACATCGATCAACCCATACTCCTTTCTGCTTCTTGGAAGCAGATGCTGTCTCAGCGCGTGACATCGATGCGATCTCTCCAACAGATCTAGTCCTCTTCCTATGTCGATAGTAAACCAAGAGAGATGTAGTAGGAGCGCGTAACTCGATCAGTGGTAAGGATAACTCAGTAATAACAGGTGGAGGGATCTCAATAATAGGCTCGACAACAGCAGCGGGTGGGACGATTGATGGCTCTAATGGTTGAGTCGTGACAATAGTGGCGTCCACCACTGGTGCGATACTAAAAGATCCTTCGATCATAGGGACACCTCTATCCATGTCATCGATAACTGGTATGGTGCCTGACGATTGTTCCGTCTCGTGGATCGAGGGAGGAACATCATTATCGTCGTCTATCCATCCATTGCTTGTGAAAGCATAACGGGGGTCTACTTGGCTGGCGAATGCAGCAGGATCGACATGGAATGACGAAACGAATTCGGCCATCCCAACCATATGTGGAGTCGTGAGGGGTATCTCTGGTAGAATGGATCTGGGTGAAGTCTCGAATTCTGGCTCGCTAACTGAGTCATGAATCTCGATGACCTCGTGCGTGCGACATCTATGACATATATAACCGTACAAAGTAAGTGTGTGTTCAAATGAAAAATAAAACATAAGGCCCAAATAAAGAGATAATCACGTACGCACATAAACACACAATGGTTTTCATACATGATAAAAATTCCATGTTTATTTAAAAATTTTGGCTTCGCGAATTTTGGACTTTTAAATCTAAAAATTCTTTGGTTGAAGTCTAGAGTTTTCCCAGAAAACATCTAGTTCACTAACAACCGTTGGCTCTAATACCAACTTCTGTCACGCCCCAAAAACGTCGCAGAGGAATATAAAACGTAGTGGTGATGGAAGTTGGTGCCCATTAATATCTTGCTGAACGATGCATCGAAATGTTGGACAATAAGATAATCCTAACTGGACTTATTTCCGACAGTAGTCCAATCCTTTTCATTTTGTTTGTATAATGGACCGCCACTAAAAACATAGTGGAGTTAAGATTTTCTTTCCGAATTACAAACTGATGTTGTAGGGATTTTAATCAGAACGAGAATATGAGTTGATTTATGTAAAATTGAGAAATTAGGTTTAGAGCTTGGTTTTTCGTTGAATAATAAAACGCAGGGAACAAGAATAAATACAATCAAGATCCTAAGGCTTAGGAGCCAAACTAGGAAAGAGAATAACTGATAAAATAAAAAGATAATGATATTATATCCTTTACTCCCCCTGAAGCTAGAGTGTGAAGATCTCGAACAATGAGCTTGCCAAGTAAATCACGTAGTGGCTGAGCCCCTAAAGGCTTGGTAAAAAGGTATGCGATTTGCTGGTGACGTGAAGAGGCAGGATCTCGTGAGATTCAAACCATTCTCAAACGAAATAACAATCCATCTCTACGTGTTTAGTTCTCTCATGGAAAATGGGATTGTTTGCAATATGCCTTGCAGCTTGGGTGTCACAATAAAGAGGTGTAGCATCTTGCAAGTTGACCGTAAGATCCTGGAGCAGCCAACGCATCCAAAGAATTTCGCTAACTGTTGTGGCCATGGCTCTATATTCAGCCTCCGCTGAGGAACGTGAAACCACAGACTGCTTCTTCATTTTCCAGGACACTGGAGCACCACCCAAAAGTAACAAATAACTTGTCCGCAAGCATCTAGTGTGAGGGCATCCCAACCAATCAGCATCACAATAAGCAACAAGATTAAAACCACCACTCTTATGTATGAAAATGCCTTGGCCAAGAGTGGATTTGATGTACCGAAGCACACAAAGGACAGCATTCATGTGATCAACTCTTGGATCTGAGATGAACTGACTAAGGATATTGACCGCATAAGCAATATTAGGGCGCGTGGCTTGAAGATATAATAATCTCCCAATAAGACACCGATAAAGGGACGCATCCATTTTGTGACTCTCATGACACTTGTCAAGTTTTAAGTTTTGCTCCATGGGAAAAGCACTAGGTCGACATCCAAGCTGCCCACAATCAGATAAAATATCCATAGAATACTTGTGCTGACTTAGGACCATACCATCTTCAGTACGAGAGACTTCTATGCCCAAAAAATACTTCAAGGGGCCAAGGTCTTTGATACTGAAACTAGTGTTCAAATGATCCTTAGTTCTTTGAATCATCTCGACATCATCACCAGTTATCACTACATCATCAATGTAAATCAAAATTGCAACAAATTTGCCTCCGTTTTGATAGGTAAAAAGAGAGTGGTCAGCGTTCGATTGTTTGTAGCCAATCTCTAGCAGGGCAACCATGAATTTTTGATACCAAGTACGAGAGGCTTGTTTCAAACCGTATAAAGATTTCCTTAGTTGGAAAACTCTGGTTTGTTCGTTATCGGATAAGCCTTGTGGCACTTTCATATAACCTTCCTCTTGCAAATCTCCGTGGAGAAAAGCATTGTTCACATCTAGTTGGTGTAACAACTAATTCTTCTTAACAGCAACAGTGATGAGTGTTCGAATAGTTACCAGTTTTGCAACTGGAGCAGACGTGTCATGATAGTTGACTCCTTCGATTTATGTAAACCCTCTTGCCACTAAACGTGCCTTGTACCTTTCGATCTCCCCATTGGGTTTATATTTAATTTTGTAAACCCACTTCGAATCAATTGCGTGTTTCCCTTCCGGCAAGGTTTCTAACGTCCACATTTCATTATCTTTGAGTGCTTTAATTTCACGTTGCATGGCATCACGCCAATTCTTGTCCTACATGGCTTCTTTAAAGGATTTAGGCTCATTAACGGACGTGATGGCCGCTAGTAAAACCTTGTGAGAAGCTGAAAAATTGTTATAAGAAACATAATTTGAAAGAGGGTGTACCGTAGAAGAAGTTCGAACAGGCACGCATTTTGCATGGTCAACGGAGGGTGGCAGCGTAACTTCATAATCCTGTAATTGAGATGATGGAACTCGGACCCTTGTGCTTCGTGGTGCTGGAGGTTCATTATGGAGTTGCTCGATGGTCGTGCCATTATCCACTTGTATTTCACTTTCAAAGTCTACAAAATCAGTCGGTACATGGGTAGTACCAGACTGAGTGGGTTCGGTTTGTAGGACAAAATCTGCCATAACATCATTCTCGACTTTTGTTTGTTTAATATAGTCATCATCAAACCACATGGGTACCTCAAATATTTCAGCAGTTGGGTTTTTAGACTTAAGATGAGCAAACGGAAAAATAGTTTCGACAAACTTGACATCACGAGATATCGCCATTTTACCATGTTCGATGTCAAGAATTTTAAACCCCTTTGTTCCTTGTGGATATCCCATGAACACCCCTGGTCTCCCTCTGAATTCGAACTTGTCACCTCCTGTCACATCGTGAACACGTAAAACAACAAAACGTGGCGGAAACGTCGGGGAGTGTTGTAACAGAATTATTGTTTCAAAACACACGGAATTTGAAGTTTCGTTTTATTAAACATTAAACATTTACATCGCCTTGAAATATAAATAAACAAGTTCAACATAGTCTATCATTGTTTTTAAGTCACTAAGGCCTCGTCCGTTCCTATGTGAGCATGCATCAAATATCATTCAACAACACCTGAAACATATGTAAAAACAAAGTCAGCAAAGAAATGCTGGCGAGCACATAGGTTTTATAAGAGTGTCGGATTCATGGCTAGTTTACATGTTGCATCACCTGACTAAAAACCTTGTTTTGAAAAATAGTATTGTATTGCAACATAATTAACCAACTCAAATCAAGTTGGTTATAATTTATAAAATCTCGTAGCCATGATTCTTAACCCAAAAACATTTATTTAATTAAATCAAATTGTAAAACATCTCATAAAAACTCGTTAACAAAACTCGTATGATTTATATTATTCAGAAAACATCATTGTGTGACATCGTTTCAGAATTGTTTACCCAAGTGAACTAAATAACGTCACGGTATGTAATATGATGAAAACACTTATATACAGGAAGTACCAGCGGTGTGTCCACCATGCTTTCATCACATTACACCCGTCCCGTTATCTAAACACTAACCAAAAACCAATCGTTTACCCAAATTGTTTAACTTGTCAAAATCGTTTCAGTCGTTTAAATCATTCTCGTTTTAATTGTGAAATCTACTTTTGGTCGTCTCGCTAATAACATCCAAACCTTCATGACTCGACTATCTCGCTTCTCGCATTAATAAACCACCAAAGGGTAAATTAACAATCACAGATTCAGTCGTTACCCACCTAACCCACACATAACCATGGGTGCAGTATGATAACGAGATTTGTTAGATCCTATGGTACCATAACCTAATACTGGTTGGTTCGGCCAAAACTAATGAATGTTATTCGTTATGTAATTACAACCAACAAGTTTATCCACATTATCGAAATCGTTATTAATTTAATATAAACCATTTTAATCATTTTTGAAACCATCATTAAAAACATCAAAATCATTTAACACATATGAATCACCCCAAAACATTTGAAAACAGTAAAATAGGGGAACTATGTACTCACATGAGAATGCTTAGAAGTCTTGAACAACAACCAAGCAAAGCTAGAGGGATCACGGAAATCAATCGGCACCTAATATAAGTAACTATGCAAATAAACCGGACTAAAATTGGAAGATCGGATAGGATGAGGTTTCATGAACCAAATGAGTATTGGAACTCATATGACATGGTTTAACAAAGCCTACATCCTAAATCGAAACCTAACCTAAGTGCTTACGACCCATTATGACCCATTAAGGTAGCTTACGCTACTTTAACGCGTCGTTCGTGCAAACACGCGTTCGAGATGTCTAACTAGTCCTATGACAAGTATTATATTCCTAAACATGTTGCATAATCAATTAAGTGACAAAAGTTTATGTTACATATGCTTAAAATTCAATTACGCATGAAAAGGATATTTTGGTCATCTTACCTAAGGCATATAAACTACCTATCATACAACTACTTAAACTATGTGACCATAAGGTATAACCTCGGAAGTTTATTCCCTATACAACTATGGTTACTAAACATGCTTGGTCGGATCCTAATGATCGACCAAATGGTTCTAGTTCGAAAGTCTAAGCGGTTGTTTAGACCGCTTGACTTACGACTCTACACAAGTACTAAACTAAAAGTGACGAGTTAAACATGTTAAAACATGTTTAACGAAGTTAGAAAACAGGTTTTGATATCAAAACAAAGTGTTTTGGTACCCAAGAGTAGTTTGGTTACAAAATATGCACGAACACGCATTTTGGCCAAAACTATGACTCGTCACTACGCCTAGTCAACGTGGTAATCAGTAGGTATAGTCACACGGGACTATAACCATCGTGATTAGGCTCATGTTGCAAAGTTCAAACGAACTAAGTGTTGACCATAACCTGGTCAAAGCAGAAAGTCAAACACTGTTTGACTTTCGTGCCTAAAACGCATAAAAGAACGAAAGAATGCTTACAAAGGGTCCAAGCTAGGAAATCTAGATTCAATTTGCTCAGGTATGAAGTGTTTCAACCTCAACTTAGAGCATTTGAATCAGATTGAGAGAAATGAATGAGGTTGAGTTGGGTTTATATAGGAAACCCACAACCGTTAGGATCGTTTCTCGCATTCCGTGCTTCGATCTTGGCCCTCCACTTGTGTAGGATCGATTTGAGACCCGAACGAGTCGTTCAGAAGAAATCGAATCAGTTTCAGATGCGGAAACTAAGAAACTGACTTCAAAACAACTTGAATATCACTTAAATCTTCTTGTATATTCAATTAACAGTGAATACAATCAAGAAAAATACCGGCAGCACTTCGGTACCAATTCCTATTCTCTAACCTGTCCGCTTGAAATGAATACATGAACCACCTATTAATAAGCTATGCCTGTCCGCTTGAAACTACACGTGCACATTCAAGTGGACACATTCAAGCGATCACACCTATTCAAGCGAACTAACAACTAACTGTTCAAGCAGTTTGTCTTCAAGCGAACACAACATGAATATCCTATTTTAACATCCATTTTGTCTTCTTGTGTAATAAGCTTCTGATTTGACTATCCATTTCATGTGCTGATGTCATTATGTGATGTCATATATGTGATGTCATCAAGAAGAATGATGACATCATTCTTGACCAGATCTGCAACGCAACTGAGACTCGATGTAAGACGAAGACGACAGATGTATGCACTAACAGACTCCCCCTCAGATGTTGACGAGTCTTAAGTGTCGAGTCTTCACAATCTTCAGTCTTTATCAGTCTTTGTGCTTCCAAAATTTTGTCCTAGCTCTTGTCTCACTCTAAATCCTTCTCTCTCTAGCAGACTCCCCACGAACAATCTCTACTCAGATGTCTTCAGACTCCCCCTTTCGATACACTGGGATCGCAGTCTGGCATGTTGAAATCACAAGTCCTCAGGTATCGGAACCTGACTCTCTATCATTCAAATAACTTGCACATGCTCTACCCAAAAATAAATTTTCTGATAACCACTTGTAGAGAAAATTTTAAAATGATTCAACATTTATAGTCTCTGATGAACCACTTGCAGAAATATCATTTTCCTTTCAAACATCTTCAAACAAATACTTTCCCAAACCTGTTCGTTATGTTCAGCACTCGGAATTTTGAAAATCAGCTTTTCAAAATCAGTTGTCGAAAATCTTTTTGGATTTTTCAAAATTTAAGCTAAAACACACTAAAAATATTTTTAGATTTTTTTAATAAAATGAAATGTAGTAAAGAAATATTTACAGACAATATTTTTGTGAGTTTGTGTAAGAGGATCATATCAGTTTTTGACAAGTCACAAATACCGTTGAGCTTAGTTACACATTAAGAATTAAACAATTCACTTAGATTGCCGATATACTGATCCACTTAAATTTTCACACAAATTTCAACTGATTCAGGAAACAAATTAGGTGAATTAAGGACTTAAACTCATTCATGTGTCCCACCTCTTGAATATACTCCCGTATCCAGATCCCAATATTCAGTCTTACAGGTGAGTATACCACAGATGATATCTATAAGGGGTTATAAATTTTGAAGAATCATGAGAGCTCAGGTCAGAACTACCATTCAGCAGAGAGATCATGACTCGACTTTTGGTGTGTCCCCTTTAGAGGATATTTTTTACAACAGCATTGATTAGCAATTTTATTGTCTTATCATTTATGCTGAGGGCGGCGCTATATTTCAAGCATGCGGAAAGTATTATTCGAGGATTAGGTCAGAACTTCCATTCAGCAGAAGTCCCGGAATAATACCCCATATATCACTGAGCATAAAGACCTAGTATCTCAGAAAGAGGGACCTTTCAAACGAGATTTCAGGGGTTACCTATATATCCAAGTAGTGTTCCCCACGAAATAAGCAAGTTTGAATTTAAGTTTATATCCCGAAAATTTTTACTAAATGTGTAAAAACCTATCGGCATATCATCAGTGAGACCGTTTAACGCTATTTAAACAATACATTTCTTTAGCATACTGTAACTGTCTACTGATGTACTATCATTTCCTCTTTTATACTACAAAACTCATTTTTCATTTTATCATGTTTTTGGCTTTTTTAAATTTTCAAATATTTTTTAGTTTTCTTAAATTTTTACTCCCCCTAAAATGCAAACACATTTTAGGAAATTTGAAAACAAACTGTACAAAAAACTTGACAACCGATATCAAATCGCATCAATTCGCCATCCACTTGGCATAAACAATCAGAACTCCCCCTTTCACAAAACTATTTTCTCATTATGATTTCAAAACACTTAAGTTTGTTTTAATCAAAATGATTTTTCCGGAAAATATGTTTTGTTGATTGAGTTTACCATTTGTAGGTTAGGGGTTTGGTTCATCATATTGTTCATTTTTAACCACATGTATGAGAATTACATCAAGTTCAAATTAATGACCTTGAGTAATTACTTTGTTAAAACAAACCTATGTACCAGTTGTAGGAATAAAGCGTCTACACAAATTCATTTTACCAATAAAGATGCCGATTCCTGCTTCACACTTACCTACCTGGAAGCTCCGGCATAGTCCATCACCTGTAAAAACTAAACATATTTAAAAATCTTTCACAAAATCTAACATAACAAGAATGATGCCGATTCCTGATCCACGATTAGAAACTTGGGATCTCCGCCAAGTCAGATTGTTTAAGGGAAAAGAATTTCCACCCAAGTCTGACCAACCTTGGGTGTTTTTAGCTCCTTTAGCTCTTGTTCAGTTGGGTTAAATGTTGCTTTCTTTGTTGCGTAAAAATCTTTAACCCCTTTTACTTTCCCATCAATCATTTTTCCAAAAATTTTCTTAACATTTCCATTGAAAACTTTTTCAACATCAAATTCCTTCTTATCAGAAAAGAATTGATTTGATATCTCAACCTTACCAACCTTTTGCTTAATTTTTTCAAACTCCAAAGATGGAATTTTAACATCATCTTCAACTTGTGGCTCCATTGATTTTGTGGAATCAGTTTCATCGCCGACTTTTACATCACCCTTCTTAACAACCCACATTTGGTTGTCTTTTGCTCTCTTTTTGTAAAAGTTTTTCTTTGAACACTCACTAACTTCATAAGTCGAATTTTCAAAAATTTTGAATTTTTCAGTTGGTGGTTCAACATCAACAACTATTTCTTTTAGTTTTTCAGAAACTCCCTGTTTAGTCTTAGCATTTTTCGGACAGTTCCATGCAATGTGACCAGCTTCATTGGATTTGAAACAGGTTCGAGTCTCTTTTGGATGAAACACTCCAGTTCCATTCCTTTTCTTCTCAGCAAGAAACTCCTGGTTTGATTGTCTCCAGAAAGGTTTCTTCTGTTCTTCTTCTGCATTTCCTCCTGAAACAAATTTTGTGTTTGTTTTAGAAATTTTCTCATTTTTATAATTTTTAGGTGGAATAAAACCTAAACCTTTCTTTTTGTAGCTACCATTATGGTTTGGTTTCTTTTGAAAACCAGAACCAGAATTGTAACCCTTTTTCTTGTTTAATCGTTGTTGAACTCTTGAAGTGTATTTTTTAGGTTTTTCAGTAAGATTTAAATCTTTTATTTCAGAAATATTGATTTCTGTCATTTTGAAAACCTTTTTGATCATTTCAATTCGAACACTTCTTATTGGAAACTCTTTGTCAGAATATAATTTGTCAGAATCATTCAAAGTATATGCAACTTCAAATGTTTCATCATTCAAATTAGATTTTGATATAAAAAACTCTTTGCTATAAACCCGTTTAACCATCGGTTTTGAACTGTTGACTAACGAACTTGAACCTCCAGACTCAGACTTTGACTCAGACTCCTCATCTATATCCAACACCTGATCGACCACCTTTTTTATTAACTCAGACTCATGATCAGTGTCAGACGATGTAAAAATGACGTCAATGTTTTCTGGTAATTCATCAGTAGTTTTGGATTTTAGCTTTATATTGACTGCCTTTTTGACTTCCTCCTCATTTGGTTTTCTAGGTGAATATCCTTCCCAAATCGGAGGCGGACACTTGTTATAGCTAACATTCGGTTTCATACCAGTATCCTTCTTCTTAGGCTTCTCATCATCTTTAAAAACTTCAAAACCTGCAACAGTAGGATAAATTCAATCAATAAGATAATCAGAACTAGAATAACTTTGCAATAAGTGTCTGAATCTCTCATTCTCAATTTTCTCCTTCTCCAACTCTTGTTTCAATGTAGCACATTCTTCGATGTAATGATTTATAGCTTTTTGCTTCGTCATCAATGTTGCATTCATCATCGTCAAAGCATTTTCTCTTTCAGAGTTTGTCTTTTGAAGGCCAGTTACTGTTCTATTCAAAACATCACATGATTCCTTTACATAGTTAAGATTGAACAGTAATTGTTCCTTCATCTTCTCAACCTCTGCCATCTTCTCATCTTTTGCTGCACATTCCTTGCATGGTTCCAAACACTTCAAGCAAGGCTTAACAACTTCCACAATCTTTTCTACTTCGATGATTTTCTCATTTTCAACAACTTTCTCAGCTTCAGTCACCTTTTCAGTCTCAGCAGTTTCCTTAGTAACAACTTTAACTTCTTCATTTTGAACAATCTCATCCTTTTCAGCAACACTTTCAGACTCCATTTTCTTTTGTTCTTTTGCAGCCCGTCTCTCCTTCAGCTTCTCCAAGCGATCTGCAAAATAGAAATGAAAACTTTCAGGAGAGAGATGAATTTTAGCAACATTAATATGTCTTTCTTCCTCATCATCACTGCTGTCATCAGTTGGTGATTGATCAAACTCTACTGATTTGTCAGAACTATCATCCGAAGAACCAAAATTAACTGGTGTTTGATCAAAAATAACTTCCTTTTCTGAACTTTTATCACTTTGTGAACTTTCATCTGAGCTCTGTGTGCTTTCTTTAGATGCAATAGACTCTTCCTCCACATTCTTCACAGTCTCACCAATAGACTTCATCCATGTGGTAAACATATCTGGTTCTTTCACAATCTTAGCAATGAATGCTTTAAACTCTCCTTTTTCATCCACAAACATATCCCAGCTAAAACCTTCAGGTAGCCTTTCATCATCTTGATTGATTAGGCATGCTTTGCTGTCAGATGAAATGTATTTGTTCCAGCTGAAATTGTCTTGATTCACTACACATGCTCTCTTTGAATCCTCTATCACTTTTCTACCATGAGCTACTTGTGGTTCTTATTGTTGTTGACCAACTTGTTGATATATGGCTTTCCGGTAGTAATCATCTTTTCCGAATGGATTCTTTTCTTCACTTGCTTCTCTATTCTTGCATTCCCTTTTAAAATGACCTTTCTCCCTGCATCGAAAACAAGTAACTTTAGATTTGTCAAAACCCAAAGTAGAGACATGTGCATCAAGAAAGTCATTTCTTCCAGTAATCAGCTTGAACTTTTCAGCTCGTCTAAGAACACTAGCAAAACACCATTTGATATCCATCAGTTCCATCTTTTCGGTGTCTTTCTGATCGTAATCCTCCTTTGTGAGCATAGGATTTCCGATCCGACCTGCAACTAGACCTTCATATGAGAGAAGCACGGAACCAAGTAATGCCATGTGATCTTTCGCAACCTCCTCAGAAAAACTTTGTCCATCTGGAAGATTCAATGTAATGTTGCATTGTATCACACAACCATTTCCCATTTTTGAGCTTTGATGCTGAAAACTTTCTGATGAACTCTTTGGATTGACACTCGGATATGATGAGAAACCACTGCTGCTTTTGTTTGAACTTTGATCAGCTTTTTCCGATGAATCTCCAGCACTAAAAGGAGTCTGGATTTTCGGGCTTCTTTCAGTTTCTGGAACACTACCTTTGTAATACATTTTTACATCCTGTTGACCACTTGGACTATTCATCCTCGCGATCTTTTGCTGTTCCAAATCCTGACTTTCAATTTTCTCAATAAACTGACCAATTGTTAACCCATCATAAACCCCTGTGTTCTTCAAAATCATCAAGTATGTGCCCCATTCCTTTTGTGGTAAAGCGTCAGCTAACTTGTCTACCCACTCTTCAGGATCCTTTTTTATACTAAGCATTGACATGGATCGCACCAAGTGGCAGTATCTTTCAATCAGCTTCTTTGTATCTTCCTCAGGCAAACTTGTAAATAGATCAAATTATTTCTTGAGCAATGCCTTTTTACTTTTGATCATATTCTCACTACCCTCAAACTTGACTTTCAGAGCATCCTAGATTGACTTTGAAGTCTTGTCATGTTGTAGCAACACAAAGATGTCTTCTTTGATAGCCTGCTGAAGTAAACTGATCATCAGTTTTTCAGCTCTATACATATCCCGTTCTTGAACAGTAAATTCAGATATTGCTTTGTCAACTTGCAGATCAGTCTGTGGCAAAACATATTTCTTCAAAATACACTCCCATGATCTCAGATAATTAGCTTGTACCCAGTTTTTGAAGCGATCTTTCCATCCGTAATACTCCTCAATGCTCATTAGTTTCGGGGGTTTCTGAGTAGTTCCCGTTTCGTTTTCCAGATTCATGTTCTGAGCAATGACAGCCGGAGTAGACAGAGTAGCAAACGCGTTGTAGAAATCATTATCCATGATTCAGAAATACGTTTGTCAAAACAGTCACGTTCGAATGAACTTGTTCACCTCGTAAAACTATACCTGAAACAAGCAAACAAACGATCAATTTAAATGAACTGAATGCGTAAAAGTGTGATGATGAAATCAATCTAAGACTTGTGTCGAAGACTTCATGGACACGTTTCAATGTCGTTGAAATGAAATCACTGAATGAATGAACCACTAAAAATTTGAATTCAATTGGACCGACAACTTGAAAAACTCAAATCACTTTTGTTGGGCTGCACACGAGATGAAATAACATAGGCTGACACTTTGACTTGGGCTGAAAACAATTTACTTTCAAACAAATGATAATTGGGCCGAAGAAAATGATTTATCACATGGGCCTATAACAAAGTAATGAAGATTGAACCGTTCAATATGTTGAAGCTTGGGCCGAGAACTTCAATTATCAATTCAATATGATTAGGCTAGTAGCTTGAACTTATTCAACTAATTCAAAAATATATTTAAATCTGTTCACTTAACCCAATGAATTGAACAAACCGACAACACATGTGAATTTACGAGAATCACATGCAACTTTGAATTCCTTTTTGAATTTGCCAACAAATGATTACTCAATTCCCATTGGACCTTTAATTCCACTAAACTGACAATTATAATCACTACTCAAATCTCATTGGACCAACCGAAATAGTGAACTTTAATATGCATGAATAAATCCGAATTCAATGTTATCGAAACTCCTAAAGTCACATGCAATCACAAATGATTCGGATCACCTCGTGCAACTGACACAAGACACAAGATTTCTTTTCCCAACTACTGACAACTTCGTTTAATGTGTCACACAGATTGATGTACACACTCAAGCGAACAAGTGATTCAAGTGGTCGGTTCAAGCGATCAGACAATTTCAAGCGAGAAGACTATTTTCAAGCGAGTGACGTCAGCAAATACGAACACATTTCAAGCGGTCATGCAATTTTTTACCATTTTTAAGTCGATTTTCGTTCTGAAACTTTCCAGGATTTGTTAAAACATGATTACGTACAATATGTGTGAATTTGAGCCGATTTTAACTGTGAAAAATTTTCAATTTTGAAAAGAATGTGTAGAAAATAGAAAATGTGATGAAAACAGGCTGTTTTGGCAAGATCTCTTCCTCCTGAGCTCTGATACCAATTGTAGGATCGGTTTGAGACCCGAACGAGTCGTTCAGAAGAAATCAAATCAGTTTCAGATGCGGAAACTAAGAAACTGACTTCAAAACAACTTGAATATCACTTAAATCTTCTTGTATATTCAATTAACAGTGAATACAATCAAGAAAAATACCGGCAGCACTTCGGTACCAATTCCTATTCTCTATTCTCTAACCTGTCCCCTTGAAATGAATACATGAACCACCTATTTATAAGCTATGCCTGTCCGCTTGAAACTACACGTGCACATTCAAGCGGACACATTCAAGCGATCACACCTATTCAAGCGAACTAACAACTAACTGTTCAAGCAGTTTGTCTTCAAGCGAACACAACATGAATATCCTATTTTAACATCCATTTTGTCTTCTTGTGTAATAAGCTTCTGATTTGACTATCCATTTCATGTGCTGATGTCATTATGTGATGTCATATATGTGATGTCATCAAGAAGAATGATGACATCATTCTTGACCAGATCTGCAACGCAACTGAGACTCGATGTAAGACGAAGACGACAGATGTATGCACTAACAACTTGGGCTCATGGTTTTGAAATACAAGGGGTACACAAATACCAGTCCATAGAGTGTAAAACTAGGGATTAAAACCATTAGAATAGGTGGTATTGGCCAGGTTCAATATTTCTGCAATTCTACTGTTCTTGGTAAGGCTTATTGACCATATGGTCCTTTGAATACAGACCGTATGTGTTCTGCAGATCAGCATCTTTCATAAATTGACAGAACAGGCCCCTGTGACTCCAAACTTGGTTTTTGATGCATTTTTGGCACGTTTAAGCCCCGTTAACCCCATTTCAAGGCTCTAAAATGAAGTTAAAGTATAAGGAACTTAAAATATGCTCAAAAATATCTCGGATGTCAGTTTGTTTGGTCGTACGGTTGCGTTGTTCGGGTAATTACGACGGAAGTCGTAACGAAAGCAAAAACGATTCAAATTGAGCGACGAATGGAATTTTATCATGCCAATCACTAAAATATAATATTTTAATGATTACAAAAATTTTTGGATGTCCGGATATAACCAGAACGTATGATATGCGCGAAAATGCAAACTTATGCACTTTTTGACGCTTTTAGTCCCTGAATGACCAAAAAGTTTATTTTAGCACACCGAACCCGTCAAAGCCTATTTCTAAGCTATGTAAAGGATATTTAAGGTATTTTTAACTTATGATCAAGTTCCGGAACATTCGTTACAGTACGAATCGGCATACTTTCACAGTTTGTCGAAATTAGCCCCTGTATGCGAATAAACTGGATTTCGACACACCAAACCCTCCAAAACTTATTTCTAAGTTATGTAAAGGTTATTTAAGGTATGTTAAGACTATTTCACTATCCCATAGTGTTTGTTGCATTAAACTGATTACGTTTACGCATCAGTTCACGTATAACTTTCCAGAAAGCGATTTAGAGCTCGAAATCGAACGAAAATTGATATGTGCAAATGATACACATATTTATACAAATCCCAAGTATGAAATACAATATTTCATTTATTTGGTATTTGTTTGATGGCCATGGAGGCACAAATGTCACAGTTTCCCCTACTTCAGGAAATTTCGCCCCGAAATTTATTTAGAGGAAACTTGTGAGAGCTCGAAACATAAAGTCGAAAAGATAAAACAACAATGGTTAGGGTTCTGAACTTCTAGTAACTTTAAATAACATTATGCTTGCAATGTAAGAGGGACACTTATATACAAGTATATGAAGAGCCATTGGTGCGTCCACCATACCTCCGTTACATTGTTCACGTTTCGTTATTGTTGCCACTATAGGTTCTTACACATGATAAATCTTACTGGGGTTCCTGTGCACTGAATTTCATAATTATGCACGCGTCCATAATTACGTAATTCCTTGCATAGTCCGCACAGTGTATTTTTAAAATGTGTAGGGGAAAACCAAATGAACAAACCTGTGATGAGTGTGACTAGACCACCCTAGGGTCCCTTTAATTAAATCAATAAATGATTTCTTAAAATAGACCACCAAGGAGTCTTTTCAGCTATATCATCACGGGTCATTCCTGACCAGATTCTGAATCAATATTTTTAACTAGACCACTCAAAGGGTCTCTTTCGAATCATGGAATGGTACTTTATAATCCAAGGGTCTTAACTATCACGTAGAAGCCCATTAAGGATTTAAGGTAGTACCTTTGGATATCCTACTATGAATCCCTCATATGAAGATATGGAAGATTCTACGAGGATTTGAATAACGAAAAATCGGATCACACAAAAACATTATAGAAAACACATAATCACATAATCGTTTAACTTGATCTTTAATTTGTTATCTTTGGACACGGGTATTTAAAGTATACCAGGAATCCAATCCGTGGATTTCATTTGGCACTTTTAAACATATCAAGAATCTAACTATGAAGATAGGAAGATCTTAATAGGAATTCGGCTGGTCCTTATTGAATCACAATGTACATATTAAAACGTACAAACATTCCAATCAAGGGCTCCGATTTGAGCGATAATCATCCTCAAGGATCTAATTGTAAAGATAATAAGATCCTATATGGATTTTGGAATTTGAAAAGCGGGAGATGCTTCGAAACCTTGCACTAGACGTGCTTAAGTCGATACACGAGATAGAATCCTCATGAAGTTGAGGTTCTAGATATGCCAAGACGACATATGAAGCAGAATTTGAAGGTTGGGTAATACGAGCAGAATGCTTTTTCAAAAACTATGCATGGGGTTCTTTTCAGAAATACGTTTAATGTTTTTTTGAAATCCTACATAATACTTTTGAAATCATAAAGTAGGCGTATTAGGTAAGTATATTTATAAAATGTTTTAAAATCATGCGAGATAATTTTGAAATTATGCATAAGGATTTTGAAAATAGAGATAAAGCCTTTGAAATCATGCACTTGATATATTAAGTAAATATACTGTGTTAAAAATCGTTTTCAAACTATATGAAATATTTTGAAATCATGACGGTTGTTTTGAAAACCTATACTATGTATGTTGTTATGAAAACCCAGAATGAAATAATATGAGATTGAAGATGTCACACCCCCAAAAATCCACACGCGGAGCATCACCGCTTGGAGGCGTGACTGACCAGGATCAAGCCACCAATCATATTGAACATAATTGTAAATAATAAAAGTCATCCATCAATACGAAAGGTGTTTTCAAACTAAACATCAACAAGTGTGTAGCGGAAGCATAAGTATGTAAACCCAATGTAAATCGTAAATTCAAATGTTAGATAATTAACATGGCATCATCGATCCATGTCCCACAACGACCTGCTCCTCCCTGTGCAAGCTCCATATGTACCTAAGGTCCTGCAAGGCATGCAGCAGAGAGTCAACAACTAGTTGAGCGAGTTCACAGTTAATAGTTCAGTAATAGTAATAGTATGAGTAGCATTATGTTCGTTCGTTAAGCCATGTATCGTATTATTTTCCATCGCGGGCCTCTCGGCATGTATGCGAAGATTTGGGGTAATACTCCCAAAGATCCTAGACTTTGTATATTTGTATCGCGGCCACCCTGGCATTACTTGCGAAGTTTTAGTATCTATAGTTCGCGGGCCTTCCCAAGGCATGTGTGCGAATGATTAGTCATAATATCGCAGCCAATCCCTGGCGTGTGTGCGAAGATCAGTTCAAATGGGTATACAAGTCTAGCCGTATCTTATCTTTACTCTTCCTCTCCCGAGGACCATATCATTAGGTTCGATTAACTAAGTACGTACGAATAAATCATTCAATCCCATTCCCACCCTGGTAACCCCATGCCTTGGCTGTGTGAACTCACCTTGGTTTGCTCGGTATGCTAAGTATGTGCTCACAGTAAATCAATCACGTCCTAAAGTATGCACGTATACATAATCAGTTTATAATCATGTAGTTCATGTATAAGTATAATCGTAGTGACAATGCATTAATATTCATCGAGTAGCACATTGCACGTAGGTTGAATCATACAAGTTATGTTTTACACTTAACGACAGTTAACTAACTAGGTTAACTTTTAACAGAATCAAAGTAAGTTACTGTATTGATTTTCCCACACGACGAAACACCCCGTTTCGTCGTTAATCCCCTTCGGCGAAACACCCCGTTTCGTCGCACCTGATTCGTCGTGTCTACCTTCGGCGAAACACATCTTGATTCGTCGTATCTGTTTTGCCGGAGGTAGTGTTTCGTCAAATTATCAGTCACGTTGATTAACAGTTACACAGAAACCCTAATCATCAGTTCTTCATAACCGACCATAATCAGTATCACATGCAGACAAGTTTATCAATTTATATTATGCCGCCAATATCAAAGTAATGTTCAAATAAATTACCACTCAAAGCCTCACATGGACCCTCATCATTATCCAATAGTTGTCAGCATCATTACCATTTTCAAACCACACAACAATGGCCGACATGTGTTACTGCTTTCATGTTATGATTGGACCAATTTAAGTGGTGGGTTGCAAGCTTATGCACGTGATACATACCATTCTAATACTTCACATTAATTCATCACATATGTCAAACAACTAATCATGTTTTGCATCAATTATATACTGATCACATCATGTATATACTCGAACTCAGCACATCATGAACACAATTATCATTTAGCATCACACCATCAATTCCAAGCAAGAATAGTAATTGGTGATACAGAAAGCAATTCATAAAGATCACTAATAATCAATTTAATATAAACACTAACCGGAGAACTAAACGATTAGTATGAATGAGATGGACAATCTTTCGAATGGGAAAAGGGCTGCCGTCAGTGAACAGGGAAGAGCTCTAGGGTTTTGGTTGTTATGATGAAAGTGTGAAACTGATGTTGTTTTACGTATTAAAACTCGAAATAATATGTTGGGCCCGAACTGGGCTTCGGTGGATCTGGGCTTGGCGAAACACACTGTTTCGTCGAGATGTAGATGGCGAAACAGGTTCTGTTTCGTCGGAACTGGTTATGGCGAAACACTCTTGTGTCTCGTCGGGTTCTTTTATAGTTTAACAGTTTAAGTTTCTCAAACAGTATACATGTTATACAATCAAACACATAATCATGTAAACACAATACGTTTATTATCACACGAAGTGTACCGTTACAAATCAGACGAGTCAAACAACTAAACAGTCAAAGTCAACGTGCAATAAATGCGAATAAAGAATGTCGGAAATTCGAGTTGTCACATTATCCCCAACTTGAAAGAAATTTCGTCCCGAAATTTAGCATGCGGTTACTGAGGAAGCTAATGGTGTGACGTTGTTTACCTGTATTGTATCGCGGCTCCCCGAGCAGGTTTGCGAAGATTACTGGTTTTCCTGGGGTGTCACATCATCCCCCCGTTGATTTGGAATTTCGTCCCGAAATTCTGTGGTAGCTTCAGCCTCAGTAGTAGTTGCATTGGTTCCGAATAACTGGGGATATTTGAGTTCCATTTGATCTTCACGCTCCCAGGTGAACTCTGGGCCGCGGCGGGAGTTCCAACGAACTCGTACAAGAGGGATTCTCGTGTTCTTGAGGACCTTAACATCCTGGTCCGTGATTTCAACAGTTTCCTCGATGAATCGTAACTGTTCATCAATAGTGAGCTCTTTCAGAGGAACTATGTGGGTCTCATCTGACAGACACTTCTTCAGATTCGACACGTGAAAGACGTTGTGAACTGCACTGAGTTCAGCTGGTAAGTTCAATCTGTAGGCCACCCTGCCTATCTTCTCAATGATTTCGAATGGTCCGACGTATCGTGGATTAAGTTTGCCGCGTTTGCCAAAACGAACCACACCCTTCCAGGGTGAAACTTTGAGTGGCGCTCGATCCCCAACTTGGAATTCGAGTAGTTTTCTGTCTTTATCTGCGTATGCTTTCTGACGGTCACGTGCTGCCGCCATGCATTGTCGTATTTGAGCAATCTTTTCAGTAGTATCAACTACCATTTCTGGTCCTGTGATCTGACTGTCACCCACCTCTGCCCAACAAAGAGGTGACCGGCATTTACGCCCGTACAATGCCTCGAATGGAGCAGCTTTAATGCTTGTGTGGTAGCTGTTGTTGTACGAAAATTCCACAAGTGGCAGATGTTTTTCCCAACCATTGCCAAAGTCGATTACGCACGCCCGAAGCATGTCTTCTAGAGTTTGAATAGTGCGCTCAGACTGCCCATCCGTCTGAGGATGATAAGCTGTGCTCGTGTCTAAACGAGAACCAAAACATTTGTGCATTGCTTGCCACAGTTCTGAAGTAAAACGTGCGTCACGATCAGAGATAATAGAGGTTGGCACCCCGTGCCTCGAAACCACTTCTTTTAAGTAGATGTCTGCTAAGGTAGAGAACTTGTCTGTTTCTTTAATAGCCAGGAAGTGAGCAGACCTTGTGAGTCGATCCACGATCACCCAAATAGTATCATTTCCGCGCTGAGATCTAGGTAAACCAGTAACAAAATCCATGGAAATTTGTTCCCATTTCCATTGTGGTATCTCAGGTTGTTGAAGTGGACCTGATGGTTTCTGGTATTCGGCTTTGACTCTCGCACAAGTCAGGCACTTGCTAACGTATGTTGCTATGTGGGCCTTCATGCTAGGCCACCAATATGTAGTTTTGATATCGTGGTACATTTTATCTGAACCTGGATGTACCGAGTAGCGAGACTTATGAGCTTCATCCATTACCAGTTCGCGTAAGTTACCATAGAGTGGGACCCAAATGCGTCCTGTTACGTAATAAGCACCATCTTCCTTCTGTTCTAAGCGTTACCTTGAGCCGCGTAGGGCTTCAGCCCTGACGTTGTCTGGTTTCAATGCTTCTACCTGAGCATTTCGTATCTGGGAAGGAAGACTAGACTGTATAGTGAGTTGTAAAGCTCGCACGCGCTTAGGCGCGGTGTCCTTTCGACTGAGGGCGTCAGCCACAACATTGGCTTTGCCTGGGTGGTACCTGATTGAGCATTCATAGTCGTTTAGCAGTTCGACCCATCGTCGTTGTCGCATATTCAGTTCCTTCTGTTTGAAGATATGTTCGAGGCTTCTGGGGTCAGTGTAGATAGCACATTTGGTACCATATAAGTAGTGTCGCCATATCTTAAGTGCAAAAACAACCGCTCCCAGCTCTAGATCATGTGTAGTGTAATTCCGTTCGTGAAGCTTAAGTTGGCGCGAAGCATAAGCAATGACTTTATCCCTTTGCATCAATACACATCCAAGACCCTGGATAGATGCATCGCAATAGACTACAAAATCGTCCGTGCCTTCAGGCAAAGAGAGGATAGGTGCGCTACAAAGTCTATCCTTTAAGTGCTGGAATGCTGTTTCCTGTGCATTACCCCAACGATAAACAACACCCTTCTGCGTCAGTAGTGTAAGCGGCTGAGCAATCTTTGAGAAGTCTTTGATGAACCGTCTGTAATAACCCGCCAAACCCAAGAATTGGCGTATTTCTGTTGGTGTGCGAGGTGCAGGCCAGTTCTTGATCGAATCCACCTTGTATGAATCGACATGGATCCCATCCTTGTTTACTACGTGGCCTAGGAAGTGGACTTCACGAAGCCAGAAGTCGCATTTTGAAAACTTAGCGTATAGCTGTTCTGTTCGAAGAAGTTCCAAAATAAGTCGTAAGTGCTGCTCGTGTTCCTCCCGACTCTTCGAGTAGATCAGGATGTCGTCGATGAAAACAATGACGAACTTGTCGAGATAAGGTTTGCAAACCCTGTTCATAAGATCCATGAAAACCGCAGGCGCGTTCGTCAACCCGAAAGGCATGACCAGAAACTCGTAGTGGCCGTAGCGCGTTCTGAACGCTGTTTTGGAGACGTCCTCATCCCGGACTCTCAGTTGATGGTATCCTGACCTTAGATCAATCTTCGAGTAATAGCTCGACCCTTGCAGCTAGTCGAATAAGTCGTCGATGCGTGGAAGAGGATAGCGATTCTTCACAGTCACCTTGTTCAATTCACGGTAGTCTATACACATGCGGATGGTACCGTCCTTCTTCTTTACAAATAGTACTGGAGCTCCCCAGGGCGAAGAGCTAGGACGTATGAAACCCTTTTCCAAGAGTTCTTACAGTTGCTTAGACAGTTCTTCCAGTTCAGTTGGAGCTAAACGATACGGTGCGTGAGCTATAGGTGCTGTCCAGAACTATAGGAATGAGGTCGATAGGGAACGTCTGACCAGCGAGGATAAGATTACAACCCTGAACGATGTACGGCCTCTAGACCTTTACCATTAACTAACACTACGACACGTTGGGTGTTCAAGGGAGTTGATGTACGTTTTAACAATTGGCTAACTTTCAAGAACATATAATTGGTATTCACACCCGAATCAAATAAGACAGTAGCATAAAAAGTCGTCAAGAAGAAAATTTACCCATTGTTATGTTCCTGTTTCCATGGTCGTGGTTCTGACTCTGGTCCTGGTTTATTTGTGGACAATGTCTCTTGTAGTGATCTTTAGCATCGCCCTGAAAGCATCCTTTCAAACTCTGTTGTTGCTGCTGATTCTGTGGAGGTTGAGGCGGTCGTTGTTGTTCTTGAGTTACAGGACGTGAGTTTCGACAATCCTTAGCTTCATGACCAATCTTGAGGCATCGATGGAAACGACCCTTGTTGCACTGACCGCTGTGGTGTCTATTGCATCTGTTACACCTTGGATGATTACCTCGATATCCACCCTGCCCATGACTACTAGAAAACTGCTGTCTTGGGCTCTGGTAGTCATCTATCCTTTGCTGCTGTGCCAGAGGCTGGATCAAAATTAATTCCTGGCTCAGGCTTTCATCCCACTTGCGTTTGTTATCACTAGAAGCACATGTAGTATCAGCTTTAACACGTTTCGGTAGTTTGTTTTGTTCTACTGCCTGGTCTGTGAGACGATGAGCAAGCCGAGTGACTTGCTGGATAGTGCCAAAATTAGCTGCGGTCACATGACTCTGAATTTCGGGCACCAGACCCTTGAGATACAGTTCGATGCGTTTGGTGGGAGAGTCTACCATAGTGGGACAAAATGTGGCTAATTCATTCGATCTCTTCGTATAAACTTCAATTTCAGACCCCACCATCTGTAGGTTGAGGAACTCTACCTCTAGTTTGTGGATGTCTTCTCTACTGCAAAACTCTTCTTTAACTAGGTCCTTGAACTCGTTCCAGGGAGTGGCATTAGCAGCTGCCAGCCCTAACATCTGAACCTGTGCTTCCCACCAGGTTAATGCAGCACCTTCGAGTGTTCCAGTAGCAAACTTTACTCTTCGAGACTCAGGGCAATCATGCACCTCAAAGTCAATTTCGAGCCTTTCGAACCAGTGGAGGAGGCCTACAACTCCCTCAGTTCCACTGAAGGTACTAGGTCGACAATCCTTAAGATTTTTGAAGGTATAAACAGGTGACGGAGCGTGTTGACCTATTGTGTATAAGAATAGGACAAGTTTAAACACAAGAGTTGGTTTAGGAGTGTAGGATCTAAGGATCCTAGTGTGAGTTGTAACTGCAGGGTATACCTCCTGCTTGTGCGGCTGCAACGGCTGCAGTAACTCGTTCGTTAATGAGAGCCGTCAACTGGGCTTGTGTCATGTTGATACGTCCAGACATGATCTTCATAGTAAAGATAACGTGAGTGAGATAGGTTCGCGAATAGTGCGATGACAGAAGAGAGTGAGCACACAAGTATTCTCAAGCAATAACATATAGTAGGTTCTGTAATCTAAGCATACCACGAGCAAAGTTCTATGTAATTCTAGCAAGTAGGTAAAGTAACATGAATAGTAGTACCTATGATGTTGAGCCTTGCACGTGGAGCGAAGCGTCGTTGTGGATCGTTGAGAGCACTGTTCTGGTTATAGTCTGGTTTTAACAAAATCGTTTTCCCCTTATTAAAACCGAGTTCTCTATAACCAATGGCTCTTATACCAATCTGTCACACCCCCAAAAATCCACACGCGGAGCATAACCGCTTGGAGGCGTGACTGACCAGGATCAAGCCACCAATCATATTGAACATAATTGTAAATAATAAAAGTCATCCATCAATACGAAAGGTGTTTTCAAACTAAACATCAACAAGTGTGTAGCGGAAGCATAAGTATGTAAACCCAATGTAAATCGTAAATTCAAATGTTAGATAATTAACATGGCATCATCGATCCATGTCCCACAACGACCTGCTCCTCCCTGTGCAAGCTCCATATGTACCTAAGGTCCTGCAAGGCATGCAGCAGAGAGTCAACAACTAGTTGAGCGAGTTCACAGTTAATAGTTCAGTAATAGTAATAGTATGAGTAGCATTATGTTCGTTCGTTAAGCCATGTATCGTATTATTTTCCATCGCGGGCCTCTCGGCATCTATGCGAAGATTTGGGGTAATACTCCCAAATATCCTAGACTTTGTATATTTGTATCGCGGCCACCCTGGCATTACTTGCGAAGTTTTAGTATCTATAGTTCGCGGGCCTTCCCAAGGCATGTGTGCGAATGATTAGTCATAATATCGCAGCCAATCCCTGGCGTGTGTGCGAAGATCAGTTCAAATGGGTATACAAGTCTAGCCGTATCTTATCTTTACTCTTCCTCTCCCGAGGACCATATCATTAGGTTTGATTAACTAAGTACGTACGAATAAATCATTCAATCCCATTCCCACCCTGGTAACCCCATGCCTTGGCTGTGTGAACTCACCTTGGTTTGCTCGGTATGCTAAGTATGTGCTCACAGTAAATCAATCACGTCCTAAAGTATGCACGTATACATAATCAGTTTATAATCATGTAGTTCATGTATAAGTATAATCGTAGTGACAATGCATTAATATTCATCGAGTAGCACATTGCACGTAGGTTGAATCATACAAGTTATGTTTTACACTTAACGGCAGTTAACTAACTAGGTTAACTTTTAACAGAATCAAAGTAAGTTACTGTATTGATTTTCCCACACGACGAAACACCCCGTTTCGTCGTTAATCCCCTTCGGCGAAACACCCCGTTTCGTCGCACCTGATTCGTCGTGTCTACCTTCGGCGAAACACATCTTGATTCGTCGTATCTGTTTCGCCGGAGGTAGTGTTTCGTCAAATTATCAGTTACGTCGATTAACAGTTACACAGAAACCCTAATCATCATTTCTTCATAACCGACCATAATCAGTATCACATGCAGACAAGTTTATCAATTTATATTATGCCGCCAATATCAAAGTAATGTTCAAATAAATTACCACTCAAAGCCTCACATGGACCCTCATCATTATCCAATAGTTGTCAGCATCATTACCATTTTCAAACCACACAACAATGGCCGACATGTGTTACTGCTTTCATGTTATGATTGGACCAATTTAAGTGGTGGGTTGCAAGCTTATGCACGTGATACATACCATTCTAATACTTCACATTAATTCATCACATATGTCAAACAACTAATCATGTTTTGCATCAATTATATACTGATCACATCATGTATATACTCGAACTCAGCACATCATGAACAAAATTATCATTTAGCATCACACCATCAATTCCAAGCAAGAATAGTAATTGGTGATACAGAAAGCAATTCATAAAGATCACTAATAATCAATTTAATATAAACACTAACCGGAGAACTAAACGATTAGTATGAATGAGATGGACAATCTTTCGAATGGGAAAAGGGCTGCCGTCAGTGAACAGGGAAGAGCTCTAGGGTTTCGGTTGTTATGATGAAAGTGTGAAACTGATGTTGTTTTACGTATTAAAACTCGAAATAATATGTTGGGCCCGAACTGGGCTTCGGTGGATCTGGGCTTGGCGAAACACACTGTTTCGTCGAGATGTAGATGGCGAAACAGGTTCTGTTTCGTCGGAACTGGTTATGGCGAAACACTCTTGTGTCTCGTCGGGTTCTTTTATAGTTTAACAGTTTAAGTTTCTCAAACAGTATACATGTTATACAATCAAACACATAATCATGTAAACACAATACGTTTATTATCACACGAAGTGTACCGTTACAAATCAGACGAGTCAAACAACTAAACAGTCAAAGAATGTCGGAAATTCGAGTTGTCACATTATCCCCAACTTGAAAGAAATTTCGTCCCGAAATTTAGCATGCGGTTACTGAGGAAGCTAATGGTGTGACGTTGTTTACCTGTATTGTATCGCGGCTCCCCGAGCAGGTTTGCGAAGATTACTGGTTTTCCTGGGGTGTCACATCATCCCCCCGTTGATTTGGAATTTCGTCCCGAAATTCTGTGGTAGCTTCAGCCTCAGTAGTAGTTGCATTGGTTCCGAATAACTGGGGATATTTGAGTTCCATTTGATCTTCACGCTCCCAGGTGAACTCTGGGCCGCGGCGGGAGTTCCAACGAACTCGTACAAGAGGGATTCTCGTGTTCTTGAGGACCTTAACATCCTGGTCCGTGATTTCAACAGTTTCCTCGATGAATCGTAACTGTTCATCAATAGTGAGCTCTTTCAGAGGAACTATGTGGGTCTCATCTGACAGACACTTCTTCAGATTCGACACGTGAAAGACGTTGTGAACTGCACTGAGTTCAGCTGGTAAGTTCAATCTGTAGGCCACCCTGCCTATCTTCTCAATGATTTCGAATGGTCCGACGTATCGTGGATTAAGTTTGCCGCGTTTGCCAAAACGAACCACACCCTTCCAGGGTGAAACTTTGAGTGGCGCTCGATCCCCAACTTGGAATTCGAGTAGTTTTCTGTCTTTATCTGCGTATGCTTTCTGACGGTCACGTGCTGCCGCCATGCATTGTCGTATTTGAGCAATCTTTTCAGTAGTATCAACTACCATTTCTGGTCCTGTGATCTGACTGTCACCCACCTCTGCCCAACAAAGAGGTGACCGGCATTTACGCCCGTACAATGCCTCGAATGGAGCAGCTTTAATGCTTGTGTGGTAGCTGTTGTTGTACGAAAATTCCACAAGTGGCAGATGTTTTTCCCAACCATTGCCAAAGTCGATTACGCACGCCCGAAGCATGTCTTCTAGAGTTTGAATAGTGCGCTCAGACTGCCCATCCGTCTGAGGATGATAAGCTGTGCTCGTGTCTAAACGAGAACCAAAACATTTGTGCATTGCTTGCCACAGTTCTGAAGTAAAACGTGCGTCACGATCAGAGATAATAGAGGTTGGCACCCCGTGCCTCGAAACCACTTCTTTTAAGTAGATGTCTGCTAAGGTAGAGAACTTGTCTGTTTCTTTAATAGCCAGGAAGTGAGCAGACCTTGTGAGTCGATCCACGATCACCCAAATAGTATCATTTCCGCGCTGAGATCTAGGTAAACCAGTAACAAAATCCATGGAAATTTGTTCCCATTTCCATTGTGGTATCTCAGGTTGTTGAAGTGGACCTGATGGTTTCTGGTATTCGGCTTTGACTCTCGCACAAGTCAGGCACTTGCTAACGTATGTTGCTATGTGGGCCTTCATGCTAGGCCACCAATATGTAGTTTTGATATCGTGGTACATTTTATCTGAACCTGGATGTACCGAGTAGCGAGACTTATGAGCTTCATCCATTACCAGTTCGCGTAAGTTACCATAGAGTGGGACCCAAATGCGTCCTGTTACGTAATAAGCACCATCTTCCTTCTGTTCTAAGCGTTACCTTGAGCCGCGTAGGGCTTCAGCCCTGACGTTGTCTGGTTTCAATGCTTCTACCTGAGCATTTCGTATCTGGGAAGGAAGACTAGACTGTATAGTGAGTTGTAAAGCTCGCACGCGCTTAGGCGCGGTGTCCTTTCGACTGAGGGCGTCAGCCACAACATTGGCTTTGCCTGGGTGGTACCTGATTGAGCATTCATAGTCGTTTAGCAGTTCGACCCATCGTCGTTGTCGCATATTCAGTTCCTTCTGTTTGAAGATATGTTCGAGGCTTCTGGGGTCAGTGTAGATAGCACATTTGGTACCATATAAGTAGTGTCGCCATATCTTAAGTGCAAAAACAACCGCTCCCAGCTCTAGATCATGTGTAGTGTAATTCCGTTCGTGAAGCTTAAGTTGGCGCGAAGCATAAGCAATGACTTTATCCCTTTGCATCAATACACATCCAAGACCCTGGATAGATGCATCGCAATAGACTACAAAATCGTCCGTGCCTTCAGGCAAAGAGAGGATAGGTGCGCTACAAAGTCTATCCTTTAAGTGCTGGAATGCTGTTTCCTGTGCATTACCCCAACGATAAACAACACCCTTCTGCGTCAGTAGTGTAAGCGGCTGAGCAATCTTTGAGAAGTCTTTGATGAACCGTCTGTAATAACCCGCCAAACCCAAGAATTGGCGTATTTCTGTTGGTGTGCGAGGTGCAGGCCAGTTCTTGATCGAATCCACCTTGTATGAATCGACATGGATCCCATCCTTGTTTACTACGTGGCCTA
Organism: Helianthus tuberosus; assembly: GCA_030545235.1. Classification (NCBI taxonomy): domain Eukaryota; kingdom Viridiplantae; phylum Streptophyta; class Magnoliopsida; order Asterales; family Asteraceae; genus Helianthus; species Helianthus tuberosus. Next base: position 114,991,497 of record CM060370.1, read on the forward strand.
GGAAGTGGACTTCACGAAGCCAGAAGTCGCATTTTGAAAACTTAGCGTATAGCTGTTCTGTTCGAAGAAGTTCCAAAATAAGTCGTAAGTGCTGCTCGTGTTCCTCCCGACTCTTCGAGTAGATCAGGATGTCGTCGATGAAAACAATGACGAACTTGTCGAGATAAGGTTTGCAAACCCTGTTCATAAGATCCATGAAAACCGCAGGCGCGTTCGTCAACCCGAAAGGCATGACCAGAAACTCGTAGTGGCCGTAGCGCGTTCTGAACGCTGTTTTGGAGACGTCCTCATCCCGGACTCTCAGTTGATGGTATCCTGACCTTAGATCAATCTTCGAGTAATAGCTCGACCCTTGCAGCTAGTCGAATAAGTCGTCGATGCGTGGAAGAGGATAGCGATTCTTCACAGTCACCTTGTTCAATTCACGGTAGTCTATACACATGCGGATGGTACCGTCCTTCTTCTTTACAAATAGTACTGGAGCTCCCCAGGGCGAAGAGCTAGGACGTATGAAACCCTTTTCCAAGAGTTCTTACAGTTGCTTAGACAGTTCTTCCAGTTCAGTTGGAGCTAAACGATACGGTGCGTGAGCTATAGGTGCTGTCCAGAACTATAGGAATGAGGTCGATAGGGAACGTCTGACCAGCGAGGATAAGATTACAACCCTGAACGATGTACGGCCTCTAGACCTTTACCATTAACTAACACTACGACACGTTGGGTGTTCAAGGGAGTTGATGTACGTTTTAACAATTGGCTAACTTTCAAGAACATATAATTGGTATTCACACCCGAATCAAATAAGATAGTAGCATAAAAAGTCGTCAAGAAGAAAATTTACCCATTGTTATGTTCCTGTTTCCATGGTCGTGGTTCTGACTCTGGTCCTGGTTTATTTGTGGACAATGTCTCTTGTAGTGATCTTTAGCATCGCCCTGAAAGCATCCTTTCAAACTCTGTTGTTGCTGCTGATTCTGTGGAGGTTGAGGCGGTCGTTGTTGTTCTTGAGTTACAGGACGTGAGTTTCGACAATCCTTAGCTTCATGACCAATCTTGAGGCATCGATGGAAACGACCCTTGTTGCACTGACCGCTGTGGTGTCTATTGCATCTGTTACACCTTGGATGATTACCTCGATATCCACCCTGCCCATGACTACTAGAAAACTGCTGTCTTGGGCTCTGGTAGTCATCTATCCTTTGCTGCTGTGCCAGAGGCTGGATCAAAATTAATTCCTGGCTCAGGCTTTCATCCCACTTGCGTTTGTTATCACTAGAAGCACATGTAGTATCAGCTTTAACACGTTTCGGTAGTTTGTTTTGTTCTACTGCCTGGTCTGTGAGACGATGAGCAAGCCGAGTGACTTGCTGGATAGTGCCAAAATTAGCTGCGGTCACATGACTCTGAATTTCGGGCACCAGACCCTTGAGATACAGTTCGATGCGTTTGGTGGGAGAGTCTACCATAGTGGGACAAAATGTGGCTAATTCATTCGATCTCTTCGTATAAACTTCAATTTCAGACCCCACCATCTGTAGGTTGAGGAACTCTACCTCTAGTTTGTGGATGTCTTCTCTACTGCAAAACTCTTCTTTAACTAGGTCCTTGAACTCGTTCCAGGGAGTGGCATTAGCAGCTGCCAGCCCTAACATCTGAACCTGTGCTTCCCACCAGGTTAATGCAGCACCTTCGAGTGTTCCAGTAGCAAACTTTACTCTTCGAGACTCAGGGCAATCATGCACCTCAAAGTCAATTTCGAGCCTTTCGAACCAGTGGAGGAGGCCTACAACTCCCTCAGTTCCACTGAAGGTACTAGGTCGACAATCCTTAAGATTTTTGAAGGTATAAACAGGTGACGGAGCGTGTTGACCTATTGTGTATAAGAATAGGACAAGTTTAAACACAAGAGTTGGTTTAGGAGTGTAGGATCTAAGGATCCTAGTGTGAGTTGTAACTGCAGGGTATACCTCCTGCTTGTGCGGCTGCAACGGCTGCAGTAACTCGTTCGTTAATGAGAGCCGTCAACTGGGCTTGTGTCATGTTGATACGTCCAGACATGATCTTCATAGTAAAGATAACGTGAGTGAGATAGGTTCGCGAATAGTGCGATGACAGAAGAGAGTGAGCACACAAGTATTCTCAAGCAATAACATATAGTAGGTTCTGTAATCTAAGCATACCACGAGCAAAGTTCTATGTAATTCTAGCAAGTAGGTAAAGTAACATGAATAGTAGTACCTATGATGTTGAGCCTTGCACGTGGAGCGAAGCGTCGTTGTGGATCGTTGAGAGCACTGTTCTGGTTATAGTCTGGTTTTAACAAAATCGTTTTCCCCTTATTAAAACCGAGTTCTCTATAACCAATGGCTCTTATACCAATCTGTCACACCCCCAAAAATCCACACGCGGAGCATAACTGCTTGGAGGCGTGACTGACCAGGATCAAGCCACCAATCATATTGAACATAATTGTAAATAATAAAAGTCATCCATCAATACGAAAGGTGTTTTCAAACTAAACATCAACAAGTGTGTAGCGGAAGCATAAGTATGTAAACCCAATGTAAATCGTAAATTCAAATGTTAGATAATTAACATGGCATCATCGATCCATGTCCCACAACGACCTGCTCCTCCCTGTGCAAGCTCCATATGTACCTAAGGTCCTGCAAGGCATGCAGCAGAGAGTCAACAACTAGTTGAGCGAGTTCACAGTTAATAGTTCAGTAATAGTAATAGTATGAGTAGCATTATGTTCGTTCGTTAAGCCATGTATCGTATTATTTTCCATCGCGGGCCTCTCGGCATCTATGCGAAGATTTGGGGTAATACTCCCAAATATCCTAGACTTTGTATATTTGTATCGCGGCCACCCTGGCATTACTTGCGAAGTTTTAGTATCTATAGTTCGCGGGCCTTCCCAAGGCATGTGTGCGAATGATTAGTCATAATATCGCAGCCAATCCCTGGCGTGTGTGCGAAGATCAGTTCAAATGGGTATACAAGTCTAGCCGTATCTTATCTTTACTCTTCCTCTCCCGAGGACCATATCATTAGGTTTGATTAACTAAGTACGTACGAATAAATCATTCAATCCCATTCCTACCCTGGTAACCCCATGCCTTGGCTGTGTGAACTCACCTTGGTTTGCTCGGTATGCTAAGTATGTGCTCACAGTAAATCAATCACGTCCTAAAGTATGCACGTATACATAATCAGTTTATAATCATGTAGTTCATGTATAAGTATAATCGTAGTGACAATGCATTAATATTCATCGAGTAGCACATTGCACGTAGGTTGAATCATACAAGTTATGTTTTACACTTAACGGCAGTTAACTAACTAGGTTAACTTTTAACAGAATCAAAGTAAGTTACTGTATTGATTTTCCCACACGACGAAACACCCCGTTTCGTCGTTAATCCCCTTCGGCGAAACACCCCGTTTCGTCGCACCTGATTCGTCGTGTCTACCTTCGGCGAAACACATCTTGATTCGTCGTATCTGTTTCGCCGGAGGTAGTGTTTCGTCAAATTATCAGTTACGTCGATTAACAGTTACACAGAAACCCTAATCATCATTTCTTCATAACCGACCATAATCAGTATCACATGCAGACAAGTTTATCAATTTATATTATGCCGCCAATATCAAAGTAATGTTCAAATAAATTACCACTCAAAGCCTCACATGGACCCTCATCATTATCCAATAGTTGTCAGCATCATTACCATTTTCAAACCACACAACAATGGCCGACATGTGTTACTGCTTTCATGTTATGATTGGACCAATTTAAGTGGTGGGTTGCAAGCTTATGCACGTGATACATACCATTCTAATACTTCACATTAATTCATCACATATGTCAAACAACTAATCATGTTTTGCATCAATTATATACTGATCACATCATGTATATACTCGAACTCAGCACATCATGAACAAAATTATCATTTAGCATCACACCATCAATTCCAAGCAAGAATAGTAATTGGTGATACAGAAAGCAATTCATAAAGATCACTAATAATCAATTTAATATAAACACTAACCGGAGAACTAAACGATTAGTATGAATGAGATGGACAATCTTTCGAATGGGAAAAGGGCTGCCGTCAGTGAACAGGGAAGAGCTCTAGGGTTTCGGTTGTTATGATGAAAGTGTGAAACTGATGTTGTTTTACGTATTAAAACTCGAAATAATATGTTGGGCCCGAACTGGGCTTCGGTGGATCTGGGCTTGGCGAAACACACTGTTTCGTCGAGATGTAGATGGCGAAACAGGTTCTGTTTCGTCGGAACTGGTTATGGCGAAACACTCTTGTGTCTCGTCGGGTTCTTTTATAGTTTAACAGTTTAAGTTTCTCAAACAGTATACATGTTATACAATCAAACACATAATCATGTAAACACAATACGTTTATTATCACACGAAGTGTACCGTTACAAATCAGACGAGTCAAACAACTAAACAGTCAAAGTCAACGTGCAATAAATGCGAATAAAGAATGTCGGAAATTCGAGTTGTCACAGAAGAAAGGTATCCTTAGTTATCTAACTAAGGATTTAAAGTGATTACTCAAGATATCACTTATTTTCTGTACTTCATTTCTTAGAATAAAACGAGCACTTAGAATTTTCGAGGAAATCATGAGCGATCATATGAACGAGAGAATTACAAATATGGTTCTTTGGTGTAGGTATAGTAGGGGTATGCCATACACACATGCAACTACATTTGTACATCAGAATTGTAAACAAAGATTTATTTATAAACAAAATCGATTGTTTCAGAGTTCAAAGAAAAACACTAGAAACATGAACATAAGATTCAGATTATTCAAAGCAGCAGCTTCTTCTAATCGGCCAAATGCTCATCCGTGGGTCAGATTTGCATTGACAATCTTTGGGTATTTGTCCCTGACATAACCCGCCTTGCCATAGGTGTAGCAAGTACCAGGAGGAAAATGAGCTCGTGCTGGATCTGCTTGTGCAGTAGTAGGATCTGCAACAGTTTTGCTTTGGATAGCAAAACGGCACACATTAATCAGATGTCCCCATCGTCCACAATTGAGACATTTTCGACATTTGACACTGGCATAGTGGTGGAGGTTACACTGATTGCACAAAGGAGCGGTTCCTAAGTACGGCTTCTTGGCTGGTGGTGCTGCCACCTGGCTAGGTTCTGCTTGATTTGGTGTAATGGCTACGAGATCCTTTGGAGGTTTACGCTTCTTTGACTTTTTCAAAGGCTCGGCTTCTGCTTCTTTAGATGCTTCTTGGGTGGCTTCTTTATTAAGACGAGACATGGCGACAGCCAAATCAACAGTCTTCAGGATCACTTCGCTTATTCGCTGGGCAAATTTGGTAGTTTGCTCGGACATTTGAGTGTCGCTGCGATGAAGAGACATTCTGGAGGAAATGAAAGACATAGGAGGAAACAAGTGAAATGTTATCGGATAATCAAAACAGAACGACAACGCATAGAGATTGCGATCATTTGTTTGTTACCTAAGGCAAACAAATGAGACGGTGATTAATCAAAGTAAACGGGTCATATTATGTATCACTGAAGACATGCTTGCCTATAAGTGAACACTCACCCCAAGAGTTCCCAGGTAAGAGTGACTGGTTTGATACTGCGGATTTGTACGAACACTGTAGCCTTAGACAGAAAATTCAGGGTACAGGCATTCACCCTTCCAGTTTGCACGTGTTCACATTATAAGACCCAAACTTTGATGAGATTTTGAAAACTTAGAGGGTTCAAAACCTAGTAATCAATCATCCTAGAACAGAAGATTGGTTTTCAAGGCAGATTTGAAATTTGTGTTCTGGTTGTGGTTGTCACCTAAGGATAAGTGACCGTATTGTTTTAAGGTCTAAACACAAGTTTCTTGTGTTAGGGTCCTAGGACTAGGTCAAAGCATTACTAATAACATAATTCCCTATAACCATGAGCTATGATAGCAACTTTTCTGTCACACCCCAGCCACGTAAAACAACAAAACGTGGCGGAAACGTCGGGGAGTGTTGTAACAGAATTATTGTTTCAAAACACACGGAAATTTGAAGTTTCGTTTTATTAAACATTAAACATTTACATCGTCTTGAAATCTAAATAAACAAGTTCAACATAGTCTATCATTGTTTTTAAGTCACTAAGGCAACGTCCGTTCCTATGTGAGCATGCATCAAATATCATTCAACAACACCTGAAACATATGTAAAAACAAAGTCAGCAAAGAAATGCTGGCGAGCACATAGGTTTTATAAGAGTGTCGGATTCATGGCTAGTTGACATGTTGCAATACCTGATTAAAAACCTTGTTTTGAAAAAGAGTATAGTATTGCAACATAATTAACCAACTCAAATCAAGTTGGTTATAATTTATAAAATCTCGTAGTCATGATTCTTAACCCAAAAACATTTATTTAATTAAATCAAATTGTAAAACATCATTGTGTGACATCTTTTCAGAATCGTTTACCCAAGTGAACTAAATAACGCCACGATATGTAATATGATGAAAAGACTTATATATAGAAAGTACCAGCGGCGTATCCACCATGCTTTCATCACATTACACCCGTCCCGTTATCTAAACACTAACCAAAAACCAATCGTTTACCCAAATTGTTTAACTCGTCAAAATCATTTCAGTCGTTTAAATCATTCTTGTTTTAATTGTGAAATCTACTTTTGGTCATCTCGCTAATAACATCTAAACCTTCGTGACTCGACTATCTCGCTTCTCGCATTAATAAACCACCAAAGGGTAAATTAACAATCACAGATTCAGTCGTTACCCACCTAACCCACACATAAGCATGGGTGCAGTCTGATAACGGGATTTGTCAGATCCTATGGTACCATAACCAAATACTGGTCGGTTCAGCCAAAACTAATGAATGTTATTCGTTATGTAATTACAGCCAACAAGTTTATCCACATTATCGAAATCGTTATTAATTTAATATAAACCATTTTAATCATTTTCGAAACCATCGTTAAAAACATCAAAATCATTTAACACATATGAATCACCCCAAAACATTTGAAAACAGTAAAATAGGGGAACTATGTACTCACATGAGAATGCTTAGAAGTCTTGAACAACAACCAAGCAAAGCTAGAGGGATCACGGAAATCAATCGGCACCTAATATAAGTAACTATGCAAATAAACCGGACTAAAATTGGAAGATCGGATAGGATGAGGTTTCATGAACCAAATGAGTATTGGAACTCATATGACATGGTTTAACAAAGCCTACATCCTAAATCGAAACCTAACCTAAGTGCTTACGACCCATTAAGGTAGCCTACACTACTTTAACGCGTCGTTCGCGCAAACGCGCGTTCGAGACGTCTAACTAGTCCTATGACAAGTATTATTTGCCTAAACATGTTGCATAATCAATTAAGTGCCAAAATTTTATGTTACATATGCTTAAAATTCAATTATGCATGAAAAGGGTATTTTGGTCATTTTACCTAAGGCATATAAACTACCTATCATACAACTACTTAAACTATGTGACCATAAGGTATAACCTCGGAAGGTTATTCCCTATACAACTATGGTCACTAAACATGGTTGGTCGGATCCTAATGATCGACCAAACGGGTCTAGTTCGAAAGTCTAAGCGGTTGTTTAGACCGCTTGACTTACGACTCTACACAAGCACTAAACTAAAAGTGACGAGTTAAACATGTTAAAACATGTTTAACGAAGTTAGAAAACAGGTTTTGATATCAAAACAAAGTTTTTTGATACACAAGAGTAGTTTGGTTAGAAAATACGCATGAACACGTATTTTGGCCGAAACTATGACTCGTCACTACGCCTAGTCAACGTGGTAATCAGTAGGTATAGTAACACAGGACTATAACCATCGTGATTATACTCACGTTGCAGAGTTCAAATGAACTTTGTGTTGACCATAACCTGGTCAAAGCAGAAAGTCAAACACTATTTGACTTTCGTGCCTAAAATGCATAAAAGAACGAAAGAATGCTTACAAAGGGTCCAAGCTAGGAAATCTAGATTCAATTTGCTCAGGTATGAAGTGTTTCAACCTCAACTTAGAGCATTTGAATCAGATTGTGAGAAATGAATGAGGTTGACTTGGGTTTATATAGGAAACCCACAACCGTTAGGATCGTTTCTCACATTCCGTGCTTCGATCTTGGCCCTTCACTTGGTCTCATGGTTTTGAAATACAAGGGGTACACAAATACCAGTCCATAGAGTGTAAAACCAGGGATTAAAACCATTAGAATAGGTGGTATTGGCCAAGTTCAATGTTTTTGCAATTCTGCTATCCCTGGTAAGGCTTACAGACTGTATGGTCCTTTGCATACGGACCGTATGTGCTCTGCAGATCAGCATCTTTCATAAATTGACAGAACAGGCCCCTGTGACTCCAAACTTGGTTTTTGATGCATTTTTGGCACGTTTAAGCCCCGTTAACCCCTTTTCAAGGCTCTAAAATGAATTTAAAGTATAGGGAACTTAAAATATGCTCAAAAATATCTCAGATGTCGGTTTGTTTGGTCGTACGGTTGCGTTGTTCGGGTAATTACGACGGAAGTCGTAACGAACGCAAAAACGATCCAAATTGAGCGACGAATGGAATTTTATCATGCCAATCACTAAAATATAATATTTTAATGATTACATAAATTTTTGGATGTCTGGATATATCCAGAACGTATGATATGCGCGAAAATCCAAACTTATGCACTTTTTGACGCTTTTAGTCCCTGAATGACCAAAAAGTTTATTTTAGCACACCGAACCCCTCAAAGCCTATTTCTAAGCTATGTAAAGGATATTTAAGGTATGTTTAACTTATGATCAAGTTCCGAAACGTTCGTTACAGTACGAATCGGCATACTTTCGCAGTTTGTCGAAATTAGCCCATGTAAGCTAATAAACTTGATTTCGACACACCAAACCCTCCAAAACTTATTTCTAAGTTATATAAAGGTTATTTAAGGTATGTTAAGCCTATTTCACTATTCCAGAGTGTTTGTCACGTTAAACTGATTACGTTTACGCATCAGTTCGCGTATAAGTTTCCAGAAAACGATTTAGAGCTCGAAATCGAACGAAAATTGATATGTGTAAATGATACACATATTTATACAAATCCCAAGTATGAAATACAATATTTCATTGATTTGGTATTTGTTTGATGGCCATGGAGGCACAGATGTCACACCTCCCATTTCTATACTACTATAATAGGCTAAACAGCCTAAAGTCCTCATGTGATAATAATATGGTTTTTGTCCAAAGACTATTTCATATGGTGTTTGGTTTTTAATGACTTTAGACGGGAGGCGATTAATGATATATGTTGTTGTTTCTATACACTCTCCCCAGAATCGATTTTGAATGCTCCCTTGGACCATGAGGGCCCGAGCAGTTTCGAGGAGATATCGATGTTTACGCTCCACCACCCTGTTTTGTTGGGGTGTGTGAGGGCAAGTAGTTCCTAGTAAAATGCCCTCACGAGTATAAAACTTCTTCATGAGATTGGAAACGAACTCACCTTCATTGTTACTTCTTATTCGTTTGATTGGTTTTGAAAACTGAGTTTTGACCATATTGTGAAAACTTACCAAACAGTCACTCGCTTACTCTTATGTTTGATGAGAAAAACCCAAAGCGCCCTACTAAAATCATCGACAATGGTTTGGAAAAAACTCGCATGGCTTGTTGATGGTTTACGATATTTACCCCAAATGTCACAGTGAATTAACTCAAAACATTCATTAGTCTTAATAAAACTCTTAGGAAATGGAGTCCGTGTGTGCTTAGCTTTGATGCACGAATCACACACATTGTCTTTAAAATTGAAAGAAACATCATTTAAAAAATTAATACATGATAACTTGGAATCGGAAGCGTGACCTAGTCTTGAATGCCAAACTTTAGCGTCAACTTTGGTCGCCATAGCCTTTCTTTCTTGAGCCACCATACCCATCCGATATAGTCCTTGAATGCATTTTCCCGTGCCAATCAACTTCTTCGAGTGTAAGCCCTGCATTACACAAAAATTCAGAAAAAAGCTTACTACACATTGTAACTCTTTTGACAATCTACTAACTGAAAGTAAATTGCAATTGAAGTTTGGAACATATAAAACTTCATTGATTTTATTTCCACCAATCAAGGAGCAATCCCCTTTCGCTTCTACCGGTATATTATCACCATTCGGTATCGTAACAGGCGCCTCTCATATGGTTTGAGTACCATTTTCAACAGACTCCAGGTTATGAACGATGTGCTCGGTTGAACCTAAATCCACGATCCAATCACTATTTTCATTATGCTTACCAGCCATATTTGCCTTACGAACAGGGTCACCTTCAGCATTCTACTCGTTGCTGGCAAAGTGCTTCATGAGCACCTGATATTGGGTTTCGGTCAGGCCTGCTAAACTGGGCTTAGTCTTGATGTGGGCTGCCTTTGGCTTTGGTTTGTCAACCTTTGCTTTTCCGGGCCACCATTCAGGATATCCTATCAACTTGAAACAACCATCTCGTTTGTGACCATCTCTCCCACAATGAGTGCAATGATCGACTTCATTAGGTGCAGTTTACTTGGGTTCCTTTGAGACCTCTCTATTGTTTCGTTGGAAGTTGGAAGGTCCTTCTCGTCGTCCTTGGGTTTTGAACGCAAACGGCTCCACTTGAGTCCTCTTCATCATCGTGATCTGCCTCTGTTGTTCTTCCTCCAAAGCAAGGCGGTAGGCTTCTCCAACTGTGGGAGTCAGCTTGATTGAGAGAACATGGGTCCTTATTGTGGAAAAATCCCCATCAAGCCCCATTAAAAACTCGTACAACCGCTACTTTTCCTTGAATTCACTGAGCCTTTTTCTGATGTTGCAAGAATAGTTTCCACAGGTGTATTGTGGAACTAGAAGCACCGACTATATCTCATCCTAAATACCACGAAGTTTGGTGTAATAGGCCGAGACAGATGAACCATCCTGATGAGTAATCGAGAGAGATTGTTTCAGTTCATAGGCTCAAGGTGCACTCTCCTTCCCGAACCTTTCCTTCAGATCCTTCCATATTTCAGAGGAGGTGTTAGCATATTTTACGCTTCCCCTGATGTCTTTATCCATTGCCGTCTTCGATGATCATGGCATCACAACGCATCCACTGCATATAGTTCTCCGCCGTCTTCTCTGGTTTGGGAATCGTCTGTTAAAGCCTTGTTCACGTGCATCTGTTTGGGTAAATCTGAGGGATGTATGTAATAAGGTGAGTTGGTGTCAATGGCATCATTCTTGCCGCTGCCGCTGGTTTTTTCTCCGGACATGTTGAATCACGAGTGATGGTTCTCAAGAACCTGCTCTGATACCATGAGAAATTAGGTTTAGAGCTTGGTTTTTCATTGAGTAATTAAAAGCAGGGAACAAGAATAAAGACAATCAAGATGCTAAGGCTTAGGAGCCAAACTAGGAAACAGAATAACTGATAAAATAAAAAGATAATGATACTATATCCTTTAAAAATTTACCTTGAAACAGTGCTCCAAATGACAAAAACGGTGCTTCAATTCGGGTGTTTAAACTTCCAATTAACAAAAATTAAGTCATTTGGAGCACCGATTAAAGGTAAGTTTTACATCTATCGACTAGTATCCTCGTTCTGATAAAAAATCCTAACATATCACTTTGTAATTCGGAAAAGAAAACTTTACGGAGTTTTTTTAACGGCAAACCATTATACAAAACAAAATGAAAAAGGTTGGATCAGTGTCGGGAATAAATTCAGTTGAGATTATTATTGCCCAATACCTTAAGGTTGGATTATTTAAATCCAATTTGCCTTTAAGTAAAGATGAAGTAAATCTCATTTATCTTTATTTTCAAGGTGTTTAAACGATATGTAGTTTTCTATATGTATTTAAAACGAAGTAAAACTTGTCGAGTGGCTTTCTGCGCACTAAACATAGGTGAGGTCAGGGTTAAAAGCCTCCTCTTCATGTTCTGTTTTCTGTATTAGTCTAGACGCACATGTACGCAATGAATACAAAGTAATATTCTATAGTAGTTAAAACATATAGTTGTCGAGTGGCTTTGTGCGCACTAAACATAGGTGAGGTCGGGGTTAGAACCCTCCTCTTCATGTTCCGTTTTCTATAGTAGTCTAGACGCACATGTACGCAATTGAAGAAACACGTAACTAATTTTAGGTTATTAGTTGGGTTTATGTTTCAAACATGAGGGTTAATCTTCTTAATCTTTCCTAGGCTCCAATGTGATCCAATCTTCCTGCAAAACAGCAACACCGTTAGCTTGTTAAGAGGGGAATATGGGGGTTTCCCTCTTAACCAGACTCCGGCGTGAGAATAAGTAACTACTTTGAGGAAATTAAGTGTGTGTTAAGAGTGAGAGTAGAGAGAACAGAATGTTTAACCTGAGTATGGAGGTCCCTATTTATAGCCAGAGTGGTGTAGGGGGAGATGGGCTGATGGGCCTTGGGCCGGAAGGCGACGATAAGGAATATCCTCTTTGTCTCACTGGTATCGACCGTTAGTGGTTTCTAGAAGATCTTCGGTGCTAGCACACCTTGATTGGGGCAACGTGTCCTCCTTGTCGTCTTTGTCGCCCTTCTGACATCAGCAGGTGAGTGGAGATCATGGGGCAGTTGTCGCTGCCCCCTGATTGGTGCCACATAGGCATCCTTGTGTACCTTTGGTCTCCTGCATGATTGTTAATCATGGAGCATGATATAGTACAGCCAGTTGGATGCTGATTGGCTCGCTTTTCTGCCACTTGTACCTTTGGTACTTCCTGAAGTGACCCTGCGTCGTAACGCTCACGCGGTCTTGTTGTATGCACAATGAGCCGACGCGAGTTTGTAGGAGTTGAGGGCTCTTGTTTCAGGACGCTAAGTATGAAACTGATCTTACTACTTTTTGGCCCTCGCGCGGAGTTCAGGTTTCACCTTAGTAGCTCGCGCGGGGTCTGTAGATTAATCAGTTTACTGAGTAAGGAGTATGGTCCAGCGCACGACCTGAATGGTCTGCGCAGCTTTTTGGGACCATACCCCTTCAAGTCCCCCCAATCCAGTGCTGCTTCCATGCGCGGAGTAAATGGTTGGAGCTTTGAACTCAGAAAAAAGAAAATGTGTTAGCCTTTAAAAGTGCTTTTTAGGTCTTGGTAGATGGCCCAGTGGATGTCAGCTACTACAGCGCGGCTACCAGAGTTGCCTTTTAAAAAATCTTGCTTTTTACTGTAAGCGCGTAAGCTCTTTGGATAATGAAGGATGTTGCGCGGTCTTGGTAACTTCTGCATGAAGTTGTAGTAAATTTGAGCGGGAAAACTCTCAAAATTTGAATTCTGACAGGTTGGTGCAAATGTCGTTGATGGCGACAGTTGAGTTGACTGCTGACATGACGGTCATCATGCGGTTACTGACGGTTCAGCTATCTGTCAGGCGAGTGAGGCCCACACGCGCGTGTTAACTGTCGTTCCGAGAATCCCGCCTTACGTGGCGATTACTGATTGGATACGCGCGCGGTGATCTTGACACGTTTACCCATCGCATTAAATGTGATGGGTATATATATCCGACGATAGGAGAGAGGATTACACAATCACTCATCTGCCTTCTCTTTATTCTCTCTCTATTCTTCAAACTTTCTTCGAATCTTCAAGAGTTTCCTAGCAGATCTTAAAGTTTTTCTTGAGCATTCTTCGAGTTTCCCAGAGTTTAATTAAATTTTCATATTCAAACACTCATGGCTGAAGAAGAGTTGGTGCAGATCGAAGAAGGTCCCCTCCCTGTTCTTAAGTGGGATCAGGGATTGTTCGAGCAGATCACCAGGGGATTCCGGTTTCCACCGGAGTGGGATGCGAGATATCCCCGGCAAGGCCAGACGGCCGCCGACGCACCACCGGGATATATCACTTTGTTCGAAGATTTTTTCTTGCTGGGGAACTTTCGACTGCCGGCGACAGAGTTCATGGCATGTATTCTACACTTCTATGGGTTTCATATCTCCCAAATGAGCCCATCTGGGATGGTGGTTAGGCACTTCGAATTTTTGTGCCGATCTCAGGGCCTAGAACCCACGGTGAAGAAGTTCCAGGCCTTTTCCCAACTGATAAGGTGTCACACCCCGACCGCGTTAAAACAACAAAACGCGGCGGAAACGTTGGGGAGTGATGCGACAGAATTATTGTTTCAACAACCATGGTAATTAAAGTTTTGTTTTATTGATTAAAGTGTTTACATTGTCTTATGAATTAACGAAAACATAACATAATTAACTGTCTTTTAAGTCACTAAGGCCCAAGTCCGCCTAAGTGTAGCACAAACATCATCATGCATTAGCACCTGAAACACATGTGAAAATAGGTACGTCAGCATAAAAATGCTTGTGAGATACATAGGTTTTGTTTATGCAGGATTCATGACTTGTAGTTAAAATAAATGTTTAACAAAAAGTAGTCATGAACCTTGTAAAATATTTTCTTTTATAAAATCATGTGAAAATCGATAAGAAAATCATATGATATAAAAGAAATATGCACGGTTAAATAAATATCCAAGTGGAAATGAACTTGTATAAAATATGTGATTTGTAAAACAATGTCGTGTTTTTGTATAAAGTGTATCATGTCTTTGTTCCTGTCAAGTGGCTTAGATAACGCTACTACGTGTAATATAATAAAAGCACTTTATATAGGAAGTACCAGCGGCGTATCCACCATGCTTTTATCATATAACACATAGCCTCGTTATATAAGTCACTTATCAATAATCAACCAAAATGTCTTGTTTAAAACCAATGTCAAAATGTTTATGTGTAAACCATGTTCAATGTCATGTGTAAATTGTGTCATGTATATCCAAATGTAATGTGTGGCAAGTAGAAAGTATCTACTTAAACCATATGATAATGTTTATATGAAAACCTATGCAGTTAATAGCGGTGCTATAGCGGTGTAGCGGTGATCTGGCATCATAGCAGTCCAAATAGCGGTTGGGCATAGCGGTTCCGCTAATAGCGGCGCTATAGCCCGCTATTTGACCGCTATATGTAGTCCTTTATAGCGGCTGAAGCAGTGATATTAGCGGTCAGCCTTGGTTGAGGTCTTGGAAGCAGTTCATCATCATCAGAGTTCAATTGCTATTCCTCAAAGCTGATAAAAATCGAATCAAAGCTGTTCGATTCGATTGCTGGTCTGATACTCGAGTTCATCAGAGCTGTTCGATTCGAGTTTTGTTCTCCTCTTCAGTCTTCGACAGTCACCTGTCACCAAGGTATTAGTGTAATAGTGTTCTCTTCGGTCTGATACTCGAGCTCATGAATCTGTTGTGGTCTGATATCATGAATCTGTTACAGACTTATGATGAAAGTGAAAGAAAACGGCGTATGATAAAAGTATGGATAATTAGGGTTATTTAAGTTTGGGTATTTTAACATATAACCCCCCTCCATCTTCATTAGTTTATATTTAGTCCTCATACTTGTGAATTTATATATAAACAATATAAAATTAATGGTATATGTATATAATATATATAAAAATAAATAAATTATGCATGGTATAAAAATTACCGCTATATCACCGCTATACCACCGCTATAACCTATATATCGTATAGCGTACCTTGACCGCTATCCGCTATTTTACCGCTTTAACTGCTTAGGTGAAAACAAATGTCATGTATGGTGAATAAATAGTATTTACTCAACCCCATAGGAAAATGTACAAAACAATGTTTTTGAATAAACCTAAGTTTAAATCAAATGTTATGTTTTGCAGAAAACAATGCTTTATGGATATGAACATTTATGCAGTAATGTTTATTCGTATACATTCAAGCCTTGCGACTGTTTGGACAAACCCTTAAACTAATTAAAGGTTTATCAAGTTATGTATATCGGATTCTGTCATTCCTAACTTCCAAACAAACCTAGGAAGTCGGAAACGGGATTTGTCAAGTCCTATGGTACCATTACATACTACTGAGTGGCGTGATCAATGTTAATGAATGTATTATTGTCCCGACTAAACATACTGAATGTCATAACCAATGTAGCATGTGAAAACCATGTACTAAGTATGTTAAGTAAACATACATAGTAGAAATGTTCATGAAATCAATTGTGCCCATATGTTGAGTAAACATATGCAGCAGAAATTCAATGTAAAACAATGTGTCCATATGCTGAGTAAACATATGCAACAAAAGTGTTTATGAAAACAATGTGCTAGCATGCTCAGTCAACATACATAGCAAAACATAGTGGAAATCGTGTACTATATGTGTACTAAGTGAAACTAGCATGTTTATGTCATAAAAGCAATGAATGTCACACCCCGACCACGTAAAACAAGAAATCATGGCGGAAACGTCGGGGAGTGTTGTAACAGAATTATTGTTTCACAACCATGGTATTTAAAGTTATGTTTTATTTATGAACAAAAAGGATTACATTGTCTTAAACAAAGAGAAACAAGAGTACATAACATTATTTAAACTAATCTTGCTTCTTTTATGTCACTAAGGCCCGAGTCCACCCTAGTGTATCCTGAATCAAGCCTATGCAACAGCTCCTGAAACACATGTGAAAATAGGTACGTCAGCATAAAAATGCCTGTGAGATACATAGGTTTTGTGAAAATAGAATTCATGACTTGAGTTTAAAGAAATGTTTAATAAAAATTAGTCATGAATCTTCTTAAGTGTTTTCTTTTATAAATCATACAAAAATGTGATAAGAAATCAGATTATATAAAAGAAAGGTGTATGGTTAATTAAATAACCAAGTAAAAATGAGTTGTATAAAACAAACTGTTTTGTAAAACAATGTCTTGTGAAAAATATGTTATTTATGTAAAATGTTATATGTCTAAATTGAAATGATTTAAATAACGCCACGATATGTAATATCATACAAGCATTTATATATAGGAAGTACCAGCGGCGTATCCACCATGCTTGTATCTTATTACACATGCCTTGTTACTTAAATCACTTACCCAAACAAACCACCAATGTAAATTGTTCATGTTTAAATCATTTGTCAAATGTTATTGTGTAAATTATGTCAAAATGTTTATGTCAAAATGTTTATGTCAAAATGTAAATCATGTAATGTATAACCAATGTAAAAAATGTTTATGTGTCAAATGTAAATCATGTGATGTGTAACCAAAATGTCATGTATGGCAAGTGAATATATCAACTAAACCATAGGTAAAAATGCACAAAACAAGGTATTGAAGTAAAACATAGTTTAAATCAAAGTTATGTTTTGTGGAAATGCATGCTATACTGATACAAACATTTATGCGGTATTGTGAAAATGCATACATTCAAGCCTTGAGACTGTGGCGATAAACCCTTAAACAAATTAAAGGTTTATCTGAGTTATGTGTATCGAATTTGGTCATTCCTTCCATCCAAACATACCTAGGATGTCAGGAACGGGAGTTGTCAATTCCTATGGTACCACTACCTACTAACGAATGGCATGGAAAATGTTAATGAACCTATTTTTGTCCCATTTAAACAAACCAAATGTCATACCAAAATGTAAGCATGTGATGTAAAACAAATGTACTAAGTATGCAACAAATGGACATACATAGCATGTGATGTGAAACAAATGTACTAAGTATGTAACAAATGAACATACATAGCATGTGATGTAAAACAATGTACTAAGTATGCACTTAAATGGACATACATAGCATATGATGTGAAACAAATGTACTAAGTATGCAACAAATGAACATACATAGCATGTGATGTAAAACAGTATGCACTTAAATGGACATACATAGCATAAAATGTAATGTAAAACGATGTACTAAGTATGCACTAAATGGACATACATAGCAAAAACATAATGAAATCATGTAATATAAGTGTATTAATGAACATAACAAGCATATGATATGAAAACAAGGAAAGCACGAAAGTAACAAGTAGGCACATGTGTTTCACCCCAAAACGTTTGGAAAACAGTAAAAGAGGGGACTATGTACTCACTTGAGATTTGCTTAATAGTCTTTAGAAAACCACCAAGCAATGCAAGAAAGATCACGGAATCAAACGGCACCTAATATAGGTAGCTATGTTAATAACGGACCTAAATTGGAGGATCGGATAGAATGAGGTTTCGTAAACCAAATGAGTGTAAGAACTCATGTAATATGGTTTAACAAAGCCTATATTCTAAAACGGAACCTATCCTAAGTGCTTACGACCCATTACGACTCGTTTTAGGTTGCTTACGCTACTTTAACGCGTTGTTCACGTAAAACGTGTTCGGACCGCCTAACTAGTCCTATGACAAGTAATATATGCCTCAACATATCTAATTATGTTGTCTAATCAGTTTAGATGTCAAAATTTAGGTTACATATGCTTAGAATGAATTTATGCGTGAAAAGGGTATTTTGGTAAATTTTCCTAAGGCATATAAACTACCTATCATACAACTAACTAACCTAGTGACCATAAGGTATAACCTTGGAAGGTTTTTCCCTATACAACTATGGTCACCTAATGTGTTTGTTCGGGTCCTAATGATCGACCAAACGGGTCGGGTTCGAAAGTCTAAGCGATTGTTTAGATCGCTTACCTTACGACCCTATATAAGCACTAAACCTAAAGTGACGAGCTAAACATGTTAAAACATGTTTAACGAGGTTTAAAAACAGGTTTGGTATCAAAACAAAGGGTCTTGATACCTAAAAGTAGTTTGGTTACAAAATACGCAAGAATACGCATTTTGGCCGAAACTACGACTCGCCACTATGCCTAGATAACGTGGTAATCAGTAGGTATAGTCATAAGAGACTAAAACCATCGTGATTACGCTCACGTTATGAAGTTCAAATGAACTACCTGTTGACCATAAACTGGTCAATGCAGAAAGTCAAACAAAGTCTGACTTTCACGCTAAAACGCGTAAAAGAACGAAAGAGGACTTACAACGGATCCAAGCTATGGAGTTTTGATCCGATTACTCTCAGGTATGAAGTGTATAACTTCAACTTAGAGAGCCAAATCAGATCAAAGTGTGAGTTTTGAAGCAAGAGGGTGGGGGGTATTTATAGGAAAACCAAGACCGTTAGGATCGTTAATCGAAAACCGAGCTTTGATCTGGACCTTACATGTGTGCCCATGGTTTTAGAATACCATGGTTACCCCAAAACAAGCCCCTAGTTTCATTAAAATCATGTACAAATGAGGGGAACAGCTGGAACAAGCTGGAAATCAGATTTTCAACTTTGGTCCCTTTCTAAGATAACTATGGTAGATTGTCAACTTTGGTCCCTGAATGTGAAAAACATGGTTTTTGATGCATTTTTGACACGTTTAAGCCCCGTTAATCCCATTTCAAGGCTCTAAAATGAAGTTAAAGTATAGGGAACATGAAACATGCTCAAAAATATCTCGGATATCGGTTCGTTTTTCGTACGGTTGCGTTGTTCGTTTAACTACGACGAAACACGAACGAATGCGAAAAACGATCCAAATTACGCGATGAATGGAATTTTATCATGCCAATCACTAAAATAAAATATTTAATGATTACATAAATTTTTGGATGTCCGGATGTATTCAAAACGTAAGATATGCCCGAAAATGCAAACTTATGCACTTTTTGACGCTTTTAGTCCCTGAATGACCAAAAAGTTTATTTTAGCACACCGAACCCCTCAAAGCCTATTTCTAAGCTATGTAAAGGTTATTTAGGGTATGTTTAAATTATGGTCATGTTCTAGATTGTCCGTTACAGTACGAATCTGCATACTTTCGCAGTTTGTCGAATTTAGTCCCTGTAAGCGAATAAACTTGATTTTGCCACACCAAAGCCTTCAAAACTTATTTCTAAGTTATATAAAGGTTATTTAAAGTATGTTAAGCATATATTGATGTTTCAGAGTGTTTGTCACGTTAAACTAATTACGTTTACGCACCAGTTTGCGTATAACTCTCCAGAAAGCAATATAGAGTTTGAAATTGAACAAAAACCAAAACATGCAAAATGTCAAACATAAATAAACAAACATTGGGATCAAATAATATTATTTTATTGATAACTGAATTGTTTACAATGATTACAAGCACAGGTATCACAGTCTCCCCTACTTGTGGAAATTTCGTCCCGAAATTTATTTAGAGGAAACTCATGAGAAAAGATGTGGATACTTCGCCTTCATTTGATCTTCACGTTCCCAAGTAAATTCTAGTCCACATTTAGATTCCCAGCGAACTTTGACCAATGGAATGCGCTTGCGTCTAACCCACTTGACTTCACAGTCCATGATTTCCACAGGTTTCTCAACAAAATGCATCGTGTTATCAACACGAATTTCGTCAAGTGGTATGTGGAGGTTCTCATCAGCCAAACACTTCTTGAGATTGGACACGTGAAAGGTTGGATGAACATTTCCATGTTCAGGAGGTAACTCAAGTCTGTAGGCTACCTTACCGATTCTTTCGACGATCTTGAATGGTCCAACGTATCTAGGTGCAAGTTTTCCTGTCTTTCCAAATCTGATCACACCTTTCCAAGGTGAGACCTTAAGTAATACACGATCACCGATTTGAAATTCCAAGGGCTTGCTTCGTCGATCCGCGTAACTCTTTTGACGGCTTCGAGCTGTCTGAAGGTTATCGCGAACTTTCTTAACCTTATCTGTTGTCTCTAGAATGAGGTCAGGTCTAGTAAGCTGAGCCTCACCGATCTCATTCCAGCAGACTGGTGAACGTCATTTTCGACCATAGAGAGCCTCGAAAGGAGCCATGTTGATGCTGGAGTGATAACTTTTGTTGTAAGAGAATTCAATCAATGGAAGATGTGAATCCCAACTACCACCAAAATCGATCACACAAGCTCTAAGCATGTCCTCCAAAGTCTGGATTGTTCTTTTAGTTTGGCCATCTGATTGTGGATGATAAGCTGTGCTCAAATTAAGTTGGGTCCCCATAGCAGATTGCATGGTTCTCCAAAAACGAGACGAGAATCGAGCATCTCTGTCAGAAATAATGTTCAAGGGAACACCATGTCTAGATACAATTTCATCCACATAAATTTTAGCAAGCTTATCAGCAGATAGATCCTCACGGATCGGCAAGAAATGTGCTGACTTTGTAAGACGATCAATCACTACCCAGATGGCGTCATGACATCTCTTTGTGCGCAGAAGTTTGGTAATAAGATCCATAGCAATGTTTTCCCATTTCCAAACTGGGATTTCTGGTTGCTCCAATAAACCAGAAGGATGTTAATGTTCAGCCTTAACCTTAAGACAAGTAAGGCATTTTGAAACGTATAAGGCAATGTCTTTCTTCATACCAGGCCACCAGTACTGAGTACGAAGATCCTTATACATTTTGTCTGAGCCAGGATGAATAGAGTAACGAGACTTATGAGCTTCATCCATAAGCAAGGTGTGAAGATCATCTTGGCTTGGGACCCATAAACGGTCCATGAAATAATACGATCCATTGTCCTTCAGTTCAAGATCAGGCTTAATGTGATAGGGTAATTCCTTACCCATTAAACCTTATGAAACACAAGTATGTTGAGCCTGTGAAATGCGGGTTTGGATATCAGATCAAGCTTGAATATCAGATTGAACACGAACACAATGAAGCTTGACACGTTCTTTATGACTCAAAGCATCAGCCACGACATTCGCCTTACCAGGATGGTAACGAATTTCGCAATCATAGTCGTTTAAAAGTTCAACCCAACGTCGTTGCCTCATGTTTAGTTCTTTCTAATTGAAGATGTGTTGAAGACTCTTGTGGTCAGTGAAAACCACACATTTTGTACCATACAAATAGTGTCTCCAGATTTTGAGAGCGAAGACAACTGTACCTAACTCAAGATCATGAGTGGTGTAGTTCTTCTCATGTATTTTCAACTGCCTCGATGTATATGCTATGACTTTGTTCCTTTGCATGAGAACACAGCTAAGACCCAAGTTTGATGCATCACAATACACGACAAAATCATCATTGCCCTCAGGCAAAGATAGAATAGGCGCATCACAAAGCTTCTGTTTCAAGGTCTGAAACGCTTCTTCTTGTTTGGTTCCCCAATCAAAGGGTTTGTTCTTCTGAGTTAGAGCAGTTAGGGGAACTGCAATCTTTGAGAAATTTTCGATGAAGCGGCGGTAATAACCCACGAGACCAAGAAATGATTGAACTTCAGTAGGAGTAGTAGGCGTATCCCAATCCTTAATCGCACTGATCTTGGAGGGATCTACATGAATACCTTGTTCGTTGACAATATGTCCCAAAAATTGAACTTCTTTAAGCCAAAATTCGCACTTGGAGAATTTAGCGAAAAGTTGCTCTTTCTTCAGGAGTTCCAGAGTAAGACGAAGATGTTGCTCATGATCAGCTTGCGTCTTAGAATATATCAAAATGTCATCAATGAAAACGATGATGAACTTATCTAAATAAGGCTTGCAGACCCTATTCATCAAGTCCATGAAAATAGCAGGAGCATTAGTCAAACCGAATGGCATAACTGTGAACTCATAATGCCCATAACGAGTGCAGAATGCAGTCTTGGGAATATCTTCTTCATGCACACGAAGTTGATGATATCCAGATCGTAGATCATTCATTGAAAAATAAGAAGCGCCCTGTAATTGGTCAAAGAGATCATCAATGCGAGGTAGGGGATATCGATTCTTGATGGTGAGCTTGTTAAGCTCACGGTAATCGATACACATTCTGAAAGATCCATCCTTCTTCTTAACAAAAAGAACAGGAGCACCCCAAGGTGAAAAGCTAGGACGAATAAAACCTTTGTCAGAAAGCTCCTGAAGCTGCTTAGACAATTCTTGCATCTCAGACGGTGCAAGACGATATGGAGATCTGGCAATAGGATTTGCACCAGGTACAAGATCAATACGGAACTCGACTTGGCATGTTGGTGGTAAACCAGGTAATTCTTCAGGAAACACTTCTGGATAATCCCGAATAACAGGGATATCTTGAATAGACTTACCTTTGCCTTTATCTGCTACGACATGTGCCAAGAAGGCCACATAATTCTTTCGCAGATACTTCCGAGCCTGAGTACAAGACATGAGCTTGAGACTACTAGCAGGTTTCTCACCACGAACCTGTAGGATCTCACCTGTCGAGAGTGGCACACGAACAATCTTCTCAAAACAAACTACCTCTACGTGATGCTTGGCTAACCAATCCATACCCACTATAACATCAAAACTCCCAAGTTGCATTGGTGTGAGGTCGATAGGAAAAAGATGGTTGTTAAGGTTCAACTAGCAGTTACGAAGAACAAAATTGAGAACAATGGGCTCACCACTAGCAACTTCTACTGTCAAAGGCTTTCCTAGTTTCGTTCTAGACATGCGAAGCAATGGCTCAAAAGACAATGACACAAAACTCTTATCGACACCCGAATAAAAAAGAACAGATGCAGACTGATTATTAACAAAGAACGTATCGTTCACCACCACGTTGTCTGCTTGCGCCTCCTGAGCATTTATGTTAAAGACTCATCCACAAGCCTGAGCTTGGTTTGAATTCACCAACCTTGGACACTGATTACGGTAGTGGTTCGGATCCCCACAATTGTAGCATGAACCAGGAGGAAAGTGAGGTCGTGCAGCTTGTGCTTGCTGTTGAGCAGGCAGTTGAGCAGCCTGCTGAGCTGGGTTACGTGCAGCTTGATTGGGAGCAAAGCGACAAACATCAGAAAGATGACCTGACTTCCCACAATTGGTACAGAAACGGCAAGGAACTTGCGGTTGATGGTGACTATTGCATCTGTTGCACAATGGTGCATTCCCCGCATACCGTTTCTTCGCTGGTGGTTGTGCGGGCTGATTGGGTGCTGCCTGGTTGGCTTGGGCAGTGATAGTAAAATTTTGGGAAGCCTTGCGCTTCCTAGATCCCTCCGAAGAACCAGAATCCTTGCCCTTCTTGCTCTTACCCTTCTTGCTTTCACCTTTATCAGTCGACTGTTTCTTACCCTTGTCGCCCTTCCTGTGTAGCTTACCCTTTCGGACCTGCGACTCAGTCAATGTCGCAGCTAACTCAATTTCATGGCGAACTGTGGTAGGGTTACTACCAGTGACAATGTCTTGCACGGAGTTAGGTAAGCCATCAATATACCTCTCGATAGCCTTCTCGAGTGGGGTTAACCATGGTAGGGCAAAGTAAGCTCAACTCTTCATACCTATCAGTGTAAGCCCGGTGCGCACCACTATCCTGCTTCAAGTCATCAAATCCCTTTCTAAAGCCCTCAGTTCATGACGAGGACAAAATTCCCTCATCATGAGAGCCTTAAGGCTCGGCCCATGTTTGTGCTAAAGCAACCTCAGCGCCACGGTCTCTCATAACCTCGTTCTACCATGTAAGAACCCTCTTCTGAAACACACTTGAAGCAAACTCGACTTTCTGATTTTCAGGACACTGAACGTGACAAAATGTACTCTCAATGCTCTCGAACCACTGTAGGAGCCCAGTTGCTCCTTCGGAACCACTAAACTTGAGTGGTTTAGCTGAATTGAAACTCTTGAAATTGCATGGACCATTCTGGTTATTGTTGGCTTGGTTCACTTGAGCAATAATGTCTGGGAGTACAGCAGCCATATGCTGCGCCATGATATCTGCCATTTCGGCATTAGATAGCGGATTTTTGCGTCGAGGAGGCATTCTAAAAGAGGAAACATGAGAGGAAACGAGTGAGATGATTAGATGAAAAGAATGAGATGATACAAAAATCGGCAAAAACAATGATGGTGGTCATTCGTTTGTTTCCACAAAGCAAACAAACGACACACAGTGACTAATCAAAGTAAATGGGTCAAAAATAATGTATCGCAAAGACATGCTCGCCTATAAGTGAACACTCACCCCAAGAGTTCCCAGGTAAGAGTGAGTGGTCCGATTATGTGGATTTGTACAAACACTCTAGCCTTAGACAGAAAACCCAGGGTACAGGCATTCACCCTTCCAGTTTGCACGTGTTCACACTATTTAGAACCCAAAACTTTGACGAGATTTTGAAAACTTGGAAGGCACAAGGCCAAAAGAATCATTCAAAAACGGATGATTAAATTTTCAAAATCATTCTGAAAAATTCAAGGGTTCAAAACCTTATAATAAATTATTTAAAAAACAGATGATTGATTTTCAAAAACCGTTTCGGAAAATTGGGTTCTTGTTTTGGCAATCACCTAAGGATAGGTGAAGTGCATGTTTTAAGATCTAAACACAAGATAACTTGTGTTAGGGTCCTAGAAAAGTTATAGTCTAGGTCAAAGCATTACTAATAACCTAATTCCCTATAACCATTGGCTCTGATACCAACTCTTTTGTCACATCCCGACCACGTAAAACAAGAAATCGTGGCGGAAACGTCGGGGAGTGTTGTAACAGAATTATTGTTTCACAACCATGGTATTTAAAGTTATGTTTTATTTATAAACAAAAAGGATTACATTGTCTTAAACAAAGAGAAACAAGAGTACATAACATTATTTAAACTAATCTTGCTTCTTTTATGTCACTAAGTCCCGAGTCCACCCTAGTGTATCCTGAATCAAACCTATGCAACAGCTCCTGAAACACATGTGAAAATAGGTACGTCAGCATAAAAATGCCTGTGAGATACATAGGTTTTGTGAAAATAGGATTCATGACTTGAGTTTAAAGAAATGTTTAATAAAAATTAGTCATGAATCTTCTTAAGTGTTTTCTTTTATAAATCATACAAAAATGTGATAAGAAATCAAATTATATAAAGAAAGGTGTATGGTTAATTAAATAACCAAGTAAAAATGAGTTGTATAAAACAAACTGTTTTGTAAAACAATGTCTTGTGAAAAATATGTTATTTATGTAAAATGTTATATGTCTAAATTGAAATGATTTAAATAACGCCACGATATGTAATATCATACAAGCATTTATATATAGGAGGTACCAGCGGCGTATCCACCATACTTGTATCATATTACACATGCCTCGTTACTTAAATCACTTACCCAAACAAACCACCAATGTAAATTGTTCATGTTTAAATCATTTGTCAAATGTTATTGTGTAAATTATGTCAAAATGTTTATGTCAAAATGTAAATCATGTAATGTATAACCAATGTCAAAAATGTTCACGTGTCAAATGTAAATCATGTGATGTGTAACCAAAATGTCATGTGTGGCAAGTGAATATATCAACTAAACCATAGGTAAAAATGCACAAAACAAGGTATTGAAGTAAAACATAGTTTAAATCAAAGTTATGTTTTGTGGAAATGCATGCTATACTGATACAAACATCTATGCAGTATTGTGAAAATGCATACATTCAAGCCTTGAGACTGTGGCGATAAACCCTTAAACAAATTAAAGGTTTATCTGAGTTATGTGTATCGAATTCGGTCATTCCTTCCATCCAAACATACCTAGGATGTCAGGAACGGGAGTTGTCAATTCCTATGGTACCACTACCTACTAACGAACGGCATGGACAATGTTAATGAACGTATTTTTGTCCCATTTAAACAAACCAAATGTCATACCAAAATGTAAGCATGTGATGTAAAACAAATGTACTAAGTATGCAACAAATGGACATACATAGCATGTGATGTGAAACAAATGTACTAAGTATGAAACAAATGAACATACATAGCATGTGATGTAAAACAATATACTAAGTGTGCACTTAAATGGACATACATAGCATATGATGTGAAACAAATGTACTAAGTATGCAACAAATGAACATACATAGCATGTGATGTAAAACAATGTACTAAGTATGCACTTAAATGGACTTACATAGCATAAAATGTAATGTAAAACGATGTACTAAGTATGCACTAAATGGACATACATAGCAAAATCATAATGAAATCATGTACTATAAGTGTACTAATGAACATAACAAGCATATGATATGAAAACAAGGAAAGCACGAAAGTAACAAGTAGGCACATGTGTTTCACCCCCAAAACGTTTGAAAAACAGTAAAAGAGGGGACTATGTACTCACTTGAGATTTGCTTAATAGTCTTTAGATAACCACCAAGCAATGCTAGAAAGATCACGGAATCAAACGGCACCTAATATAGGTAGCTATGTTAATAACGGACCTAAATTGGAGGATCGGATAGAATGAGGTTTCGTAAACCAAATGAGTGTAAGAACTCATGTAATATGGTTTAACAAAACCTATATTCTAAAACGGAACCAATCCTAAGTGCTTACGACCCATTACGACTCGTTTTAGGTTGCTTACGCTACTTTAACGCGTCGTTCGCGTAAAACATGTTCGGACCGCCTAACTAGTCCTATGACAAGTAATATATGCCTCAACATGTCTAATTATGTTGTCTAATCAGTTTAGATGTCAAAATTTAGGTTACATATGCTTAGAATGAATTTATGCGTGAAAAGGGTATTTTGGTAAATTTTCCTAAGGCATATAAACTACCTATCATACAACTAACTAAACGTAGTGACCATAAGGTAAAACCTCGGTAGGTTATTCCCTATACAAATATGGTTACCTAATGTGTTTGGTCGGGTCCTAATGATCGACCAAACGGGTCGGGTTCGAAAGTCTATGCGATTGTTTAGATCGCTTACCTTACGACCCTATATAAGCACTAAACCTAAAGTGACGAGCTAAACATGTTAAAACAAGTTTAACGAGGTTTAAAAACAAGTTTGGTATCAAAACAAAGGGTCTTGATACCTAAAAGTAGTTTGGTTACAAAATACGCAAGAATATGCATTTTGTCCTAAACTATGACTCGCCACTATGCCTAGATAACGTGGTAATCAGTAGGTATAGTCATAAGAGACTAAAACCATCGTGATTACGCTCACGTTATGAAGTTCAAATGAACTTCATGTTGACCATAATCTGGTCAATGCAGAAAGTCAAACAAAGTTTGACTTTCACGCTAAAACGCGTAAAAGAACGAAAGAGGACTTACAACGGGTCCAAGCTATGGAGTTTTGATCCGATTACTCTCAGGTATGAAGTGTATAACTTCAACTTAGAGAGACAAATCAGATCAAAGTGTGACTTTTGAAGCAAGAGGGTGGGGGTATTTATAGGAAAACCAAGACCGTTAGGATCGTTCATCGAAAACCGAGCTTTGATCTCGGCCTTACATGTGTGCCCATGGTTTTAGAATACCATGGGTACCCCAAAACAAGCCTCTAGTTTCATTAAAACCATGTGAAAATGAGGGGAACAACTGGAACAAGCTGGAAATCATATTTTCAACTTTGGTCCCTTCTTAAGATAACTACGACAGATTGTCAACTTTGGTCCCTGAATGTGCAAAACATGGTTTTTGATGCATTTTTGACACGTTTAAGCCCCGTTAATCCCATTTCAAGGCTCTAAAATGAATTTAAAGTTAGGGAACATGAAACATGCTCAAAAATATCTCGGATGTCGGTTCGTTTGGTCGTACGGTTGCGTTGTTTGGTTAATTACGACGAAACACGAATGAATGCGAAAAACGATCCAAATTACGCGACGAATGGAATTTTATCATGCCAATCACTAAAATAAAATATTTTAATGATACATAAATTTTTGGATGTCCGGATGTATTCAGAACGTAAGATATGCGCGAAAATGCAAACTAATGCACTTTTTGACGCTTTTAGTCCCTGAATGACCAAAAAGTTTATTTTAGCACACCGAACCCCTCAAAGCCTATTTCTAAGCTATGTAAAGGATATTTAGGGTATGTTTAACTTATGGACATGTTTTGGATTGTCCGTTACAGTACGAATCGACATACTTTCGCAGTTTGTCAAATTTAGTCCCTGTAAGCGATAAACTTGATTTTGCCATACCAAAGCCTTTCAAAACTTATTTCTAAGTTATGTAAAGGTTATTTAAGGTATGTCAATCATATATTGATGTTCCGGAGTGTTTTTCGCGTTAAACTGATTACGTTTATGCACCAGTTTGCGTATGACTCTCCAGAAAGCGATATAGAGTTTGAAATTGAACAAAAACCAAAACATGCAAAATGTCAAACATAAACAAACATACATTGGGATCAAATAACATTATTTTATTGATAACTGAATTGTTTACAATGATTACAAGCACAGGTGTCACAATGAAAGCATGAAAGTAACATGTAAGCACAAGTGTTTCACCCCAAAATATTTGAAAACGGTAAAAGAGGGGACTATGTACTCACTTGGTATTGCCTATTAGTCTTGAGAATAAGACCAAATAAAGCTTCAAGGATCATGGAATCAACAAGGCACCTAATATAGGTAACTACGTTAATAATCGGATCCTAAATCGGGAGATAGGATAGAATGATGTTCTATAAATCAAATGAGTATTTGAACTCATAAGGCATGATTTAATAGAGCTAACATTCTGATTTGGAAGTCTACCTAAGTGCTTTTGACCCGTTTCGACCTGTTATGGTAGTATAAGCTACTATAACGCGTCGGTTGCGTAAACCTAAAGTCGGATGGTTATCTATGTCCTAAGTTAAGTCTTACATGCCCAATTATGCCTAAACATGTTACTAAATCAGTTTATATGTCAAAAACTTGATCACATATGCAAAATATGAAATTATGCTTCAAAAGGGCATTTTGGTCATTTTCTATGGGCATGTAAACTACATAAAAAAATAACTAACCAACCTAAGTGATCATCAGGTATAACCTCAGTAGGTTATTCCCTATGCAACTATGATCACTAAATAAGCTTGGTCGGATCCTAATGATCTACCAAACGGGTCGGGTTCGAAAGTCTAAGTGGGTGTTTAGACCGCTTAACTTACGACCCTAAACAAGCACTAAACTAGTAGTGACGAGTTAAACATGTCAAAACATGTTTAACTAACTTAGAAAACTGATTTGGTATCAAAACAAAGTGTTTTGATACCTAAAAATAGTTCCGTTGCAAAATACGCGTAAATACGCATTTTGACCGAAACTTTGACTCATCACTAAACCTAGTTAACGTGGTAATCAGTAGGTATAATAGGTAAGTATTATAACCATCGTGATTACAATCATGTTGCAAAGTTCAATTGAACTTTGACTTGCCAATTGATGGTCAAAACCGAAAGTCAAACTGTTGGTCAAACAGTTTGACTTTCAGCTCTAAATAGCTGAAAATCACTACTAAGCCATGAAAGAACACTTACAAGGTGTTCTAAGTCTAGAAGGATGACCTTAGAACTCAGGTAGGTGGCTCCTTTGCAGGGATTCCTCCGCTTAGAGTTCCAAAATTGAAATGAGCAAGGAATGGGGAAGAGATGGGGGGTATTTATACTTGTGTTGATGCTTTAGGATCATTACAAGTGGTTTATTTAGCCACCAAGCAATGAATCTCAGCCATACAAGTGTAAATGACAGCCATTCTTTGCTTGGAGAGGTGTTAACTTGGCTACCACACAAAGAAATTGCAAGAATGGTCCCTGAATTATCAAACTGATGCTGAAAATGAAGTTTCTGTCCAGATGTGGTGGTGGCGTGGCGCCACAGCACAGCCTCTAGGCTGTGGCGCGACGCGAGGGGTAGGCCAGAAGTTTCAGAAAATGACAGTTTCAGTCCCTGCACACATATTCATGCATATTTGACGTATTTAACCTCCGTTAAGCCATTTTCAAGGCTCTACAAGGTCGTGAAAGTGTAGGGACCTGAAATATGATTGGAAAAATCACAGATGTCGATTCGTTTGGTCGTACGATCATGTTGTTCGATTAATTACGACAAAACTCGAACGGACGTGAAAACGATCCGAATTAAGCGACGAATGATATTTTTGCATTCCGATAATTAAAATAAAATATTTTAGTGACTAAAAGTTTTTCTTTTGGATGTCCGGGTGTGGTCAGAACGTAAGATATGCGCGTAAATGCTCAAATAAGCGTATTTTTCGCACACCGAACCACTCAAAGCTTATTTCTAAGCTATGTTAAGTTTATTTATGGTATGTTTAGCTTATGATCATATTCTGGAATGTACGTTGCCATACGAAACGGCAGACTTTTGCAGTTTGACGCAAATAGTCCCTGTGAGCGAATAAACTTGTTTTTGCCATACCAAACCCTTTAAAACTTATTTCTAAGTTATGTAAAGGTTATTTAAGGTATGTTAAGCTTATCTTACTGTTCCGGAGTGTTTGTCGCATTAAACTGATTACGTTTTGCGTATAACTTTCCAGAAAGCGACATAGAGTTTAAAATTGATCCAAAATCAAAACGTGCAAAATGTCAAACACAAATAACAAACATTGGGATCAAAACACATTGTTTTATTGATATTGAATTGTTCAGAGTTTGTACAATGATTACACAAGCACAGATGTCACAGTCTCCCCAACTTTAGGAAATTTCGTCCCGAAATTTATTTAGAGGAAACTTGTGAGAATAGACGTGGATAATTCACTTTCATTTGATCTTCATGTTCCCAAGTAAATCTGGGCCACGTTTAGATTTCCAGCGAACTTTGACAATAGGTATGCGCTTGCGTTTGAGCTTTTTGACTTCACGGTCCATGATTTCCACAGGTTTCTCAACGAAGTGCATCGTGTCATCAACACGAATTTCATCAAGTGGTATGTGGAGGTTCTCATCAGCTAAACAATTTTTTAGATTGGACACGTGGAAAGTGGGATGAACATTTCCAAGTTCAGGAGGTAGTTCTAGTCTGTAGGCTACTTTTCCGATTCTTTCAATGATCTTGAATGGTCCAACGTAGCGTGGTGCAAGTTTTCATTTCTTTCCAAATCTAATCACACCTTTCCAAGGGGATACCTTGAGTAGGACGTGATCACCGACTTGAAATTCTAAGGGCTTGCGTCGTCGATCCGCGTAACTCTTTGGACGGCTTCTAGCTGTCTAAAGGTTATCTCGAATCTTCTTGACCTTATCTGTAGTCTCTAGAAAGAGTTCAGGTCCCGTAAGCTGAGCTTCACCTATCTCATTCTAGCAGACCGGGGAACGACATTTTCGACCGTATAAAGCTTCGAAAGGAGCCATGTTGATGCTAGAGTGATAACTATTGTTGTAGGAGAACTCGATCAACGGTAGATGCGAATCCCAACTACCACCAAAATCAATCACACAAGCTCTAAGCATATCCTCAAGTGTCTGGATTGTTCTCTCAGATTGACATCCGTTTGAGGATGATACGCTGTGCTCAAATTAAGTTGGGTTCCCATGGCAGATTGCATGGTTCTCCAAAAGCGAGACGAGAATCGAGCATCTCTGTCAGATATGATGTTCAAAGGAATGCCATGTCGAGATACAATCTCATCCACATAGATTTTAGCAAGTTTGTTAGCAGATAGATCCTCACGGATCGGCAAGAAATGTGCTGACTTTGTAAGACGACCAACGATTACCCAAATGGCGTCATGACCTCTTTTAGTACGAGGCAGTTTGGTAATAAGATCCATAGCAATGTTTTCCCATTTCCAAACTGGAATCTCTGATTGCTCCAATAATCCAGAGGGATGTTGGTGTTCTGCCTTAACCTTAAGACAAGTAAGGCATTTGGAAACATAAGGTAATGTCCTTCTTCATACCCGGCCACCAGTACTGGGTTCGAAGGTCCTTATACATTTTGTCTGCACCAGGATGAATAGAATAATGAGACTTGTAAGCTTCATCCATTAACAAAGTGTGAAGATTGTCTTGACTTGGGACCCACAAACGGCCCATGAAATAAAACAACCCATAGTCTTTCAGTTCAAGCTCAGGTTTGAGATGATATGGTAATTCCTTACCCATCAAACCCTGTGTAACACAAGTATGTTGAGCCTGAGAAATGCGGGTTTGAATATCAGATCGAACTTGAACACAGTGAAGCTTGACACGTTCCTTACGACTCAATGCGTCAGCCATGACATTCGCCTTACCAGGATGGTAGCGAATTTCACAATTGTAGTCGTTTAGAAGTTCAACCCAACGTCGTTGACTCATGTTAAGTTTTTTCTGATTGAAAATATGCTGGAGACTCTTGTGGTCAGTAAACACAACACACTTTGTACTGTAAAGGTAGTGTCTCCAGATTTTGAGAGCAAAAACTACGGCACCTAACTCAAGATCATGAGTCGTGTAGTTTTTCTCGTGTACCTTTAGCTGTCTCGATGCATAAGCTATGACTTTGTTTGTTTGCATAAGAATGCAGCCAAGGCCTAAGTTAGACACATCACAGTATACGACAAAATCGCCATTGCCCTCAGGTGAAGATAAGATAGGTGCATCGCAGAGCTTCTGTTTCAAGGTCTGGAAAGCTTCTTCTTGTTTGGATCCCCACTTAAAAGGTTTATTCATTTGAGTTAGAGTAGTGAGAGGAACCACAATCTTGGAGAAGTTTGCAATAAAGCGGCGATAATAACCCGCTAGACCAAGAAATTAACGAACCTCGGTAGGAGTAGTAGGTGTATCCCAATCCTTAATCGCACTGATTTTGGAGGGATCTACATGTTTACCTTGTTCGTTAATGATGTGTCCCAAAAATTGAACTTCCTTAAGCCAGAATTCGCATTTGGAGAATTTGGCGAAAAGCTGTTCTTTCTTTAGGAGTTCCATTGTAAGATGGAGATGTTGTTCATAATCAGCTCGCGTCTTAGAATAGATTAGAATGTCATCAATGAAAACGATGATGAACTTGTCTAAATAAGGCTTGAAGACCCTATTCATCAAGTCCATGAAAACAACAGGAGCATTTGTTAGACCAAAGTGCATAACAACAAACTCATAATGCCCATATCTTGTACGAAAAGCTGTCTTGGGAATATCTTCTTCAAGCACTCGAAGTTGATGATACCCAGAACGTAGATCAATCTTTGAAAAGCAAGTAGCGCCCTGTAGCTGATCAAAGAGATCATCAATGCGAGGTAAGGGATATCGATTCTTGATGGTAAGCTTGTTGAGCGCACGATAATCGATACACATCCTGAAAGACCCATCTTTCTTTTCACGAATAGGACAGGAGTGCCCCAAGGTGAAAATCTCGGACGAATTAATCCTTTGTCAGAAAGCTCTTGAAGTTGCTTAGATAACTCTTGCATCTCAGACGGTGCAAGATGGTAAGGTGATTTAGCAATAGGATTTGCACCAGGTATAAGATCGATACGGAACTCAACTTGGCACACAGGGGGTAAACTAGGTAATTCTTCAGGAAATACCTCAGGATAATTCCGAACAACAGGGATATCTTGAATAGTCTTACCTTTGCCTTTCTCCTCTACGACATGTGCCAAGAAGGCAACATATTTCTTTCATAGGTATTTTTGGGCTTGGGTACAAGACATAAGCTTAAGACCACTAACGGGTTTCTCCCCATGAACTTCTAAGATCTCACCAGTTGAAAGCGGTATACGGACAATATTCTTAAAACAAACCACCTCAGGATGGTACTTGGCTAACCAATCCATTCCTACTATTACATTGAAGCTCCCGAGTTGCATCGGCGTGAGGTCAATAGGAAAAAGATGGTTATTAAGGTTCAACTGGCAATTTCGAAGGACAGAATCAAGTACAACGGGTTCACCTCTAGCTACTTCTACTGTCAAGGGCTTTCCTAGTTTCGTTCTAGTCATCGAAAGTAAAGGCTCAAAAGCTAAGGACACAAAACTCTTATCGGCACCCGAATCAAATAGAACAGAAGCAGGTTGGTTGTTAACAAAGAACGTACCGTTCACCACTTCGTTATCTGCGCGTTCCTCGTTTGCAATCAGATTAAAAGTTCTACCACGAGCCTGAGCCTGATTTGCGTTATCCAACTTTGGGCAGTTGTTTCTGTAGTGGGTTAGGTCCCCACAATTGAAACATGAACCAGGCGGGTAGTGAGGTCGTGCAAGATTCTGGGCAGGGCTTTGTGCAGCTTGATTTTGGTTAGGGGCAAAGCGGCAGGTGTTTGCAAGATGACCAGACTTACCACAGTTTGTGCAGATGCGGTATTGCACTTGTGGTTGATGGTGGCTATTAGACTTGTTACACAAAGGTGCATTGCCAGCGTACTGCCTCTTGGCAGCAGGTTGTGTAGGCTGATTAGGAGCTGCCTGTTATGCTACCACAGTGAAATTCTTGGAAGCCTTATGCTTCCTTGACTTCTTTGAAGACTCAGCAGCCTTCTTACCCTTCTGTTTCTCACTCTTGTCAGTCTGTTTCTTATCACCTTTTCTGTGGAGTTTACCCTTCTTGACTTGACGGTCTGTTAGGGTTGCAGCTAGCTCAATGGCCTGTCGGACGGTGGTAGGGTTGCTGCCAGTGACAATATCCTGAATAGGATCTGGCAAACCGTCTATGTATTTCTCAATAGCCTTATCCAAAGGTGTGACCATTGTTGGACAGAGCAAGCTTAACTCCTCGGATCTATCAGTGTACGCGCGGTGTTCACCACTGTCTTGTTTCAGGTCATGGAACTCATTTTCTAAAGCCCTCTGCTCGTGACGAGGGCAGAACTCTCTCATCATAAGAGCTCTAAGTTCCTCCCATGTCTGACCCAAAGCAACCTCAGCACCTCGATCTCTCATTAACCCATTCCATCAAGTGAGAGCCCTCTTTTGGAATACACTAGAAGCAAACTCGACCTTACGATTGTTCGGAAACTGAACATGGTGAAATGTGCTCTCAAGACTCTCAAACCACTGTAGGAGCCCAGTTGCTCCTTCAGAACCACTGAACTTGAGCGGTTTAGCCGAGTTAAAACTTTTGAAATTGCACGGAGCAAGTGCATTATTGTTATTGTTGGCTTGGTTTATTTGAGTGATGAGATTAGGTAGCATAGCAGCCATCTACTATGCGATAATAGTTGCCAGTTCGGCATCAGGTTGTTGGACGTTGCGTCGAGGAGGCATTCTAAAAGAGGAAACATGAGAGAAAACGAGTGAGATGATGTGATGAAAATGAGATGTCATAAATATCGACAAAATGTAAGGATGGTGGTCATTTGTTCGTTACCTCATAACAAACTGATGACACATAGTGACAAATCAAAGTAAATAGGTCATAATAATGTATCGCCGAAGACATGCTCGCCTATAAGTGGACACTCACCCCAAGAGTTCCCAGGTAAGAGTGACTGGTCCGATACTGCGGATTTGTACGAACACTCTAGCCTTAGACAAAAAACTCAGGGTACAGGCATCCACCCTTCCAGTTTGCACGTGTTAACATTATTTAGACCCAAACTTTGACGAGATTTTGAAAATTCGGATGACAAATGGCCAGAAAGAAATCATCTAAGGATAGATGATTGATTTCAAAATCATTTTTGAAATTTGTGTTCATGTTTTGGTAATCACCTAAGGATAGGTGATGTGTATTGTTTTAAGTTCTAAACACAAGTAAACTTGTGTTAGGGTCCTAGAAATTATAGTCTAGGTTAAAG
The DNA here is from genome assembly GCA_030545235.1 of Helianthus tuberosus. NCBI lineage: Eukaryota > Viridiplantae > Streptophyta > Magnoliopsida > Asterales > Asteraceae > Helianthus > Helianthus tuberosus. Next base: position 115,027,920 of record CM060370.1, read on the forward strand.
CATTACTAATAACCTAATTCCCTATAACCATTGGCTCTGATATCAACTCTTCTGTCACACCCCGACCACGTTAAAACAACAAACCGCGGCGGAAACGTCGGGGAGTGATGCGACATAATTATTGTTTCAACAACCATGGTAATTAAAGTTTCATTTTATTGATTAAAGTGTTTACATTGTCTTATGAATTAACGAAAACTTAACATAATTGACTGTCTTTTAAGTCACTAAGGCCCAAGTCCGCCTAAGTGTAACACAAACATCATCATGCATTAGCACCTGAAACACATGTGAAAATAGGTACGTCAGCATAAAAATGTCTGTGAGATACATAGGTTTTGTTTATGCAGGATTCATGACTTGTAGTTAAAAGAAATGTTTAACAAAAAGTAGTCATGAACCTTGTAAAATACTTTCTTTTATAAAATCATGTGAAAATCGATAAGAAAATCATATGATATAAAAGAAATATGCACGGTTAAATAAATAACCAAGTGGAAATGAACTTGTATAAATTATGTGATTTGTAAAACAATGTGTTTTGTATAAAGTGTATCATGTCTTTGTTCCTGTCAAGTGGCTTAGATAACGCTACACGTGTAATATAATAAAAGCACTTATATATAGGAAGTACCAGCGGCGTATCCACCATGCTTTTATAATATAACACATAGCCTCGTTATATAAGTCACTTATCAATAATCAACCAAAATGTCTTGTTTAAAACCAATGTCAAAATGTTTATGTGTAAACCATGTTCAATGTCATGTGTAAATTGTGTCGTGTATATCCAAATGTAATGTGTAGCAAGTAGAAAGTATCTACTTAAACCATATGATAATGTTTATGTGAAAACAAATGTCATGTATGGTGAATAAATAGTATTTACTCAACCCCATAGGAAAATGTACAAAACAATGTTTTTGAATAAACCAAAGTTTAAATCAAATGTTATGTTTTCAAGAAAACAATGCTTTATGGATATGAACATTTATGCAGTAATGTTTATTCGCATACATTCAAGCCTTGCGACTGTTTGGACAAACCCTTAAACGAATTAAAGGTTTATCAAGTTATGTATATCGGATTCTGTCACTCCCAACTTCCAAACAAACCTAGGAAGTCAGAAACGGGATTTGTCAAGTCCTATGGTACCATTACATACTACCGAGCGGCGTGATCAATGTTAATGAATGTATTACTGTCCTGACTAAACATACCAAATGTCATAACCAATGTAGCATGTGAAAACCATGTACTAAGTATGTTAAGTAAACATACATAGTAGAAATGTTCATGAAATCAATTGTGCCCATATGTTGAGTAAACATATGCAGCAGAAATGTAATGTAAAACAATGTGTCTATATGCTGAGTAAACATATGCAACAAAAGTGTTTATGAAAACAATGTGCTAGCATGCTCACTCAACATACATAGCAAAACATAGTGGAAATCATGTACTATATGTGTACTAAGTGAAACTATCATGTTTATGTCATAAAAGCAATGAAAGCATGAAAGTAACATGTAAGCACAAGTGTTTCACCCCAAAATATTTGAAAGCGGTAAAAGAGGGGACTATGTACTCACTTGGGATTGCCTATTAGTCTTGAGATAAGACCAAATAAAGCTTCAAGGATCACGGAATCAACAAGGCACCTAATATAGGTAACTACGTTAATAATCGGATCCTAAATCGGGAGATAGGATAGAATGATGTTCTATAAATCAAATGAGTATTTGAACTCATATGGCATGATTTAATAGAGCTAACATTCTGATTTGGAAGTCTACCTAACTGCTTTTGACCCGTTTCAACCCGTTATGGTAGTATAAGCTACTATAACGCGTCGGTTGTGTAAACCTAAAGTCGGATGGTTATCTATGTCCTAAGTTAAGTCTTACATGCCCAATTATGCCAAAACATGTTACTAAATCAGTTTATATGTCAAAAACTTGATCACATGTGTAAAATATGAATTTATGCTTCAAAAGGGCATTTTGGTCATTTTCTATGGGGAAGTAAACTACATAACAAATAACTAACCAACCTAAGTGATCATAAGGTATAACCTCAGTAGGTTATTCCCTATGCAACTATGATCACTAAATAAGCTTTGTCGGATCCTAATGATCGACCAAACGGGTCGGGTTTGAAAGTCTAAGCGGTTGTTTAGATCGCTTAACTTACGACCCTAAACAAGCACTAAACTAGTAGTGACGAGTTAAACATGTCAAAACATGTTTAACTAACTTAGAAAACTGATTTGGTATCAAAACAAAGTGTTTTGATACCTAAAAATAGTTCCGTTGCAAAATGCGCTTAAATACGCATTTTGACCGAAACTTTGACTCGTCACTACACCTAGTTAACGTGGTAATCAGCAGGTATAATCGCTAAGGATTATAACCATCGTGATTACAATCACGTTGTAAAGTTCATTTGAACTTTGACTTGACCAATAAGTCAGACTGTTGGTCAAACAGTTTGACTTTCAGCTCTAAATAGCTGAAAATCACTACTAAGCCATGAAAGAACACTTACAAGGTGTTCAAAGGCTAGAAGGATGAACTTAGAACTCAGGTAGGTGGCTCCTTTGCAGGGATTCCTCCACTTAGAGTTCCAAAATTGAAATGAGCAAGGAATGGGGAAGAGATGGGGGGTATTTATACTTGTGTTGATGCTCTAGGATCATTACAAGTGGTTGGTTTGGCCACCAAGCAATGAATCTCAGCCATACAAGTGTAAATGACAACTATTCTTTGCTTGGAGAGGTGTTAACTTGGCTACCACACAAAGAAATTGCAAGAATGGTCCCTGAATTATCAAAATGATGCTGAAAATGAAGTTCCTGTCCAGATGTGGTGGTGGCGTGGCGCCACAGCACAGCCTCTAGGCTGTGGTGCGACGCGAGGGGTAGGCCAGAAGTTTCAGAAAATAACAATTTCAGTCCCTGCACACATATTCATGTATATTTGGCGTATTTAACCTCCGTTAAGACATGTTCAAGGCTTTACAAGGTCGTCAAAGTGTAGGGGACCTGAAATATGCTTGGAAAATCATGGATATCGGTTCGTTTGGTTGTATGGTCACGTTGTTCGGTTAATTACGACGAAACTCGAACGGACGCGAAAACGATCCGAATTAAGCGACGAATGATATTTTTGCATTCCTATCACTAAAATAAAATATTTTATTGACTAAAATTTTTTTTGGATGTCCGGGTGTGGTCAGAACGTAAGATATGCGCGTAAATGCAAACTTACGCCGTTTTTGACACTTTTAGTCCCTGTATGATCAAATAAGCGTATTTTCGCACACCAAACCACTCAAAGCTTATTTATAAGCTATGTTAAGGTTATTTATGGTATGTTTAGCTTATGATCATATTCTGGAATGTACGTTGCCATACGAAACGGAAGACTTTTGCAGTTTGACGCAAATAGTCCCTGTGAGCGAATAAACTTGTTTTTGCCATACCAAACCCTTTAAAACTTATTTCTAAGTTATGTAAAGGTTATTTAAGGTATGTTAAGTTTATGTTACTGTTCCAGAGTGTTTGTCGCGTTAAACTGATTACGTTTACGCACCAGTTTGCGTATAACTTTCCAGAAAGCGACATAGAGTTTAAAATTGATCAAAAATCAAAACGTGCAAAATGTCAAACACAAATAACAAACATTGGGATCAAAACACATTGTTTTATTGATATTGAATTGTTCAGAGTTTGTACAATGATTACACAAGCACAGATGTCACATAAGGAATATCGTTTTTTATTCCTTTGGTAATCGTGGTGCGACGAAGAAGATCCTGATAGGTCCTCCCAAGACTTTCCATGACTGGAAAATGAAGTTTTTCTTCATCAGGGAGGAGGTAATTCTGATCGCGATGATATTTCGTGAGCCGGATAAGATCAAGAAGGAGGAGCTCCCTATACCGAAAGGGTCTGACTGGTATATGAACTTGCTTGCGATGCCTAACCGAATCTTTGGGGAGAATGTGCTGGTTGTGGTGCATATGAGTGTTAAGTGGCAAGAGACCAGCGAAGAAGTACCACTTCTGAAGTTTGAAGATAGAGATATGTTTTGCTTCCTTTCCTTTTTTTTAATGTGCTTGCGCCTAATTATTGACTCTTTATCGTAGAGGCGCACCTTTATCAGGCAGCCTTCCCCACCTTTGGTGGATCTATGGGCGTACGCCCATCACAATCGGGGGAGCCCTTCTGGTATGAACAAAAAAAAAGGCAACTTCCTCTATCCCCCTGCTGGAGTCGTTGCCAATCCTCCATCCGCAACCGAAGGTGCGCTACTTCCCAGACCGCGACCTTTGCGTGGTGTGACTTCTTCTGGAAAGGAAATCTTGTATCTTTCTAGCGAGGAGTCTGTAGGTTCATCACAAGAAGAGTTGAGCTCATGGCCTACCATCTTTGCAGGTGTGCTGCGCGATTTGGGGATAGATCCAGAGGAGAAGACGAAGAAGGCTCCTGCCAAGAAGAAGACCAAGAAGGCCACTGTTGATACTGGTGCGACTAGTAAGAAGGGTGGGAGTAGCCACGTGGCAGCTACGACTCAAGATAAAGGTACACTTCGATTTCGGCAGAGTAACCTTGAGGATTATGTTGTGGCTAGTGACTCACTAGAGGGTTTATCCCGTATAGGTGAGAAGAAGAAAAACAGCGCAGCTGGGTCAAAAAGCTCTGGAAGCGCGGGGTCTAGGATCCTTGAAGCTGGCGCGACCCCTTCTTCGGTCGCCTTGGATGAAGAGGAAGAAGAAGAGCATGAAGAAGAAGTTGCTGCTAAGTTGGTGCGCGGGAAGAGATCTAGGGAAGAGGCTGCTGCTGGAGCCAAGCCGATGTAGAAGGTTGTGGGCCCGGTGATAGGGAAGTAGAGCAGCCTGCGGTCTCTTTACAAGTTTTCACCAGGTTAGTGCTATTGCACTCCTGTTCTTTACATTTATCTTCCTTAGTAAAAATCTTCTTTTTGTTTTTTTTTTCTAAACGCTTAATTTCTGCAGAGGCTATGAAGAAGACCCCTGAGAAGGTTAAGGGTGTTGAGCTGGAGAAGGCTAAAGGGCCAGCAGCGAAGAAAACCAAGTTATTATCAAGCCTCCTCGCACAGTTGAAAGGAGGTTGAGAAAGTGGTTGAAGAGCCTGCGAGCAGTGTAATCCTTGAGAAGGAAAAACAGAAGGAGACCGAGACTGCTGCTACTGAGCATGACACAGCGCAGGGTCCGGAGGTCACGCGCATCACAGGGCTTGACCAGCCCATCAAGAGAAAAGAGGCTGAAGTTATTAAGCCAAAAGAAACTGAGGTTGTTAAGCCAACCGAAACTGCACAGCCTGATGCCCCCACCCAAATTGTATAATTGACTTCTATCGCCAGGGGGTCAACTGCCACTATACCGGAGCAGCCAGTGCCTAAGGACACGTCTGTTAATGCAGCTGGCGTAGGTGCTAGAAGTGTTGGGGCTGTTGGAAGCGGTGGCGTGGCTGGTGCAAGTACAGGAGGCGCGGGATCGATGCCACGAGCCCCCATAGGTCCGGAAGATACCTTAAGGGATATCTATTACAAGACCTACACTGAAGAGCAGCGTGGCGATGCTCCACACCAGCCTGTTTGGAAATTGAAACAAAAGGACACATTTGTTGAGTTCGGAGCCTGCCGGGATTGGTACTTGGGCTCTTTCCCTCCTGGAGAGGTGAATAGACAAAGGGCGTGTACTCATGATGGATTGTATCACGCTTAGATTATTGGGGAGACCAACACGCGTGCTGCCAATCATCAGATTGTGCGCGAGTGGCGCACGATGTGTAAAGAGCATACCTGTTGGGAGAAATACCGGGAACGCCTGTTGAAAGAGGCCCAAGCCTTTGAACAGATGAAGCTACCTTTGCTGAAAAGAAGGCCGCCTTTGAGGCAGAGAAGAAGGCGGAATATTAGGGGCGCGAGGGGTTGAAGAACAAACTCCAGGCTGCCGAGGAGCTTTTGGCAAAGGAGCGTGCTGAGTGGAAGAAGATATGCGAGAAAGACAACCAGCGAATGTACGCTGCACGCTCCAAAATTACCGACCTCGAAGCTGAAATTGCCACACTCAAAGGGAAGGTTGAAGAAGCTCAAGCGGATAAAGAGTGCTTTGAGGTTCAACAAACTTCAACTCTTTTTTATCTTATGTTGTCTACTTGTCAATATTTTCTAACTCCTTGTTTGAACACTTGCAGGCTGAGTTGAATGCGCACAAGGACAAGGAGCTAGCTGCAAGGGATGTGGAGATTGCAGAGCTAAAGCGTCGATTGTTTGAGGCTCATGATAAAAATGAATCATTAGATATAGATCTTGAGGCCGAGAGGGTGAAGGCTGAGACCGCTGAGGAAGCGAAGAAGAAAGTCGAAGAGGCACTTGATATCAGCACCTCTGCCCTCAATGTGGCTCAGAATAACTATACTGAGGCCCAAACAATCATTGACACTCTTGTTTCAGAATCCGAGTGGATGCGCAGCAGAGGAGTGTCTGCAGTGAGTTTCTTCCCCTTTGCTTTAAGTTTCATTTATTGTTGTTTTGTTCTCATGATGTCCCTTTTTTGTGCCGATTGCCAACTCCATTTTAAATGCTACTGAGCTGGATACAGCTGTTGTTGCTCTGATAGATACCTCACGTGCTGCCGGGCACCGTGGTTGCTATTTGGAGTGTGCTCAGCATGTTGAGGAGGTATTTGGCCAGCAGTTCGATATTCATCACTGCTCGGTGACTGATCAGGCTGACTCCATGCTCTCCCGCGCTAAAGAAGTTTATGACCATCTTTCACTACATGTTATGGAGTTGGTCACAGATGCCTTGAAGCTTGATGATTGGTGCGAGCGGTTGAAGTCCATTCTTGACCCTCCAGAAACTGTGGAGTTAACGGACGAAGAAGAGGAAGCCGACGGTGATGGTGATGGTGATGGCAATGGTGATGGTGATGGTTATGAATAGGTGGTAGTGTTTGTAGGCTGATGCCTTGTAATTTTCCATGTTTTTTATCTTACATGTAATCGTGCGCGGCTGCGCTTTTTTGGAATGGAACACATTATGTTTGCTTTTTATTTGTCAAGTTACAATTAGTGCACTGTTGTTAGAAACTTTGGTTAAATTAGCTCGAATAAATGTAAGTATGGCTCGTGTATGAGTGTTACTGCCCGGTCTCGCGCTATATTCTCGGAGGACCTTGGAGGCTTAACTCAAGAGCTTGTAATTTACTGAAGTGTTTTCATGCTAATCAAAAGTTTAACATGCATTTGTAACATAGAAGACATAGGATGGTAATCATTAGGCACAACCAACATTTATATTAAGTAGCTGGAAACAGGCGCAAGGCCATCATACATAATCGAAAGAAAAAGGCGCATGGCCGACATAGATAATAAAAAAGGTACGCGGCCAACATAGTTAATAGTAAAGGCGCGTGGCCAACATAAATAACCAAAAATGCGCGTGGCCAAGGGTGATTACATGTAGCATTTGCGCAGTTGTTGCGCGTTCCATGTGCGTGGGACGATGTGGCCATCTAAAGTGCGTAGTTTGTACGCCCCTTTTCCTAGAACTTCATGAACCAAGTATGGGCCTTCCCATTTTGGTGCTAGTTTCCCAGGGCGCTCGGCATTAGAGGCTTCGTTGTCCCTGAACACATATTCTCCTGGGGTGTACGTACAGATGCGCACCCTAGCATTGTAGTATCGTTCCAGCTGAGTCTTGTACTTGGCCTCTTTGATTCACGCCATCTCGCGCCTTTCTTCGAGCAGGTCCAAGTCTAAATAGTGCTCAGCCTCATTATCAATCTTGTTGACTGCTAATAAGCGTGGCGAGGGGAGGCCTATTTCTGCTGGGATAACTGCCTCTGAGCCGTAGACAAGGCTAAAGGGGGTTTCGACATTGCTTGTTTTTGGCATGGTTTGGTGAGCCCACAAAATGCTAGGGAGCTCATCTACCGAGCCTTTTCTTTTGGTGCCCTGGCTGGCCTTTATCCCTTCAACAATGCTTTTGTTGATACTTTCAACTTGGCCGTTGCCTTGAGGGTGCGCAACAGAAGAGAAAGTATGCTCAATGTTTAGCTCCTCCATCCATTTCTGAAGATCCTCGGACGCAAAGTTGGTGCCATTATCAGTCACAATCTTGTGTGGCAGGCCAAATCTGCAAACGATGTGTTCCCATATGAATTTTTGCACCATCATTGCGGAAGTTGAAGCGAGGGCCTTTGCCTCCACCCACTTAGTGAAGTAGTTGATAGCCACAATTATAAACTTCACCGTACCGGGAGCTTCAGGGAATGGACCGACCATATCGATCCCCCACTGTTGAAAGGGCCAAGCTATTGATATGGGAATCAGATCGTTTTTTGGGCGCATGGTCTTCCGCGCGTGCCTCTGATAGGCATCACATTTGCGCAACTCTTTCAAAGCGTCGGCATGCATCCCTGGCCAGTAGTAACCCGCGTTCATTATTTTTGCGACGACCATACGCGGCCCCGCATGTATTCCGCAGATACCTTCATGAATTTCCCTTATCAAATAACTTGCATCTTGGGGGTCTACGCATCGTAGTAATGGGCCCAAGAAAGATCTTCTGTATTGAATGCCCCCATTCATTTCATAAAACAACGCTTTGTTCTGTATCTTTCTTGATTCCGCTTTGTTTTCTGAGAGAATTCCCTCTTGGAAATAATGGATGATAGGGGTCATCCATAAAGGAGGCCCTATCTCAATCACATTGACCTTGCACAGCAATACTGATGGGTTTTTCAGAACTTCAATTCTTACATCCTTGGCAAGGTGTTGGAAAGCTGTTGAAGCGAGTTTGCTCATTGCGTCTGCGGGCTTGTTTTCTGATCGGTTGATATGAACAACCTTGTATGATTTGAACTTGTGGAGTAGCTCTTTTTCTTGTTCTAAGTATAAAGCCATGACTTCGCCCTTTGCATCATATAATCCGTTGATTTGACTCACGATCAGGAGAGAGTCAGCATGCGCTTGTAAATTCTGTGCTCCCATTTTGATGGCAAGGCGTAAGCCTGCCAAAAACGCTTCGTATTCTGTCTCATTGTTGGTATTTTAAAATACAACTTAATGGCGTAGGTGAACTTGTGCTTCTCTAGGCTGATAAGGTGATGTGTGTAAAATGCAACGTATAAATTACATCAAATGAGGCATAAAACTAACCCTTTTTAGTACTAATGTTGGAAAAAGTGTGCTTTTGTCTTCCTTTTGTATTTCAGGACCAAATGAACGTAATTGAACAAAAGGAACAAATATGCAGCAAAATCTAACATAAATACAAGAAAAGGAATAAACGTGGCATGCCCGACCCCTCGACAGCATCTTCCCAAGCAAAAACAAAGAAACAGAAGGCTGACCACGGCCCCGTGCCCAGTGGACACGGGGGCGTGGCCAGCTACCTGCAGAAAAGACAAAGCTATAGAAGCTTCTATTCCCAACACGGGGGCTTGCCCAGCTCCACACGGGTCGTGGTCAACGCTAAGATTCGCAGAATCTTGCAAGTCTTGATAGTACAGATACGCTTCTACACACGGGGTCGTGCCCAGTGAACACGGGGGGCGTGTGGAGCTAATTCAGACAAATTGTAATTAATGAAGAAAGAGAAAGAGGATGGACACGGGGCCGTGTCCGGGCTTCTGTGCAGGCTATAAATATGGGTGCTTGGTTCACTTCAAAGGCATCCCTTGGCAAACCACCTCTCTCCCACTTCAGCCACACTCCACCACCATCACAACACCCACATCCACCACCATCATCCATCATCCATCTTAGAGTGTGTGTAGTAGTCTCGGGATCCAAGATTGATAGTAAGAGTTCTTGACAATCAAAGGCCATGTTTGCCTAAGTCTCTTACATCACTTGGTGAAGACAAGCATTTAGTGTAATACTTTTAATTTTTAATCTTTTTCGCACTTTTTATTTGGTTTTGTATTAATGACTTTAATAACTAGTTTCTTATGTTGAAGGTGAAACTTCCTTATCATTTGTCTGTGGTGTCTTGGCATTATTTTATGTCTATATAATAAAAAAAATTTCACCATTCATATCTCTACGGTCTATATAGAGATATGTTGGCTACCTGGTCGGGGGTTAAGGGAATGGTTTGGTAAGGTTCTTGCCTTGTTCAGTGTATAGATCCTGCAAGGACCTGGGTCAAGCTTACTAGGACCTCCTTCAATACCCACTGGTATTGGATGGTGGGGGTGCGAATGGCTTGATCCCCTCACATGTAAACTACTATTAATACATTAACCCGGCTACTTGGGATTGTTTCCCTGCTGACTCAAACCACTTAGCCGAGGGTAACGTCACCTTCAAAAGAGGGGGCCTACCACATTACGCATTAATAACTTAATTAATTATCTTTCAATATTCTGACCCTTTAGGATTGTATCCTTGCTGACTCAAACTACTGGGTTGAGGGTAACGTCATCTTCAAAAGAGTGGCCTGCTACTATAACTAAGATAATCTCTTAAAAACTGCAAAAGTGCGAAAATCATCAAAGGTCACACTAAAGGCGAGTCGGATCCAAGTGATTTATCTTGTCTATATGTTTTTATTTTTATTTTCAGCATTTTTTAGTTTTTATTTTCATGTTTAAAACCTTTTTCTAAACTTTTGATTTGATTAGACGTTGAGGATAAACCGATACTAAAAGCTCTTGTGTCCTTAGATGACCTCGATATCTTATCAATGCTATAATACGCTCATGATGGGTGTACTTTCCCATATGTGTGTTTAGTGTTAGTAGAATATCGTGTTTTATAAATTTAAAACTTGACTAAAGTGTTACAAAAGGCTTAAAATATAAACAAAAACATAGTACACCTAACGCACATCAAGTTTTTGGCGCCGTTGCCTGGGATACAAGGATTTTAAGAAAGCTTAAAATCGATGGCCTAATCAGTTTTTCAAAACCTATTTAAAACCGCGCGCATTTTTTAATTCTTAGGTAGTTTTTGCATTACAGTAGCCTGAACACGGGGCCATGTTCACTGAACACGGGGCCGTGCTACATTAATTTTACAAAACTCCCAGATACAGAGTTTGAACACGCCCCCGTGCTGCACAAAACCAGTCACATTTATTAAAACACCCAGATACAGAACCTGAACACGGGGCCGTACTCATTGAACACGGGGCCGTGTCCAGCCTCTGTTTCTATTTTTATTTTTTGTTTTCTGGTCCTGAGACTCTGTTGTGGTCTGCTGAGTGATTCCTATGGATTAATACTCAGGAGGTTACAATTACCACTATGAGGAGGATGATTATAGGGAAGACTACTGCACCATATGTGGTAATCCTCATTCGGTACAATATTATGACCTATTTCAACCATCCCCTTCGTACACATACTATGAGGAGCCCAGGTACGAGCCATCCACTTCATACACATCCTATAAAGAGCCAAGGTATGAACCTTCTCCCTCATACTCATATGGTGATGAATCAAGGTATGAGCCTTCATACTCATACTTTGAGGAACCAAGATATGAGCCTTCACCTTCATATGCTTATTATGAGGAACCATGGCGTGAACAGCCCACCTCATATGAGTATTATGAAGAACCAAGTTACGACCCTTATCCATCATATACTTACAATGAGGAACAATGGTGTGAACCATCTACCTCATATGAGTATTATGAGGAACCAAGGATCGAACTTCCGAATTCAAGCTTTGAGGATCCTTATTCTATCTCACCCATAGCCGATAAAATAATAGAACACCTTAAAACTATCGAGCGCTGTATAAAAGAAGCCCGTGCAAGGGAAGAGGAATCCCGTGCAAGGGAATAATTTGTCACACCCTGTCTTTTGCGGAAGCGTATGATGTGTGACAAGCTTGGTATCATTGCATTCAATCATAATAAACAACTACAAGATTAAAACGATGTTCATCCATTCAGAAAATTTGAGTATTACAGACACTTGTTATTTATGTTTTAAAACAAAACCTTCGTCTAGGTTACAATTCAACAAAAGTGGATGACATCTAAGCTTGTAGTCTACTTCTAGTTACGACACTTGCGCCCAAGATCCATCCTGTCACCTGAAATACATGTAATTTTGGAAAACATCAACATAAAGTTGAGCGAGTTCATGCGTTTTGCAAAACATGTATGAAAACATGGTATGTATCTTGTTTAAATAAAGTATTCTTGTATAAATCAAGTTTTCTTGTGTACACCACGTACTAATTGAATGTTTGTACAAAGAAATTAAGGCATGTGAGGACATATGGAGCATTTACTAATTGTGACCATGAGTGGGGTTCGGCCGTACCCGTTAGATCTAACCCTCATCCCTAATTAAGTTTTAATGGCATCTCAATATCTAGTCTATGCTCACATGATCTAGTATTTTCTAGGCATTTCTTAAAGCACATCATACTCGGTACTCATTCTCACCAAGTGTGCTTCTCGTATTTTTATATTCTCAAATCATATCACACTCGGTACTCGTCCTCACCAAGTGTGCTTCTTGTATTTTAATATTCTCAGATCGTATCACACTCGGTACTCGTCCTCATCAAGTGTGCTTCTTGTATTTTTACCACTTGTAAAAATTATAATATTTGTAACATGTATTTCACCCCCGAGAGTTATAAAACCAAAGACATTAAGGCATGTGAGGACATATGGAGCATTAGTGTTGGCCCCTTTACTGCGTCGATTACCCTCGACTGTGTCAATTTACCTTGACAGTGTCGATTAACCTCGACTGAGTCGATTAACCTCGACTGGGACTCCGAAGCACTACTAGGTACTAATTGTGACCATGAGTGGGGTTCGGCCGTACCCGTTAGATCGAACCCTCGTCCCAAATTAAGTTTTAATGGCTTCTCAATATCAAGTCTATGCTCACATGATCTAGTATTTTCTAGGCATTTCTTAAAGCACATCATACTCGGTACTCGTTCTCTCCAAGTGTGCTTCTCGTATTTTTATATTCTCAAATCATATCACACTCGGTACTCGTCCTCACCAAGTGTGCTTCTTGTATTTTTATATTCTCAGATCGTATCACACTCGGTACTCGTCCTCACCAAGTGTGCTTCTTGTATTTTTACCATTTGTAAAAAATTGTAATATTTGTAACATGTATTTCACCCCCGAGAGTTATAAAACCAAAAATAGTTAAAGAAAAGGGGGAGCATGAACTCACAGTTTTGCGTTCCTGCGTCGTAAACTTCACCGGATTTGCTTATCTAGCGTCGTGACCTAAACGTGTTTTATTAATGTTAGTCACTAGACTTGTATCGCACAAGTACAGTCACTATCTTTTGTATATGTTTTCTTGTGTTAAAAATAACTTATATTTTTAACTAAGTGTCTTACTTATATTATTTTCTCGAAAATAATTATAAGTTTCTTGTATTTTGCACTTTGCACCCGAATTATGTATTTTGTCTAAGTATGTTGTATGTGTATTTTTTGTATTTTCACTTCTTAAGAGTACTTAGTGTATTTTCAAGTCCTAATACACTATCATGCATAATACATACTACACACACTTAGCACAAATTTTGGTGATCAGATAATATATATTTTTCCTCAGATAACATACTCGACACTTAGACACGCAAATTACTACTTATGTCATTTCAACTTAAATATCCAAAACTGGGTTGTTTTCGGGCATTTTAATAAAATAGTTAACTTATTCCAAAAATTCCCAAATTTTTACAGAATGTCGTATACGATCATATATTATTGTATAAAAATCTCGGGATCCAATTCATTACCAATATTTTATAAAAATTAATTTTCCTGACTGAAATCAGATTTATCTTTTTCTGACCGCAGTCCATGAAATAATTTATTTAAAATTCATCGAGTGTCCGATTTACGAAATTCCAGTGAGAGAATTACAAATACATCGGTGGTCATCTACAGTACATATTTCATGATCTAACTCTTCACAGAATTCAAGTTATGACGGAAAACATAACGCATATTTTCAGCAGTAAGAATGCAGCTTTAGCTGCTGTTACAAAACGACACTTTAAAAATAGTAAACGAAGTCCAAAAAATATGTTTCCAGTGCCATTAGAACCGTATTTCATAATACATAAATCTAGACTTTAGAAAATACATTTTTCGTTTTGTAAAGGTCCTGTTACAGCCAACTGAAGTTGGCTGTAATCACCAAACAGCCCTCTGTTTTCAGTTTTTAACATTCTAATGCGCGTTCGATTGATTCCGTTGACATGTTTAGCGATAAATAATGATACTTACAGCAGATTATAAGTCCTTCATATCAGCACATAATCATCATACACCAAACAACATCATTCTAACATCATTTCTTCATGTATCATCTTGTTTAAGCTTATGTTTAAGTTTTAAGTGTAAGATCTTATGGTGTTCATATGTTTTCTTCTTAATACATCTATTAACCACTTAAATAACATGAAACATGAACGGATCTAAGTACTTACCACTAGCTCAAGGCTAGGGGAGTTCGAGTGTAGAAAAGTGGTGGTTAAAAGAAGATGAGAGTGGTCCTTCAACTTCCGAAAGCTCCTAGCTTCGTTAGCGACCTTCTTACACCTTGTATTCAACTTGAAATGCTTGGATGATGATTGAAAATAATGGTGGTGTGGGTGAAGGGGGTCGGCCGAAGGTAGTGGGGAGGAAGGAGAAGTGAAGGTGTTGGGTGTTTGTGAAAGGTCTTGAAGGTTTATGTCTAGAGGTTAAGATTTATAATCCCCCAACATATGTTTAACCAATGGATTTAGTGTCTTCATTGTACATAACAATATCAAATAATTTAATCAACCAAATCCACTAAATAGGCCATGAGGCCGATTTTAAGCTAGTGGGGGAGGGGGTCTAGATGTAATATTCAACCAACTAGTTAGTTCTTAGTTCCACTCCAAGTATATAGTTAAGTAGGTTAGTTACTAGCTATTTCAGTGAGTGTTAGGGTGTTCGGGGACCGTAACTAGCTTAGAAAAATAAAAACATTGCTTCTAGCAATATTTTGGTGTTCCGGGTAATGTCCGGTTGTTCGGTTAAATACCGGTTCGTTTGAGTGCTAAATTGCACCGTTTAGTGTCTTTCAAGTATTCTTTTGTAACACTTTCAATCCCCGGCACTTAGGGAAGCATTCTGGATCAATTTGTCATATTTTTGCATACTTCAATTTGTCATATTGCTGAATTTTGCTGAATTTTAATAATTTCAGCTTTTAAAGTGTATTTCGGGTGCTTTTTAGTGCGTATTTTAGCTTCCGGAAAGCTTATATGTTAACCCTTGTATGTATTCTTGGGTTTTAATATTTTCTTGTCATTGGACCTACACCTAGGCTCCAGTTCTATTGTCTAACTGCTTTCTACAGTTTTGTTGACACAGTGTGTCTTACCGGTGAGTTTACTAATTTATGACGCAATGCTCTCGTTTATGCATAATGCAATATTTTGTAGTATAAAACGTGCATGAATTCACTTGCATGGAATTCAGAAACTTATTTGTCTTGTAAACTAGATCATGTACGTTCATTAAAGCACATATCACTGTTCATTTAGTGTACGGAATGTATGGAAAAGTGACGGTTGTCACAGTCTCCCCCCGTTAAAAGAATTTTGTCCCGAAATTCAAGCGATGCCATCGGTCGTAGGGGAGTTGTGAAACCAATATGGTCACTTAGATTCATGATTTGTCTTCATTTTCCCATGAAATCTCTGGGTCATGTCATGAATTCTATCGTACTCGAGTAAATCGATCATGTCTTTTCTGTGTCTTGTGGACTCTTGGTCCGTAACCTTAACAGGTTTTATGTTATTGTGGACTCTTGGTCCGAAACCTTAATAGGTTTTATAGTATTGTGGACTCTTGCTCTGAAACCTTAACTGGTTTTATAGTGTTGTGGACTCTTGGTCCGAAACCTTAACAGGTTTTATAGTGTTGTGGACTCTTGGTCCGAAACCTTAACAGGTTTTATAGTGTTGTGGACTCTTGGTCCGAAACCTTAACAGGTTTTATAGTCATTTTGTCTTTTGTCATTGACGTGAATCTTATTTGTGGGAACAACGACTGTTCCTTGAGTCAGACTCCTCTAATGACTAGACACATGAATGTGTCGCGATCACTACTGATCTTTTTCTGGAAGTTTCATCTTGTGAACAATGGCTCTGATCCCTACATCGGGGATTCAACCTTTTCGTTTTCCAAATCACACTACGCCTTCTCTAGGCGAGGCTCTCATTTTAGTCATACTTCTTGTCTCAAATTCTTACGATTTCTGCCGCTCATCGGCGTAATCTTTCTGTATTCTGCGGGCTGTCCTGATATGATCACATATCTGAACGATCTTGCCTCTAGTTTTCCTGGGCCATCTCGGGCCAGTTGATTGTTTATTTCTGATCTCCGTTCAACATGACGAAAATCGACTCATTATGTTCCGTCTAAAGCTTTACACGAAGCGGTTTAGACGGCGGTGTGATAAATACTGTTGTAGGAAGACTCCACTAAGGGCAAGTGAGTGTTCCAACTTTTTATCAAAGTTTATCACACAGGCACGCATCATTTTCATACAGTCTGCATCGTTTCAACAGCTCAGTTAATATTAGAGTTCTTACGATCATCGGTGTGCTGCAACCCTTGTGATCAGTAAAGATCATGCAACATTTGCTTTCAGGTAGTGACGTTCAGTTGCGGCGCGCAATACTGTATCTATCTCGAGGTCTTTTCTCATGATTCCTTAATCAATGTGCCGCGTATGCAATGTTGTGGTCTTGTTGCATCGACGTACAATCGAGACTTTGTC
This sequence comes from Helianthus tuberosus, assembly GCA_030545235.1. NCBI lineage: Eukaryota > Viridiplantae > Streptophyta > Magnoliopsida > Asterales > Asteraceae > Helianthus > Helianthus tuberosus. The sequence continues at coordinate 115,044,725 of CM060370.1, forward strand.
GAGAGGCGTCACATAATTGCAACTCTAGCTCCTTAGCTCTTGGTTGTAGGGTTGGCATGAATTTCGTTCTTATCCACCATGTATCTTAAAGTTCTCACTTCGCGAACTTGAAATCCGCTTTTCGTCATCATAGCGCATAACTGTTCTTTCTCTAAGAGTTGCAAGATAAATTGCAGTTGTTGCTCACGACCTTCCTTGGCCGTTGACCATATAAGAATGTAGTCAATAAGTACATGTCTTATCCAGGTATGGCTTACATGTTCGATTCATGCGGTCCATGAACATTGTCGATGCATGTGTTAAGCCAAATGATACAACAAGGAACTCGTAATGCTTGAAGCGAGTCCTAAAGGTCGTTTTAAGGATATTTCCTTCTTGTATTCACCGTGGAGGACATCTTATCCTCAAATCGATCCTTGAGTGGTAACTAGGATCTTACGATTTGTCTGTTCATGTCATCAGTCCTTGGCAAAGGATTCTGCTTCTTAATTCTCTGGAATTTATGCAGGGTGAAGTCTATCAACTTTCTCCTTGTGCCCGTAACTAAGGATGTTATGTCCTTAATTTCCTCTGTCTAGCAGCTCTTGCAGTTATATCGGAGGTTCATGCTTCGCGGATGAAGCTAGTCGGTATGGCGTCATTCGGCACTGGTGCTGCTCCTGGCACACGGTTTATCCTAAACTCCTCTCGTCGCTATGGAGGGGCGTTCCTGACAAGTCTTCCGAAAAGGCTACTGGGACTTCTCCCGTCACGGGGATGTTCTCAGGCTCTGCAGTCTACTCGGAGGCGTTTCTATACCTCTTCGACCAATAAGGGATGTCTTAGATCTGCCGCCTTGTGGGGTCTAGCATCCTTGCACCTGTTGCAGGAAAGTTGGGTTTCATCATTCGCAAGAGGGATACGTCTGATTTTCTCATATCGAACGACTTCAGCTGTATACTTGGATTTCCGATCCATGCTGACTATCATATTATGACTTCGCGAGTCAATGGTAACAGAAGGTTCCGGTCTTCTGAGTCCCTAAATACAATCCTTAATCGCTTCGACTGTTTAAACTAGCCTTCTATATGCCCATTTCTAAAGAATACGGGACGTCTATTTTACTTGAAACTAGGCCAAGCAGTTTCTTATGTTCTAAGCATGCAAGGTTAAAGTTGATGCCAGTATTAATTAAAAGTAGATACATTAGGTTGGTTAATAGGGAACGTACCCGTAACCGCATCTGGATCCTGGCGTGCTTCACGAGTTTCGATCGTGAAAACCCTTCCTTGCTTGTTTCTTTTTAGGGCAATCCTTCCTAAAGTGCCTTACTTCACCACATCTGTAGCAACCTGGTATTCTTTTATTTCTTCCATCTGGGTCCTTCGTCCAACATGCATCCTTGCTGTGTCCTTCTTTTCCACACTTTCCGCACTTAGGCCTCAGACATCGACCTTCATGGTGAAAATTGCATTCCCCGCACCTCGGCTTAGTCCCCGATTAAATTTTAGCACCAGCCTTATTAGTGGCTCCATCAGCTTTCCTGCCATGCGGCGGATTCACTTTCTTTCTTTTGTTTGCTTTAGAGCTTCCATAGCTGACTCGGGTGCTCGATTTTAGGCTTGAAGACTTCCTTTTCTTGTTGCCTGATGACTCCACATGAGTCTCTTTCTTGTTATCCTCAGATTCCAAAAATTTTCCCGCACGTAGAGCTTCTTCAGTAAGCGTAACGATTAAATCGATAGCCTCTACGATAGTTGGAGGCCTTGAGGTAGTAACCAAGCTCCTGATCTGAGGTGCAAGTCCCCAAATGAATCGTTCAATTCTTTTGAATTCCGGTTTGACTAGGTAGGGGACGACCCTAGACAAGTCGTGAAATCGCTGGACATATTCAGGAATCTTCAGTCCGTCCATCTTCAAATTCCAGAACTCCACCTCAAGCTTCTGGATCTCAGCCCTAGAACAGTATTTCTTCTCCATCATTTCCTTGAGCTCATCCCAGCTCAGTGCATAAGCAGCATCTGCACCAAAGGTCTGAACCTGAAGGTTCCACCAGGAGAGTGCGCCATCTAGAAATAACCCTGAGATATAGATAACACTCTGTTGGGGTGAACAGTTACTCATTCTTAGAACTAAGTCAGTCTTTTCTGCCCAACGAACAAATGCAACAGCACCTCCTGTTCCGTCAAAGTTTAATGGTTTGCAGTCCAGGAACTGCTTATAGGTGCAGCTAGTTGGAGGGTTATTTCCAGTAGTGCCATCGCTGTGCTTAGAGCGGAGGGCTTCATGTCATGCAATTGCCTGTGAGATACGTTCTTGCAGCTCGGCTTCTGTTCTTGGTAACGTACTGGTGTTTGTGTCTCGCCTGGGTGGCATTCTCTTCTGCCAAAATGGTATGAAGGAGGTTAGACAACATTTCAATTATCTATGAGATGCATAGCACCATAAGCCATCATGTGATCACCCAATTTCACATGTACATATAATCAATGTATGAGCGAGGAAACAGTTACTGAGCCTTCACATAGGCTTGCCATCTTGGCTTATTGTTTGTAATAAAATGAACTCGAGGTCACATCGCCTCGGTCATTTAGATTTCAGTTATTTCCTGCTATATTGATGTGTATATTTTCCCTTAGATAGGGTTGTTCGTGTCGAGGTGGTAGAGAGGGTATCGTCACTGATTCTTTCTGAATGTTATTCCACCTCTCTTGCTTAAATATCGTTTTCTCAAACGTCTCGCATGCAGGTAGAAGTGTCAGTCACGAAGTAGGCTAAGACAGGCTTCCTACTATCCAACGTGCTAAAGCACTGATCTATGTGTTGTTCTACCAGATGAAGGTGAGGACACCTAGAGATTAATTTTGTGTGGTTTTCATTAGCTCGGCCCGCAGAGTCCACCAGGATTTCTGTGCACTACAAGTCGTTATTACGTGGGCCCCCGTAATAATAAATTGTCTTGCACAGTTACCCCAAATTTTCTCTCGTCCAAGCAGATGCTCAATCAAGGAGGGGACACTACTGTCCTTATACCTCTATCATGGAAAGGACCATTGCGGTGGTCCACGCGCTAACATTCGTTATCGTTACGCGCGTATAGGCACGATGATTAGATGAAATAGGAATAGAGAGAATTCCTAGTAGTTGGAGGGGCACCTTCGAGATGAATACTTTATCTTCCTTTTCTGGTCAAGTATGCGTCAATCTTGCTTCACATAAGCCGCAGGGATCTCGTCCCGTTGATTGAGAATTCGCTCAAGGTAGCCGCCTCCGCCTCGTCATCATCACCGTAGTCTGGAACCTTCACGATCGAGTGGGAAGAGCAGCCATCTCCTACGGAAACAAGCTCAGAATCTTGTCTGGTAATCACTCCCAGCCACGAGCTTTGCAAAGGACGCGAGGTCGATAGCTTCATCGTGCGAGTCACCTACAGTAATAGGAGTCGGAGTCGAAAGTATCTTATTCACGTCAATAATCATTTCGTACACTTATTTGTTCACGTCAATATTTATTCCGTACACTTATTCGTATGTATGTATATCAATAACAAATATGCTACTTAGCATAATCAAGCAATTTAATGCATTATATTACGTATAACTCTCGTTTTTTTTTGGGGGGGGGGGGTCATTTGTCTTTGGCAAGTCTAACTCGTGTAGACTATGCCTTGGTTGGCACCTTATTTTGAGGGTATTCCCCACTAATGTCCTTGCCTTGTCTCTTTTTGAAAAGTGTCTGACTCATGGATCTTGGCGCTTTCGTGAATGCAATGAAAACCTTTTTGTAAAAATGTTTTCGTGAGAGAACTCTAGTGATTGTAGTCTAGACTCGAGAAAGAATCCTAGTTCACTACAATCGAAGCTCTGATACCAAACTGTCACACCCTGTCTTTTACGGAAGCGTATGATGTGTGACAAGCTTGTTATCATTGCATTCAATCATAATAAACAACTACATGATCAAAACGATGTTCATCCATTCAGAAAATTTGAGTATTACAGACACTTGTTATTTAAGTTTTAAAACAAAACCTTCGTCTAGGTTACAATTCAACAAAAGTGGATGACATCTAAGCTTGTAGTCTACTTCTAGTTACGACACTTGCACCCAAGATCCATCCTGTCACCTGAAATACATGTAATTTTGGAAAACATCAACATAAAGTTGAGCGAGTTCATGCGTTTTGCATACCATGTATGAAAACATGGTATGTATCTTGTTTAAATAAAGTATTCTTGTATAAATCAAGTTTTCTTGTGTACACCACGTACTAATTGAATGTTTGTACAAACACATTAAGGCATGTGAGGACATATGGAGCATTACTGTTGGCCCCTTTACTGCGTCGATTACGCTCGACTGTGTCGATTTCCCTTGACTGTATCAATTTACCTTGACTGTGTCGATTACCCTCGACTGTGTCGATTAACCTCGACTGCACCGATTAACCTCGACTGGGACTCCGAAGCACTACTAGGTACTAATTGTGACCATGAGTGGGGTTCGGTCGTACCCGTTAGATCTAACCCTCATCCCTAATTAAGTTTTAATGGCATCTCAATATCTAGTCTATGCTCACATGATCTAGTATTTTCTAGGCATTTCTTAAAGCACATCATACTCGGTACTCGTTCTCACCAAGTGTGCTTCTCGTATTTTTATATTCTCAAATCATATCACACTCGGTACTCGTCCTCACCAAGTGTGCTTCTTGTATTTTATATTCTCAGATCGTATCACACTCGGTACTCGTCCTCACCAAGTGTGCTTCTTGTATTTTTACCATTTGTAAAAATTGTAATATTTGTAACATGTATTTCACCCCCGAGAGTTATAAAACCAAAAATAGTTAAAGAAAAGGGGGAGCATGAACTCACAGTTTTGCGTTCCTGCGTCGTAAACTTCACCGGATTTGCTTTATCTAGCGTCGTGACCTAAACATGTTTTATTAACGTTAGTCACTAGACTTTTATCGCACAAGTACAGTCACTATCTTTTGTATATGTTTTCTTGTGTTAAAAATAACTTATATTTTTAACTAAGTGTCTTACTTATATTATTTTCTCGAAAATAATTATAAGTTTCTTGTATTTTGCACTTTGCACCCGAATTATGTATTTTGTCTAAGTATGTTGTATGTGTATTTTTGTATTTTCACTTCTTAAGAGTACTTAGTGTATTTTCAAGTCCTAATACACTATCATGCATAATACATACTACACACACTTAGCACAAATTTTGGTGATCAGATAATATATATTTTTCCTCAGATAACATACTCGACACTTAGACACGCAAATTACTACTTATGTCATTTCAACTTAAATATCCAAAACTGGGCTGTTTTCGGACATTTTAATAAAATAGTTAACTTATTCCAAAAATTTCCAAATTTTTACAGAATGTTTTATACGATCCAAATATTATTGTATAAAAATATCGGGTTCCAATTCGTTACCAATATTTTATAAAAATTCATTTTCCGGACTGAAATCAGATTTATCTTTTTCTGACCGCAGTCCACGAAATAATTTATTTAAAATTCATCGAGAGTCCGATTTACGAAATTCTAGTGAGAGAATTACAAATACATTGGTGGTCATCTACAGTACATATTTCATGATCTAATTCTTCACAGAATTCAAGTTATGACAGAAAACAGAATGCATATTTTCAGCAGTAAGAATGCAGCTTTAGCTACTGTTACAAAACGACACTTTAAAAATAGTAAACGAAGTCTAAAAATTATGATTCCAGTGCCATTAGAACCGTATTTCATAATACATAAATCTAGACTTTAGAAAATACATTTTTCGTTTGGTTAAGGTCCTGTTACAGCCAACTGAAGTTGGCTGTAATCACCAAACAGCCCTCTGTTTTCAGTTTTTAACATTCTAAAGCGCGTTCGATTGATTCCGTTAACATGTTTAGCGATAAATAACGATACTTACAGCAGATTATAAGTCCTTCATATTAGCACATAATCATCATACACCAAACAACATCATTCTAACATCATTTCTTCATGTATCATCTTGTTTAAGCTTATGTTCAAGTTTTAAGTGTAAGATCTTATGGTGTTCATATGTTTTCTTCTTAATACATCTATTAACCACTTAAATAACATGAAACATGAGCGGATCTAAGTACTTACCACTAGCTCAAGGCTAGGGGAGTTCGAGTGTAGAAAAGGGGTGGTTAAAAGAAGATGAGAGTGGTCCTTCAACTTCCGAAAGCTCCTAGCTTCGTTAGCGACCTTCTTACACCTTGTATTCAACTTGAAATGCTTGGATGATGATTGAAAATAATGGTGGTGTGGGTGAAGGGGGTCGGCCGAAGGTAGTGGGGAGGAAGGAGAAGTGAAGGTGTTGGGTGTTTGTGAAAGGTCTTGAAGGTTTATGTCTAGAGGTTAAGATTTATAATCCCCCAACATATGTTTAACCAATGGATTTAGTGTCTTCATTGTACATAACAATATCAAATAATTTAATCAACCAAATCCACTAAATAGGCCATGAGGCCGATTTTAAGCTAGTGGGGGAGGGGGTCTAGATGTAATATTCAACCAACTAGTTAGTTCTTAGTTCCACTCCAAGTATATAGTTAAGTAGGTTAGTTACTAGCTATTTCAGTGAGTGTTAGGGTGTTTAGGGACCCTAACTAGCTTAGAAAAATAAAAACATTGCTTCTAGCAATATTTTGGTGTTCCGGGTAATGTCCGGTTGTTCGGTTAAATACCGGTTCGTTTGAGTGCTAAATTGCACCGTTTAGTGTCTTTCAAGTATTCTTTTGTAACACTTTCAATCCCCGACACTTAGGGAAGTATTCTGGATCAATTTGTCATATTTTTGCATACTTCAATTTGTCATATTGCTGAATTTTGCTGAAGTTTAATAATTTCAGCTTTTAAAGTGTATTTCGGGTGCTTTTTAGTGCGTATTTTAGCTTCCGGAAAGCTTATATGTTAACTCTTGTATGTATTCTTGGGTTTTATTGTTTTCTTGTCATTGGACCTACACCTAGGCTCCAGTTCTATTGTATAACTGCTTTCTGCAGTTTTGTTGACACAGTGTGTCTTACCGGTGAGTTTACTAATTTATGACGCAACGCTCTCGTTTATGCATAAAGCAATATTTTGTAGTATAAAACGTGCATGAATTCACTTGCATGGAATTCAGAAACTTATTTGTCTTGTAAACTAGATCATGTACGTTCATTAAAGCACAGATCACTGTTCATTTAGTGTACGGAATGTACGGAAAAGTGACGGTTGTCACATAATTAACATGTATTAAAGAAGAGATAGTTGAAGAGGTAAAAATGGAAGAACAAATAAGTGAAAAGCCGACACATGAGTTCAACAATGAAAAAGGTGAGTCCGATAACGTTAAAATTCAAGAAGAGTCTAATTTTCAAAAAATTAATCTCTTATCACCTTCTTTCGAAAACCATTGTTTAGTACCCACTCATCCTAAGTTTTTAAAAGAGTTAAACACTAACACTAAAATTGACGAAATGGTAAGCATTAAGTTAACAAATGATCAAACTACGCTAATAAAAGAAGACCCATTTGAAATTAACATTACACCGGTTCCATGTTTCTTTCAAAATTCCTTTATTAGTAATATTACAATTGATAAAGATCTTTGTGTTAATATAATGGCAAACTACATTTTCGAAAAATTAAGTATTGGTGATTTTTCTCCACTTCAAATACCCATTTTTCTATCTAATCGGAAAACAATAAACTCAATGGGGATAGTTGAAGATGTGTTAGTCCAAACAAATCAATTGGTAATCCCAACCGACTTCGTCATCCTTGATGACGCTCCGTTAGTATTGGGACGTCCTTTTGTAAAATCCTGCGAAGCTTTGAAAAATCGGAAGTATAACAATCTATCCATTCAATTAGGGGCATTCAAAAAAAGTGTCGATCTTGAGCGTTCAATGAAATATCCATTCGGCAATAATGACCCCCTAATTGAAGATGAAGATGAGCCACCCGATACAAGAGAAGAAAACGACCACTTTGTTGAAGAAGAGGTCGCCATAGAACAAACTTTTTGGTTCTTGATAAATATGAGCAACCAAATAAGGAGTCTCCTAAAGACCCACTACTTTTGCTCAAAGAGCTTCCAAAAGGTTTGGAATATGCTTTTCTCGACAAAGATGGTAAGTTACCTGTAATTATTTCGTCAAAATTAACTAGTGTAGAAAAAGATAAACTAATCTCACTTTTGAAAAAACACAAAAACGCGATCTCCTGGAAGCTTGTAGATATTGAAGGAATAAGCCCTTCCATGTGCACGCACAAAATTTTAATGAATGATGACTATAAATCGGTAATACAACCACAACGTTGAGTAAATCCAAACATCCAAGAAGTGGTTAAAAATGAATTCATCAAGTTACTTAACGTCGGACTCATTTACCCAATCTCCGATAGTCCTTGGGTAAGTCCCGTTCAAGTAGTTCCTAAGAAAGGAGGTATGACGGTGATAACTAACGAGAAAAATGAATTAATACCAACAAGAACCGTCACAAGATGGAGAGTTTGTATAGATTATCGTCGATTAAATGAGGCCACAAGGAAATATCGCTTTCCTTTACCTTTTATTGATCAAATGTTAGAAAAATTATCCGGTCACAAATTTTATTGTTTCTTAGATGGTTTCTCAGGTTACTTTCAAATACCGACAGCACCCGAAGACCAAGAAAAGACAACATTCACATGTCCCTACGGAACTTTTGCTTATCGACGCATGCCTTTTGGTCTATGTAATGCCCCCGCAACCTTCCAACGTTGCATGGTGGGAACCTTCCATGATATGATAGAAAAGACAATGGAAGTCTTCATGGACGACTTTTCTATCTTTGGAGATTCATATGACCAATGCCTCGATAACCTTGAATGAATGCTATAACGATGTGAGGAAACTAACCTCACCCTTAATTGGGAAAAATGCCATTTCATGGTAACGGAGGGAATAGTAATCGGTCACAAAATCTCAAGCTAAGGAATGGAGGTTGATCGAGCCAAAATAGACACTATTTCTTGATTACCACCCCCATCCTCCGTTAGAGCCATCAGAAGTTTCCTTGGGCATGCCGGATTTTATAGAAGATTTATCAAGGAGTTTTCAAAATATCAAGACCTCTAACAAAATTACTTGAAAAAGATGCTCCTTTCATCTTTGACAAGGATTGCAACCAAGCATTTCTAACACTAAAAGAAATGTTAGTCAATGCACCTATCATGATAGCGCTTGATTGGAAATTACCTTTCGAAATCATGTGTGATGCAAGTGACTTTGCAGTTGGAGCATTCTTAGGACAAAGAAAAGATAAGCATTTTCACCCAATATATTACGCTAGTAAAACACTTAACGATGCACAAGAAAATTACACAACAACAGAAAAAGAATTACTAGCTTTAGTATTTGCTTTTGATAATTTTCGTTCTTATCTTGTTCTTTCAAAAACGATAGTTTATACAGACTATGCAGCCATTCGTTATCTCTTTAAAAAACAGGATGCTAAACCATATTTAATCAGATGGATTCTACTCCTCCAAGAATTCAACATTGAAATAAAAGACAAAAGAGGAGCAGAAAACACCGCTGCAGATCATCTTTCCCGCTTGGAAGATCCAACTTTGGAGGCAACTAGGGACGAGCTCATCAATGAAAAGTTCCCAACGGAGTCCCTAGAAATGGCGGATTACCGAGAAGAGCCCTGGTACGCCGACTATGCTAACTACTTAGCTAGCGGAATAGTCGCAAAAGGATGGCCACATCATCAAAGAAAAAAATTCTTTGCCGATGTAAAGCATTATTTTTGGGAAGATCCTTATCTTTACAAAATGTGTGCCGACCAACTCATCCGCCGATGCGTACATGGTAGTGAAGCAAGAAGAATTCTCCACCATTGTCATGAAGGTCCATACGGAGGACATCATGGTGCCGCTAGTACCGCACGAAAGGTATTTGATTCAGGATTTTATTGGCCAACCATTTACAAATGAGCCCAAAGTCTTATCAAGACATGTGACGCTTGCCAACGATCAGGTAATATTTCTTCCAAAAACGAAATGCCACAAAATGGCATTCTTGTTTTGAAATTTTTTATGTGTGGGGACTCGACTTTATGGGACCTTTCCCACCGTCAAAAGGAAACAAATATATACTTGTGGCGGTAGATTACTTGTCTAAATGGGCCGAGGCCAAAGCTCTTCCAACAAATGATGGAAGAGTTGTGGTAAGATTCCTGAAATGATTATTCTCTCATTTTGGAACTCCAAAAGCATTAATAAGTGATAGAGGTACCCATTTTTATAAACATCAACTTGAAATTTTTTTAACAAGATATGGGGTATATCACCGGGTCTCAACAGCATATCACCCTCAAACAAATGGACAAGCCGAAGTGACTAATCGAGGTTTAAAACGAATACTTGAAAAAACCGTAGGACTAAATAAAAAGGAATGGGCAGATAAATGAGACGATGCTTTATGGGCTTTTCGAACTGCATATAAAACAACAATAGGTACCACCCCATATAAGCTTGTCTATGGAAAAAGTTGTCATTTGCCGGTAGAGATAGCACACAAAGCCTACTGGGAAATTAAAAACGTAAACATAGACTTAGAGATGGCCGGTAAGAATCGATTTTGTCAATTAAATTAATTAGACGAATTAAGGAATCAAGCATACTCTAACTCCGAAATTTATAAGGAAAGAATAAAAAATTTGCATGATAAACACATTAAACCAAATGAATTTCAGGTAGGAGATCAAGTTCTATTGTTTAATTCACGACTTCGATTATTTCCCGGTAAATTAAAGTCTAGGTGGTCGGGACCTTTTTCTATCACCCACATTTTTCCACACGGTGCAATTGAAATTAAATATCGGAATGCAATCCCATTCAAAGTCAATGGCCAACGGCTAAAGGTTTATCAAGGATTTATTGAGGATGAAGAGGAGGAAATCTCGCTACAAGTGGCCGAAGAATAAACGAAGGTTTGAAGCATCAACATCATATCTTGTAAGTAACGAACGACGGAAAAGCTTCTAAATCGGTATGATTTCTAAAACCAAGTTTCGGGGAACAGGTCACTCACACGTGAAAGATATATATATATATAATTGCCCCCCCATGGGGCCATGTTCGCGTAACTGTCGGGATAGAACCCCTTTTTTTCTTTCATTTCTCACTTCAACACGACCCGTTTCCCCAAGAACTCTCTGGTTCCGCCAGAAATTTTTGCAGATTTTCACATTTTGCCGACTTCCAACAACGTCAAGGTATGATTCTATCATCATAATTAGTTAGATTAATCACTTGCATGTAGTTTAACATCAAATATTTGGGGAAAAATCTAGGGTTCTTCAACTTGAACCGAATCAAACTTCAAATTTTGCTTAGATCTATTAGTAATACTATAGATGCATGTTATAGGAAGTAAATCAACTTGAATTGTTTGTAGATTTGTCCAATTTCAAACAAAAACCTCAAACCCTTGTTTCTGAACCGAAAAAGATGAAATTGAAGGGGTAAACGGTTTGTTTTGAGAAAAAACGGCACTTGGGGTTTCATTTTCGGGGAAAACCGCCCCTACTGGACCAAAAATTTTCAAGTTTTCGAAACCGGGTCGAAAACTCAAGTTTTTGGGAAACAGACGCCTGAGCACGGGGTCGTGCTCAGCGAACACGGGGGTGTGTCCAGCTGATTTCCGGCGAACTTGGGGCATGTCCAGTGGACACGGGGCCGTGTTCAGCTGAATTGTTTGTAGATTTGTCGATTTCAAACAAAAACCTCAAACCCTTGTTTTTGAACCGAAAAAGATGATAATGAAGGGGTAAACGGTTTGTTTTGAGAAAAACAGCACTTGGGGTTTCATTTTCCGGGAAAACCGCCCCTACTGGACCAAAAATTTTCAAGTTTTCAGAACCAGGTCGAAAACTCAAGTTTTTGGGAAACAGACGCCTGAGCACGGGGTTGTGCTCAGCGAACACGGGGGCGTGTCCAGCTGATTTCCGGCGAACTTGGGGCATATCCAGTGGACACGGGGCCGTGTTCAGCTGGCTGTTTTCAGTTTTCTTCCAAAATTTACTGTTTTGTGCTAATTGTTTGGTGTTTTCTTTCAGATGGCCAAGAAATTTAGAGATTCAACCAGAATGAGTGGGCTGCTTAAGCCCGGTTTGAGAATCTCAAGACAAGGCCCGAAGAAATCCCCCGACAAGTTTGCTTGGACACTATAGAAGCAGTAGGCCAGATCGACCGCTTCAACAATCTTGTTACTGGTCCACTAAGAGCAGCTCTTTGTACTAGGCTCCACTCCGTCACGAGTACAACATGGAGTTTTATAGCACGTTTTCCTTCAAGGCAAAAACGGAGCCATTTGACAATGAGGGGGTGGAATTTCGTTGTGCTGGGATATGCTCTCAATTTCGATTGCACAATTTGGGGCAATCATTGGGTTATATGCTGAAGAGGATGCTGGAGATGAGGAAAAACGGGTGGTCTCTGTGAACTCCCACCAGACCAACGTCAAGCAGCATGGGCTTAAATTGGGGAAGGACACTACAACCCTAGCCAGACCAAGAGCACACAGTTGCGGGACCCTCTATACCGCTACATCCATAGGGTCCTCAGCAACTCCCTCTGCCAAAGGCACGACAGTACTGGTGTTGCAGGCTTACGTGATCTAATGGTCCTCTACTGCATTCACAACCATGTACACCTCGATGTTCCATACCTGCTCCTTCGCAACATGCACTTGAACCAACTCGCCAATCCCCCGACCCCTATCCTTTTTGGAGGGTGGATCTACCGCCTCTTCAAGAATTTTGTGCCAAGGATGCCGAGGTCCTTCAAGAAGGGCCCATGGTCAGGAGAAGTGGACCTCGTCATATGTTGCTCCATGAGTATAATCAACGAAGCAAATGACGGGACGGTTAGATTTCAGACGGTTCATGGGCATGTGTGGAACCCTCAAGAAGCTCTCGTCCTTCACGCTCCACAAATCCGTCCTCCTCCCCAATACCAGTATCAGCATCATGGTGATCCGGTCCAATCCTCCTCTCAAGGAGGTGGTTTTCCTAATTTCCAAAGTTTACATGATCTCTTGCAGGAAAACCTCATGTGCACCCTCAACACCTACAATATGGCAAGCAACACGTACACCCGGGTCGGAGTCATAGAGAGGAACATCTCCGACATGCAGGATGACATCAGCAACATCCGGGAGAACATGGCGGGCCAAGGAGGAGATGACGAGGACGAAGATATGGATTGAGATGGAGATGTTGAAGGTGATGCTACACGGTTGAAGGTCTTGACAGGTTAACCCCTTTTTCTCTCACAAACAATTTCATGGCATGCGTGCCATTGTTGAACAATTTACTTTTCCGTTAACACTTTTAATTTCCTGCATTTTTCTTTTTTTAGTTTATGCTGTGGATGTTGAACGTATGGTAAGGTAGGATGTTGGTTATTTTGTTTGGTATGGTATTTTTAAGTAAAACAGGTACCTAGGAGGCTTGGAAGCACTAAATATTAGTGCTACATAAGCCCAGAAACCAGAACCGGAGGCCAAAACCTGTTTTCAAGGATTACAGGTTGTCAACACGGGGTCGTGCCCAGCCAGTACGCCCCCGTGGCCACCGCCCAGAACCTGCTATTTGTTTAAAAACTGCCTAACACGGGGTCGTGTTCACCAGGCACACCCCCGTGTCCACCTTCTATAAGTTTTTGTTACTGGCAGTCTGACCACGGGGCCGTGCTCACCCAGCACGGGGCGGTGTCCAGATGCCCAGTAACACCAAAACCTTGTTTTAAACACCTTTTTACACATTCAATCAACCTAAAAACTTATTTTTGGGACACATTGAGAACAATGTGTAATTTAAGTGTGAGGGGGGGGGGGGATGCTAAACCTTGAATTTTGCAAGTCCTAATAACAATCCTTACACAAAACTCTATTGGAACCGCTAATCACCCCAATTTTTTTTCAAAAACTTTTCATTTTTTTTAACTTGTCTTGGTTTAAGTTGGGAATAACAAGTTCTAAAAAGGTTATACTTTTACAAATTTACAACCGATAGCGTCGTGATAAAAAGAACCAACATAAGAAAATTTTGAAAAGGCATGACAAATCTAGTTAAAATTCGATTATATATACTTGATCACATTATAAACCCATTCCCACAAAAAGTGAGTTTTGAGCCTTTATTGAGCATACAAGCATACATCTTTAAACTAAATGCTCATTTTTCGTTTCTTGTGTGAATAGCTGCTTGGTTTCTTACAACTCTAGAACTTGCCATGACGATACATTCACGGTCCTTACCAACTTGAACCCAAGTATGTAAATGATGGAGGCATTAGGACTAACCCATTTTCTTTTCAACACCATTATTTTTCTTTTTCTTTTAACCTACCCAAAATCCCCCTAGTTAACCCATTTGAGCCTAAACCTTTTCATTTCTAAACCCACAAAACAAACACCCTTCACCCACCAAACCCTTTTTTCTTTTAAACCCTTTGTTTTAATAAAAAGCTCGGTTTTCTTGTGACGTTCCTTATAAAAAAAAAAAGAAGTCTAGCAATAAACAAATAAGTACCTCAAAGAACTTTGTTTAAAAATTCTTTGTTTGAGTAAAAGTCACAAAAACAAAAAGTTTTTACGACGAACGATGCTTTTTACCCTTTTAGCCCTTTTTACTAACCACTAACCCAAAACCACCTACCTTTAACCCAAGTCTAACCCTTCCCCAAGTCCTCTTGATATTTACAAAGGTTTATAGTTAAAAAGGAGGAGGATTGATTGCTTGGCAAGCTTATGGTAGAAGTAAGTTCCATGCCGGTCCCGAGTGTTTCACAAAAATACATCCTCGGCCGAGTGTTGAGTGATCTCCCGTGAGATATGTGAACTTGTATATAAATGGAATTTTAAAGAGGCATATTATGCCCAAATAAGTAATTTCTCTTATGAAACGTTCTAAATAAATCATAACGAATAGGATTGTAAATAGCATAAAAATAAAACCTAATAAAGATCATGGATTTCCAACACTCAAGACAAGCCCAAAACTTCTCTTCTACCCATTCCATTTGGGCGTGTAAGCCACATTATAAAGAGTTTTGCTTGAGGACAAGCAAAGATTCAAGTGTGGGGGTATTTGATGTGTGTAAAATGCAACGTATAAATTACATCAAATGAGGCATAAAACTAAACTTTTTTTAGTACTAATGTTGGAAAAAGTGTGCTTTTGTCTTCCTTTTGTATTTTCAGGACCAAATGAGTGTAATTGAACAAAAGGAACAAATATGCAGCAAAATCTAACATAAATACAAGAAAAATGAATAAACATGGCATGCCCGACCCCTCGACAGCATCTTCCCAAGCAAAAACAAAGAAACAGAAGGCTGACCACTGCCCCATGCCCAGCGGACACGGGGGCGTGGCCAGGTACCAGCAGAAAGACAAAGCTATAGAAGCTTCTATTCCCAACATAGGGGCGTGCCCAGCTCCACATGGGCCATGGGCCATGGTCAACGCTAAGATTCGCAGAATCTTGCAAATCTTGATAGTACAGATACGCTTCTGCACACGGGGTCGTGCCCAGCGAACACGGGGGCGTGTGGAGCTAATACAGACAAATTGTAATTAATGAAGAAAAAGAAAGAGGATGGACACAGGGTCATGCCCAATGGACACGGGGCCGTGTCCGGGCTTCTGTGCAGCCTATAAATAGGGGTGCTAGGTTCACTTCAAAGGCATCCCTTG
Source organism: Helianthus tuberosus (assembly GCA_030545235.1). Classification (NCBI taxonomy): domain Eukaryota; kingdom Viridiplantae; phylum Streptophyta; class Magnoliopsida; order Asterales; family Asteraceae; genus Helianthus; species Helianthus tuberosus. Next base: position 115,060,498 of record CM060370.1, read on the forward strand.
GCAAACCACCTATCTCCCACTTCACCCACACTCCACCACCATCACAACACCCACATCCACTACCATCATCCATCATCCATCTTAAAGTGTGTGTAGTAGTCTCGGGATCCAAGATTGATAATAAGAGTTCTTGACAATCAAAGGCCATGTTTGCCTAAGTCTCTTACATCATTTGGTGAAGACAAGCATTTAGTGTAATACTTTTTATTTTTAATCTTTTCGCACTTTTTATTTGGTTTTGTATTAATGACTTTAATAACTAGTTTCTTATGTTGAAGGTGAAACTTCCTTATCATTTGTCTGTGGTGTCTTGGCATTATTTTACTGTCTATATAAAATAAAAGATTTTCACCATTCATATCTCTACGGTCTATATAGAGATATGCTGGCTACCTGGTCGGGGGTTAAGGGAATGGTTTGGTAAGGTTCTTGCCTTGTTCAGTGTATAGATCCTGCAAGGACCTAGGTCAAGCTTACTAGGACCTCCTTCAATACCCACTGGTATTGGATGGCGGGGGTGCGAATGCCTTGATCCCCTCATATGTAAACTACTATTAATACATTAACCCGGCTACTTAGGATTGTATCCCTGCTGACTCAAACCACTTAGCCGAGGGTAACGTCACCTTCAAAAGAGGGGCCTACCACAATACGCATTAATAACTTAATTAATTATCTTTCAATATTCCGACCCTTTAGGATTGTATCCTTTCTGACTCAAACTACTGGGTTGAGGGTAATGTCACCTTCAAAAGAGGGGCCTACTACTATAACTAAGATAATCTCTTAAAAAGTGCAAAAGTGCGGAAATCATCAAAGGTTACACTAAAGGCGAGTCGGATCCAAGTGATTCATCTTGTCTATCTTTTTTTATTTTTAGTTTCAGCATTTTTTAGTTTTTATTTTCATGTTTAAAACCTTTTTCTAAACTTTTGATTTGATTAGACGTTGAGGATAAACCGGTACTAAAAGCTCTTGTGTCCTTAGACGACCTCGGTATCTTACCAACGCTATACTACGCTCGCGATGGGTGCACTTGCCCATATGTGTGTTTAGTGTTAGCAGAATATCGTGTTTTATAAATTTAAAACTTGACTAAAGTGTTAAAAAGGGCTTAAAATATAAACAAAAACATAGTACACCTAACGCACATCATAAGGCGCAAACCAGCTCCTACGCCGTCTTCATTTGAGGCTCCGTCGGTGAACAATAGCCATAGTTCATCTGATGTGTCTTTGATGGGAGCATCTACTGCTTCACATTCTTTGATCTTATCTTCTGGGACTTCAGTGATGAAGTCTACTAATACTTGACTCTTGATAGCTGGGCGCGGCCAGTATAGAATGTTGTGGCCTCCCAGCTCGATTGCCCATTTCGCCAAGCATCCTGATGTTTCTGGTTTTGCAAGATTGTGCCAATGTGGAAGTTTGTGAGTACCGTGATTACATGGCCAGTGAAATACCTGCGCAGCCTTCTGGAGGCATGGAGTAGCGCAAGTACTAGCTTTTCCATGGTGGAATATCTCGTTTCTGGATCAGTGAGCACTCTGCTAACATAATAAATCAGAGTTTGGACTCCATCTCTCTCTACTAGCAATACCAACCTAATTACCTTGTCCGAAGAGGACAAGTACTGAATGAGTGGTTCCTTTTCGAATGGCGTGGTTAAAGTAGGGAGCTTGATCAAGCACTCTTTCATATGTTGGAATGCTGTTTCTACTTCAAGCATCCATTTAAACTCTTGTTTCTTTACACAGTTACGCAATGTACTAATGAAAGGATTGGACTTGGCTGCATGGTTTGACAGAAAACGGTTGAGCGTGGCTAAGCGGCCGGCTAGCCTTTGCATTTCTTTGATCGTGCGCGATGATGGCATTCATTCAATGGCTTGAACTTTTTTAGGGCTAACCTTAAAACCGCCGTTTGTAACCATGAAGCCGAGAAACTTGCCCTCTTCCATGCCGAAAGAACATTTTGCTGGATTCAACTTCATGTTTACGCTTCTTAGAGAATTGAGCGTCTTCTCTATGTCGTTCAACATTTGGTCCTCTTCAGGACTTTTGATTACAAGATCATCAATGTATACTTCAATATGTTTTCCAATGTCATCACCAAATATCTTGTCCATTAAACGCTGGTAGGTTGCGCCAGCATTTTTGAGCCCAAAGGGCATTTTTGTGTAACAGAAGATTCCGAAGTCAGTGCGGAAGGCTGTTTTATCTTCGTCTTTTAGCTTCATCTGGACTTGGTGATATTCCTTGTAACTATCTAAAACCCACTTCCATCTGAACGGCGCGAGAGAGTCTATCTTCTTATCGATCTCTGGCAATGAATAGCAGTCTTTTGGGCATGCCTTGTTGAGGTCAGTGTAATCAACGCACATGCGCCATCCGCCATTAGACTTCTTGACCATTACGGGGTTTGCAACCCAGATTTGATAGCGCACCTCGTGCAATATGCCTGCTTTCAGTAACTCGCACACTTGTTCATTCATGGCTTTTGTCTTGTCAGATCCTAAGTTGCGCTTTCTCTGGACCTTGGGTTCAACAGATGGATACATGTTTAAGCAATGCTCTATGATGTTGCACGGGACGCCTGTCATATCAGACGGGGTCCAGGCGAAAATGTCCATGTTTCGGAACTGTAATTGCTTGAGGTGTGTCCTGATACTTGGTGAGATTGCATGCCCAATTATCACCGTTTGCTCAGGTTACTTGCATTTCAAGACCAATTTTTTTGGTTCTGTTGTTGAGACCTTAGCTTCTTTGACTGGGCGCGCGTCTTCTCCTGTCATCACCTCTTTCTTTGAGTAGATGATTGCCACCCCCGTTTCGGTCGGAAAACCGATAGCTGAGTGGGGGGTGGAAGTCACCATGTTCATTTCTCCCTGAGTTTCTCTGCCAATTAGAACATCGTGCCTTGACTTAACTGGCATCACCATGAAGTTAACGTTCGTAGTTCTTGAATGCTTCCCATCAGACAGCGTGACGGGGAAGCTGATATGGCCCAATGCGAAGACTGTCTCATTGCAGAATCCGGATAGAGGATAATCAACGGGCTTAAGACGTGCTTTGTCTTCTGTATCAAACTAGTTGAAACATTGTTCATAAATGATGTCAGCTGTGCTTCCTGGATCTATGAAGACATATTCTGTTTCATAGTGGCCTATGATGCCAGTGATAACAACGGGGCGTGTGGCGCATGGACCCCCGCGTACCACTGGAAAAATGACTTGTTGTTCTTGCCAAGCTGGTTCAAACGGGCGCTTGCCTTTGTTTCTCGCGTTGTGCCTTGGTCCATCGACCATGTGAGTTTCAAGGCGTCTGACCTTCTTCTGGTTTCCATCGTCATTTCTTTGAATTTGGCGCGTTTCCTTGCACACATTCTTCACCAGGTGGCTTAACTTGCCGCTCTTTAAAGCCTTCTCGATCTCTTGTCTTAGACTAATACAGTCATCTATCAAATGACTTGTATCCTTATGAAAATCTAAGTAAAGATTGGGGTCTTGCCCCTTCTTGTTGGTCATCGGCTTGGGTGCTTTAAAATCATGGTTTTCCGTCATAAGCACCTCCTTAGGTGTCTTAGTGAGCGGAGTCCAATGTTTTTCTTGGTTCTCATTCCTCACTGCTTTACGGTAGCCAATGCGATCAATTGTGTCTCGTGCGTCTTCTTTGAAGCGAGACCTTTCTTCGTAACCACTGGATAGGCTTTCTTTCCATCCAGGGTTTCTGTTTCGCTTGCTGTTGTCGCGCGAGCTTGCTCTTAAAAAACGATCATCGGTGTAAGCGCTTTTGGTTGCTGCCAATGATTCTTCAGTCTGCGCTACAATCTTTGCAGCTGCCATGAGTTTGTCCCATTCTTTAGGCATACCGTTCTTTCCTGTGATAGTCCTGATTAGACTATCACAACGGATGGCCTTTTTGAAGTGGGCGCGCATTAATTGTTCACTTACACCTCCGATATCTAAACACTCCTTGTTGAAGCGCGTGATGAAATCTTCAAACCCCTCGTTTTCTCTACGCTATATGTTTGTCACTTTGGAAGTGTCGCGCTGATAATGCCTCTGTTGGCTGAAATGAGCTACAAATTGGTCTCTGAAGTCAACCTAAGACTTGATTTTTTCTGGTGGAAGGCTGTCGAACCACGCGCGAGCAGCCCTGGTAAAAGTTTGGATAAACAGATGGCACCACATTGGCATGGTTGTAACAACTGTGTTTGTAATCGCTATGAACAGTTCTGTTATCAATAAAACAATGTTATTTGATCCCAATGTTTGTTTTGTTATGTTATACATTTTTCATGTTTTGACTTTTATGTAATTTCAAACTCTACATCGCTTTCTGGAGAGTTATACGCAAACTAATGCGTAAACGTACTCAGTTTAATGCGAGAAATACTCCGGAACATCAGCATATACTCAACATACCTTAAATAACCTTTACATAAACTTAGAAATAAGTTTTGAAGGCTTTGGTATGGCAAAAACAAGTTAATTCGCTTACAGGGACTAAATATGACAAACTGCGAAAATATGTCAATTTGAACTGTAACGAACATTCCGGAACATGACCATAAGTTAAACACACCTTAAATATCCTTTACATAGCTTAGAAATAGGCTTTGAGGGGTTTGGTGTGCTAAAATAAACTTTTGGGACATTCAGGGACTAAAAGTGTCAAAAAGTGCACAAGTTTGCATTTTCGCGCATAACTTACGTTCTGAATACATCTGGACATCCAAAAATTTATGTAAGCATGACTACATTACATTTTAGTGTTCGCCTTAAGAAAAATCCATTTGTCGCGCCATTTGGATCGTTTTTCGCGCTTGTGCGCATTCCGTCGTAATTAACCGAAACATCGCGACCGTACGGCCAAACGAACCGACATCCGAGATATTTTTGAACACATTTTAAGTTCCCTATACTTTAACTTCATTTTAGAGCTTTGAAATGGGGTTAACGGGCCTTAAACGTGTCGGAAATGGCTAAAACAAGGTGCAGGGACTGAAAATGAAATTCTGCCAAACTAGGTGCTAGCGCACCGCTACAATATAAGTGTAACGGTGCGCTAGGGGTCTGCAGACCAGATTCAATGTTTAGAACAGCCTATTTGCAGCTGGTTTCCACTCCCATTTCCCTTGCCAAGTGTTGATACCTTATGGTGAGTGGCCAAATTAGTCACCATAACATTCCGACAAGTGTACGGTATTGATCGTGCCTCCTTTTCCATGAAACGATCTCAACGGTTCACCGAAAACTATAAATACCCCATTACCCCAACCTTATTTCTCACTAGAATCTGATTAATTGTGTTCTAAGTTGAAACCTTTGTTTCATACCTGAACTATATTGATCTAGATTAGCTTTCGGGGACCCTTCGTAAGTATTCTTTCGTTCTTTTCCTTATTTTATTGCTTTTCGAGTCAGAAAGTCAAACTTTGTTTGACTTTCAGCGTTGACCAGTAATGGTCAATGCGAAGTTCGCTTGAACTTCGCAACGTGAGTGTAATCACGATGGTCATAGTCCCTTGGGACTATGCCTACTGATTACCACGTTGTCTAGGGTCGTAGGGTAAGCGATCTAATAAATCGCTTATACCTCGAACCCGACCCATTTGGTCGATCATTAGGATCTGACCAAACACATTAGGTGACCATAGTAGGTAGGGAATAACCTTCCGAGGTTATACCCTATGGTCACATCGTTTAAGTAGTTGTATGATAGGTAGTTTATATGCCTTAGGTAAATTACCAGAATACCCTTTTCATGTATAATTGGTAATTAAGCATATGTAACCTAAACTTTTGTCACGTAACTGATTTTGTAACATGTTTAGGCATATAACACTTGTCATAGGGCTAGTTAGGCGGTCCGAACGCGTTTCACGCACACGACACGTTAAAGTAGCATAAGCTTCCTAAACGGGTCGTAATGGGTCGTAAACAATTATGTTAGGTTTCATTTAGTATGTAGGCTTTGTTAAACCAAATGACACGAGTCTCTACACTCGTTTGGTTTACGAAACCTCATTCTATCCAATCATCCGATTAAGGTCCGGTTATTAACATAGTTATCTATATTAGGTGCCGTTTGACTCCGAGATCTCTAGCATTACTTGGTGATTTTCTTTAGACATCTGAGCAATCACAAGTGAGTACATAGAACCCCCTCTTTTAAATGTTTTCAAGGTGTTTATGTGAGTACATAGACCCCTCTTTTACTGTTTTCCAAACGTTTTGGGGTGGAACACATGTGCCTACTTGTTACTTTAATGCTTTCCGTTTTCACATCATATACATGCTATGTTCGTTAGTACATTATAGTACATGATTTCAATACATTTTATGCTAGGTGTGCCCATTGTGTGCATTACTTAGTACATCGTTTCACATTACATTTCTGCCAAGTATGTTGACTGATAACATGCTAGCACATTGATTTACATGACTTTTCTGCTTTGTATGTTAACTTAGCATACTTAGTACATTGTTTTCATATGACATGTATACAACTTCTATGACATTTGGTTTGCACAAACGGGTCTTTATTACGTTCATTAACATTTGCTACGCCGCTCGGAAGTAAGTAGTGGTACCATAGGACTTGACAAATCCCATTCCTGACATCCCGGGTTTGTTTGGATGTAAGGAATGACTGAATCCGAATACAATTCTTTTGATAACCTTGACTGAAAGGGTTATCCGACTGTCTCAAGGCTTGAATGTATGCGTTAACTTACCACATAAATGTTCGTATCAGTGTATCATGCATCACTTGGCAAAACATAACTTTTTGATATATTCAAAATACTTTGTTTTGTACATTTTACTTATGGTTTAAGTAGTCTTATTTTACTTACCATACATAACATTTGTTACACATTACTTGACTACTTTTGGACTATCAACATTTGACAGGGTTTATACAAGTACTATTGACTATTGGTTTAAACATAGACATTATACTTTGTTGGTTGGTTTAAGTGACTTAAGTAACGAGATGTGAGTAATATGATACAATCATGGTGGATACGCCGCTGGTACTTCCTATACATAAGTGATTGTATTATATTACATATCATAGCGTTATTTAAATCATTCATTTTGGACTTATACATTTTACACAAGTGACATGTTTTTACAAGACTTTGGTTTACAATACAGTTTATTTTATACAACTCATTTTGCATGGTTATTCATTTAACCATACATTATTCACTTATCTATACATATCATCTGGACTTATTGTTTTTCAAGCAATTTACAAAACAAATCAAATTACACGGTTCATGACTAAACATTTTCTTAAACTTAAGTCATGAATCCTATTTTCACAAAACCTATGTATCTCACAGGCATTTTTATGCTGACGTACCTACTTTCACATGTGTTTTCAGGTGCTTTTCCGTAGGATGACGATCATGACACTAGGGCGGACCTGTGCCTTAGAAACTTAAAAATGAAGCTAGACGATGTTTAATTATGTACTAAACTCTTAAATCTCTGTTTGAAACAATGTAACACTTATGTTGATAAATAAAATACAACTTTGTTTGCCATGGATTTGAAACAATTAATTCTGTTACAACACTCCCCGATGTTTCCGCCACGTTTTGTATGTTATACGTGGTCGGGGTGTGACAGAAGAGTTGGTATCAGAGCCAATGGTTATAGGGAATTAGGTTATTAGTAATGCTTTGACCTAGACTATAACTTTTCTAGGACCCTAACACAAATTAGTTGTGTTTAGATCTTAAAACATTTACATCACCTATCCTTAGGTGATTATCAAAACAAGGAACCAAAATTTTTCCGAAACGATTTTTGAAAAACAATCATCTGTTTTTGAATAAATTATTACAAGGTTTTGAACTCTCTTTTATATGGTTTTGAACCCTTTTCAGTTTGGTTTTTGGCCTTGTGCCTTCAAATTTTCAAAATCCCGTCAAACGTTTTGGGTTTTAAATAATGTGAACATGTGCAAACTGGAAGGGTGAACGCCTGTATTCTGGGTTTTCTGTCTAGGCAAGCACTTCGTATACATCTCATCAGACGAGAGACCAGTTGTGCTTACCTGGGAATTCTTGGGATGAGTGTTCACTTATAGGCGAGCATGTCTTCATTATACATTATTTTTGACCCATTTACTTTGATTAGTCACTGTGTGTTGTTTGTTTGCTCTGTGATACGGACGAATGACCACCATCTTTGCTCTTGTTGATTTTGTTTCATCTCATTCTTTTCATCCAATCATCTCACTCGTTTTCTTTCATGTTTTCCTCTTTTAGAATGCCTCCTCGACGCGATCCTCGAACTTTTACTATTGAAGAGATCGCAGCCCTGGTTTCTCAGCAAGTGGCTGCTGTACTTCCCGGGGTTGTAACTCAAGTCCACGATATATTTAACAACAACGGCAATAACAACAACAATAACGCACACTGTAATTTCAAGAATTTCAATTCTGCGAAGCCGCTTAAGTTTTCTGGGTCGCAAGGAGCAACTGCGCTCCTACGGTGGTTTGAAAGTATCGAGAGCACATTCTTACATGTGCAGTGTCAGAATGCGCGTAGGGTTGAATTTGCTTCAAGCGTGTTTGAGAAGCGAGCGCTTACCTGGTGGAATGGTATTAAGCGCGATAGGGGTGCCGAAGTGGCGTTGGCACAAACATGGGAAGAGCTTCGGGCTCTCATGATGAAGGAGTTTTGTCCCCGTCATGAAATTCGAGTTTTGGAACGAGAGTTTGATGACTTAAAGCAAGATGGGGCTGAACACCGTGCATACACGGATCGTTTTGAAGAACTCAGTCTATTGTGTCCCACCATGGTTACCCCTCCGGATAAAGCGATCGAGAGGTATATTGATGGGCTACCCGATTCTATTCTGGAGATTTTGACTGGTGTTAATCCTACTACCCTTCGCCAAGCTATCGAGTTGTCTGCTACCCTCACTGAGACTCTAGTCAGGAAGGGTAAACTCACCCGCAAGGGTGATAAAAAGAAGGAGACTAATTCTGAGAAAAACAAGAATAAGGGTAAGGGTAAGGAAGGTGAAGCATCAAAGAAATCAAGGAAGCGAAAGGGTGCCTAAAATTTTGCTGTTACTGCACAGGCTCAAGCTGCACCAAATCAGCCTGCGCAACCACCTGCCAAGAAGCCTTATTTTGGCAATGCACCTTTGTGCAACAGGTGTAACGGCCATCACCAACCACATCTCCAGTGTCGTCAGTGCACCAACTGCGGAAGATCTGGTCATCTTGCTGTCAACTGCCGCATTCCTGTCAATCAGAACCAGGCAGTCCATAACCAAGCTCAGCAACAGGGCCAAGCTGCACGACCTCATTTTCCTCCTGGTTCGTGCTACAATTGTGGGGATCTGACCCACTACAGGAACCGGTGCCCAAGGCTAGTCAACCAGAACCAAAATCTGAATCAGGCTCCGGCTCGAGGCAGAGTCTTTAACATGAATGCCCAAGAGGCGCAGGCGGATGATAACGTGGTGAACGGTACGTTCTTTATTAATAATCAGCCTGCATCTGTTCTCTTTGATTCGGGTGCCGATAAGAGTTTTGTGTCATTGTCTTTTGAGCCGATGCTTCGCGTGTCTAGAACGAAACTAAGTAAATCTTTGACAGTAGAGGTTGCTAGTGGTGAACCCATTATTCTTGATTCTGTTCTTCACAACTGCCAATTGAATCTTAACGATCATCTTTTTCCTATCGATCTCACGCCTATGCAACTTGGAAGCTTCGACGTTATTGTGGGAATGGATTGGTTATCCAAGCATCACGCAGAGATAGTTTGTTCTGAGAAGATTGTTCGTGTACCGCTTTCGACAGGCGAGATTCTGCAGGTTCAAGGTGAGAAGCCTACCGGTGGTCTCAAACTCATGTCTTGTTTTAAAGCTCGGAAATATCTGCGGAAGAACTATGTGGCTTTCTTTGCACATGTTACAGAAGATAAAGGCAAGGGTAAGTCTATTTCAGATATTCCTGTCGTTCGGGATTATTCTGAAGTGTTCCCTGAAGATTTACCTGGTCTACCTCCAGTACGCCAAGTCGAGTTCCGCATTGACCTCATACCTGGTGCAAATCCCATTGCCAGAGCTCCATATCGTCTTGCACCATCTGAGATGCAAGAGTTGTCTAAGCAGCTTCAGGAGCTCTCTGATAAAGGTTTTATCCGTCCTAGTTTTTCACCTTGGGGTGCTCCCGTTCTTTTTGTAAAGAAGAAGGATGGATCCTTTAGGATGTGTATCGATTATCGTGAGCTTAACAAGCTTACCATCAAGAATCGATATCCCTTACCTCGCATAGACGACCTCTTTGATCAACTACAGGGCGCTTCTTATTTTTCGAAGATTGATCTACGTTCCGGATATCATCAACTTCGGGTGCAAGAAGAAGACATTCCGAAGACAGCATTCCGTACTCGTTATGGGCATTATGAATTCACAGTCATGCCATTCGGTTTGACTAATGCTCCTGCTGTTTTCATGGACTTAATGAATAGGGTCTGCAAACCTTATTTGGATCAGTTCGTCATTGTTTTTATTGACGATATCTTGATTTACTCTAAGACGCGAGCTGATCACGAGCAGCATCTTCGTCTTACTCTGGAACTCCTAAAGAAAGAGCAACTTTTCGCCAAATTCTCCAAGTGTGAATTCTGGCTTAAAGAGGTTCAATTTTTAGGACATATTATCAACGAACAAGGTATTCATGTAGATCCCTCCAAAATCAGTGCAATTAAGGATTGGGATACACCTTCTACTCCTACTGAAGTTCGTTCTTTTCTTGGTCTAGCGGGTTATTATCGCCGCTTCATAGAAAACTTCTCGAAAATTGCAGTTCCTCTAACTGCTCTAACTCAGAAGAAAATGCCCTTTTATTGGGGAAACAAACAAGAGGAAGCTTTTCAACACTTGAAGCAGAAGCTTTGCGATGCGCCTGTTCTATCATTGCCTGAGGGTGATGATGATTTTGTCGTGTATTGTGATGCATCGAAATTGGGTCTTGGTTGTGTTCTGATGCAAAGGAACAAAGTCATAGCCTATGCATCAAGGCAGTTGAAGATACATGAGAAGAACTACACCACTCATGATCTTGAGTTGGGTGCAGTTGTTTTCGCTCTAAAGATCTGGAGACACTATTTGTACGGTACAAAATGTGTGGTTTTCACTGACCACAAAAGTCTCCAGCATATCTTCAATCAGAAAGAACTCAACATGAGGCAGCGACGTTGGGTTGAGCTTTTAAACGACTATGACTGCGAAATTCGCTACCATCCTGGTAAGGCGAATGTCGTAGCTGATGCATTGAGTCGTAAGGAACGTACTAAGCTTCATTGTGTACGTGTTCAATCTGTTATTCAAGCTCGATCCGATATTCAAGCACGCATTTCTCAAGCTCAACAATCTTGTGTTTCACAAGGATTGATGGATAAGGAGTTTCCTTATCACATAACACCTGCTCTGGAACTGAAGGACAATGGATCATTTTACTTCATGGACCGTTTGTGGGTCCCAAGCCAGGATGATCTTCGTACCTTGCTTATGGATGAAGCCCATAAGTCTCGTTATTCTATTCATCCGGGCTCAGATAAAATGTATAAGGATCTTCGTATTCACTATTGGTGGCCTGGTATGAAGAAAGACATTGCCTTATACGTATCCAAATGCCTTACTTGTCTTAAGGTTAAGGCTGAACATCAGCGTCCTTCTGGTTTATTGGAGCAACCAGAGATCCCAGTTTGGAAATGGGAAAACATTACTATGGATCTTGTTACTAAACTTCCGCGCACAAAGAAAGGTCATGATGCCATCTGGGTAGTCGTTGATCGTCTTACAAAGTCAGCACACTTCTTGCCAATCCGTGAGGATTTTCCTGCTGATAGACTTGCTCAAATCTATGTAGATGAAATTGTGGCTCGACATGGTGTTCCTTTGAACATCATTTCTGACAGAGATGCTCGTTTCACTTCTCATTTTTGGAGAACCATGCAATCTGCTATGGGGACCCAACTTAATCTGAGCACAGCTTATCATCCGCAAACGGATGGTCAATCTGAGAGAACAATCCAGACTCTGGAGGATATGCTTAGAGCTTGTGTGATCGATTTTGGTGGTAGTTGGGATTCACATCTTAAATTGATTGAATTCTCCTACAACAACAGTTATCACACTAGCATCAAAATGGCTCCTTTCGAGGCTCTTTATGGTCGAAAATGTCGTTCACCAGTCTGCTGGAATGAGATTGGCGAGGCTCAACTTACTGGACCTGCCCTCATTTTAGAGACAACTGACAAGGTCAAGAAAGTTCGTGATAACCTTCAGGCAGCTAGAAGCCGTCAGAAGATTTACGCGGACCCAAAACGCAAAGCCTTTGAATTTCAAGTCGGTGATCGAGTATTACTTAAGGTCTCACCTTGGAAAGGTGTGATCAGATTTGGAAAGAAAGGAAAACTTGCACCTAGATACGTTGGACCATTCAAGATCGTCGAAAGAATCGGAAAGGTAGCCTACAGACTTGAGTTACCTCCTGAACTGGGAAATGTTCATCCAACTTTTCACATATCAAATCTCAAGAAGTGTACAGCTGATGAGAACTACTCCATACCGCTTGACGAAATTCGTGTTGGCAAAACACTGAAATTTGTTGAGAAACCAGTGGAAATCATGGAACGTGAAGTCAAGTGGCTTAAACGCAAGCGCATTCCTTTGGTCAAAGTTCGCTGGGAAGCTAAACGTGGACCCGAGTTTACTTGGGAACGCGAAGACCAAATGAAGGCGAAATATCCACATCTTTTTCCACGAGTTTCCTCTAAATAAATTTCGGGACGAAATTTCCACAAGTAGGGGAGACTGTAACAACTGTGTTTGTAATCGCTATGAACAGTTCTGTTATCAATAAAACAATGTTATTTGATCCCAATGTTTGTTTTGTTATGTTATACATTTTTCATGTTTTGACTTTTATGTAATTTCAAACTCTACATCGCTTTCTGGAGAGTTATACGCAAACTAATGCGTAAACGTACTCAGTTTAATGCGAGAAATACTCCGGAACATCAGCATATACTCAACATACCTTAAATAACCTTTACATAAACTTAGAAATAAGTTTTGAAGGCTTTGGTATGGCAAAAACAAGTTAATTCGCTTACAGGGACTAAATATGACAAACTGCGAAAATATGTCAATTTGAACTGTAACGAACATTCCGGAACATGACCATAAGTTAAACACACCTTAAATATCCTTTACATAGCTTAGAAATAGGCTTTGAGGGGTTTGGTGTGCTAAAATAAACTTTTGGGACATTCAGGGACTAAAAGTGTCAAAAAGTGCACAAGTTTGCATTTTCGCGCATAACTTACGTTCTGAATACATCTGGACATCCAAAAATTTATGTAAGCATGACTACATTACATTTTAGTGTTCGCCTTAAGAAAAATCCATTCGTCGCGCCATTTGGATCGTTTTTCGCGCTTGTGCGCATTCCGTCGTAATTAACCGAACATCGCGACCGTACGGCCAAACGAACCGACATCCGAGATATTTTTGAACACATTTTAAGTTCCCTATACTTTAACTTCATTTTAGAGCTTTGAAATGGGGTTAACGGGCCTTAAACGTGTCGGAAATGGCTAAAACAAGGTGCAGGGACTGAAAATGAAATTCTGCCAAACTAGGTGCTAGCGCACCGCTACAATATAAGTGTAACGGTGCGCTAGGGGTCTGCAGACCAGATTCAATGTTTAGAACAGCCTGTTTGCAGCTGGTTTCCACTCCCATTTCCTTTGCCAAGTGTTGATACCTTATGGTGAGTGGCCAAATTAGTCACCATAACATTCCGACAAGTGTACGGTATTGATCGTGCCTCCTTTTCCATGAAACGATCTCAACGGTTCACCGAAAACTATAAATACCCCATTACCCCAACCTTATTTCTCACTAGAATCTGATTAATTGTGTTCTAAGTTGAAACCTTTGTTTCATACCTGAACTATATTGATCTAGATTAGCTTTCGGGGACCCTTCGTAAGTATTCTTTCGTTCTTTTCCTTATTTTATTGCTTTTCGAGTCAGAAAGTCAAACTTTGTTTGACTTTCAGCGTTGACCAGTAATGGTCAACGCGAAGTTCGTTTGAACTTCGCAACGTGAGTGTAATCACGATGGTCATAGTCCCTTGGGACTATGCCTACTGATTACCACGTTGTCTAGGGTCGTAGGGTAAGCGATCTAATAAATCGCTTATACCTCGAACCCGACCCATTTGGTCGATCATTAGGATCTGACCAAACACATTAGGTGACCATAGTAGGTAGGGAATAACCTTCCGAGGTTATACCCTATGGTCACATCGTTTAAGTAGTTGTATGATAGGTAGTTTATATGCCTTAGGTAAATTACCAGAATACCCTTTTCATGTATAATTGGTAATTAAGCATATGTAACCTAAACTTTTGTCACGTAACTGATTTTGTAACATGTTTAGGCATATAACACTTGTCATAGGGCTAGTTAGGCGGTCCGAACGCGTTTCACGCACACGACACGTTAAAGTAGCATAAGCTTCCTAAACGGGTCGTAATGGGTCGTAAACAATTATGTTAGGTTTCATTTAGTATGTAGGCTTTGTTAAACCAAATGACACGAGTCTCTACACTCGTTTGGTTTACGAAACCTCATTCTATCCAATCATCCGATTAAGGTCCGGTTATTAACATAGTTATCTATATTAGGTGCCGTTTGACTCCGAGATCTCTAGCATTACTTGGTGATTTTCTTTAGACATCTGAGCAATCACAAGTGAGTACATAGAACCCCCTCTTTTAAATGTTTTCAAGGTGTTTATGTGAGTACATAGACCCCTCTTTTACTGTTTTCCAAACGTTTTGGGGTGGAACACATGTGCCTACTTGTTACTTTAATGCTTTCCGTTTTCACATCATATACATGCTATGTTCGTTAGTACATTATAGTACATGATTTCAATACATTTTATGCTAGGTGTGCCCATTGTGTGCATTACTTAGTACATCGTTTCACATTACATTTCTGCCAAGTATGTTGACTGATAACATGCTAGCACATTGATTTACATGACTTTTCTGCTTTGTATGTTAACTTAGCATACTTAGTACATTGTTTTCATATGACATGTATACAACTTCTATGACATTTGGTTTGCACAAACGGGTCTTTATTACGTTCATTAACATTTGCTACGCCGCTCGGAAGTAAGTAGTGGTACCATAGGACTTGACAAATCCCATTCCTGACATCCCGGGTTTGTTTGGATGTAAGGAATGACTGAATCCGAATACAATTCTTTTGATAACCTTGACTGAAAGGGTTATCCGACTGTCTCAAGGCTTGAATGTATGCGTTAACTTACCACATAAATGTTCGTATCAGTGTATCATGCATCACTTGGCAAAACATAACTTTTTGATATATTCAAAATACTTTGTTTTGTACATTTTACTTATGGTTTAAGTAGTCTTATTTTACTTACCATACATAACATTTGTTACACATTACTTGACTACTTTTGGACTATCAACATTTGACAGGGTTTATACAAGTACTATTGACTATTGGTTTAAACATAGACATTATACTTTGTTGGTTGGTTTAAGTGACTTAAGTAACGAGATGTGAGTAATATGATACAATCATGGTGGATACGCCGCTGGTACTTCCTATACATAAGTGATTGTATTATATTACATATCATAGCGTTATTTAAATCATTCATTTTGGACTTATACATTTTACACAAGTGACATGTTTTTACAAGACTTTGGTTTACAATACAGTTTATTTTATACAACTCATTTTGCATGGTTATTCATTTAACCATACATTATTCACTTATCTATACATATCATCTGGACTTATTGTTTTTCAAGCAATTTACAAAACAAATCAAATTACACGGTTCATGACTAAACATTTTCTTAAACTTAAGTCATGAATCCTATTTTCACAAAACCTATGTATCTCACAGGCATTTTTATGCTGACGTACCTACTTTCACATGTGTTTTCAGGTGCTTTTCCGTAGGATGACGATCATGACACTAGGGCGGACCTGTGCCTTAGAAACTTAAAAATGAAGCTAGACGATGTTTAATTATGTACTAAACTCTTAAATCTCTGTTTGAAACAATGTAACACTTATGTTGATAAATAAAATACAACTTTGTTTGCCATGGATTTGAAACAATTAATTCTGTTACAACACTCCCCGATGTTTCCGCCACGTTTTGTATGTTATACGTGGTCGGGGTGTGACAATGGTCCATTGTCCTAAAACACCCACGCTTGTAAATACTCGGACATGATCATCAGGGTCAGCGAGACTGTTGAACTTTCCCACTGTTGGAGGTAGCTTTGCTTTTTCTAGCGTGGCTAGAGCGATGCTCCGGACAAACTTCGAGTGTTCGGCAGCTTCTGCTGGTCTGTAAACAAGGCTGAAATCACGCTCTGCTTCTTCGTTGTAGGCAATGCGTGGCCTTTACTTGTAAGACTCATGATTTTTCTGCAAACAGTTGAAAACTGAAGAGCCTTCATCATCTTGCTAAGTAGGATCATCTGGATCTGTGTCGTCCCATTCGTTGTTCATGTTGCATGGCCCTAGCTGGCTATGAATTGGGCGCCTATGTTGCGCATTAGAACGATGGTCATAGTAACTGCCTGTCTCCCCGTATATATCGCGCGTGTCGTTCATGCTTTGTCTTCTTTGGGGAGGAGGTCTGATGAACTGCCCTTAAACATTTTGCTGAGGGGGTGTCTGGCACGCCCCATGCGTTGGACCTGGTGGTGTAACCAAGGATGGTTCCGCTTGCAAAATCGCATGTTGTTTACTTAAGTTCTGATAAGCAACATTTATAGTAGCAATCTGCTTGGCATACCAGGAGGCAAGGGTTTCACCTTGCTGAAATGTTCGGATTTGGAGGTGGGTTTGACGGGGCAGCAACATTACTCGATGGGGTACCTGTTTGAGTGATACGAGTGATGCTCGCGCAGGGTCCCCCTGTGTTTGTTCCTTCGCCTTCGGCTATCTCGTCAATGGGATGGAGTTGGACGTTCGAGTTGTCCTCCCCCACTCCTACTTGAGAGGCAGTGCCGAAGCCAAAATCAGGAATTCCCGGACTGGTCATGATCGAGGGAATGCCAAAAAAACTCAGAAAAAAAGAAGATGGAGTGATTGTTAAAAAATTAGTGGGCGCCAATGAAGAAACACGTAACTAATTTTAGGTTATTAGTTAGGTTTATGTTTTAAACATGAGGGTTAATCTTCTTAATCTTTCCTGGGCTCTAATGTGATCCAATCTTCGTGCAAAACAGCAACACCGTTAGCTCGTTAAGAGGGGAATATGGGGGTTTCCCTCTTAACCAGACTCCAGCGTGAGAATAAGTAACTGCTTTGAGGAAATTAAGTGTGTGTTAAGAGTGAGAGTAGAGAGAACGGAATGTTTAACCTGAGAATGGAGGTTCCTATTTATAGCCGGAGTGGTGTAGGGGGAGATGGGCTGATAGGCCTTGGGCCGGAACGGAATGTCAAACATAAATAAACAAACATTGGGGTCAAATAATTCAATTATCAATAAAACAATGTTATTTGACCCCAATGTTTGTTTATTTATGTTTGACATTTTTTCACATTTCGATTTTGTTCAATTTCAAACTCCATATCGTTTTCTGGAAAGTTACGCAAACTGGTGCGTAAACGTAATCAGTTTAACGAGAAAAACACTCTGGAACATCAATATATTCTTAACATACCTTAAACAACCTTTACATAACTTAGAAATAAGTTTTGAAGGCTTTGGTATGGCAAAATCAAGTTTATTCGCTTACAGGGACTATTTTTGACAAACTGCGAAAGCATGCCGATTCATACCGTAACGAACATTCCGAAACTTGACCATAAGTTAAACATACCATAAATAACCTTTACATAGCTTAGAAATAGGCTTTGAGGGGTTTGGTATGCAAAAATAAACTTTTTGGTCAATCAGGGACTAAAAGCGTCAAAAAGTGCATAAGTTTGCATATACGCGCATATCTTACGTTCTGAATATATCCGGACATCCAAAAATTTATGTAATCATTAAAATATTTTATTTTAGTGTTTGGCATGATAAAATTCCATTCGTCGCGTAATTTGGATCGTTATTCGCGTCCGTTCGTGTTTCGTCGAAATTGACCGAACAACGCAACCGTACGGCCAAACGAACCGACATCCGAGATGTTTTTAAGCATATTTTAAGTTCCCTATACTTTAACTTCATTTTAGATCCTTGAAATGGGGTTAACGGGGCTTAAACGTGCCAAAAATGCATCGAAAAGCAAGTTTTTGACCTGCAGGGACCTAAATTTACAATCTGCCAAACATGTCTTAGGCGGGGCGCGTAGCCCAAGGCCTATTCTTATGTGGCCCGTGTAAATAGCCCAGATCAGAAACTCAGTTTTTCTGTTTCAGCAGCTGGTTTCTGGTTTTGGACATGGTTTCTTCAAACCATGAGCTTGGTTTTAGGCTCCCATAGTATTTCAAATCAGTGGGCACACTAGGATGGTTGAGATTGAAGCTCATTTATCGAGGAACGATCTTAACGGTCTTGAGAAATCTATAAATACCCACCCCCAATTTCATTTTAACTCGCACCTGATCTGAATTTTCTCTAAGTTGAAGTTCAAAACTTCATACCTGAGAATTTTTAGATCAAATCTTCATAGCTTGGACATCTAGTAAGTTTCTTTCATACTTTTATGTGTTTTTAAGCACGAAAGTCAAACAGTGTTTGACTTTATGCATTGACCAGTCAATTGTCAACACGAAGTTCGTTTGAACTTCGGAACGTGATTGTAATCACGATAGTTATAGTCCTTTGTGACTATACCTACTGATTACCACGTTATTTAAGCATAGTGACGAGTCATAGTTTCGGTCAAAATGGGTGTTTATGCGTATTTTGCAACCAAACTATTGTTGGGTATCAAAACCCTTTGTTTTGATATCAAACTTGTTTTCAAACTTCGTTAAACATGTTTAACTCGTCACTTTTAGTTTAGTGCTTATATAGGGTCGTAAGATAAGCAGTCTAAACAACCGCTTAGACTTTCGAACCCGACCCGTTTGGTCGATCATTAGGATCCGACCAAACATATTTTGTGACCATAGTTGTATAGGGAATAACCTTCCGAGGTTATACCTTATGGTCACTACGTTTAGTTAGTTGTATGAATAGGTAGTTTATATGCCTTAGGAAAATGACCAAAATGCCCTTTTTACGCATAAATTCATTCTAAGCATATGTAACTTAAATTTTGACATCTAAACTGATTAGGCAACATTATTAGACTTGTTAAGGCATATAATACTTGTCATAGGACTAGTTAGGCGGTCCGAACGCGTTTTACGCGAACGACGCGTTAAAGTAGCGTAAGCTACCTAAACGGGTCGTAATGGGTCGTAAGCACTTAGGATAGGTTTCGTTTTAGAATGTAGTCTTCGTTAAACCATATTATATGTGTTCCTATACTCATTTGGTTTACGAAACCTCATCCTATCCGATCTTCCAATTTGGGTCCGGTTTATTAATATAGTTACCTATATTAGGTGCCGATTGATTCCGTGATCTCTCTAGCTTTGCTTGATTGTTATTTCAAGGACTTCTAAGCATTCTCAAGTGAGTACATAGACCGCTCTTTTGCTGTTTTTCAAACATTTTGGGGTGAAACACATGTGCCTACTTGTTACTTTCGTGCTTTTCATGCTTTCATAACATATACTTGCTATGTTCATTAGTACACATATAGTACATGATTTCGTCCATGTTTTATGCTATGTATGTTTAATTAACATGCTAGTACATTGATTTCATAAACACATTTGTTTCATATGTTCATTTCAGCATATATACACATTGATTTACAACATATTCATGCTATGTATGTTCATTTTTGCATACTTATTACATTGTTTTCACATAACATGCTCACATTTGGTAGGACATTTGGTTTGTTTAACGGGACAAAAATACGTTCATTAACATTGATCACGCCGCTCGGTAGTAAATAGTGGTACCATAGGAATTGACAACTCCCATTTATGGCTTCCTAGGTTTGTTTGGAAGTCGGAAATGACTGAATCAGATATTCATATATTTTGATAAACCTTTAATTTGTTTAAGGGTTTGTCTCCACAGTCGTAAGGCTTGAATGTATGCGTTTTAACATTACCGCATAGATGTTTGTATCAGTAAAGCATGCATTGATTTTACAAAACATAACTTTTGATCTAAACTATGATTTATTCAAATACATTGTTTTGTGCATTTTACTTGTGGCTTAAGTTGACACCTCTCGCTTGCCATACATAACATTTGATTATACATGAACATGATTTACATTTAGCATTTGACATTGGTTACACATAAACATCTTGACATTGGTTTAAACAATCCATTTGGTGGTTTGTTTGGGTAAGTGATTTAAATAACGAGGCGTGTGTAATATGATAAAAGCATGGTGGATACGCCGCTGGTACTTCCTATATATAAGTGCTTTTATGATATTACATATCCTAGCGTTATTTAAACCACTTCAGTTTAGACATATTTCATTTTACACAGATAACATACTTTTACAAAAACATCGTTTTACAAATAACATAACTTATACAAATTCATTTTACTCGGTTATTTATTTACCCACACGTCTTCCTTTTATATAATCTAATATCTTATCGACTTTCATATAATTTACAAAGGAAAACACTTTTTCAAGGTTCATGACTAACTTTTATTAAACATTTCTTTAAATTTACAAGTCATGAATCCTAAATCAATAATCCTATGTATCTCACAGGCATTTTTATGCTGACATACTTATTTTCACATGTGTTTTCAGGAGCTGATGCATAGGAATGATCAAGATACACTTAGGCGGACCTGTGTAAAATGAAGCTAGACTAGTTTAACTTTGTTATGTACTCTTTGTTTCCTTTCTTTAAGACAATGTAACCCCTTTTGTTAATAAATAAAACAAAACTTTAATTACCATGGTTGTGAAACAATAATTATGTTGCTCGACTCCCCGACGTTTCCGCCACGGTTTGTTGTTTTACGCGGTCGGGGTGTGACAGAAGAGTTGGTATCAGAGCCAATGGTTATAGGGATTAGGTTATTAGTAATGCTTTGACCTAGACTATAACTTTTCTAGGACCCTAACACAAGTTATCTTGTGTTTAGATCTTAAAACATACACTTCACCTATCCTTAGGTGATTACCAAAACAAGAATACAATTTTCCAAAATGATTTTTGAAAATCAATCATCTATTCTTAGGTGATTTGTTATAACCTTCTAAGTTTTCAAAATATCGTCAAAGTTTTGGGTCTAAATAATGTGAACACGTGCAATCTGGAAGGGTGGATGCATGTATCTCGGGTTTTCTGTCTAGGCTAGAGTGTTCGTACAAATCCACATAATCGGACTAGTCATTCTTACCTGGGAACTCTTGGGGTGAGTGTCCACTTATAGGCTAAAGCATATCTTCGCGATACATTACTTTGACCCATTTACTTTGATTAGTCACTGTGTGTGGTTTGTTTGCTTCGTGGTACGAACGAATGACCACCATCCATGCTTTTTGTCGATATTTGTATCATCTCATTTTTCATCTAATCATCTCACTCATTTTCTCTCATGTTTCCTCTTTTAGAATGCCTCCTCGACGTGACAATCAGATACCTAATGCCGAACTGGCAGAAATCATTTCGCAACAAATGGCTGCTGTACTCCCAAACATCATTGCTCAAGTTAACCAAGCCAACAATAACAATAATGCTCCATGCAACTTTAAAAGTTTCAATTCGGCTAAACCACTCAAGTTCAGTGGTTCTGAGGGAGCAACTGGGCTCCTACAGTGGTTTGAGAGCATTGAGAGTACCTTTTGTTATGTTCAGTGTCCTGATAATCGCAAAGTCGAGTTTGCTTCTAGCGTGTTTCAAAAGAGGGCTCTTACTTGGTGGAATGGAGTCATGAGGGATCGTGGTGCTAATGTCGCTTTGGGTCAGACATGGGAAGAGCTTAGGGCTCTTATGATGAGGGAATTATGTCCCGGTCACGAACAAAGGGCGTTGGAAAGAGAGTTTGATGATTTGAAACAGGATAGTGGTGAGCATCGGGCTTACACCGACAGGTATGAGGAGCTAAGTTTTTTATGCCCTACAATTGTAACCCCACTCGAGAAAGCTATCGAGAGGTACGTCGATGGTCTGCCTGACCCAGTGCAAGATATCGTCACCGGTAGCAACCCTACCACGGTTCGTCAGGCAATAGAGTTAGCTGTAACTTTGACTGAGTCGCAGATCAGGAAGGGTAAGGTACACAGGAAAGGTGACAAGGATAAGAAACAGTCGTCTAATAAGGGTGAGAACAAGAAGGGAAAGAAAGTTGGGTCTGCAAGGAGGTCTAAGAAGCGCAAGGCTTCTCAGAACTTCGCTGTTACTGCACAAGTCAATCAGGCAGCTCCAAACCAGCCCGCACAACCACCCGCAAAGAGACAATATGCTGGTAAGGCTCCGTTGTGCAACAGATGCAATAGTAACCATCAACCGCAAGTTCAGTGTCGTTTATGTGCTAACTGTGGAAATTCGGGTCATCTTGCCGATATTTGTCGTTTTGCTCCTAATCAAGCCGCACATAACCCAGCCCAGCAAGCTGCTCAACCGCCTGCTCAACAGGCTCAAGCTGCACGACCTCACTATCCTCCTGGTTCGTGCTACAACTGTGGGGATCTGACCCACTACAGAAATCAATGTCCAAGGTTGGTTAATGCTAATCAGGCGCAGGCTCGTGGTCGAATTTTTAACATGAATGCCAACGAGGCACGAGCAGACAATGAGGTGGTAAATGGTACGTTCTTTGTTAACAATCATCCTGCATCTGTTCTCTTTGATTCGGGTGCCGATAAGAGTTTTGTATCATTATCTTTTGAACCCTTGCTTCGCATGTCTAGAACGAAACTAGGAAAGCCATTGACAGTAGAGGTAGCTAGTGGTGAACCCATTGTTCTTGATTCTGTTCTTCGAAATTGCCAGTTGAACCTTAATAACCATCTTTTTCCTATCAACCTCACGTCGATGCAACTCGGAAGTTTCGACATTATAGTGGGAATGGATTGGTTAGCCAAATATCACGCAGAGGTAGTTTGTTTTGAGAAGATTGTCCGTGTACCTCTTTCATCAGGTAAGATCTTAGAGGTTCGTGGTGAGAAACCTGCTAGTAGTCTCAAACTCATGTCTTGTTTTCAAGCTCAGAAGTATCTGCGAAAGAACTATGTGGCCTTTTTGGCACATGTTGTAGCAGATAAAGGCAAAGGTAAGTCTATTCAAGATATCCCTGTTGTTCGGGATTATCCTGAAGTCTTTCCTGAAGAATTACCTGGTTTATCCCCAGCACGCCAAGTTGAGTTCGTATTGATCTTGTACCTGGTGCTAATCCTAATGCTAGATCTCCTTATCGTCTTGCACCGTCTGAGATGCAAGAGTTATCTAAGCAGCTTCAAGAGCTTTCTGACAAAGGTTTTATCCATCCTAGCTTTTCACCTTGGGGTGCTCCTGTTCTTTTTGTCAAGAAGAAGGATGGATCTTTCAGAATGTGTATCGATTATCGTGAGCTTAACAAGCTTACCATCAAGAATCGATATCCCCTACCTCGCATTGATGATCTCTTTGATCAGTTACAGGGTGCTACTTGTTTTTCAAAGATTGATCTAAGTTCTGGGTATCATCAACTTCGTGTGCATGAAGAAGATATTCCCAAGACTGCTTTCCGCACTCGTTATGGGCATTATGAGTTTACAGTTATGCCTTTCGGTTTGACTAATGCTCATGCTGTTTTCATGGACTTGATGAATAGGGTTTGTAAACCTTATTTGGACAAGTTCATCATCGTTTTCATTGATGACATCTTGATTTATTCTAAGACGCGAGCTGATCATGAGCAACACCTTCGTCTTACTTTTGAACTCCTAAAGAAAGAACAACTTTTCGCCAAATTCTCCAAGTGTGAATTTTGGCTTAGGGAAGTTTAATTTTTGAGTCACATCGTCAACGAACAAGGTATTCATGTAGATCCCTCCAAGATCAGTGCAATTAAGGATTGGGATACACCTACTACTCCAACCGAGGTTCGTTCATTTCTTGGTCTCGCGGGTTATTACAGCCGCTTCATTGAAAACTTCTCCAAGATTGCAGTTCCTCTAACTGCTCTAACTCAGAAGAATAAACCCTTCGAATGGGGATCCAAACAGGAAGAAGCTTTTCAGACCTTGAAACAGAAACTCTGCGATGCACCTATTCTATCTTTGCCTGAGGGCAATGATGATTTTGTTGTGTATTGTGATGCATCCAAATTAGGTCTTGGCTGTGTTCTCATGCAAAGGAACAAAGTCATAGCTTATGCATCAAGACAGTTGAAGGTTCACGAGAAGAACTACACGACTCATGATCTTGAGTTAGGTGCAGTTATTTTCGCTCTCAAAATTTGGAGACACTATCTGTATGGTATTAAATGTGTGGTTTTCACTGACCATAAAAGTCTTCAGCATATTTTCATTCAGAAAGAACTCAACATGAGGCAACGACGTTGGGTGGAACTTCTAAACGACTATGACTGCGAAATTCACTACCATCCTGGTAAGGCGAATGTCGTGGCTGACGCATTGAGTCGTAAAGAGCATGCCAAGCTTCATTGTGTTTGAGTTCGATCTGATATTCAAACCCGCATTTCTCAGGCTCAACATACTTGTGTTTCACAAGATTTGATGGGTAAGGAATTACCATTTCATATTAAGCCTGATCTCGAGCAGAAAGACGATGGATTGTATTATTTCATGGACCGTTTGTGGGTCCCAAGTCAAGACAATCTCCGCACCTTGCTTATGGATGAAGCTCACAAGTCTCGTTATTCTATTCATCCTGGTGCAGATAAAATGTATAAGGATCTTCATACACAGTTTTGGTGGCCTGGTATGAAGAAAGACATTGCCTTATACGTATCCAAATGCCTTACTTGTCTTAAGGTTAAGGCTGAACATCAACATCCCTCTGGATTATTGGAGCAACCAGAGATTCCAGTTTGGAAATGGGAAAACACTGCTATGGATCTTATTACCAAACTTCCGCGCACTAAGAAAGGACATGATGCCATTTGGGTAGTTGTTGATCGTCTTACAAAGTCAGCGCATTTCTTGCCAATCCGTGAGGATCTATCTGCTGGCTAAAATCTATGTGGATGAGATTGTATCCCGTCATGGCGTTCCTCTAAACATTATATCAGACAGAGATGCTCGATTCTCATCTCGCTTTTGGAGGACCATGCAATCTGCTATGGGAACCCAACTTAATTTGAGCACAGCTTATCATCCGCAAACGGATGGTCAGTTTGAAATAACAATCCAGACTTTGGAGGATATGCTTAGAGCTTGTGTGATCGATTTTGGTGGTAGTTGGGATTCATATCTTCCATTAATTGAATTCTCCTACAACAATAGTTATCACTCCAGCATCAACATGGCTCCTTTCGAAGCTCTCTATGGTCGAAAATGTCGTTCACCGGTCTACTGGAATGAGATCGGTGAGGCTCAGCTTACTAGACCTGACCTCATTCTGGAGACTACAGATAAGGTTAAGAAAGTTCGCGATAACCTTCAGACAGCTCGAAGCCGTCAAAAGAGTTACGCGGATCGACGACGCAAGCCCTTGGAATTTCAAGTCGGTGATCGCGTTCTACTCAAGGTTTCACCTTGGAAAGGTGTGATCAGATTTGGAAAGACAGGAAAACTTACACCTAGATATGTTGGACCATTCAAGATCGTCGAAAGAATCAGAAAGGTAGCCTACAGACTTTAGTTACCTCCTGAACTTGGAAATGTTCATCCAACCTTTCACGTGTCCAATCTCAAGAAGTGTTTAGCTGATGAGAACCTCCACATACCGCTTGATGAAATTCGTGTTGAAGACACGATGCACTTTGTCGAAAAGCCTGTGGAAGTCATGGAACGTGAAGTCAAATGGCTCAAACGCAAGCGTATTCCACTCGTCAAAATTCGCTGGGAATCTAAACGTGGACTAGAATTTACTTGGGAACGTGAAGATCAAATGAAAGCGAAATATCCACATCTATTCTCACAAGTTTCCTCTAAATAAATTTCGGGACGAAATTTCCACAAGTAGGGGAGACTGTGACATCTGTGCTTGTAATCATTGTATAAACTCTGAATAATTCAAATATCAATAAAACAATGTTACTTGACCCCAATGTTTGTTTATTTATGTTTGACATTTTTTCACATTTCGATTTTGTTCAATTTCAAACTCCATATCGTTTTCTGGAAAGTTACGCAACTGGTGCGTAAACGTAATCAGTTTAATGCGAAAAACACTTCGGAACATCAATATATGCTTAACATACCCTGATTGGTGCCACATAGGCGTCATTGTGTACCTTTGGTCTCCTGCACGATTGTTAATCATGGAGCACGATATAGTATAGCCTGCTGGACGCTGATTGGCTCGCTTTTCTGCCACTTGTACCTTTGGTACTTCCTGAAGTGACCCTGTGCCGTAACCCTCACGCAGTCTTGTTGTATGCACAACGAGCCGGCGCGAGTTTGTAGGAGTTGAGGGCTCTTGTTTCAGGACGCTAAGTATGAAACTGATCTTACTTCTTTTTGGCCCTCGCGTGGAGTTCAGGTTTCACCTTAGTAGCTCGCGCGGGGTCTGTAGATTAATCAGTTTACTAAGTAAGGAGTATGGTTCAGCGCGCGACCTGAATGGTTTGCGCAGCTTTTTGGGACCATACCCCTTCAGCAATGTATACAAAGTAATATTCTCACATGCGAGTCAAGTTCCTGATATTAAAGTGCACTTAGTATAAATATTTCATGACCATTGTGGTTTGTCTCACATCAACTCTAATCGTGTAATACCTTTAAAAGGATAAATAGATTTATGAATCTTCCCTCGTTAATTATTTGTTTTATATTTGTTATCTTTAGGTTATTAGAAAACACGATCATAATCATTCTCATCAACACGTATGAGATTAATCACTACACTTTAAACTAATGTTAAAATTAGTCTATTTATTTTTTGTTACTACACTTATAAATGATTTAGTTTACCTATAATTTGTTTGTTAAAATAATTATATGATTTAATTTTACTATAAATTGTTTGTTAAAATAATTATTAAACTTCATGTTGCACTTGGATTCTGATAAAAGTAAAGGCAGTGCCGGATCTAGGAATTTTTTGCACATGGTTTCTTTTGATAGATTCTCACTAATTTTTTTTAAATCGTACAAGGTTTTCACAAGTTTTTTTCTATTTTTCCATACCGAGAGGGTTCTCGGGAACCCTCAAAACACCTTTGGATTCGCTACTTGGCCATCCATTTTAGTAGATCGAGTAAACTAGGTAGGGGTAACACCGCCCCCTACCATCCGAGTATCAAAATTGAGTAGCATAACGGTGGTCCCATAAAAAAGAATAAAAAAACAACTTTTATACTCTCCACATTTTTCTATGTAATCTCGACAATTTCTATACCAAAAAAATACACAATAAATGTTTCATCCGATTCTAGTACTTTTGGGTTACCTTCGGGGTTAACCATTTCTTGTGATCTTTTACGAGTTTTTGTCCGATTTTAGTGCACAATACGATTATAAAGGATGACGAGAATGCAATTTCACCCGCTTACGCATTGGACCCTCCGACCGTTGTAGTCGTATACAACGATGTAATTTATGAGTTACGGGATGAAGATACACACTTTAGATTTCGACATGATCTTGTCGACGAACAAATGATTCCAATGAGGATTTGTTTTATTTTTATTTTTTTCTACTTTATTTTATGGTTATTTTAGTTTTGATTATTGTATTTTTTGTATTAAAAAGTTATTTTTAATTAATGCTTAGTTTTTGTAGTTTTTTATTATATGTTTATTTTAAATTAGTATATTTTTAATTAATGTTTAGTTTTTGTAGTTTAACGAAAAAAAGTAGTGAGTACTTGGAGTAAGGTGTCCCCATCAAAATTAAGTAGTTTTTGTATTTAGACCTACTTATGACGTGTCTGACACATCACATAAACATTCATAAAAGGCTTGAACCCATCACACATGGTCTAAAAGAGATTCTTTGTGTTTATGTAGATTGCTTCAAACGCACAATAATGTTTCACAGTTTGAGGCTTTGAGCTTATTGGCGTTTTAATAAATTTTATATACTGTTAAAGAGGAATGTTGGTGGGCATTCCTCTTTAAGCCCCCCAACTTTTCTAAGTTTCCTTTTTACCCCTGATTTTGCTAGGACATTTCTTTTTTACCAACATTTTCAAATTTCCTTTTACCCCTTGGCTTGACTCCTAACTTATTCAAATTTCATTTTTACTCTCTGGTTTTACTACCAAATTTCAAAATTGATAAATTTTGTCGTAGGCTACTATTCCATTTTACTTATCTTTAAATATTTATAGGCTACTATTCCATTTTACTTATCTTTAAATATTTATAAAATGGTAATTTTGGGATGGGGCTACTACTTCATTTTACAGATTAACCCCTTTAGTTTCTATTGTTCCAACTTTACCCCTGGGCTACTCCTCCATTGTAGGGTATAAATCCATTTAACTTTACAATGCTTATAAAGGTTACATTGAGTTCTATCGGATACATTGAAATGCCCGTTTCCATATTGTTAACGCATCACATAACGCTTAGATTAATCCTTACGATGCTTTCAATGTACCCTCGCCGCAACGCGCAAAAATTATAAAGTTATAGCCTCACTTTTTGTTAGGGCCGATCCAAAAAAATTGATTTGCTAGGGCTATGTCGCTTTGAATCGATTAATATCAGCTAGACTTTGTATTTTAAAATAAAACCGATTTAGGATTAAAATAGGGTTCTAAACTAAAACTGGATAGGCACTGAACTAGTTCAAATCTCTATAAATTGTGATTCCAACATTTAACATTTTGCGGTTCTGTCCGCTTCCAAGTCCATGTACACTACTTTAAAAGCGTAATGTGGTCTTGGTTTGAGGTTGTTTTGGTTTCTCTTGTTCGTTTGTTTTAGGTCCTTTCGCTATATGAATATAGTTCATTGTTGCTGTAGCTGACTACAATATTCAATGATTTCAAATTGTGAAATAAATAAAATAAAAAAAACCGTATTACTTGCTCAATGGAGCCGAGCGTAATAATAATTATTTAATTGTCCATACCCGTATATAATGCTTACTTGTTCAATGCAGCCGAGCGTATTAATGTCCGTAGTTTATAAAACTCGTCATATGTAAACTTTAATAATATAACGTATGATACGATAATCCACTCCAAGAAAACCTATGGCTTCAAGTCATGTGACTATTATATGATGTCTTTGACGGGCGGCAACTGGAACTATAACATTACCTGAACCGTCACCAAAGAATGAATAACAGAATAATCGGGAATTAGAGAATCCGAGAGTCCAAACTTCTCAAGAGAATAATCTTTTTATCTGTAGTAGATCAAAAACAAACATAATAAGATGTATTTTCTATACAGGGGATTAACCAAATCATTTAGGAGAAATAAAACGAATCAAACGCCACCCAAAATATCTTAATTGGGTTGAGGGACTTTTTTGTGTATTTTTTTTTACCAGTTTAAGGACTTTACTAGTTGGATTCAGTGACTTTTTCCGAGTATTTTTTTACTTGTTTAGGGACATTAATGTACCAAAATTAGGTAGAGACTTTTTCGTACAAAATAAGAAAGTATGTTATTTGTAGATGTCTAAAAACATACAAATCTTACTTGCTCAAGTGTCAAGAACATTATAACATTCCAGGATCCTAGACGACCAAAATTTGGAAGGAATCCTTTGTAAAACGCAAGGGCTCCCTGCGACACATGAAAATTAGTACAATCACAAGTCATCATCATCATCATACTCAGTAAATCCCATCAATAGCAAAGCTAAGGTAGGGTCCGAGGAGGGTAAGATGTAGACAGCCTTACCTCTACCCCGTAGGAATAGAGAGGCTGCTTCCAGTGAGACCCCCGGCTCGATAGTAGTTTTGCATCAAGCCTTGGACACAAGGCACATAACACTCAACAATCGGGACAATGGCCGATTAGTGCATGTACCCTTTTGTCTTTCGGCTATCAACGCCACCACATGATGCATGATTAACAATCCCCCTCTTTTAACGTTATTTTCACAAAATTAGTAAAATAACGTTAAAATTAGTGCACTTTCACTTTTGCCCCCTGAGCGTCCACACATATATACATTATATGTGCATACCGCAAGCGGGGCTAAAATAGTACAACCACAAGTCACTACAGAATATTATTTAATGGTATAACAGAGATAAGTGTACCTCAACTCTTAAGGTTTTAACCATACAATCAAGGGTGCTTTTGTATATTGAATCTCCCATCATTCTAGACTTCACCTGTAAACAACCAAAGTTACATGTGAGGATCAGATGAAGTACACAAGATTCCTTTGAGAAAATATATATTTACCACATCAATAGGTGAACCAATCATCACCGCAAAGAATCCTGCACCTAAACCGGCGAGTAGATGAGTAATAATATTGTCTGTGAACCCTGGAATTCTCAAAATGGTCTGCAAATTCGAACCAAAAACATCAACACAATGGAGTGAGTACAACTAGCAATGACTTTAAACAATGTAATTTGAAAGACTTGGATGTAAGTCAAACCTGTTTCACTTGATCATAGCTCGCGAGTTCTGCAGCATTGATAATAGCATTTCTAGCAATATTTGGGCCTAGACCTGTCCAAAGTGCCACTAGCCCTTCCTGTTTACGGTGTATAAGTACATGAGTGGTTATAGACTTGCAGGTAGAGACTAGCCCTTCCTGTTCAGGATGTATTTTGTTTCTAACGGGCTGAAGTATTAAGACATATAACCCATTAAATAGCTTCATATGAAGAAGTATTATTGTATAATATGTTATTTTACGTTTTCACTAGGCGGTATAAATTCGAGTTATTTTACGTTTCGGCGCTGCCGCAACGCGCGCTACCATTCTTTAACTTAAAAAACACTATTTTCTTGTGTGATTTTTAAGTATGTTTCGGTAAAATCCAAGTTGGTTTACGTTTTGATGTAACTTTTTCTCGGTAATGAGTCAAGTCAAATATAATACGTTTTCGTGCTTGTTTTTATGTGTGTTTCAGTAGGTCTACGTTTAGACGTAAATTTTGTTCGGAAATGAGTCGGGTCAAATAACTGACGGTATAAATTCGAGTTACTTTAAACTTTAACGCCGCTGCAACGTGCGGCGGGTCAAAATACTAGTTGTAAATATTCAACAAAAAATTTAAAATAAAATATTTGGATAAAACTGTTCTGGTTTAACACAACTTGACCCATACAAAATTGTCTATTTTGACACGTTACCTAACTCGCCTGACTGACCCACCAAAATTTGCAACCTATAGTTATACGGAGGAAAATACATCGATACCGTATGTAAGAAACTTACTTCCTTGATTATGGTGTAGTAGGCATTTAAAGCACCCGAGTAGCGCCGTGGTGCTCCAGGTGGCAGCTTACCTTCAGCTTGAAGCCGAACTTTCACTAGATCAGTCGGATTAGCCAATGTGATCGCTATAGCACCTGTTTGATAAGAAACATGTTTATTTAGGGCTTGTTTTTTATATAAAAAAATCATTAAATGTGCCTTTTAAAGGGCTATATCTTAATTCAGTCATACGTATTAGAATTAAAGATGTTTTTTTTTCTTCTTTTACATTTAGATCTGAGTGGGCCTAAACACATCTTCATAAGAGAAAAACGTTTAAACGAGAAGGATGAGATCCGAATATCATATCATGAACCATCTTTATTGTTTCAAAATCTTTAATACAAACTAATGATTTTGAAGAATAAAAATAGAAAATTGGATCATTTTCCAAGCAAAACAGACAGTGAACACCCCTAAATTTGACGCATTTATGTTATGAAGCTAAATAAGTGAGCAAACCCAATTAAACAGCCCAACTCATGAGGCCCAGCAAGTTGAGCCCACCTGTGTCGCATAATATATATCAGGATAGATAGAAATAAGGCATCATGAAGATTGTTAAGAGTGTAATGGTTTCTTATTTGTATTGTTATCTATATCAATTTCTTATTTGTAATCATTCAAAAGTCAATAGAAACATAGCCAATTCTGTTCGTATTCGTCTTGTTGTTTAGTCGTGAAATAACCATTCACTTCAATTTACTTATGAATGGATCGATTCAGGTTGTACTTTATCTCTTAACAGGTCAAACGGATTGAAAGGCGCCCAAAGTGTCATCTAATGCCTAAACCCGAGTAAATTACTTCATTCAAAAACCACATTACTAGTGAAATAATAGGTTATTCGTAATCATATTTGACACACTAACTAAAAACAAAATCACTGACCCGTAATCAAAGCAGCAAGTATTTTCTGGAACAAGGAAACATCCGCAAGAACATTACCACCAGAACAAAAGGCTTTGACCTGTATAACGAAAATCTCAGATCATGTAACAGTTGCTGAGCCACATTGGACCAGTCCTCAAATGAATGAACTAAGAAGATACTTACAGGGCCGTATAAACTGATTCTTAAGCCTCCGTATATAAACTGGCGATGTAATCCAGGTATAATACCTTTCCAAAGTGCAAGTAGACCTTCTTCATTGGCTATAGTAACAATCGTACCTAAAAGACCCTTATACTTTGGTGTGCCACCTTCTCCGCTCAATGCTGCTCTCTTTTGGAGTTGAAGTCGAACTTTAGCAGTGTCTAGAGGGATTGTACATAACTGCACAAAAGCAGAAAAACCATAAACATTTTTTTGGCTATTTTTTTTATAAATAACTAATGTGTTACTTATGATTACAAAAACTATGCCATTACAATAATGATCTACATGTTTCAAACTAAGCAATTTTGTATGCTTTAACTACGGTTTCAAAACATGATGGTTTATCCCCGCATACATTATTTTGTCTATTTGACATCGGAAAAGATCAGGTGATGTGTTGTTTTCTTAACCATGCTCCTTCGTGTGTATAAATGACCGAAAAATCTCTCTAAAATCGTTTTGAAGTTTAGTGTAAGATAGTTTTCATGTGAGTGACTAAAAAGATATACCATTTGACTCGTGAAGTCAAAACTACCATTTTTCAATATTCAAATCTGTTTGTATTCATTATGTGATTCGGGGGTGTCAATCGTGTCGGGTTGGTGGGTTTCCGGTTGTGGCGTTGTAATCCTTACACGAAACCATATATTCATTCATGTCAAAGACATCAATCCAAACGTAACCTGGATTTAGCCTCTTTTATCTAAACGAGTACGGGTGTAAACAGGTTATAATCAAGCTGTAATAAACTGGCTACGTGGGCTGTAAACGACATATCAAGATAATTCTGTTTAGAGTATCTAAGAAAATTTCCTTAAATATCAAATGAGTAAGATCAAAACTGTAAAGTTCTTACCCAAAACTACACTTATCTGGATTCCGTAAAATATCCCTAAATCAAAAACCTAAATCATAAACACAAGGCTGAAGATCAATCGTCGTCACGTAGGACCATTAATGCCTCATCTACTATGGTTGGCATTGATCAACATGGGCTCCTTTTCTTTTTCAATATTTCTTTTCTCTTTTCACAAAAATAAATTAAATTAAATTAAAATAAGAGAATAGTGATTTGGGTAATGACCAAACCATGGGCATGGTTTTGGATGATGGATTAGAAGTGGTGACATGACGCTGACATGGAGAGTGACGGACCACGCCTTATATATCCCCTAGTATTAACATCAAACCTAAATCTGCAAATCCCAAAAGTGGATCTCCAAATGTAGTAATTAACGAAGCATATAACGATGTATGAAAGGAAAACTGATGGAATAAAGATAAACCTCAGCGAAACAGGCGGCAAAGGCGCTGCAAAAGAATAATCCGGCGAAGGAGATCTCAGTTTGATCCGCCATTTGTGGTGAGATCGAAGATTTGATAGTCGTTGGATGGAAGAAAAGCGACCATTTAATTGATTCAGGAGCTGTACAAGTGTAGCTTCAACTCAAGCAGGATTGTTGGAGTATTTTGATTTCATCTCATACATATTTATGTTTTTTTAAAGAAAAACTTTATTCATGAAAAGACAGATATTTATCACAAATTTTAATTTTTGATAGATTCGAGTTCCCCCAAATACCATTGTTTTTTTTTTTCAAATTTAACTGCAATCACATAGTTCAAATATAAATTCGAGTTAAATGCTTGCTTGGTTCCTGTGGTTTTCAAAAATTTCAGATTTGGTCCCAGTGGTTTACTAATTACACGTGTGGTCCCAAAACTTGTCAAAAATGCACTTGGTTGGTCCCCAGCCCTAAAATCAGTTAAATTTCTCAGTTAAATCTATGTTAAATGACCAAATTACCCTTGCCTATTAATAAATTCAAGTGGGTCCCATTTTCTAACTCTACCCCACCCCTACCCCCACCTTCTTCATCCATGTTTCCAATCCAGCAGAGTTGGCATCTGCTTCATCCCTGTTTCCAATCACTCCATGTTTACAATTGTTTAAGATTCACACTTCAAATCTCTCTTTCTACTGCCCTTTCGCTACTGCCGTTGCCCTCCATCTCCGTCACCCTCATCATTATCACCACGTCAGCGGCATCATCGGAAACAGCCGCCGTCCCCACCTGAAACAACCAATCTGACGGGGAAAACTTGGGGATCTAAAGGAGCTGTGATGGAATAGAACAAGGGAGACAACAAAAAAAAAAACTTACCGGAGTGGAACACCACCGTCGTCGCCGTGAAACATCATCATCATCATTCTCTTCTTCCCGGAGATCGGCTCCGCGGCCAGTCCCGTCGCCTCTAGCTCTCTCCGTCTGCTCTCTCTCTCCATCTCATCGTCGTAGGCCACCACCGATTGGTGGTGGCCGACTGTCTATTCCAAGATAACAGGGGCTGGGGGTGGTCCATGAAAGTGATGTAAGGCTTCAGGGGTGTGTATGTGTGAGAGAAAGAGGAGGACGGTGGTTATGGGGGTTCGCCGGAGGAACCTGTTGCCGGAGATCGCCGGAAATCGGGCTCCCTTGACTGGTTCGCATAGAGAGAAGCAGAGGTGAGTGTGTGGTGTGCGTGTTTGGGGTTCAAGGTCTGATGAATGAGACAGGGTTCACTACCCTTTTATAGTTAGGCAAGGGTATTTTGGTCATTTAACATGGACTTAACTGAGAAAATTAACTGATGTTAGGGCTGGGGACCAACCGAGTGCATTTTTGACAAGTTTTGGGACCACGCGTGTAATTAGTAAACCACTGGGACCAAGTCTGCAATTTTTGAAAACCACAGGGACCAACCAAGCATTTAACTCTATAAATTCCTTGAAAAAGTTCAACGGATCAAACACCCATAACGGAATCGCTTTAAAAAGACTTGTTTACAAGAAATTAAATTTAGGGTAAATTACATTTTTCGTTCTTTATGTTTGTATCAGATTGCAATGGATACCCTTTAACTTCGATAATTACAGTCACAATCCTTTAATTGAAAAACCCATTACACCCTACGTCCTTTAGCCCTAACCTTGTTAAAATTTTCAGTTAAGTCTGATTAGTTAAGGGTATTTTAGTCATTTACCAACCTAAAGAAAAAAACCCACTTCTTTGCTTGGTTTCAGAGAGAGAAAGACATACTTCCATTATTGGCTTCTTTAATCATGTAAACCCACACTCAATTCACGGATCCTCAGTTCCACATCTTCATAAATCTATGTAGAATTACTTTTTTTAAGTTTGATTTTTCTTCAATTAGGTTAATTTTATTTGTGAATCTTGTGATGAATTGAGTTCAATGATTGATTGAATTTTTTGTAGGAATTTCAACCGTGAAATTTCATCGAGTTTTTGCATGATTGAGTCAATGATTGATTGAATTTTTTGCAGGAATTTCAACCGTGAAATTTCATCGAGTTTTTGCATGAATTTCAATGGTGAAATTTCATCAGTATTCAGTTCCTTTCCCTTTCTTCTTTCACCATCACCATCACCACCACAATAACCACCACCACCACCACCACAAAATCCGTCACCACCAACAGATCCACCACCACAACTTCCATCTAGCTGAGAGTGGTTCGGTTAATACCGACGTGAAGTGAAGCGGTTGTTGCAGATTGTGTGGTTGATACCGGCGTTACTTCCCGGAGAGGTTGTTGAGAGTTGTTCGGTTGATACCGGCGTCTCTTCTCGGTGGGAAATGGCGGGGGGTGTTGGAGGTTGCGCAGATCCGAGGTTGAGATCTACAAGGGTTTCACATCTGAGGTTTGGGGTGGTGTGGTGATGGTAGTGTGGTGGTGCTCGTGGTTGTCGGAGGGTTGGGGTGGTGGTGGGGCGGTGGTGGTAGTGGAGATTGGGAGATGGTTCTGATTTAAGTGTGCAGATTGGGAGATGGTTCTGATACATACATATACATATCATATTAGTGGAGAGTTCAAATGAGAAAAAAAATTTTGTAAGAAGAAAAAAGAAGAAAATTTCAACAAATAAGAATGCTTTATTTTACTTTATTTAATATAAGTATTTAATATTACTATAAGGGTACATTGGTAAATCTACATAGGTTATTAATTTGTAGTCTTCCTCTTTAATAGCTAACGACATTAAATAATTTGTAACTTAACTTCAAAATATATATTTTTTTCAAAAAAATAAAATAAAATAATTTAAAGTGTAGGATAAATTACGAGTTGTGTAGGATAAATTACGAGTTGTGTAGGATAATTTTCAACGTGTAGGATGAATTTCGAAATATGTTGGATAACTTTTGATGTGTGTAGGCAAAAAAAGTTAATGTGGAGGATAATAGTATTTATGACTAATTAATTAGTCAAAAATGATAATAAATGAGATAAGTGGAAAAACTATTTAATGTTTTACAAAATTACCCTTTGTTCTTTTTCTTCTTAATTAAATTTTCTTCTCAAATAAACATTCCCCTATCATATTATTATATATATCAATTGACAACACCACTTTGCTACAGTGGTGTTGTCAATTTTTTTTTTCTTTTTTTTTTCGTTTTCTTTCTTTCTTTTCTTTTTTGTGTTTTTTTTTTTCTATTTTACTTTTACCCTTTAATTTTTAGCATTAACTCTTATAACCCCTTAACTTTCTAAATATTTTTTAATCGAGTTTTATGTCGTTATTTTTATTTACGTGTCGATATAAACTTAAGTTGATTTACATTTCGACATGATTTTCTGTGTTTATTTATGATTTTGCCTCCAGTATAAAATTCATTTTAATATTTTTTTACAAGACTATTGTAGTGTTTTGTTTTAATTTGTTGGCTCGATTTAATTTTATTCGTCATGCCAAGCGGTAGTTTTTCTATCGTTTTAGTTTTTTTAGCAAAAGTATGGTAGTATTTTGTTTTACTTTGTTTACTCAATGTAATTTTTTTGAGATCGTGTTATGAGTAGTATGTACAAGTAACTAAAACACAAACGTACATGCTATGAGAAAGAAATATTCGGCTTAATGCCCCGCAACGTGGGCGGGCAAAACCTAGTTATATACATATATTAAATAATTAATTAATTGTTTTAAAGTATTTCTATTTAATTTATTATAATATATATTTTTTAATACGTAAAATGACCAAATTGCCCTCATGTGTAATGCACATGCCATACTTAACTGAAAATTTTAACAAGGTTAGGGTCAAAGGACGTAGGGTGTCATGTGTTTTCCAAATAAAGGATTGTGAGTGTAATTATCGAAGTTAAAGGGTAACCATTGCAATCTGATACAAACATAAAGGACGAAAACTGTAATTTACCCTTAAATTTATACAACTCATTTACTTCGTATCTATGTTTAAACCACAAGAAAACATGGAGACTAGATTTATCACCCGTCGCAATGCGGCAAGGGCTTAAAACCATGCCGAATAGCATCAATACCACACCACCGCCAGCGACGACTAATACTGAAGTTATGGTGTATTAATGTAAAGAAATTAGACTGCAATGTAAAACATAGAAAATAATAATTAAGTCGATTTAGGACCCCGCACGTTGTAACGAACCTGTAAAACAGGGAAAAGATAGACGACGTAAAAACGTTGAACCACACACGCACGTTGAGCCGTATTAACTTGCAAAATCTAGTACGAAGCGTAAAACGAAATGTTAAAACGTTGAACCACACACACGTTACGGCGTGTTAACTCGCAAAATTTAAAACGAAAAATCAGCGAAATATGAAAAGTGTGGGGACCAAAGTTGAAAGTACAAAAGTTGTAAGGTTAAATTGCAAGAGATGAAAACTTTTTGTGTTATAAGTAGAAAAATAAATAGCTTTGGGTTAAAAATGAAACATGAATTTTTTTTTAAAACCGCCCTAAGCATAAGGTACACACCTATATGCATACAAATGTTGTTTATTTATAGGTTGTTAATTCTTTCAGTTTAGCCGCATTGTTAGAAAAATGCTTCTTGTTTCTCTCCTTTCACAAACAACAACAAGCAATAGCGATAATCCCATGAAAAGCAATTTTTTAACTCTAAGCTTGGCTGACCTGTGAAGCTCTTACAAATCCTTTATCGGGAACACAAAAATTTGAGGGACATTACACCAAGTCCAACTATTGATACGTTGGCATGGAACCATAGCCAAATATCATGACATGAACAAATGCTCAGCGTTTACTAGCGTCGAGTCACAAAACACACAAAATTGCGAAGAAACAAGAATGTCGCTCCATCTTCGCTCACCAGCCAAATATACTTCATTTTAAAGGAAGCTATTTGCACCTTCCATAACAAAAACATTAATCGAGTCAGTTGCCTTATATAGCAGGTTTCTGAATGATCTAACCGAGTAGGATCCCGAACTATCTCTAAACCAAACCCGGGCATCCTTTGCATCCGAGACCTGGGCACCTCCCAAGATACTAAGGCATTGCTGCCCTTCCAAAACTTCTTGAGACGGGTGTAGAGTACTCTTCCATCTCCAATTCCAAACCACATTAAGATTTTGCCTAACAAGGCAATGGGCATCCTTTGCATCCGAGACCTGGGCTCCTCCCAAGATACTAAGGCTTTGTTGCCCTTCCAAAACTTCTTGAGACGAGTGTAGAGTACTCTTTCATCTCCAATTCCAAACCACATTAAGATTTTGCCTAACAAAGCAATCTCCTATTCTAATCCTTTTATTTTCTCCAGCAGAAACAAATTTGAGAAGATCTCACTAATAGCTTTATTACATGCCCAATGTGTTGGGATTCGTACACGACTTTGTCAGGATCCAGAATGGTGGTTTAGAGGGAAGTTTGGATAAGATAAATATAGTTCGATAGAAATTTCAGCATCATAATGTTTAGATTAACATGATTCTAGAAGCTTTCGTTAATACCGAAAGAGCATACATCATTTTACAAGCTGGAGAGAAATCTGAGGTATCTCAAGCCGTTCCCAAAACTTATGAACTTCAAACATATGACTTCTTATTTATAGACATGAGCTTTGGAGCGCAGAACTATTTGGAGCGGATGCCTCATCCGTGCAGATGAGTCCTTGATGTGCTAAAAGTGGTCTAAATAAATTAACTAAATTAAACCCCAAAACTAGACTCTATAAGTTTTCAATTTATAACTAAGACTCTCTAAACCTAGACCACACAACCGGCAAGTGTACCAGTCAATGTAGTATAACCTAAGTAATTCCGAGTGTCAAACCCACGAGACTCTACTGACTACGTTTACTAGACTTTGACTAGACTGACTCTAACCTAAATGTACTTAACTGTTTTGTTGTTTGGGGAGTTTTTCTAAAAATCCTAGAAATTACAATTAAATTAAACTAAATAACTAAGTTAACTAAAACGAACTAACTTTGGAAGAAGGTTTTAACTCAGTGGTTATGAAGACTACCTAGGCAAGAATCATATTTAACTAGGAATGGATTTCTATTCGACACTAAAGTGGTATGGAACCGGGATCTTTGTGTGCTAAACCCTAAAAATCCCTACTAAGACCTCCCGACCCTTCTCAGGAAGAAACCTGTGAGACTCTACAGAGCTGTTTGACTACCGATTGGTTAGACTTCCTCTCAATCCTCTAACTTCTCTAAAAGTGCCTTAATTTGACAATCTACCTCTCAGCGCGAAAGTCTAAGGCAACTATGGATTTTATTTAGTTTAATAGACACGAATAAGATTAGGGAACAAAGATCGATTTCTCTCAAAACCTAATCCTAGCTATATATCAAACCGAGACCTATTAATAACCTCGAGCCTCTCAGCGACAAGATTAGCAGAATATCAAGTTCTAAATTTATTGTATTTACCGTTTCTAAGTGTCACACCCCAAAAACGTCGCAGCGGAATATAAAACGTAGTGGTGACGGAAGTTGGTGCCCATTAATATCTTGTTGAACGATGCATCGAATTGTTGGACATTTTAACTTAATTAAAACATAGATTTTTAACATAAAGTTTCAAAACACGGCACAACTACAACATAGTTTAGTTGTCTTGATCCTTATGGATCTTATTACATTTGTCCCAAATAGTTTTAAAAGTTTGTCCAACACATTATGAAACCAAACATGCATCAACAACCACAAGATACGCCATAATTCCCGAAGTCGAACTCAAGTACCTGAAGAACACGTTAAAATCAAGTGTCAACACAAAGGAATGTGAGTTCACATATTCAAATTTAAAATAATTTGATCCCAAGGAAAAACTTTGTAATTATGTGTTTATTATAAAAACATCCATATAATTTCCAAGAAAGTTAATTAATTTCCTTGTAAAATAACTCAAGGGTTAGCCGTCGCAAGCATTTCCCTAGAACCTTCCGACCATAGACATCTTGCCGAGTTTACATATTAAATTTATAGTATCAAATGTTCGGACTCGTAAGTTAGCTAGACATTACGAACTATATGTTTACAATGAAGGTATAATCAATGCTAGACAATGAACAGAATATCAATTCGTCGTTTAACTTGACACGGAGCGACCAGTCACGACGGGGTTGTCAACCCGATAGATCTACCAACAATTTCTCACGTGCAATACTTAAATGATTAAACGACATCACTTGCGCATGGCCCATATCAAGGCCATCTATGATGCCTGCCTCACGTACAATATATATACATATATATATCCTACTAATATGACAACTTTAATATAAGATGTTGTACGAATTTACTAAAATCCCTAGGACCAAGCAAATTCGTCCCAACTACACGGTCGTTTTCTCTGAAACACCGTAACAATCCCCGTTTCATCCCGAAACATATTTATTCACCAAAACCGTTTCATCCCGAAACATATATATTCACCAAAACCGTTTCATCCCGAAACATATATTTAACAAATCCGTTTCTCCCGAAACATATATATTTAACAAAACCATATATTTTCAATGAAAATATACATTTTATATATAAAAAGGTATGTTTTATTCAAAAACATTATTAAACCATTTTTGGCGTGTTCTTCCCCCAAAACATATATAAAACAGTAAAAATAGGGGGTTTAGTGACACTCACCTTTGGAAGACATATACAAGTCAAAGTCAAAGTCAAAGTTAAAGGAAAAAGAGATTACTAATTGTGATCTGCCACTCCTTGCTTAACTACTGATTGTACTTCCCGACTTGTAATCGAAACTCTATTTTAATTTACCTTAGTTGTATTATGTGGAGTACTTGTTAATAAATCGCTATTTAATCGCAGCTTAATCGCTAATTGACTTATCGCTATCGCATCGCAACTCGAATTATAGGTTATGGATATTGTTTTACGTGTGTGTGCTATTATGTGTTACTTGTGCATGTTATGTTTATGTTGAGGTGTTTTCGCAACTCTATCGCAACGCAATCTCATCGCAAACTCGAGATTCAAGGATTTATATTTATGATATTTAGTACTTAGGTTATTTGTGTAACTAATGGGTAATACTATCGCATTGCTTACTCGAAACGCATCGCAACGCTCAACGCACGGAACGAAAACATGAAAACCAACTCGCGGCATCCGTACGGATGACCATCTGATCGGATGGCCATCCGATTGGGTTGCCATCTGATCCGTTACACTTCATCACTTTTCCTCTTTTGGAATCCTATAAATAGCACCTGTCACATCACAAACAGTGATGTGACAACTTTGGTGTGACCCTTCAACTTCTCAGGCCTTTCTCCTTCGATTTCTCGCGATTCTTGTAAGTTTCCTCCCCAAATCTTGTACATCTATCATCTACACACTTCTTCATCTTTTTCACCATCAAATCTTCACTTTTAACCATGAAATCGGCTGATTTGAGGTGTTCTAGGATGATGTCATCATGGGGTTCTTATGAGCTTCAAGATTCGACCTCATTCCACCAAGAACAACTTAGATCTAAGAGATTTCAACATGTTTTAACACTAATTTCACAATAGATCTAAACATTTCCAGGATTAAAAGGATTGAAAGATGTTTTTATAACTTCTTTCAACTCTTTTACACTCAATGCACTCAAAATTGATAGAATCGGAACTCATTCAGGCCTTCCACTCTTTTCCCGGGTGAAGTGTCGGTCTGAGATCTGATTCCTATCAAAGAGACAACCGATTCCGGGTTAAACTTGAACAACCGTCAAGAACAGTTGACTGGTCAGAATGGGGTGATTCCCATCCGATCGGATAACTTGGACTTGATGGTAATTCCCGTTGTTTAACACGTTGTCATACCGTCTCGATCAAACCGCAAAACTTTCAAACTTAACAAATTTCAAAACGAACAAGTCACCAAACGGACTGCCGTCCTATCGGATTTCCATCCGATCGAACGACAATCTGATCGGATTACCCATGGCCTTCAATACTTAACATTTTTACAAATTTTCAAGGATCATCAGTTTCTAACGGATTGCCATTCAATCGAAAGACCATCCGATCGAGTGACCATCCTGCTATAAACTTGTTCTCTAAGAAATGTCTCACTTGGACAGATCGCCATCCGACCGAACGGCCATCCGACTAGACGAACGTTCGATCGAACGACCTAAAGGGTAGAGATACTTCTCTGTTTTCAAAATGCTACAATGAAAACTTCAAAGTCACATCAGACACAAATACCTCCATCCCAAGCGAATGGCAAACCGACCGAATGGCCATCCGACCGGATGACCATCCGTCCAGATTGCCATCCGTTTGGATGTCCCTTTGACACTCCATCACTTCGCATCATTTAACGCGCCGCTCATCGCTTATGCTATCTTTCTGTAATCAGGCTAACACTCCAGTGATCCCTTCAATTCAAGACGGTGTTTATTTATTAAACGCTATCTGTGAGTATACTCGATGTCTTTTTGCTTTAGGCACTTTTGGGTGTTACATACGTTACTTATATCAAATCACATCGATCACACAACACAAACACTTTTATACGCTAACCGTTACCGCATGTTATACGTGTTACTCGATGAATGCTTGTTTGTTATGTTTACACAGTGATTGTTGCCTGACACCTTAGCAACGATAGTACTATAGTTTGGACTCAGCACCTGTCGTGGACAGGGGTTGTTAAGGGCTTTTCTCACATGTCACAGTGGTGATATGTGTTGCGTATTCTACAACTCGTAGTCACGTCTGTGCATATTTCATTGTCGATAATGTACTTGCTTCACACTATACATGATACATGCTGGTTATGCGTAAACTCGCTTTCACTACTAATATACTACTAAACTTGTATGCTCACCTTTATACTATGTGTATTGACCTCTATTTTAACGTATGTGACAGGTGTTTGAGATGCTAGGATGCTTGCTTGTGGAATCAAGTTAGGATGAGTCTAGAAACAAACAAACAATTTAAATCTGAGTTGTCAGAACAACTTTTATTTGTCTATGAGATATTTGGTCTGTAATAACTATTTACTTTGGTATGTTATGGTATGGGACATAATATTAAATATCTAGGAATTTAGTTGTTATGGATTTCTCCTAGACAATCTGTTTCGCTCAGTGCCGCGCCCCGATGTTTCCGCCATCGGTTGGGGTGTGACAGATTGGTATCAGAGCCATAACTATAGGGAATTAGGCAAGACTCGCCCTAGTCCGGGTTGATGTCTTAGAATCGACCTAGTCTATAGTCTAAGTACCAACAGACCGACTTGTGCATATCCGATATGGGTTTTGCACGAGCTTACTTGTTATTCTCGCTCGAACTCGCTGTGCATTACACTCTTGCGCGAACATCGCATACTACAGTTCCGCGTAAGATCAGCCTTTCCTAAGGCTTTGAACACACACACACAAACGGATGATCTGGTTGAGATTAGGTGTAAAAACCGCAAACTCTTGGCCAAATCACTCATTCGACACGCTATTTTTACTATCAACACGAGAATTTGCGTTGAATCAGGAGTGAAATCCATACTT
Organism: Helianthus tuberosus; assembly: GCA_030545235.1. Taxonomy (NCBI): domain Eukaryota; kingdom Viridiplantae; phylum Streptophyta; class Magnoliopsida; order Asterales; family Asteraceae; genus Helianthus; species Helianthus tuberosus. The sequence continues at coordinate 115,105,064 of CM060370.1, forward strand.
CGACGCGATTCTCCTTATCTATCTTGTGGTTCTATCACACAAACAGAAATGCAGTCGCTAAGTTAGGGGTGAAACCTGAACCTTGATGACTCATTCCACTCTCTATTTTGGTTTTACAAAGCTCTCACCAAAGTCTCGATAGATTCCAACGACTCGAGTTGCGTAAATAACCGAAAGGATGCGTGCCATTCATCGCTTGTCGGTGATAGAGCACAGTCTATTAGGCCAAAAGCGCGTATTTGACGTCCTTGAGAATAGTCGAACCACTTTGGGTAGTCGACGTCTATCAATCCAAGGCAACCACTCTTCGATTTTATATGTTTCTATTCTGGAATTCGCCACTGCCGACTCTGAGATTTATCGATTTTATGTGTTTTATGTGATTTCATGTGTTTATATGTTTCGATTTTTGGTGATTTACTCGCTTTTCGCTGTTCGCTTTGATCAATACACACAACTCGCACTACACATCTATCTCAACACGCTAACAAATCGCTTGTGTTATTCGCAATCGCTACTCGCTAATCGCACTCGCAATTCTCGATCGCAATCGTAAATTAGAATGATAAGGGAACATGTATAATCATAGGTAGGTGAATACATGCAATATATATGTAGGTCAATACGTCTAAAATATAGTATAAAGTATGGTTGTGACGGGCAAAGTGCTTATGTGGAATATGTGCTTCTGTGCTTATGTGAAATACGTGCTTATGTGATTATGTGCTTCTTTTAATTATGTGCATACGTGATTCTGTGAATTGATGTGTTCCTGTACTTTATAGAAAGTAGCTTTTGGTGAGATCGCTAGACTATATTAGGGTTAAATCGAAATTGTGTCAGAGTCATGTGACGATGTTTGTTTGCAGACAATGTCGTCATTTGGATCACACACTGCTCGCTCCGCACACCGCAATCACGAGGACAAACACATCGCTGCACTAGTCGCCAAGCAGATGGCGAAAGTCATTCCGCAAATTGTTAGCGAGCTGAACGAAAACTCTAGCCAGTCCTTAGAAGAATCCAGGACAGATTCCCCTAAAGCAACTTTTAGATTCAAGGAGTTCAAAGTGTGTGGTTCCAAATAATTTACCGGAGAAGATGGGCCTACGGCCATGTTTCAATGGTTTAATTCGATCGAAGTCACCCTGCGCCAGAGGGGCTGTCCGGAAAACCTTCGCACTGTTAACGCCACCGGCCTCTTCCAATGTCGGGCTCTGGATTAGTGGACTACCAAGAGAAACAAACAAGGGAACGATGCAGCTTATGGGCTGATGTGGGATGAGTTGAAGGACATCATGATGAAGGAGTTATGCCCTCCCTACGAGCTCCAAAAGCTGGAGGACGAATTCTGGAATATCAAACTGGATGGTGGAGTCAACGCTGGTTTAACTACTCCCTTCAAGCAGCTGAGCATCATCTGTCCGGGTCAAGTTACTACCCCCGAGATTACGATCAAGAAGTGCATTCGTGCTCTGCCGGATTATGTCGCTGACTTCGTTCAGGCTGCGAAGATGAGAACTATCGAGGAAACCTACCTGCTCGCTGCTGAGATTAACGACAAGCGAGTCAGGGCTGGTTACTTTGATAAATCCTCTAAGAATCTGCACCAAGTCACCACTGCTCCTACCGCTGAAACCGCCGCATCGCAATCTTCAAAGTCCTCCCGCCGCAAGAGAAAGAACAACAGCTCCAGCAACAAGAACTGTGTAGTAACTGCTGGTGCACTCCAAGCCGTGCCTGCCCAACCGCAACCTCAGAACCGCCAAGTAGCGGCGCCTGTGGTCAATGCACCGCCAGCCAAGCGTGCATACACTGGACCACACCCGCTCTGCCCTAGTTGTACCTATCATCACCCGGTTGGAATCGCTTGCCGGTTTTGTGTTAACTGCAACCTATAGGGACACTTCACCACCAACTGCCTTACCGGTCCTCGCCAAGCCCCAGTTCAAGCTCATGCTCTACCAGTTCCGCAAGGCCAGCAAGCAGCTCCTACTCCTACTGCTCACGCACGAGCTTGCTTTGCGTGTGGTGATCCCAACTACTTCACAAATGTCTGCCCAAACAGAGTGGTGAAGCAAGAGCCACAGCAGCAGCAGCAGCCAGCACCGCAACAACACTAGCAGCAGCAGCCATCTTAGCAAGCAGCCCGCAGACGAGTCTTCAACATCAACGCCCGTCAGGCTTAGGCCGACAACAACGTGGTTAATGGTACGTTTCTCGTAAATGGTATATATGCTTCGTGTTTATTTGATACTGGAGCCGATAACTATTTTGTATCGTTCGAATTCAAAAGGCTCCTAAACCGTAAACGCGTTAACCTGCCATCAACATTCGACGTAGAAGTTGCCACTGGAAGGACCGTCACTATCAGTTCCGTTCTACGTGACTATACTCTCGACCTCAACGGTCACGTTTTTCGATCAATCTTATCCCGATGCAACTTGGTAGCTTTGATGTCATAGTAGGTATGGATTTCCTTCGGGAGAGTCATGATGAAATTGTTTGCTTTGATAAAATTATTCGTTTCTGTGACAACTCGAGTTTCCGACTTTCTTTTTCGCTCTTAGTGCACGTTGACTTTGACTGTGTAGTTGTTTGACTTGTTTAACTTGTAACTGTATACGTTATTTTATAATGAACGCATTGTGGTTGCATGATTTTGTGTTTGGCTGTATAACATGAAACACCTGTTGAAAACTTAAACTGTTTAAAATATGAAAGGACCCGACGAAACAGAAGTTCTGTTTCGCCATATACATCCCGACGAAACTGATGTGTTTCGCCATCAAGCAACTCGACGAAACAGTGTGTTTCGCCATAGCACTTCACGACGAAACTGATGTGTTTCGTCGGCCCATTGATTCGCAAAGCCCATTAAGGGCCCAGAACGGTAATTCGTGTATATTAAGTAAAACCGACTTCCTGTTTCACACTTTTAACAAAAATAGAAACCCTAGAACTCTCTCTTTTGAAAAGGCGATACCCATCATCAACCATCATCTTTCTCTCTCGAATCCTCCCTTGTTCATCTCGAATATCTCGGTTAGTGCGTGCTCGTCTAAATCGGTTTCTTTGTCCCTTGATTTCTTTATACATGTTGTGTTTATGCTTGATTTCTGGATTATAGGAGGGTATGTTGATGATACTCGGTTCTGAATGTTGTTTATATGGCCTGATTCTGAATACACATTAGTATCTTGATAGGAATCGATGATATGATGTTGTATGTTAATCTATATGTTGTACACATAACCTAGGGTTCGTGCTAGACGTTAAGAACTGTGATACTTATGTTATGATGATGTTACGATGATTCTGCGTTGAATGATTACTGTATGATTGAGGAATTGCTGTTTTACGGCTGTTAGGGTTTATGTGTTTTTCGCATCTGCTGTAACTGATGTCTGCGAAACTGACTGATCGACGAAACAGAACTCTCGGCGAAACAGGATGTGTTTCGCCAAGAGTAGTCGACGAATCAGAAGTTCTGTTTCGCCAGGGGACACCTCGACGAAACAGAATGTGTTTCGTCACTATATGTGTTTCGTCACTATATGTGTTTCGCCACTATCTGTGTTTCGCCAACATGCGTGTTTCGCCGAATAGCTGATCTGTGCAGTAACTTGAGTTAATTCTGTTAAATGCTAACTGGAATATTTGACTGCTGTTAAGTGTAACCATCTGGTATATGATTGTGTTTACGTGCTACATGTTTATACGTGCATAACTTGGACACAAACTGATTTCACATACGTGCATACTTTAGGACGTGATTGACTTACTTTGAGCACATACCTAGCATACCGAGCGAAACAAGGTGAGTTCACACACTTTCTAAGGCATGGGATTCCCGGTGGTTGGGAATGGGTTAAAGAAATTAAAAGAAGCCTACATATCCTCCTTGGGTAGGATATGTACCGCCATCCTCCATGGGTAGGATGCCAATATTAATCCTGCGTATTCTCCTTGGGTAGAATACGTACGTTCGTCCTCCTTGGGTAGGACAACAACCTTAACTATACTTTAATCTTCGCAAACATGCCTGGAATGGCCGGGAACTATACTTTAATCTTCGCAAACATGCCTGGAATGGCCGCGAACTATACTTTAATCTTCGCAAACATGCCTGGAGGGCCGCGATACAAACATAACCAGTCTAGAAAACATGGGAAACCCCCACTAATCTTCGCAAACATGCCTTGAGGGCCGCGATGCTATTACATACGATACATGATTACTAATCAAACATATGATTTACGAAATGAACATTGTGACTAAATAACCAACTGTGAACTCGCTCAACTAGTTGTTGACTCTCTGTTACATGCCTTGCAGGACCATAGGTACTTTTGGAGCTTGCACGGGAGGCACAGTCGTTGTGGACATGGATCGTGAATGTGTTGTTAAACATTATAACATTTTGTACTTATCTTATGTTGGGTTTACATTAAATGCTTCCGCGACACACTTGTTTATATTTGGTTTTGTAAACACCTATCGTATTGATGAATGACTTTTGATATACATACTTATGTTCAATATGATTGGTGGCTTGATCCTGGTCATGTCACGCCTCCAAGCGGTAGTTTTCCGTGTGTGGATTTTGGGGGTGTGACAGATTGGTATCAGAGCCATTGGTTATAGAGAACTTGGTTTTAATAAAGGGAAAACGATTTTTGTTAAAACCAGACTATAACCAGAACAGTGCTCTCAACGATCCACAACGACGCTTCGCTCCACGTGCAAGGCTCAACATCATAGGTACTACTATTCATGTTACTTTACCTACATGCTAGAATTACATAGAACTTTGCTCGTGGTATGCTCAGATTACAGAACCTACTATACGTTATTGCTTGAGAATACTTGTGTGCTTACTTTCTTCGCACTATTCGCGAACCTCTTACCCACATGTTCTCCTTGATGGCAAGATCATGAGTGGACGCGTTAACCTAACTTAAGCCCAGTTGGCGGCTTCGATCACTGAACAAGTTACTGCAGCACTCGCAGCTGCCCAGGCAGGAGGTGTAACCTGCCATCACCACTTACTCTAGGATCTTTAGATCCTACTCTTGTAACTCAACACTAGTGCTTAATTTTGATTACTCTTACGTACACGACAAGTCAACACGCTCAGCCACCTGTATGCACATACAAGACTTTTATGGACTGTCGTCCTACTACTTTCAGCGACACTGAAGGAGCTGTTGGACCCCTCCATTAGTTCGAGGAACTCGAATCGGCCTTCGAATGTGCGAATGACCTGAGGCTCGTAAGGTGATATATGCCACTGATATTCTCGAAGGCACTGCGCAAACTTGGTGGAGCGCGCAAGTTACGATACTGGGGCTGGCGGCTGCTAATGCCACCCCATGGAATGATTTTAAGGAACCTATCAAACGTGAATACAATAGTTATGATGCCATCCACAAGTTGGAAGTGGAGTTCTTTAACATGACGATGACGGGATCAGAGATAGAAGCGTGCACGAAACGATCCAACAAACTGGCAATTTTGTGCCCAACTATGGTGGATCCTCCCATAAAGAGCTTTGAGCTGTACCTCAAAGGCTTAGTACCAGGAATTCAAAGCCATGTGATGACTGCTAATCTTGCTACTATTCAAGATGTTACACATCTTGCTCATCGTCTCACAGACAAGGCAGTGGGACAGAACAAGCTGCCTCAACGTATCAGCGATACTACTACCACTACTACTTCAACTACTTCTGCTACCCTCAGTAACAATGGATGAAAGTGGGATGGAACCTCTAGCAAGGGTTCGACTACAATTCCGTCCCAGGCACAGCAGTGAAAGGTCGATGACAACTAAAGTCCTGATCAGCAACATTTAGTATTCAAGGGCAGGGTGGATACAAGGGAAACCACCCTAAGCGCAAACGATGTAACTTGCACCACAGCGGGCGACGCAACCGAATTCATTGTCATTGATGCGACAAGCTTGGCCATGGAGCCAAAGATGGTAGAAACTCACGTCCTGCAAACCAGAACCAACAACAACAGCCACAAGATCTATAGAATCGGCGACAACAGCATGGTAACAAGGGATGTTATCAGATGGTGCTGAAGGTCACTTCAAAAGACACTGCCCACGGTTGAACCAGAACCAGAATCAGAACCACAACCAAGGAAACGGGAACTAGGGAAGACAACGGGGGTAATAACGACGGCAATGGTGCCGGGGGTCGAGTGTTCGTGATTGGTCAGGGTGATACTAGTAATGACCTCAACGTTGCGATAGTTACGACATCGTCATTGGTATGGATTGGTTATCCCAACAACAAGCAGAGATCCTATGCAAGGAGAAGATCATTCGCATTTCCCGTACTGGCAAAGAACCTCTCGAAGTTCAAGGCGACAAGAGTGGTGTCGTGAGTGGCATCCTCTCTTTCTTGAAGGCTCAGAAGTGTCTGCGAAAAGGCCACGTAGCTATTTTAGCACTCGTTACTGTTACATCGACGACAGAGAAAAAGATTTGGGATATTCCTGTAGTACGCGACTTTCCTCAGGTGTTTCCTGAAGAGTTACCTGGGTTACCGCCTCATCGCCAGGTCGAATTCTAGATCGAGCTAGTTCCAGGAGCAGCACCTATAGCTCGAGCGCCTTACCGCTTAGCTCCAACTGAACTGGAAGAACTGTCTAAGCAATTGCAAGAACTTTTGGGAAAGGGTTTCATACGTCCTAGCTCTTCGCCCTGGGGAGCTCCAGTATTATTTGTAAAGAAGAAAGACGGTACGTTCAGGATGTGTATAGACTACCGTGAACTCAACAAGGTGACGATCAAGAATCGTTATCCTCTTCCGCGCATAGATGATTTATTCGATCAGCTGCAAGGGTCGAGCTACTACTCCAAAATAGACTTAAGGTCAGGATATCATCAGCTGAGAGTCCGGGATGAGGACGTCTCTAAAACAGCATTCAGAACTCGCTACGGTCATTATGAGTTTTTGGTCATGCCATTCGGGCTAACGAACGCGCCTGCGGTTTTCATGGATCTTATGAACAGGGTGTGCAAACCTTATCTTGACAAGTTTGTTATTGTTTTTATTGATGACATCCTAATTTATTCGAAGAATCGGGAGGAACACGAACAACATTTACGACTTATTTTGGAACTCCTTCGAACGGAACAACTGTACGCTAAGTTTTCAAAATGCGACTTCTGGCTTCGTGAAGTCCACTTTCTAGGCCACGTGGTAAACAAGGATGGGATACATGTTGATCCATCCAAGGTAGATTCGATCAAGAACTGGCCTGCACCTCGCACACCGACAGAAATACGCCAATTCTTGGGATTGGCGGGTTATTACAGACGGTTCATCAAAGACTTCTCAAAGATCGCACAGCCGCTTACACTACTGACACAGAAAGGTGTTGTTTACCGTTGGGGTAATGCACAGGATACAGCGTTTCAGCACTTAAAGGATAGACTTTGTAGCGCACCTATCCTCTCATTGCCGGAAGGCACGGACGATTTTGTAGTCTACTGCGATGCATCTATCCAGGGTCTTGGATGTGTGTTGATGCAGCGGGATAAAGTCATTGCTTATGCTTCGCGCCAACTTAAGATTCACGAACGGAATTACACTACGCACGATTTAGAGCTGGGAGCTGTTGTTTTTTTTGCGCTCAAGACATGGCGACATTACCTCTATGGCACCAAGTGCACCATCTACACCGATCACAGGAGTCTTGAGCATATTTTCAAGCAGAAAGAATTGAACATGCGACAACGTCGGTGGGTCGAGTTACTGAACGATTACGAATGTGCTATAAAGTACCATCCAGGCAAGGCCAATGTGGTGGCCGACGCCCTCAGTCGAAAGGATACTATACCTAGGCGTGTACGAGCGTTGCAACTCACTATTCAGTCTAGTCTTCCTTCACAGATACGAGATGCTCAGGTAGAAGCATTGAAACCAGAAAACGTCAGGGCTGAAGCTCTACGCGGTTCAAGGCAACGGTTAGAACCAAGGACAGACGGCGCCTACTACGTAACAGGACGCATCTGGGTCCCACTCTATGGCAACCTACGCGAGCTTGTAATGGATGAAGCTCATAAGTCTCGCTACTCAGTACATCCTGGTTCAGATAAGATGTACCACGACCTCAGAACTACATATTGGTGGCCTAGCATGAAAGCCCACATAGCAACTTACGTTAGAAAGTGTTTGACTTGTGCGAGAGTCAAAGCAGAATATCAGAAACCATCAGGCCCACTCCAGCAACCTGAGATACCACAATGGAAATGGGAGCAAATTTCCATGGATTTTGTTACTGGTCTACCCAGATCTCAACGTGGGAATGATACTATTTGGGTGATCGTGGATCGACTCACAAAGTCTGCTCACTTCTTGGCTATCAAGGAAACGGATAAGTTCTCCACTCTAGCAGACATATACCTTAAGGAAGTTGTCTCGAGGCACGGGGTGCCCACATCTATTATCTCTGATCGTGATGCACGTTTTACTTCAGAACTGTGGCAAGCAATGCACAAATATTTTGGCTCTCGATTAGACATGAGCACAGCTTATCATCCTCAGACAGATGGGCAGTCTGAGCGCACTATTCAAACTCTAGAAGACATGCTTCGGGCGTGCGTAATTGACTTTGGCAAAGGCTGGGAAAAACATCTGCCACTTGTGGAATTTTCGTACAATAACAGCTACCACATCAGCATTAAAGCTGCTCCGTTTGAGGCATTGTACGGGCGTAAATGCCGGTCACCTCTTTGTTGGACAGAGGTGGGTGATAGTCAAATCACAGGTCCAGAACTCGTAGTTGATACTACAGAAAAGATTTCTCAGATACGACAACGCATGGCGGCAGTTCGTGACCGTCAGAAAGTATACACCGATAAAGACAGGAAACCACTCGAGTTCCAGGTTGGGGGATCGAGTGCTACTTAAAGTGTCACCCTGGAAGGGTGTTGTTCGTTTTGGTAAACGAGGCAAGCTCAACCCACGATACGTTGGACCATTCGAAATCATTGAGATAATAGGCAAGGTGGCCTACAGATTGAACTTACCAGCTGAACTCAGCGCAGTTCACAACGTCTTTCACGTGTCGAATCTGAAGAAGTGTCTGTCAGATGAGACCCTCATAGTTCCTTTGAAGGAGCTCACTATCGACGAACAGTTGCGATTCGTCGAGGAACCAGTTGAAATCACGGACCGGGATGTTAAGGTCCTCAAGAACACGAGAATCCCTCTTGTACGAGTTCGTTGGAACTCCCGCCACGGCCCAGAGTTTACCTGGGAACGCGAAGACCAAATGGAACTCAAATATCCCCAGTTGTTCGAAAACAATGCAACTACTACTGAGGCTGAAGCTACTACAGAAGTTCGGGATGAAATCCCAACTCAACGGGGGGATGATGTGACACCCCAGGAAAACCAGTAAACGATAACTCACCTAGCTTCCTCAGTAACCGCATGCTAAATTTCGGGACGAAATTTCTTTCAAGTTGGGGATAATGTGACAACTCGAGTTTCCGACTTTCTTTTTCGCTCTTAGTGCACGTTGACTTTGACTGTGTAGTTGTTTGACTTGTTTAACTTGTAACTGTATACGTTATTTTATAATGAACGCATTGTGGTTGCATGATTTTGTGTTTGGCTGTATAACATGAAACACCTGTTGAAAACTTAAACTGTTTAAAATATGAAAGGACCCGACGAAACAGAAGTTCTGTTTCGCCATATACATCCCGACGAAACTGATGTGTTTCGCCATCAAGCAACTCGACGAAACAGTGTGTTTCGCCATAGCACTTCACGACGAAACTGATGTGTTTCGTCGGCCCATTGATTCGCAAAGCCCATTAAGGGCCCAGAACGGTAATTCGTGTATATTAAGTAAAACTGACTTCCTGTTTCACACTTTTAACAAAAATAGAAACCCTAGAACTCTCTCTTTTGAAAAGGCGATACCCATCATCAACCATCATCTTTCTCTCTCGAATCCTCCCTTGTTCATCTCGAATATCTCGGTTAGTGCGTGCTCGTCTAAATCGGTTTCTTTGTCCCTTGATTTCTTTATACATGTTGTGTTTATGCTTGATTTCTGGATTATAGGAGGGTATGTTGATGATACTCGGTTCTGAATGTTGTTTATATGGCCTGATTCTGAATACACATTAGTATCTTGATAGGAATCGATGATATGATGTTGTATGTTAATCTATATGTTGTACACATAACCTAGGGTTCGTGCTAGACGTTAAGAACTGTGATACTTATGTTATGATGATGTTACGATGATTCTGCGTTGAATGATTACTGTATGATTGAGGAATTGCTGTTTTACGGCTGTTAGGGTTTATGTGTTTTTCGCATCTGCTGTAACTGATGTCTGCGAAACTGACTGATCGACGAAACAGAACTCTCGGCGAAACAGGATGTGTTTCGCCAAGAGTAGTCGACGAATCAGAAGTTCTGTTTCGCCAGGGGACACCTCGACGAAACAGAATGTGTTTCGTCACTATATGTGTTTCGTCACTATATGTGTTTCGCCACTATCTGTGTTTCGCCAACATGCGTGTTTCGCCGAATAGCTGATCTGTGCAGTAACTTGAGTTAATTCTGTTAAATGCTAACTGGAATATTTGACTGCTGTTAAGTGTAACCATCTGGTATATGATTGTGTTTACGTGCTACATGTTTATACGTGCATAACTTGGACACAAACTGATTTCACATACGTGCATACTTTAGGACGTGATTGACTTACTTTGAGCACATACCTAGCATACCGAGCGAAACAAGGTGAGTTCACACACTTTCTAAGGCATGGGATTCCCGGTGGTTGGGAATGGGTTAAAGAAATTAAAAGAAGCCTACATATCCTCCTTGGGTAGGATATGTACCGCCATCCTCCATGGGTAGGATGCCAATATTAATCCTGCGTATTCTCCTTGGGTAGAATACGTACGTTCGTCCTCCTTGGGTAGGACAACAACCTTAACTATACTTTAATCTTCGCAAACATGCCTGGAATGGCCGCGAACTATACTTTAATCTTCGCAAACATGCCTGGAATGGCCGCGAACTATACTTTAATCTTCGCAAACATGCCTGGAGGGCCGCGATACAAACATAACCAGTCTAGAAAACATGGGAAACCCCCACTAATCTTCGCAAACATGCCTTGAGGGCCGCGATGCTATTACATACGATACATGATTACTAATCAAACATATGATTTACGAAATGAACATTGTGACTAAATAACCAACTGTGAACTCGCTCAACTAGTTGTTGACTCTCTGTTACATGCCTTGCAGGACCATAGGTACTTTTGGAGCTTGCACGGGAGGCACAGTCGTTGTGGACATGGATCGTGAATGTGTTGTTAAACATTATAACATTTTGTACTTATCTTATGTTGGGTTTACATTAAATGCTTCCGCGACACACTTGTTTATATTTGGTTTTGTAAACACCTATCGTATTGATGAATGACTTTTGATATACATACTTATGTTCAATATGATTGGTGGCTTGATCCTGGTCATGTCACGCCTCCAAGCGGTAGTTTTCCGTGTGTGGATTTTGGGGGTGTGATAGTTTCTCTCTCGCGAACGGTGATCAATTGTGTGTTTATGGCGAAGTTGTCACACCCCGACCACGTAAAAGAACAAATCGTGGCGGAAACGTCGGGGAGTGTTGTAACAGAATCATTGTTTCATAACACATGGAAATTTGAAATTTTGTTTTATTGATTTAAAAGAGTTACAATGTCTTAACAACAAGGAAGCATAACATAATTAACTAGTCTTGCATCTTTTATCGTCACTAAGGCCCAAGTCCGCCTAGGTGTAACTTGATCAATCCTATGCATTATTTCCTGAAACACATGTGAAAATAGGTACGTCAGCATAAAAATGCCTGTGAGATACATAGGTTTTATTGATTTAGGATTCATGACTTGTAAGTTTAAAGAAAATGTTTAACAAAAGTAGTCATGAACCTTGAAAAATGTTTTTGTTTTATAAATCATATAAAAATCGATAAGGAAACAAATGATATAAAAGAATATGTATGGTTATGTAAATAACCAGGTAAAAATGAATTTGTATAAAATGTGTTATTTGTAAAACAATGTTTTGTAAAGATATGTTAATTGTGTAAAATGTAATATGTCAAAATTGAAATGGTTTAAATAACGCTACGATATGTAATATCATAAAAGCACTTATATATAGGAAGTACCAGCGGCGTATCCACCATGCTTTTATCATATTATGCACGTCTCGTTACTTAAATCACTTACCCAAACAAACCCCCAATGTAAAAATGTTCATGTATAACTAAATGTAACGTTTAAAAAAATGTTGAAATGTTATTGTGTAAACAAATGTAATGTAGAGTGAATAAAATGCCTTTATTGATTAAAAGCATTTACTCGACCCTATAAGAAAGAAATGTACAAAACAATGCAATTGATAAATTATAATCAAAATTTCTGTTTTGTAAAATAATGCATGCTTTACTGATACAAACATCTATGTGGTGTTGTGAAAATGCATACATTCAAGCCTTCAGACTGTGGCGATAAACCCTTAAACGAATTAAAGATTTATCTGAGTTATGTGTATTGAATTCGGTCATTCCTTCCATCCAAACATACCTAGGATGTCAGGAACGGGAGTTGTCAATTCCTATGGTACCACTACATACTAACGAACGGCGTAGCTAATGTTAATGAATGTATTTTTGAGCCATTCAAACAAACCAAACGTCATACCAAAATGTAAGCATGTTTTATGAAAATAATGTACTAAGTATGCAACAAATGAACATACACAGCATGAAATGTAATGTAAAATAATGTACTAAGTATGCAACAAATGAACATACACAACATGAAATGTAATGTAATGTAAAATAATGTACTAAGTATGCAACAAATGAACATACATAGCATGAAATGTAAATGAAAATAATGTACTAAGTATGCACTAAATGGACATACATAGCATGAAATGTAAATGAAAATGATATACTAAGTATGCACTAAAAGGACATACACAGCAAAAACATAATGAAATCATGTACTAATAGTGTACTAATGAACTGTGACACCTGTGTCACTTAAACCATCAAACAACTGCCAAGCCAATGAAATATTGTATTTCATACTTGGGATCTGTATATATATGTGTATCATTTGCACATATCAATTCTTGTTCGATTTCAAGCTCTAAATCGCTTTCTGGAAGGTTATACGCGCACTGATGCGTAAATATAACCAGTTTAATGCAACGAACACTCCGGAATAGTGAAATAGGCTTAACATACCTTAAGTACCTTTACATAACTTAGAAATAAGTTTTGAAGGCTTTGGTATGGCAAAATCTAGTTTATTCGCTTACAGGGACTAAATTTGACAAACTGCGAAAGTATGCCAATATGAACTGTAACAGACATTCCGGAACATGACCATAAGTTAAACATACCATAAATATCCTTTACATAGCTTAGAAATAGGCTTTGAGGGGTTCGGTATGCTAAAATAAACTTTTGGGTCATTCAGGGACTAAAAGTGTCAAAAAGTGCACAAGTTTGCACTTTTGCGCATAACTCACGTTCTGAATACATCCGGACATCCAAAAATTTATGTAAGCATGACTATATTATGCTTTAGTGTTTGGCTTGCCAAAAATCCATTCGTCGCGTCATTTGGATCGTTTTTCGTGCTTATGCGCATTCCGTCGTAATTAAGCGAACATCGCGTTCGTACGGCCAAACGAACCAATGTCCGGCATATTTTTGAGCATGTTTCATGTCCACAATGTTTAGGCATCATTTTAGGGCCTTAAAGTTGGCTTTATGGGCCTTAGAAGTGCCGGAAATGGGTTTAAACACGTGCAGGGACCAAAACTGTAGATTCTGATGTCACACCCTGACTTTTGCGGAAGCGTGATTTTGGTGTGACTTACTTGTTATCATTGCATTCAACCATATCAAACAACTATATGATAAAACCAAAGATTTGTCATCCATAAAAAGAGTTAAAAACATAATAACATTGTCTAAAACGTAGACTTCAAATTTATGTTTTACAAACCATATGAATTGTGTAAAAGTTCGCTAAGGACTCGTCAAAAGATATTAGTTGTAATCAAAGTTTGGAAGACATGTCTCGTCCAGGATTAAGACACGCTAGCCAAACCCCAAGACCATGGATGACATCTTTATACTTAACATGACTTGAAACTCCAACGCCCGCCAGATCCATACTTAATTTCCTGAAATACATGTAGTTTGAAAACATCAACAAAAGTTGAGCGAGTTCATGTGTATGTGAGTCTGTATAAATCGTTAATGTGTGTCTGTATAAATCGTTTAAATGTGTCTGTATAAATGTATGTCCTTGGTATGTAGCAATAAGGAAAAAAAAAAGAAAAGAAGATCAATTAATGTGTAGCTAATACATTAATAAGTGACATGGCCTAGGAAGTACTCAAACCTGTAACGCGTATTTTGTACCGGTCCTTCCGGCGGAACGACATAGTCACCACATGCAGCCACACGCTGGCCCATGTGTGGGGCTCGCAACACCCAATAGATCTATCACTCATGTCTCTCGGTCCTTATAAAAGGATTAATGGTCTTACGATAATAGCCTATCCATTCACGTGATCTGGAAGTAAATTCCCTAGCTAATCATACCATGTAAATAAATGTCTGTAAATGTCTGAAAAAGTCTGTAATAATTGTAACATGTATTTCACCCCCGAAGTATAAAACTGAAAACTGTTAAGAGAAAAGGGGGACATGAACTCACTGTATTGCGTCTTCGGTACTCGTAACCCAAATCTCTTCAGCAAACACGACTACCTACAATGGTCTAACGTCTATTAGACGAACGGGTCGTGCCTTGTCTTAGTATTGATTAGTGCCTTTGAGTTACGTTTTTAAAGTGTCTTCAATATTTTAGTAATGATACTTCTCATACGTGCGTATTCGTATTTCCTTCCCAAGGATGGGATATTTTACATATGTCTGTTCGTATTGGAATTATATTTTTTTTAAGTCCAATTTTAGAGAATACATACTTAACCATATTTCTGTATAAAACCAACCTCCGATACTCTATATTTTGTTATAAACATTATGGCGAGTTTTATGTTTGAAAAACATGGTCTAAAATATACTAGTAATCACTTGTCCAGAAAATATTTACTAAGTGTTAGGATTTTCGGAAAATTTCGCCATAGTCTCCTTTGTAAATAGAGGTGTCCATGCTTAAAAGCATATCATCTTCTTTCACATATATCCCGTAGATTGTTCCCACATAGCAAACTCGACAAACATACATGCAATACACTACTTACGTATTTTCAGCTTTATTAAACAAAACTGGACTGTTTTCGAGCATTTAAATAAAATAGTTAACCTTTTCCAAAAATTATCAAATTTTTACAGAAGGTCAAATATAACCCAAAATTTATTTTGTAAAAATATCGGGGCTCAGTCCCTTACCAATATTATATAAAAATTCTTTTACCCGACTGCAATCAGATTTGATACTTTCTGATTGCAGTTTTACGGAAAAATTCACTAAAAATCAACCGTGAGTCGGATCGTCGAAATTCCAGTTGGAGGGTCACGGAAACAACCGTGACCATCTACAGTAAAAATCCCACGAGCCGATTCTGTTCAGGTTTTAAGTTTTGACTCCGACTACCGCACACTTTTTCAGCAGGAAAATTTAAGCTTAAGCTGCTGTCTTAAAATAATTCCTTAAAAATAGTAAATGACCTCGAAAAATTACGATTCCAGTTTCATTTGTTCGGTTATTCAAAATTACACAATTTAGACTCCAGAAATTTAATTTTTCGATTAAAAATGAACCAGTTACAGCCTGTTGAAGGGGCTGGAAAATCTCAATCAGCAAGCTGTTTTTATTGTAGAAGTTACTAAAACGCATCCACAAAGGTCCTAACCATGGTTTATTGATGAACAAATGTTAAAACTTCAATCATGCTTTAACCAACCCTAAACCATTCAGATTTCAACCTCACACAACCTTTTTATATATGGTTTTTAGGCAGAATTTTAAGTTCACATTTTAGTGTTTAAGCTTTTGGGTGACATGAACATTCAAACAAACATAACAAGAATCAAGGTGAAACAAGAGTGTGAAGAGACTTACTACTAGCACAAGGCTAGGGTAATAATCTTAGGATGAGATGATGGTGAAATGTTGGTGACACAACTTGAATCAAGCTTCCTTGAAAACCTTCAATCTTGCACTTCTATGGATGAATCCTCAATCTTTGAATGAGAGCTTTTAGTGAAAGAAATGGAGGTGGTGAATGGAATGTGGTGGTGAAATCGGTTATGGAGAGAGGGGGGGGGGGTGTGAGCCGAAATTAAGAGGGGAAGGAGAGAGGTTGAGTGTGGAGCTTGATAGAAATGATGAGTTCCTTTGGAAAATGTAAGATTCCTTACAATCTTTGACAAGTCCCTTAAGCAATGCACAAATTTCCCACCAATGGAGCAAGGAGGCATGAAGAACATGATTAGGGTGGGGTCCCCATGGCTGGAAATCGGTTGGGAGGGGTGTAGTTTGCAAAAATTGTGACTAATGGTAACTAGTTAGTTAAATGGTAAGTATGAACTTGTATGGGTGGTAAAATGATTTTTAATGGGTGTTATGGCAAACGGGTATCATGACTAACCGAAAATAGTAAAACAATACTATTGACAAAAATTTAGTGTCCCGGGTAATGTCCGGTTGTTCGGTTACGCATCGTTCCGTTAAAGTGTTAAATTGTACCGTAAAGTGTCTTTTATGCATCTTTTTGTAACGAAAACATTCCTGGCACTTAGGAAAGTATACAGGACCACTCTGCTATATTTGTATATTCTATTGGTATAATAAAATGCTGAATTTTATAAAAGAATGCAGAATTCTATATTTAACGCAAGTTTTAGGCACTTCCCGGCACTATATCTATCACCTAATGACGCAGTCTTTTGGTCCTCACTTCCCTACACTACAAACCAGTGTAGTACTCTATCCCTGGCTCATACTGGCCATAATAATATTGTCTGTCTAAGTGCTGGCATTGTCAGCATTATTTCTGAATCAACCGTTCAGTGTGTCAACTGTGCTGATTGCATCGAGTATGTCACTAATGTAGGTGTGTAATGAATGGAGTGACTGTATAAAATGTGATGCATGTATATATGATATAGAATCATAGAGCAGTTTAAATTATCAGTTGTAATCAAGCACAGTCATTAAGCACGTAATTTAAGATTAATTAATTTGTACAGTACCTGAAATTTTGAGGGTTGTCACATCTGAAACTTGTTTTCTGATCTGAAGAGCTAGGCGGCCCGCGTGAGCCCAAGCTTAAATCTTAGGCGGCCCGCGTCAGCCTCTCTGATCAGATAATATCGAACAGTCAGCAGATTCCAGCTGTTTTATTCACATCCACACATTCTCAACTGCACATTCAGCTCATTTAGACCCATTTCTAGCCACCACAACTTTCCGACACTTGTACGGATACGATTAAGGCACGATATTCGACAAACGATCTTAACGGTTCAGGTATTCCTATAAATACCCAACCCACACAACTTCAAAACCCACTAGAATTCTGATCCTAGAAGCTCTAAGTTGAAACCATTGTTTCATACCTGAGTTACTTGGATCGGGATTAGCATTCGGGGACCCTTCGTAAGTATTCTTTCGTTCTTTTATTGCTTTTCGAGTCTTTCGAGTCTGAAAGTCAAACTTTGTTTGACTTTCTGCGTTGACCAGTTATGGTCAATGCGAAGTTCGTTTGAACTTCGCAACGTGAGTGTAATCACGTTGGTTATAGTCCCTTGGGACTATGCCTACTGATTACCACGTTGTCTAGGGTCGTAGGGTAAGCGATCTAATAAATCGCTTATACCTCGAACCCGACCCATTTGGTTGATCATTAGGATCCGACCAAATACATTAGGTGACCATAGTAGGTAGGGAATAACCTTCCGAGGTTATACCCTATGGTCACATCGTTTGAGTAGTTGTATGATAGGTAGTTTATATGCCTTAGGTAAATTACCATAATACCCTTTTCATGTATAATTGGTAATTAAGCATATGTAACCTAAACTTTTGTCACATAACTGATTATGTAACATGTTTAGGCATATAACACTTGTCATAGGACTAGTTAGGCGGTCCGAACGCGTTCTACGCAAACGACGCGTTAAAGTAGCATAAGCTACCTTAATGAGTCGCGATGGGTCGAAAGCACTTAGATTAAGGTGTCATTTAGTATGTAGGCTTTGTTAAACCATATGACACGAGTCTCTATACTCGTTTGGTTTACGAACCCTCATTCTATCCAATCATCCGATTTAGGTCCGGTTATTAACATAGTTACCTATATTAGGTGCCGTTTGATATCCGCGATCTCTAGCATTGTTTGGTTGTTACTCAAGGACTACTAAGCAATCTCAAGTGAGTACATAGACCCCTCTTTTACTGTTTTCCAAACATTTTGGGGTGAAACACATGTGCCTATTTGTTACATTCATGCTTTCCCGTTTTCACATCATATACCTGCTAAGTTCGTTAGTACATTATAGTACATGATTTCATTACATTTTATGCTATGTATGTCCATTGTGTGCATACTTAGTACATTGTTTTACATTACATTTTGTTGCATATGCTCATCCAGTATATGAACACATTATATTACATTTTGAACCGTTTATAATCATTTGTGTCTGTGAACCGTTTGTATCTGTGAACCGTTTGTATCTGTGAACCGTTTGTGTCTGTGAACTGTTTATATATGTGAACCGTTTGTATCTGTGAACCGTTTGTGTCTGTGAACCGTTTATATCTGTGAATCGTTTGTATCCGTGAACCGTGTGAACCGTCTTTGACTATACATAAACATTTCTACAACTGTTAAACATTACTTTGGTGTTTTGGTTTGATTAAGTGATTAAGTAACGATGCGTGTGTAATATGATACAAGCATGGTGGATACGCCGCTGGTACTTCCTATATATAAGTGTTTGTATGGTATTACATATCGTAGCATTATTTGAATCATTTCAGTTAGAGACATATAACATTTTATACAAATAACATACTTTTCACAAGACATTGATTTACAAACAACTTATCTTATACAAACTCATTTTACAATGGTTATTCATTTAACCATACATTTTTCTCTTATTTATACATATCATCTGATCTTATCGTTTTTCAAATGATTTACAAAACAAAGCAAATTACAAGGTTCATGACTAAACATTTTCTCAAACATAAGTCATGAAACCTATTTTCACAAAACCTATGTATCTCACAGGCATTTTTTATGCTGACGTACCTATTTTCACATGTGTTTTTCAGGAGCTGTTGCATAAGATGATCAAGATACACATAGGCAGACTTGGGCTTTAGTGACAATAAAAGATGCAAGACTAGTTAATTATGTTTTATTTCTTTGTTTGTTAAGACATTGTAACACCTTTAATCAATAAAACGAAACTTCAATTGCTATGGATTTGAAACAATTAATTCTGTTACAACACTCCCCGATGTTTCCGCCACGTTTTGTATGTTCTACGTGGTCGGGGTGTGACAGAAAAGATGGTATCAGAGCCAATGGTTATAGGGAATTAGGTTATTAGTAATGCTTTGACCTAGTCTATAACCTTCTTAGGACCCTAACGCGAGTTTACTTGCGTTTAGTCATAAAACAATACCGTCACCTATCCTTAGGCGACGACCACAACAAGAACATAAATTTCAAAACCGCTTTGAAAACTAATCATCTGTTCTAGGATGATTGATTACAAGGTTTTGAACCCTCTATTGTAAGGTTTTGAACCCTCTGTTATATGGTTTTGAACCCCTTTGAATTTTCAAAATCTCGTCAAAGTTTTGGGTTTTAAATAATGTGAACACGTGCAAACTGGAAGGGTGAATGCCTGTATTCTGGGTTTTCTGTCTAGGCAAGCACTTCGTATACATCTCATCAGACGCGAGACCAGTTGTGCTTACCTGGGAATTCTTGGGATGAGTGTTCACTTATAGGCGAGCATGTCTTCGCGATACATTATTTTTGACCTATTTACTTTGATTAATCACCGAGGTCGTTTGTTACTTTATAGTAACAAACAAATGACCACTATCCTTGCTTTCATCAGATTTGTTTCATCTCATTCTTTTCGTCTAATTCTCTCACTCGTTTCTTTTCATGTTTCCTCTTTTAGAATGCCTCCTCGACGCGAAAACCAGATAGCGACTGCCGAACTGGCAGAAATCATTGCGCAGCAAATGGCTGCTCAATTCCCAAACCTCTTTGCTCAATGGAATCAAGCCAACAACAACAACAATGGTCCATGCAATTTCAAGAGTTTAACTCGGCGAAACCACTCAAGTTTAGTGGTTCTGAGGGAGCGACTGGGCTTCTTCAATGGTTCGAGAGCATTGAGAATACTTTCCGCCACGTGCAGTGTCCTGACAATCGCAAGGTCGAGTTTGCTTCGAGTGTGTTCCAGAAGAGAGCCCTTACGTGGTGGAACAGGGTTATGAGAGATCGTGGTGCAGAAGTTGCTCTAGCACAGACGTGGGCTGAACTTAGGACCCTTATGATGAAGGAATTCTGTCCTCGTCATGAGATCAGGGCCTTGGAAAGGGAATTCGACAATCTTGAGCAAGACAGCGGTGAGCATCGAGCCTACACGGACCGTTATGAGGAGTTGAGTCTGTTATACCCAAACATGGTCACGCCTTTGGATAAGGCAATAGAAAAGTACATTGATGGCCTCCCTGACTCAATACAAGACATTGTGACTGGCAGCAACCCTACTACAGTTAGACAGGCCATTGAGCTATCTGCAACCTTGACTGAATCAAAGATCAGGAAAGGTAAACTTTTCCGAAAAGGTGACAAGAAACCGGTCGAGGAATCGGACCCAATCGAGGAATCAAAGACCATGGATGAACAAATTGGATCCCCTAAAAAGTCAAAGAAGCGAAAGGCTTCTCAGAACTTCGCCATGGTTACTCATAATGATCAAGCCGTCCCCAACCAACCAGCTCAACCCCCTGCTAGGAAGCCATACAATGGAACTGCACCCTTGTGCAACCAATGTAGCCTCCATCATCATGCCAATGTAAAGTGCCGCAAATGCCAAACTTGTGGGCTTATAGGCCATACAGCAAGAGTCTGCCCAGCTGCAGCTGCACCAAACCAAGCTGGCAACAATACCGCTCAAGGTCGTTTTCTACCAGGTTCTTGCTTCAACTGTTGCGAGATGGGTCATTTCCGAAGAAATTGCCCAAAGCTTGCTAATGCAAATCCAGCACAGGGATGAGCATCTGACCGAATGGAAGACAACGCTGTTTAGAAATAATCAATCCTTATGTATTATTTTCTTTAGTTGTCAAGGTCCAAGAAACAGTTGTGATCATTGTTTATAAATAAACCTTTTATTTACATTGCAATGTATTTATGTGGTTGCATGTATAAACAACATATCTTTTACAATACTGACAATCAAGGAACCGTATTCCTTGAAGAACAAACTACCCCCAAAATTTTCCCATCATATGATCTCTTGCGTTTTCCACGAAATTCCTAAGTACCCGTTTATTCTAAGGAAACGAAGTACAAGGCGCAAGTTACAACACTGGACGAATACCCAAAGTACCACTGTAAATCCTTAATAGGGTACCAAAGGGTATTTCCGTAAATCCTAACATTGTTGTGTTCCTTAATTCGACTATTACGTTTCTTTGAAAACAAAATCGAATTTTGGGAGATCTTCATATCTTTTCAGATAGATCCCAGAGGACATTGAAGTCCAACGACTGGTTTCCATATCCGTTCTCAATCGATAACAAATTAATAACAAATTAATAACCAAGTTAAACAACTATGTGATTATGTGCTTATGAACATTACAAGACAAACTGTGCGGACTGTGCAAGGAATTACGTAATTATGGATGCATACATAATTATGGAATTTAGTGCATAGAAACCACAGCGAGCTTTGTTATGTGCCTAGAAGTTAACTCTATTCATTTCCATTTCTGAGGAAGCACCCGTTGAAAATGACTCCGTAAGTTCATTTTCGTTTCTGAAGATTTGTCCGTTGAGGAAATGAATATCCGTTTGTCTATCATTTTCATTTCCATTTCTGAGGAAGCACCCGTTGAAAATGACTCCGTTTGTTCATTTTCGTTTCTGAAGATTGTCCGTTGAGGAAATGAATATCCGTTTGTCTATCATTTTCATTTCCATTTCTGAGGAAGCACCCGTTGAAAATGACTCCGTTTGTTCATTTTCGTTTCTGAAGATTTGTCCGTTGAGGAAATGAATATCCGTTTGTTTCTCCTTTTCATTTCCATTTCTGATGAAGCACCCGTTGAAAATGACTCCGTAAGTTCATTTTACGTTTCTGAAGATTGCCCGTTGAGGAAATGAATCCCCGTTTGTTTATTCCTTCATTTCCGCTTCTGAAGAATACTCGTTGAGGAAAATGACTCCGCCTGTTCATTTTCGTTCTGAAGAATGTCCGTTAAGGAAATGACAGGATTATGCCTTACATATCTCTGGTGGTTATTTGACACAAAGTCACAAATAGACTCCTACGAATAAAATTCGGGACGAAATTTCCTAAAGTAGGGGAGACTGTGACACCTGTGTCACTTCAACCATCAAACAACTGCCAAGCCAATGAAATATTGTATTTCATACTTGGGATCTGTATATATATGTGTATCATTTGCACATATCAATTCTTGTTCGATTTCAAGCTCTAAATTGCTTTCTGGAAGGTTATACGCGCACTGATGCGTAAATATAACCAGTTTAATGCAACGAACACTCCGGAATAGTGAAATAGGCTTAACATACCATAAGTAACCTTTACATAACTTAGAAATAAGTTTTGAAGGCTTTGGTATGGCAAAATCTAGTTTATTCGCTTACAGGGACTAAATTTGACAAACTGCGAAAGTATGCCAATATGAACTGTAGCAGACATTCCGGAACATGAACATAAGTTAAACATACCATAAATATCCTTTACATAGCTTAGAAATAGGCTTTGAGGGGTTCGGTATGCTAAAATAAACTTTTGGGTCATTCAGGGACTAAAAGTGTCAAAAAGTGCACAAGTTTGCACTTTTGCGCATAACTCACGTTCTGAATACATCCGGACATCCAAAAATTTATGTAAGCATGACTATATTATGCTTTAGTGTTTGGCTTGCCAAAAATCCATTCGTCGCGTCATTTGGATCGTTTTTCGCGCTTATGCGCATTCCGTCGTAATTAAGCGAACATCGCGTTCGTACGGCCAAACGAACCAATGTCCGGCATATTTTTGAGCATGTTTCATGTCCACAATGTTTAGGCATCATTTTAGGGCCTTAAAGTTGGCTTTATGGGCCTTAGAAGTGCCGGAAATGGGTTTAAACACGTGCAGGGACCAAAACTGTAGATTCTGAAACTTGTTTTCTGATCTGAAGAGCTAGGCGGCCCGCGTGAGCCCAAGCTTAAATCTTAGGCGGCCCGCGTCAGCCTCTCTGATCAGATAATATCGAACAGTCAGCAGATTCCAGCTGTTTTATTCACATCCACACATTCTCAACTGCACATTCAGCTCATTTAGACCCATTTCTAGCCACCACAACTTTCCGACACTTGTACGGATACGATTAAGGCACGATATTCGACAAACGATCTTAACGGTTCGGGTATTCCTATAAATACCCAACCCACACAACTTCAAAACCCACTAGAATTATGATCCTAGAAGCTCTAAGTTGAAACCATTGTTTCATACCTGAGTTACTTGGATCGGGATTAGCATTCGGGGACCCTTCGTAAG
The DNA here is from genome assembly GCA_030545235.1 of Helianthus tuberosus. Taxonomy (NCBI): domain Eukaryota; kingdom Viridiplantae; phylum Streptophyta; class Magnoliopsida; order Asterales; family Asteraceae; genus Helianthus; species Helianthus tuberosus. Next base: position 115,128,971 of record CM060370.1, read on the forward strand.
TATTCTTTCGTTCTTTTATTGCTTTTCGAGTCTTTCGAGTCTGAAAGTCAAACTTTGTTTGACTTTCTGCGTTGACCAGTTATGGTCAATGCGAAGTTCGTTTGAACTTCGCAACGTGAGTGTAATCACGTTGGTTATAGTCCCTTGGGACTATGCCTACTGATTACCACGTTGTCTAGGGTCGTAGGGTAAGCGATCTAATAAATCGCTTATACCTCGAACCCGACCCATTTGGTCGATCATTAGGATCCAACCAAATACATTAGGTGACCATAGTAGGTAGGGAATAACCTTCCGAGGTTATACCCTATGGTCACATCGTTTGAGTAGTTGTATGATAGGTAGTTTATATGCCTTAGGTAAATTACCAGAATACCCTTTTCATGTATAATTGGTAATTAAGCATATGTAACCTAAACTTTTGTCACATAACTGATTATGTAACATGTTTAGGCATATAACACTTGTCATAGGACTAGTTAGGCGGTCCGAACGCGTTCTACGCAAACGACGCGTTAAAGTAGCATAAGCTACCTTAATGAGTCGCGATGGGTCGAAAGCACTTAGATTAAGGTGTCATTTAGTATGTAGGCTTTGTTAAACCATATGACACGAGTCTCTATACTCGTTTGGTTTACGAACCCTCATTCTATCCAATCATCCGATTTAGGTCCGGTTATTAACATAGTTACCTATATTAGGTGCCGTTTGATATCCGCGATCTCTAGCATTGTTTGGTTGTTACTCAAGGACTACTAAGCAATCTCAAGTGAGTACATAGACCCCTCTTTTACTGTTTTCCAAACATTTTGGGGTGAAACACATGTGCCTACTTGTTACATTCATGCTTTCCCGTTTTCACATCATATACCTGCTAAGTTCGTTAGTACATTATAGTACATGATTTCATTACATTTTATGCTATGTATGTCCATTGTGTGCATACTTAGTACATTGTTTTACATTACATTTTGTTGCATATGCTCATCCAGTATATGAACACATTATATTACATTTTGAACCGTTTATAATCATTTGTGTCTGTGAACCGTTTGTATCTGTGAACCGTTTGTATCTGTGAACCGTTTGTGTCTGTGAACCGTTTATATATGTGAACCGTTTGTATCTGTGAACCGTTTGTGTCTGTGAACCGTTTATATCTGTGAATCGTTTGTATCCGTGAACCGTGTGAACCGTCTTTGACTATACATAAACATTTCTACAACTGTTAAACATTACTTTGGTGTTTTGGTTTGATTAAGTGATTAAGTAACGATGCGTGTGTAATATGATACAAGCATGGTGGATACGCCGCTGGTACTTCCTATATATAAGTGTTTGTATGGTATTACATATCGTAGCATTATTTGAATCATTTCAGTTAGAGACATATAACATTTTATACAAATAACATACTTTTCACAAGACATTGATTTACAAACAACTTATCTTATACAAACTCATTTTACAATGGTTATTCATTTAACCATACATTTTTCTCTTATTTATACATATCATCTGATCTTATCGTTTTTCAAATGATTTACAAAACAAAGCAAATTACAAGGTTCATGACTAAACATTTTCTCAAACATAAGTCATGAAACCTATTTTCACAAAACCTATGTATCTCACAGGCATTTTTTATGCTGACGTACCTATTTTCACATGTGTTTTTCAGGAGCTGTTGCATAAGATGATCAAGATACACATAGGCAGACTTGGGCTTTAGTGACAATAAAAGATGCAAGACTAGTTAATTATGTTTTATTTCTTTGTTTGTTAAGACATTGTAACACCTTTAATGTGACAACCCGAATATTTAAGGTTAGCATTATTTGAAATCCCACAACTTTTAGCGTGTGCTTCTATGTTTATCTGCCTATTTTGTGCACCACTACATGATTACGTACACTTAGCTGACTAACTATACATGATTAGGTATGTTTAACTAAATAACCTCTCGTGAGTACCGCGTGTCGTGAAACTGATTTAGAAAACCAAATCCGTTGGACTGTGTGCATTCGGGCCACTCATTTAATTATACAACATGGGCATGGACAAATCGAGCCCACTGTACACTTTGTGAAATGTAATTAGAAAACAAATCATATTGTATTCGACCCAAAGTCTTTGATCACCGGCCCAAAGCCCACTTGTGCACTACCATATTATGATACGTAATCACTGGATACACCAATTTCATCATCACATCAAACCCTACTGCTGCCATACGTAGCGAACAGCAGGAGCAGCCCCCCCCTTCGAGATAACATCTTGCTCGGTCAAAATCTTGGTTAGTGGTTCTTATTTGTGACATTCATATTTGTATGTTATTGCTTAATTGAGATATGGAATGAGATTAATGATCAAGTATAGATGTATGTCGATGTTGTGTTATTGTGTATGTGAAATCTTGTAGACCCTAATCTCTTGTGCGAATTATATGAATTAAAGATCATGTGATTAATTGCTCGCTTGTTGATAATTGATGATATGTAAACACTTATGTGTGAGTTTTAGAATTATAACCATGTGGTTACCCTAGTAAAATGGTCAGGATAGTCAAAGGAAACAATAAAGTGTGAATTAAATCATGGGACGATACTTGGTTTGTAAAGTTGAAAACGTGTATCTGTGGTAGGGTTATAGTAATTGCTTTGCATTGGATGATCAAAGAAAAGCCGACACCGGTGGTGGTGATTATGATGTGGTTCGAAGTTGATAGTGTTAACCCAATGTTATGTGATAAATTAATGGTTTGTTTGTAGAATATGGATATGTTATTTGTTTGCATGATGATGGTGCTTAGTCAAATTGAGTGGTCCACTGAATTTGCAAATTCCAAATATCCAGGTTGTTATGTCAGTAGTCTTTGGAGGTCCAATAATATTGAAAGTAAATGATATAATAAAGTGTGTAATCTTGATTAAAAGTGGCGGTGCATGTGGTGATTCAATCGAGCACTATGGACATTTTGATAAGGTTGTCAGTAAGAATGTTGTGCATATTAAATGAGGAGTTGATGAGTAGTTGACCAAAGTTTGAATGATCACATCATAGGCTGTTCTCAATTAACAGTGGCATAGGTAGATATAATTTATGTGGGAACATGGGTGTTGTTTGAATGGGCCGAAGACCCCTATACACTTTTTGGGCCGATCAGGTGTGAAGTAATATATATGTAACATGATTGAGTTAATAATATTTATGTATTGGGGGTACATTAATGATATGTGAAAATTGATTTGTATGGTTATCATAGGAATGGAAATTGCCTTTTATATGAGGGTTGGGCTTAGCATATGTTGGTCTAGATTTGGCTGGTTTATTGGACTGTGCACCGACCAAGTGGGTTTTATCGTTGGGCTCGCATATGGGGTAGTCAACAGTGTTGATTAATGGTACATGTAGCTATTTACGAATTTGTATATAATGTGTGTAATGGAACATCGACATGGAATAGGTTTAATTATCTGCTATATGATATATAATGAACCAACTTTTGTGTGTAACTTGTTTAATATGTAATTGGAATAAACGTGAATCTAATGATCGTTGATAATATTGTTAGGACTCGATTGACTGAATTAGAAATCAAATAAAAAGTCTTACCGAGCAACCCTAAGGTGAGTTCACTGCATTTCTCAAGCATGCGTCCCGGTGGTTTGGGACATCTAGTAAACATTTGGAAGGGAATCTTGGGTAAACAGTTAAATTGGGTTTTTGGTTATTGAACATGGAATCTATCATTATCGGATTGCCTGTAGGGCAATGGGGTAATTAGTTGATAGCGCTATTAGGTTTGATACCTCGCACCGGGCCGTAAGGACGGGCGCGAACTAATTATCTGGGCATCATTACCAATGCTTGGTTAGGGGCATTGGGGACTGGACACACTTCCAGGTTATTAAGGGACACACTTCCCAGATACATATGGGCACACTCCCTAGGGTATCTCAACAAGTCATAAACAGCATCATATCACAACGTTGAATTGGCTTAACATACATCTGGTAACAAAACACGTTAACAAAACCTTGAACTCACCAGCGTAGTCTGACACACTTGTTTACATGCTTGTAGGTAATCATTGAAGGAACTTGGGAACTTGCCGTCTGATGCTGCTGGAGTGGTTGTGGTCATGATAAACAATTACATTGATTTGGTTTTGATACATTTACACACTTATACATTTATGCTTCCGCTCAATACTTTGGTTTTGGTTTAATCTACAAACAATACATTTCTTTCAATTGAGTATTTCAATACATTATTACTTGTGTTTGATATGATTGGTGGCTCTTTGTTGGATCGTTGCACCTCCATTAGGGACATGCCCTAGGTGGTAATTTGGGGGTGTGACAGTTTGGTATCAGAGCCACTGGTTATAGAGAACTTGGTTTTAAAACGTTTTCATAAAACCAGACTATAACCAAATTGATCCAAACGATGACCATGACACTCAGCTTCAGATTGCAAGGTTCGTTCCTCGTTACAGTATACATCACATGTTTAGTAGACATATCTATACACATAGCATGCACGATACAACAAGATAGATATCATGACACATCGATAGCATAACACAACACTTGCATCTTGTAAATCCTAGTTTTGCTGTTAGTACATACCTGTGTTGATTGGAGTGGGAGAAACTTCGAACATAAGTTAAGAAGCGTCGAGAGGAGCATGCAAACCGCCTTATTATCATGGGTGCACACATAATAATAATGCGTGGTGCATGCAATTCCCAATGAGGCTTAACGAGTGCAAGAGGGAATCTCCCCTACTGTATGTGAACTTGAAAGTTGTAGACTTTAAGGTGATACTTGATTTTATCTCATTCTGAACTATCATTTGATCGATGCGAAACCTGATAACCTATAGGAGAAATAGTAGAGATTGTCTCCTACACGAATGTGATCTTTCCATTTTTTCCTTTGAAACCCTTCGAATTCCGATGCTATCGAGTATTACCTGAACACCCAACTGAACGCCTAGTGGACTGTGTAGAGTGCTAGGTGCTTATACGAACATCCCTGAGTGGGGTGATGCACAACGATGAACGATCTATATCTTTCCATTTTTCTTCGTTTGTTGGAACTTGACATATTGACGTCTCGAATCTCGAATCACGACCATTTCTGTAACGCCCTCGTAACAGACTGTGTAATACATAGACAACTTGCAACATCGTTGGATGAGAGGGTAAATGTAGTACTTCACCAACCTCAAACATTGGACGACTCTGATGACCGGCAGCGAACACCAACAAATAGAATACAATCGACTCTTTAACCTCTGGCAGTGACTCATGGGAGTCAGCTTTTACGAATCACTCGGAACGTAAGTAATGACAATCGAATACGGTGTGGAATGCACCGCTGTCAGCACAATGAGTAGCATCTTAGAACGTGGCACAGAACAGTAGAAGATGGATCCTGTCAGTGGAGGATAATAGGACTCCGCTTCATGAAATAATAAGCAGAAGTAACAGTTACGACAACATCAGGGTACTCGTAATAGTAGCCCTCACTATGGGAGTGAAAAACTTTTACCACATGGATTGGCCGTTGGTCAATCAAGACAGCAACAACCAAGGGAACGACGGCAGTACTGGAAATTCTCGTGACGAAAACAACACTGGAAATGAAGCTCATGGAAGGACACTTGGTATTGGCATAGACTATACCAGGCGTAATAGCAACACGATAGCTTGGATGGGTAGCTGTTCGCTTCGTCTCCGATCTGTTTGCCCTGATGTTTCTTGAAACCGAACTTGTTGTGGCAGTAAGGGATGATAAGTCAAATGAAACCTCATATGTCCGCTGCGATGTAAACTCGATCATGTGGGACAAGTGTTCGACGTCAACCTTCCTTCTACTACCCTTAATGGTTGCAATACAGTAGTTAGTGTGGATTGGTTATCCAGAGATCGCTCAGATACACCAGTGAGGACAAAAATTTGTGTGGAAAATCGTTATTTGTTCTAAAGCGTCAGAGTGGTACAAAGGATAGCGCCATTTCAGCTATGAAGGCCAGAAGTGTCTACGGAGGGATTACGCCACTATACTAGCAACCGTTACTGATGTTAGGGCTAAGGGAACAGAGGATCGATGATCCACCAATCATTCGTAATTCCTTTCGGTGTGCTACCCAAGGAACTTTCGGGTTTACTTCAACGACTGTTAGGCGAAATCTCAGCCTGATCTCACGCCAGGGGCAGCCCTGACTACACGCACTCTTACCATCTTGCACCAGGAGGGTTGCAAGAATTGTCTAATCAACTACAGAAACAGTTGGGGAGGAGTTTTGTAGGACCTAGTTTTCACTTTGGGGAGCCACAGTTATATTTGTGGAGATACGCCTTTTCGTATGTGTACTGATTATCGAGAACTCATCAAGGTGGCAGTCACGAACCGTTGGCCTCGATCATGTATTAACAACCTGTCAACCAGCTGCGAGGGTCAAGCCCCATTCGAGGATTGACTAACGAGTGAGCTATCACCAGATGGAAGTTCGAGGGGAGAATGTTCCTACAACAACATATTAAACGCAATGCGGCCAGTGCGACTTGGTATTTCATGACCGTTGGGTTAATCAACACACCAGCAGCTTAATGGATCACATGAATCGACCGTGTTTTGATGATGTTTTAAATCGCTTCCAGGAGAAAGGAACAACATGGGTGGCATATGTATCTCGTTTTAGAGCTCCTGAGGGAGGAGCCACTCCGCGCGAAGTCTTGCTAAATGTAACATCTAGATTCGAGAAATGCATTTGATCATGTAACCAACGAAGTGGGAATACGCGTGGAATGTGCTAGGATCCATTTTATTAGAAACTGATTGACACCAAAGATTCCTTCGGGGGTACAACAATTTCCTGGTTCCGGTGGATGCTATTGTAGATTCATCACAGGGTTTTCGAAGATCGCGCAGCTTGACTCCCTTGAGCACAGCAGGGTGCTGTGTTCGTGGGAGACAAAACAGGAGAACGCCTTTTCAGCTTTTGAAACTCAACTCTACAATGCACTGGGTATTGTCTTTACCCGAGGGTACATGTGATCTGGTGGTATACTATGATGATTCGAATCAGATTCTCAGTTACACGCCGATACAACATGAGAAAGTGATGGCTTACGTAGTGGAATTACAAGAAGAGTTGCACGAATCGCAACCTACGATGGAAACCGTGGTCTTTGGATTTAAGTTGGAGGCATTAGTTGGACGGTACCAATTGCACTATTTAGACCGATCACAAGGGCCTCCCGTGTATCCTTGTTTTGAGAGAGCTAATCATGTGATGGCATCGCTGGATGGAACCTTTGATTAACTTCGACTGTGAAACCTAGACGTGTACGAGCCTCGCAGCACACCATCGACTCTAACCTACCTGATCAGACTCGCTCAGTACAAATTGAAGAACTAGAGGAAGAGAGTTCTCAATATTGACCCATGCGGGGCATGGGGAAGCAACCTTTGGCAGGACGGACGACAATTGCTACTTCATGGAACGAATACGAACCCCACTATACAGCAACCTTAGGGAACTGGTGTAGATGAAGTACACGGGCCTCGATATCATATTCATCTGAGTTTAGATAGGATGAATTAAAACCTGAAGACCATATATGGGTGACTGGGCCTGAAGGCCCACATAGCAACGAATGAGAACGATGTTTAACTTGTGGGAAAGTCAAGGTGAGATAATAGCAACCAAAAACACATGTATGGAAATGAGAACAGACTGCCATGGATCTGGTCACTAGTCTACTTGCAACTCGAAACGGAAACATTATCACCTGGGTGATCATAGATGGACCCAAGTTACCAGCACACTTTCTTGTAATCAAGAGAACTGACGAGTCTTCACAGTTGTGAGTGTTCCTCCGAGAGAGGCGGCTTCTAGGCACGAGGTGCCAACTCTTGCTACCTCTGAATTTGATCTACGCATGATTCATTTCAGGCAATACACAACACCCTTGACTCACGTCAGGACTAGAGCATTGCTTACCGCTGTTGGACAAACGGTCAGAGTAAACGAACTCTCCTGGCACTGGAAGACATGCTGCGAGCATGTGCGTGACTGGCTTTGGTGCAAATTAGAAGGACTCTTACCTATGGTTGAGTATTACTGCGGCAGTTATCATCTTTCCAACCTTCTTGTTAGACTGAGATGGTAGACAACTTAATTACTGGTCCAGGACTGGTACTTGAAACTCTTGGGAAGGTTGTTTGGAGAGGGAGTCGATTGGCGGCAACGCGTGGCCGTCGGGGGAAAGCTGATAAACTTGGGAAACGCTGGAAGATCGCTGTAGGCGATCGTTTCGTGTTGAAAGTCTCACCCTAGGAGGGTGTGGGATACTTGGGAAACATGGCGAGCTTCACTGACGTCACGATGGACCATTCAACAGTCTGGGAAGGATCGGTAACGTGACCTACAAACTCGAGTGACCTGACGAATTGAGTAACGTCATGATGTGATTATGTCCCAAGTCTACAAGAGTCGTTTGTTCGATGAAACACTTGTGATATCTTTACTAGGGCCTGAGGTTAACGACAAGTTGCAGTCGTCATGGAATCTATTGAAACGCAAGGATCAGATGAAGCTTAAGTACCCACACTTATTTCCAGACGATTAATCTAAATCTGATGCAACTGGTGAATTTCGGGGCGAAATTCCTTTCAAGTTGGGGATGATGTGGTACCCACGGAAAATCCACAGTCATCCTGAGTTAACGTAACGCCTTACTGTTTCGGATTACTTATCAAATTTCGGGACGAACTTTCTTTCAAGTTGGGGATGATGTGACAACCCGAATATTTAAGGTTAGCATTATTTGAAATCCCACAACTTTTAGCGTGTGCTTCTATGTTTATCTGCCTATTTTGTGCACCACTACATGATTACGTACACTTAGCTGACTAACTATACATGATTAGGTATGTTTAACTAAATAACCTCTCGTGAGTACCGCGTGTCGTGAAACTGATTTAGAAAACCAAATCCGTTGGACTGTGTGCATTCGGGCCACTCATTTAATTATACAACATGGGCATGGACAAATCGAGCCCACTGTACACTTTGTGAAATGTAATTAGAAAACAAATCATATTGTATTCGACCCAAAGTCTTTGATCACCGGCCCAAAGCCCACTTGTGCACTACCATATTATGATACGTAATCACTGGATACACCAATTTCATCATCACATCAAACCCTACTGCTGCCATACGTAGCGAACAGCAGGAGCAGCCCCCCCCTTCGAGATAACATCTTGCTCGGTCAAAATCTTGGTTAGTGGTTCTTATTTGTGACATTCATATTTGTATGTTATTGCTTAATTGAGATATGGAATGAGATTAATGATCAAGTATAGATGTATGTCGATGTTGTGTTATTGTGTATGTGAAATCTTGTAGACCCTAATCTCTTGTGCGAATTATATGAATTAAAGATCATGTGATTAATTGCTCGCTTGTTGATAATTGATGATATGTAAACACTTATGTGTGAGTTTTAGAATTATAACCATGTGGTTACCCTAGTAAAATGGTCAGGATAGTCAAAGGAAACAATAAAGTGTGAATTAAATCATGGGACGATACTTGGTTTGTAAAGTTGAAAACGTGTATCTGTGGTAGGGTTATAGTAATTGCTTTGCATTGGATGATCAAAGAAAAGCCGACACCGGTGGTGGTGATTATGATGTGGTTCGAAGTTGATAGTGTTAACCCAATGTTATGTGATAAATTAATGGTTTGTTTGTAGAATATGGATATGTTATTTGTTTGCATGATGATGGTGCTTAGTCAAATTGAGTGGTCCACTGAATTTGCAAATTCCAAATATCCAGGTTGTTATGTCAGTAGTCTTTGGAGGTCCAATAATATTGAAAGTAAATGATATAATAAAGTGTGTAATCTTGATTAAAAGTGGCGGTGCATGTGGTGATTCAATCGAGCACTATGGGCATTTTGATAAGGTTGTCAGTAAGAATGTTGTGCATATTAAATGAGGAGTTGATGAGTAGTTGACCAAAGTTTGAATGATCACATCATAGGCTGTTCTCAATTAACAGTGGCATAGGTAGATATAATTTATGTGGGAACATGGGTGTTGTTTGAATGGGCCGAAGACCCCTATACACTTTTTGGGCCGATCAGGTGTGAAGTAATATATATGTAACATGATTGAGCTAATAATATTTATGTATTGGGGGTACATTAATGATATGTGAAAATTGATTTGTATGGTTATCATAGGAATGGAAATTGCCTTTTATATGAGGGTTGGGCTTAGCATATGTTGGTCTAGATTTGGCTGGTTTATTGGACTGTGCACCGACCAAGTGGGTTTTATCGTTGGGCTCGCATATGGGGTAGTCAACAGTGTTGATTAATGGTACATGTAGCTATTTACGAATTTGTATATAATGTGTGTAATGGAACATCGACATGGAATAGGTTTAATTATCTGCTATATGATATATAATGAACCAACTTTTGTGTGTAACTTGTTTAATATGTAATTGGAATAAACGTGAATCTAATGATCGTTGATAATATTGTTAGGACTCGATTGACTGAATTAGAAATCAAATAACAAGTCTTACCGAGCAACCCTAAGGTGAGTTCACTGCATTTCTCAAGCATGCGTCCCGGTGGTTTGGGACATCTAGTAAACATTTGGAAGGGAATCTTGGGTAAACAGTTAAATTGGGTTTTTGGTTATTGAACATGGAATCTATCATTATCGGATTGCCTGTAGGGCAATGGGGTAATTAGTTGATAGCGCTATTAGGTTTGATACCTCGCACCGGGCCGTAAGGACGGGCGCGAACTAATTATCTGGGCATCATTACCAATGCTTGGTTAGGGGCATTGGGGACTGGACACACTTCCAGGTTATTAAGGGACACACTTCCCAGATACATATGGGCACACTCCCTAGGGTATCTCAACAAGTCATAAACAGCATCATATCACAACGTTGAATTGGCTTAACATACATCTGGTAACAAAACACGTTAACAAAACCTTGAACTCACCAGCGTAGTCTGACACACTTGTTTACATGCTTGTAGGTAATCATTGAAGGAACTTGGGAACTTGCCGTCTGATGCTGCTGGAGTGGTTGTGGTCATGATAAACAATTACATTGATTTGGTTTTGATACATTTACACACTTATACATTTATGCTTCCGCTCAATACTTTGGTTTTGGTTTAATCTACAAACAATACATTTCTTTCAATTGAGTATTTCAATACATTATTACTTATGTTTGATATGATTGGTGGCTCTTTGTTGGATCGTTGCACCTCCATTAGGGACATGCCCTAGGTGGTAATTTGGGGGTGTGACATTTAATCAATAAAACGAAACTTCAATTGCCATGGATTTGAAACAATTAATTCTGTTACAACACTCCCCGATGTTTCCGCCACGTTTTGTATGTTCTACGTGGTCGGGGTGTGACATGAACATATCAAGTATGATATTTAAAAACATGAAAAACACGTAAGTAACAAGTAGGCACATGTGTTTCACCCCAAAATGCTTGAAAAACAGTAAAAGATGGGACTATGTACTCACTTGAGGGTTCTTAGAAGTCTTGAATAACAACAAAGCAAAGCTAGAGGGATCACTGAAATCAAATGACACCTAATATAGATAACTATGTAAATAAACGGACCTAAATCGGAGGATTGTTAGTGCATCCGTCTGTCGACTTCGTCTTGTATCGAGTCTTACATTACAATTGTTAGATCGGGGCGCGTTATAAGAGAAATAGGGTAGGTTTTATGAGTATTTGATGCAATTTCGTTTGAACATGACATGTGACACCTTCAAACGAAATTAACATGTGTAATTTCGTTTGAAGTGACACATGCCACTTTCAAACGAAATTAGAGCTCCTATATATACCCTACATGCGAAATCATTTGTAACCTTCTAATTTCTGACGCCGAGGTGCTGTCGAAGTGTCTACGTGCTGTAATTTGCTCAGAGATCAATAAAAGAGACAATTAATAGTGAATACAAGCTAAACAAAGACAAAATCAATGAATTCCGCCTCTGATTCTGTCTGAGCACTCTTCTGATCGACTCGTTAGGTCGTTTCACGATCCTACATGTGGTATCAGAGCTCAGGAGGAAGAGTTCTTACCGTTTAGCTTGTTTTCGCTGGAAAATTCTGATTTCTACACCTTCTTTTCAAAATTAATCAAGTTTTCACTGTTAAAAACGACTGATTTTCACATATCATGTGCGTAATGTTGTTTTAACAAACCCTAGAAAGTTTCAGAACTAAAATCGACCATTTGCTTGACCAATTGGACAAAAAAAAAGTTCGAAAGGATGACATCATACTAATTTCGTTTGAACTGTTGTGATAATCTCGTTTGAAAACGCACTATTATTTCGTTTGAAATTGCTTTTTATGAGTAATTTCGTTTGAAGAGACTACTGATTCCTTTTGAAACCATAATCTCGTTTGAGGGTTTCGTTTGAACTAGGCAATCTCGTTTCAAGTGGCAATCTCGTTTGAAGGTCATACAAGTTCAGTGATTTCGTTTGAAATAATGGGTGTTTCAAACGAAATTAGGTAGAATTATTGAACAGGGTATTCCGTTTGAGTGTTGTTGTTTTGTTTTGAAAGGGGATCTCGTTTGAAAAGTTTCAGGTCGTGTGATTTGGGTCTGTTGTGTGTCGGTTAAGTGGACATTAAGGTCAAATTAAAATCCAATTGAATCATAAAGCTTGTCGGCCATTTGAATAAACTTTTAAAGAAAACAACAGTTGTCGGCCATATTTGAAATATTCAAGTGTTAAATTTGATTAGCCCAATAAAGTGTGTCAGTTCAATATTCTGATTTCCATGTGATTTCATATTGAGGCCCAATCAAATTAAGTTGAGAGTTAAAATTGTTGGCTACTTTATATATCACGAGAATTGGTTTGACTTCATATTGACGGCCCATGTGTGTTTAATAAATATGAGATCTGCATGTTTGTGAAGCCCAATACACTTCATCGGCCCAATGAGAGATATATGTTGTCAGACTTGATCACGTGAATTGTTGTTTGATAAATATCATCAATTTTTGAGGGACACATATATCTTGAAACATTGCATTTGTTTTGAGGTCTCAAATTGGATTGTGTTTGAAGTGTGGGCTAAATACTAAGTTTGTTTTGGGCCGCGAACGTGTTAAAGGTGTTTGAACAGGTTGTGTTTGAAATATGGCAAAAATGTTTGATGAAACAGAAAATTATTATTCTGAAAGATTTAACGATGGCATCGAGGGTTTATAGATGATAGTTATAGAAATGTGAAGAAGGTTGGTTGGGAGAAAAGGTTTAAATACTTTGTGTGTTTGAAAAATGAAAATTTGGATGATCTAGAAAACCGATATACAGTCTTAATTGAATATTTGAAAGAACATGAGATAAGACTGTCGGATACTGAAAAAGTATCAAAGTTTGCTGATGCATTACCAGTAGAGTGGGATGAATTTTTGGAAAATCTAAAAAAGGATTCTAGTTTTTCAAAGTTATATCTAAAAGAGTTTATCAACAAACTTAAAAATTATGAGTATGAAAATGAAAAGAAAAAGGAAGATTTGATAAATGAAATAGAAAAGAATTTGATGAAAGTGGGTTTAGATGTGATTCTTGAAATGAAAAGAAGAATTAGTGTATGTCTTGCTGCAAAAAGTAATTTGATATACGATAACAAGAGGGGTTGTTACATTGATGAGAATGCGAATCCTCTTGATTTCGTTAAAATTTTTTGTGCAGGAACATACAAGATAGAGAAAAAGGAAATTTCAAAGAATGAAGAATCAGAAAAGCTTGGATCTTCAAATTCTGAATCTGCGTGCTCAAAATGTGTTAAATTTGAAGCTGACAATGACAAACTCTTGAAGGATTTGGAGAGTTTGACATTGGAGATAAAAAATTTGAAGGATGAAAAGAAATCTGATGATAAAATGATTCTTGAACTGCAGAAAAATTTGGAGAAATTGAAATCTGAAAATGTCAAACTGTTAAATGGTTTGAACAGTTTGACATTAGAAAACAACAATTTGAAAGAAAATGAAAAAGATTTTGAAAAGAAAATAATTTTTTTTTGAAAATGAAAAAGTAAAAACTGAAAAAGAATTTCAAAGTCAAATAAAGATTCTTGAAGATCAGAGTTCTGTTTTTAGCAAAAATAACATTGAAAAACAAAGTGCAATAAATTCTCATCTTCAGACAATTATTCGACTTGAAAAAGAAGCTGAAAATGCTCGGAATAAAATCAAAGAGCTTGCAAAGAAATTGAAAGGTTTTGAGAAATCATCAGTACCAGATTATATTTGTCCAAAACCGATCAATTCTGTTCCAATAAGTGACAATGTCACAAACTTTGACACAGTCAAAGTTGAAGATTGTGATGAGAAAACTGATGATGAAGGTGAGAAAAGAAAAATAATTTTGAAATTAAATGAAATGTTTCAAGAAACTGTTTTACATTCTACTGAGAAAGGTGAATGCTCTACGCAAAAACCTGTAAAGAAGAATGCGGAACAAAAACAAAAAGATAAAAAACCTAAAAGTCTTCAAAAAGAAAATAAAAGATCATCAGTTCAATCATCCAATCGTGATAAAAAATCACAAAAATTAGAAAATCAAAACTCAAAAACTGTTGGTAATAAGTGGTGCAGGTTTGACCACAGTGCTCAAATGCCAAATCCAGCTTTCAAGAGGAGAAATGATTATTACCAAGCCAAACAGTGCTATGATCTGAATGTTTGGACTGAAGATGGTGATTGGTACGATAACAGAGTGTGTTTCAGATGCGGTTATCAAGGACACATTGCTGTTAACTGCCAAAGTTGGAGTTTTGAGACGAGAAGATGCTTTGAATGCAATATCAAAGGTCACATTGCCAGAGATTGTCCAATGAGATCAATGAGAAGATCGAGGACTGAATCTCAGAAAATGAAAAAGAAGAAACCAGTCAAAGTAAAAGCAAAACCCAAAGAACAGAAAGATCTAGAACCGAAAGTGAAGCTTTCACAGGGGCAAAAAGACAGACTGAGGAAGAAGAGGAAGAAGGCGAGAGAGTATCTCGAAAGGATTTTGTCCTCGGATACAACTGGTAAAACAGATAAAAGTTCTGATAAATCGTCTTGCTCGCCAAAAAATGACAAATCAAGCAAAATGAATTCATCAGATACAAATCTGAGGACAGAGGAGAGAGTAAAGAAAGAGAAAGTTGGTGGTGATGAATTTGTTTCTTTAGAAACAAAGGAGCCACGTGTTGGCAATGAATCTGACTCATCAAAGTCAGACAAGCCAAGTTCAGGCAATGAATCTGGTGTGGTAAAGCCAGAAGAGCCGTGTGTTGAGGTAAAAGTTGAGAATTCTGGTCTAACAATGGATGATGTAAATTTTCCACCATTGTTGAACAAGAATTCAAAATCACCCAAGGACAGTCAGGCTTGGGTGAATCTGTTTAAATGAAAAATCTGATTTGCCAGAGCTCCCAGGTTGGTAAGAGTGGAGCAGGTATCGGCATCTTTCTTGAGAAATTCACGAAAGTGATTTCGTCTTACATGTGGTAAATCAGGGACATTAAGTTGTACTTGATTTCCTACAAGTGATTGTGCTGAGAAAATTGGGAAATGTAAAATTATACAAGTGATTAAAGAAAACAAGGTGAGGAATGATCCCCATGTTTGAGAAATGACTCACAAAACTAATTTTCCGAAAAAACCATTTTGATTAAAATAAACTTAAGTGTTTTGAAATCACTATGGGAAAATGTTTTGGTGTCAGGGGGAGTTCTGATTGTGTATGCCAAGTAAATGGAGAATTGAAGTAATTCTCATCATGTTGTCACTTTCCTTGTATAGTTTGTTTTCAAATTTTCCCAGAAAATCAAAATTGAGACATATTTTGATTTTAGGGGGAGTAAAATTAAAAAAAAAAAATTAGAAAATTTGAAATTTCAAAAACATTTGAAAAATGCAAAAATGAGTTTTTGTTGTAAAAAAGAGGAAATGATAGTAGATCAGTTGGACTGTCACAACATGCTAAAGAAATGGAATGATAAAATGTGATAAACGGTCTCACTAAGGATGTGACGGTAGGCTCAGCTAGACTAGTAGATTTGTGATAACGATACAAACCTAAATGTAAAAGCCAAGTTCTAGTGGGAAACATGGTCAAAAGCATAGTACTTAGTTTTGTCCTTCTTGATTGTGTGCCTACTCAGTAATCGCTGATTATCGAAATACATAAAACTGGTTAAGTCTGTGAACTTTCACAACTTTGCTGAAAAGTCGCTGTAATTGTGCATTTTATTTTGCAAAGATTTAAACTTGTTTTATTTCTTTATTTTGTTTAAGCATTGGACATCCTCTGCGTATACGTGAGTATCGAACTGGATGTTAGTGCCTAAACGTTCTGCTTTATTTTCTTTGGTGTTTCATTTAAGCTTTGGACCTCCTCTGCGTATACGGAAGTATCGACCTGGTGGTTAAAGCCTAAACAACTTCAATTTGTTTTTATTTTCTTATTTTGTTTAAACATTGGACTTTCTCTGCGTATACGAAAGTATTGACCTGATTGTTAATGTTTAAACATTCTGCTTTGTTTTCGCACAAATCACAGTTGATAAAAGTTTAAAGGCATTACTTGAGTCAGTGTATTGCATGATGAGGGGATATGCTGAGATCGTGGGGTCTATAAGAACTTAGTGCAAAATTAATATACCTTAACGTATCGGTAAGCATTTCGAAAGTTTTTAGATTGAGTTTACGTGGACAACAATATCATCAATCAAGGTGAATCGTTTAGAACTGAAAATGTTTAAAGCTTAACGGTGCTAGTGATTGGTCACATAAACTGATATGATCCTATTACACAAGCTCACAAAAAATATTGTCTGTAAATATTTCTTTATTGTATTTCTGCTTTATTTCAAAAATCCAAAAAGATTTTCGGAGTGTTTTAGCATAAACTTTTGAAAAATACAAAAAGATTTTCGACAACTGATGTTGGAAAGCTGATATTCAAAATTTCAAGTGCTAAACATGATGAACTGGTTTGGGAATGTGTGTGCTGAATTGAAACATTTTGATTTAAGAAAGTAGTTGAGATTAGTTAATCAGGGTCATTAATTTGAACTTGATGTAACTATTACTAGTAAGTTTTTCTTATTGATTTAAGTGAAAACTTATGTTTTGATGAGAAAATTTGTGCAGGAGATGAGCTGAACAGAGTTAAAGTCAGGGTTTGATCTCAAGGTGATAGCTAATTCCAGACGGCGAACCCAGCATGATGAAAGGGGAAGTCTGATGAGGTTAGAGCCAAAGAGAAGATCCTGGTACATGCTAAGAAAGAAAGGAGACCGATCAAGATTGAAGAGTCGTCATGATGAAGACTCTCACTGAAGATTCCGTCAACATTCAAGGGGGAGTCTGTTGGTGCAGTTGTCTGTCGACTTCATCTTCGTTCGAGTCTCAGATTGTGAAAGAGCCCAAAGACCGGCAAAGACTGAAGAATGAGAAGACTCGATACTTCAGACTCGTCAACATCCGAGGGGGAGTCTGTTAGGGCATCCGTCTGTCGACTTCGTCTTGTATCGAGTCTTACATTACAATTGTTAGATCAGGGCACGTTATACGAGAAATAGGGTAGGTTTTATGAGTATTTGATGTAATTTCGTTTGAACATGACATGTGACACCTTCAAACGAAATTAACATGTGTAATTTCGTTTGAAGTGACACATGCCACTTTCAAACGAAATTAGAGCTCCTATATATACCCTACATGCGAAATCATTTGTAACCTTTTTTCTGACGCCGAGGTGCTGTCGAAGTGTCTACGTGCTGTAATTTGCTCAGAGATCAATAAAAGAGACAATTAATAGTGAATACAAGCTAAAAAAGACAGAATCAATGAATTCCGCCTCTGATTCTGTCTGAGCACTCTTCTGATCGACTCGTTAGGTCGTTTCACGATCCTACAAGGATCGGATAAAATGAGGTTTCGTAAACCAAATGAGTGTAGGGACTCATGTAATATGGTTTAACAAAGCCTACATTCTAAAACGAAACCTAACCTAAGTGCTTACGACCCATTACGACTCATTAAGGTAGCTTACGCCACTTTAACGCGTCGTTCGCCTAAAACGCGTTCGGACCGCCTAACTAGTCCTATGATAAGTAAAATATTCCTTAACATGTCTAATATTGTTGCCAAATCAGTTTAGATATAAAAAATTATGTTACATATGCTTAAAATGAATTTTGGCGTAAAAAGGGCATTTTGGTCATTTACCTAAGGCATATAAACTACCTATCATACAACTACTTAAACGACGTAACCATAAGATATAACCTCGGAAGGTTATTCCCTATGCAACTATGGTCACCTAATGTGTTTGGTCGGATCCTAAAGATCAACCAAACGGGTCGGGTTCGAAAGTATAAGCGGTTGTTTAGACCGCTTACCTTACGACCCTACATAAGCACTAAACCTAAAGTGACGAGCTAAACATGTTAAAAAATTCTTAACGAGGTTTGAAAACAGGTTTGGTATCAAAACAAACGGTTTTGATACCTAAAAGTAGTTTGGTTACAAAATACGCATCTTGGCCGAAACTACGACTCGCCACTATGCCTAGATAGCGTGGTAATCAGTAGGTATAGTCACAAGAGACTAAAACCATCATGATTATGCTCACGTTATGAAGTTCAAACAAACTTCATGTTGACCATAAACCGGTCAAAGCAGAAAGTCAAACACAGTTTGACTTTCACGCGAAAAAGAACGAAAGATGACTTACAACGGGTCCAAGAATGGAAGTTTTGATCCGATTACTCACATGTATGAAGTGTATACTTCAACTTAGAGAGCCAAATCAGATCAAATGTGAGTTTTGAAGCAAGAGGGTGGGTGTATTTATAGGAAAACCAAGACCGTTAGGATCGTTCACCGAAAACCGAGCTTCGATCTGGACCTTACATGTGTGCCCAGGGTTTTAGAATACCATGGGTACCCCAAAACAAGCCCCTAGTTTCATTAAAACCATGTGCAAATGAGGGGAACAGCTGGAACAAGCTCGAAATCAGATTTTCAACTTTGGTCCCTTCCTAAGATAACTATGACAGATTGTCAATTTTGGTCCTTGAATGTGCAAAACATGGTTTTTTATGCATTTTTGACACGTTTAAGCCCCGTTAATCCCATTTCAAGGCTCTAAAATGAAGTTAAAGTATAGGGAAGATGAAAAATGCTCAAAAATATCTCGGATGTCGGTTCATTTGGTCGTACGGTTGCGTTGTTCGGTTAATTACGACGAAACACGAACGAATGTGAAAAACGTTCCAAATTACGCGATGAATGGAATTTTATCATGCCAATCACTAAAATAAAATATTTTAATGATTACATAATGTTTTGGATGTCCGGATGTATTCAGAATGTAAGATATGCGCGAAAATGCAAACTTATGCTCTTTTTTACGCTTTTAGTCCCTGAATGACCAAAAAGTTTATTTTAGCACACCGAACCCCTCAAAGCCTATTTCTAAGCTATGTAAAGGATATTTAGGGTATTTTTAACTTATGGTCATGTTCTGGAATGTTCGTTACAGTACGAATCGGCATACTTTCGTAGTTTGTCGAAATTAGTCCCTGTAAGTGAATAAACATGATTTCGGCACACCAAACCTTCCAAAACTTATTTATAAGTTATGTATAGGTTATTTAAGGCATGTTAAGCCTATGTCACTGTTCCAGAGTGTTTGTTGCGTTAAACTGGTTATATTTACTCATCAGTGCGCGTATAACCTTCCAGAAAGCGATTTAGAGCCCGAAATTGAACAAGAATTGATATGTGCAAAAGATACTCATATTTATACAAATCCCAAGTATGAAATACAATATTTCATTGGTTTGGTATTTGTTTGATGGCTGAGGAGGCATAGGTGTCACAGTCTCCCCTACTTCAGGAAATTTCGTCCCGAAATTTATTTAGAGGAAACTTGTGAGAGCTTGAATGTCACACCCCGACCACGTAAAACAACAAAACGTGGCGTAAACGTCAGGGAGTGTTGTAACAGAATCATTGTTTCACAACCATGGATTAAACAATTTCGTTTTATTTAATTAAATGTATTACATTACATTGGAATTAGAAACAAAACATGAACAAATAGACTTTTATAGTTATTAAGTCGCTAAGGCTCATCCGTTCCTATGTGAGCATGCATCAATATCATCATCAAATATCATCAACTATGGTACCTGAAACACACGTGAAATTACGTCAGCATAAAAATGTCGGCGAGTACATAGGTTTTATATGAGTTTCAGATTCATGGCTCGTTTTACATGTTGCAATACTTATTTAAAAACCTTGTTTTGAAAAGTATAATATTGCGACATAATTAACCAACTCAAATCAAGTTGGTTATAATTTGCAAAATCTCGTAGCCATGATTCTTAACTCCAAAACATTTGTTTTATTAAATCAAATTGTAAAATATCTCATAAAAACTCGTTAATAAAACTCGTATGGTTTATATTATTCAGAAAACATCCTTGTGTGACATTGTTTTGAAATCGTTTACCCAAATGATCTAGATAACGCAACGATAAATAATGTGTTAAAAGCACTTGTATATAGGAAGTACCAGCGGCGTATCCACCATGCTTTTAACACATTACACCCGCCCCGTTACCTAATCACTTCCCTAACCCAATGGCTCAAACAGTTACAAATGGTTCACATAAATCAAATGGTTACAAATGGTTCACATAAATCCAACGATTATAAATGGTTCACATACATTCAATGGTTACAAATGGTTCACATACATCCAATGATTACAAATGGTTCAAATACATCCAATGATTACAAATGGTTCACATACATCCAATGATTACAAATGGTTCAAAACGTAAAAACAATTGTGCTAGCATGTTAAGTGAACATACATAGCAAAACATAATGAAATCATGTACTAATAGTGTACTAATGAACATAGCAAGTATATGATATGAAAACATGGAAAGCACGAAAATAACAAGTACGCACATGTGTTTCACCCCAAAACATTTGGAAAACAGTAAAAGAGGGGTCTATGTACTCACTTGAGGATGCTTAGAAGTCTTGAATAACAACCAAGCAAAGCTAGAGGGATCACGGAATCAAACGGCACCTAATATAGGTAACTATGTAAATAAACGGACCTAAATCGGAGGATCGGATAAAATGAGGTTTTGTAAACCAAATGAGTGTAGGGACTCATGTAATATGGTTTAACAAAGCCTACATTCTAAAACGAAACCTAACCTAAGTGCTTACGACCCATTACGACTCGTTAAGGTAGCTTACGCCACTTTAACGCGTCATTCGCCTAAAACGCGTTCGGACCGCCTAACTAGTCCTATGATAAATAAAATATGCCTTAAAATGTCTAATATTGTTTCCAAATCAGTTTAGATATCAAAAATTATGTTACATATGCTTAAAATGAATTTTGGCGTAAAAAGGGCATTTTGGTCATTTACCTAAGGCATATAAGCTACCTATCATACAACTACTTAAATGACGTGACCATAAGGTATAACCTTGAAAGGTTATTCCCTATGAAACTATGGTCACCTAATGTGTTTGGTCGGATCCTAAAGATCGACCAAACGGGTCAGGTTCGAAAGTATAAGCGGTTGCTTAGACCGCTTACCTTACGACCCTACATAAGCACTAAACCTAAAGTGACGAGCTAAACATGTTAAAATATGCTTAGCGAGGTTTGAAAACAGGTTTGGTATTAAAACAAACGGTTTTGATACCTAAAAGTAGTTTGGTTACAAAATACGCAAAAATACGCATTTTGGCCGAAACTACAACTCGCCACTTTGCCTAGATAACTTGGTAATCAGTAGGTATAGTCACAAGAGACTAAAACCATCGTGATTACGCTCACGTTATGAAGTTCAAACAAAATTCATGTTGACCATAAATTGGTCAAAGCAGAAAGTCAAACACAGTTTGACTTTCACGCGAAAAAGAACGAAAGAGACTTACAAATGGTCCAAGAACGGAAGTTTGACCCGATTATTCTCTGGTATGAAGTGAAAGAACCTCAACTTAGGGAAATATCAGATCAAATGTGAGTTGCAACAATGAGATGGATGGGGTATTTATAGTTTTTGCACAACCGTTAAGATCGTTCATCGTAAAACGAGCTTCGATCTCATCCGTACACATGTGCCCATGGTTTTGTGAAACCATGGGAGCCCCTAGTTTCATTAAAACCATGTGAAAATAAGGGGAACAGCTGGAACATTGGAATTTATATTTTTCATTTTGGTCCCTTCCTAAGATAACTATGGCAGATTGTCAATTTTGGTCCCTGAATGTGCAAAACATGGTTTTTGATGCATTTTTGACACGTTTAAGCCCCGTTAATCCCATTTCAAGGCTCTAAAATTAAGTTAAAGTATAGGGAACATGAAACATGCTCAAAAATATCTCGGATGTCGTTTCGTTTGGTTGTACGGTTGCGTTGTTCGGTTAATTACGACGAAACACGAACGAATGCGAAAAACGATCCAAATTACGCGACGAATAGAATTTTATCAATCCAATCACTAAAATAAAATATTTTAATGACTACATAAATTTTTGGATGTCCAGATGTATTCAGAACGTAAGATATGCGCGAAAATGCAAACTTATGCACTTTTTGACGCTTTTAGTCCCTATTGATCAAGAAAGTTTATTTTTGCGCACCAAACACCTCAAAGACTATTTCTAAGCTATGTAAAGGATATTTAGGTCATATTTGACTTATGATCAAGTTCCGGAATGTTCGTTACAGTACAAATCGGCATACTTTCGCAGTTTGTTGAAATTAGTCCCTGTAAGCGAATAAACTTGATTTCGCCACACCAAACCCTCCAAAACTTATTTATAAGTTATGTAAAGGTTATTTAAGGTATGTTAAGCCTATTTCACTATTCCAGAGTGTTCGTTGCATTAAACTGGTTATATTTACGCATCAGTGCGCGTATAACCATCCAGAAAGCGATTTAAAGCTTGAAATCGACCAAGAATTGATATGTGCAAAAGATACACGTATTTATACAAATCCCAAGTACGAAATACAATATTTCATAAATTTGGTATTTGTTTGATGGTCGCAGAGGCACAGGTGTCACAGTCTCCCCTACTTTAGGAAATTCCGTCCCAAAATTTATTCGTAGGAGTCTGTCTGTGACGCTGTGTTAAATATTTGCCTAGCATGGAATCTAGGGTGTTTATCTATTTGCGTAGAATAACCCATCAAAGATTATGCAAGGCATAATCCTGTCATTTCTCTCAACGGAAAATCTTTAAAAATGAAAATGAAGGAAAAATCAAGGATATTCATTTCCCTCGATGGATATTCTTCAGAAATGAAAATGAACGGAATGAGTCATTTTCCTCAATGGGTATTCTTCAGAAACGAAAATGAACGAATAATCAAGAATATTCATTTCCCTCGATGGATATTCTTCAGAAACGAAAATGAACGGAATGAGTCATTTTCCTCAATGGGTATTCTTCAGAAACGAAAATGAACGAATAATCAAGAATATTCATTCCCCTCGATAGATATTCTTCAGAAACGAAAATGAACAGAATGAGTCATTTTCCTCAATGGGTATTCTTCAGAAACGAAAATAAACGAATAATAAAGAATATTCATTTCCCTCAATGGATATTCTTCAGAAACGAAAATGAACGGAATGAGTCATGTTCCTCAATGGGTATTCTTCAAAAACGGAAATGAACGAATAATCAAGAATATTCATTTCCCTCGATGGATATTCTTCAGAAACGAAAATGAACGGAATGAGTCATTTTCCTCAATGGGTATTCTTCAGAAACGGAAATGAAGGAAACATCAAGAATATTCATTTCCCTCGATGGATATTCTTCAGAAACGAAAAATGAACGGAATGGGTCATTTTCCTCAATGGGTATTCTTCAGAAACGGAAATGAAGGAAAAATCAAGAATATTCATTTCACTCGATGGATATTCTTCAGAAACGAAAATAAATGGAATGAGTCATTTTCCTCAATGGGTATTCTTCAGAAACGAAAATGAAGGAAAAATCAAGAATATTCATTTCCCTCGATGGATATTCTTCAGAATCGAAAATGAACGGAATGAGTCATTTTCCTCAATGGGTATTCTTCAGAAACGGAAATGAACTGAGTCAACTCTAGACACATGACAAAACTTGCTGTGGTTTCTGTGCACTGAATTCCATAATTATGTATGCATCCATAATTACGTAATTCCTTGCATAGTCCGCACAGTTTGTTTTGTAATGTGAAGGGGAAGAAAATCAAACCTGTGATGAGTGTGACTAGACTATCATAGGGTCCTTTTAATTAGGTCGACAAATGATCTCTTTAATTAGACCACCAAGGAGTCTTTTCAGCTATATCATCACATGATATTCCTAACCAGATTTTTGGATCAATCTGTTTAACTAGACCACTCAAGGGGTCTAATTATGGAATAGTACATTATAATCCAAGGGTCTTTACTATTACGTAGAAGCCCATTAAGGATTTAAGGTAGTACCTTTGGATATCCTACTATGAATCCCTTATACGAAGATATGGAAGATTCTACGATGATTTGGATAACAAAAACTTGGATCACACAAAAACATAAAAGGGAACACATAAGCACATAATCACATATTTGTTTAATTTAACCTTTAATTTGTTATCTTTGGACACGGATATTTAAAGCACACCAGGAAGCCAATCCGTGGATTTCATTTGGCACTTTAATCATTTTCAAGAATCTATCTATGAAGATAGGATGATCTTTCGAAAATTCGATTTTGTTTTCAAAGAAACGTAATGTTCGAATTAAGGCACACAACAATTTTAGGATTTACGGAAATACCCTTAGGTACCCTATTAAGGATTTATAGTGGTACTTTGGGTATTCATCAAGAGTTGTAACTTGGGCCTTGTACTTCATTTCTTTGGAAGAAACGGGTACTTAGGATTTTCGTGGAAAACGCAAGAGATCATAAAATGGAAGAATTTTGGGGGTAGTCTGTTCTTCAAGGAATACGATTCCCTGATTGTCGGTATTGTAGGGGATATGTTGTTTATACATGCAACCACATAAATATATTGCAATGTAAATAAAAGATCTATTTATAAACAACGATAACAACTGGTTCATGGACCTTGATAACAAAAGAAAATAATACATAAGACGTGATTATTTCTAAATGGTGTTGTCTTCTAGGTGGTCAGATGCTCATCCCTGTGCTGGATTTGCATTAGCAAGCTTTGGACAATTTATTCGAAATTGACCCATCTCGCCACAGTTGTAGCAAGAACCTGGTGGAAAACGAGCTTGAGTAGGATTGTTGTCATCTTGATTTGGTGCAACTTCAGCTCGGCAAACTCTTGCTGTGTGACCTATAAGTCCACAAATTTGGCATTTGCGGCACTTCACACTAGCATGATGACGAAGGTTACATTGGTTGCACAAGGGTGCAGTTCCGTTGTATGGCTTCCTAGCAGGGGGTTGAGCTGGTTGGTTGGGGGCAACTTGATCATTGTGAGCAACCACGACGAAGTTCTGGGAAGCTTTTCGCTTCCTTGACATCTTGGAGGATTCAGTCTACTCATCTTTGGGTTTCAATTCCTCGATTGGTTTCTTATCACCTTTTCGGAAAAGTTTACCTTTCCTGATTTGAGATTCAGTCAAGGTAGCAGATAGCTCAATGGCCTGCCTAACCGTAGTGGGGTTACTACTAGTCACAATGTCTTGTACTGGGTCACGGAGGCCATCAATGTACTTTTCGATTGCCTTATCCAAAGGCGTAACCATATTCGGGCATAACAGACTTAACTCCTCATAACGATCCGTGTAGGCTCGATGCTCACCGCTATCTTGCTTAAGATCGTCGAATTCCCTTTCCAAGGCCCTGATCTCGTGACGAGGACATAATTCCTTCATCATCAGAGCTTGAAGCTCTTCCCACGTTTGAGCCAGTGCCACATCGGCACCCCTATCTCTCATCACACCATTCCACCATGTCAAATCTCGTTTCTCAAAGACACTAGATGCGAATTCTACCTTTTGCTCATTTGGGTATTGAACATGTCTGAAGGTGCTCTCTAGACTCTCGAACCATTGTAGAAGTGCAGTCGCTCCTTGAGCCCCAGAAAACTTTGATGGCTTAGCCGAGTTGAACGTCTTGAAGTTGTAAGGGGCATTATTGTTGTTAAGAGCTTGGTTACATTGAGCAACGATGTTCGGGATTGCAGCAGTTATTTGGTATGTAATGACAGCTGCCAGCTCTTCAATAGGTACCTGATTTTTGCGTTGTGGAGGCATTCTAAAAAGGGGAAACAAGAGAGAAAACAAATGAAATGACATTGGGTAAGAATAGGATGTTATAATTACCGACCAAAAATCATGGGTGACGGTCATTTGTTTGAACCATGAAGAAAACAAACGACACACAAAGGCTGAATCAAAGTAAATAGGTCCTCTTAATGTATCATGAAGACATGCTCGCCTATAAGTGGACACTCACCCCAAGAGTTCCCAGGTAAGAGTGACTGGTCCGATACTGCAGATTTGTACGAACACTCTAGCCTTAGACAGAAAGCTCAGTGTACAGGCACCCACCCTTCCAGTTTGCACGTGTTCACATTATGTAGCCCCAAACTTTGACGAGAATTTGAAAACTTTGAAGGTTCGTAACCTTATAATAAATCATCCTAGAACAGATGATTAGTTTTCAAAGTAGATTCGAATTTTGTGTTCTTATTGTGGTTGCTGCCTAAAGATAGGTAACGGTATTATTTTATGACTAAACGCAAGTAAACTCGTGTTAGGGTCCTAGGAAGGTTATAGTCTAGGTAAAAGCATTACTAATAACCTAATTCCCTATAACCATTGGCTCTGATACCAACTTTTCTGTCACTCCCCGACCACGTAAAACAACAAAACGTGGCGGAAACATCAGGGAGTGTTGTAACAGAATCATTGTTTC
Organism: Helianthus tuberosus; assembly: GCA_030545235.1. Classification (NCBI taxonomy): domain Eukaryota; kingdom Viridiplantae; phylum Streptophyta; class Magnoliopsida; order Asterales; family Asteraceae; genus Helianthus; species Helianthus tuberosus. Next base: position 115,156,081 of record CM060370.1, read on the forward strand.
ACAACCATGGATTAAACAATTTCGTTTTATAATTAAATGTATTACATTACATTGGAATTAGAAACAAAACATGAATAAATAGACATTTATTGTTATTAAGTCGCTAAGGCCTCGTCCGTTCCTATGTGAGCATGCATCAATATCATCATCAAATATCATCAACTATGGTACCTGAAACACACGTGAAAATATGTCAGCATAAAAATGCCGGCGAGTACATAGGTTTTATATGAGTTTCAGATTCATGGCTCGTTTTACATGTTGCAATACTTATTTAAAAACCTTGTTTTGAAATGTCACACCCTGACTTTTGCGGAAGCGTGATTATTGGTGTGACTTCTTAATACCATTGCATACGATCATAACAACACTATATGATAAAACCAGTAGATGTACATCCATTAATTTAAGTTTAAAAGTATTACAGCATAATTGTCTGAAATGTCGATACCAAATTCAAGTTACAAACCATAACATGTTTTAAGGAGTTCAAAAAGACTCAACAAAAGATTTTAAAACAAACCCGAGTTTAGGACCACGTATCTCGTCCAGGATTAAGATACGTTTCCTAAGCCCTAATTACTTGGATGACATCTTTATTCGTAACGCAGCTTAAAAACTCCAACGCCCGCCAGATCCATTTACTAATTCCCTGAAATACATGTAGTTTGAAAAATCAACAAAAAGTTGAGCGAGTTCATGTGTAAGTGAGTATGTATAAACCTTTGTAATGTATCTCTATGTATGAAAATCCCTGGTATGTAGCAATTAAGGAAAAAGAGATCACCATTGGGTTGCAAAGCCAATGATATGTGTGAAGTGATGCAGGAAGACTCAAACCTAGCAAATTTGTGCGTCGGGCTCATAGTCACCACATGGTCCGCTCTGTGGACTCAGGGGTGGGGCTCGCTATACCCAAATAGATCTATCACTCATGACCCTCGGTCCTACAACGAGGATTAATGGCCTCAAGTGCCACCTACCCACTAACATGATCTAAGTAGTATACCCTCCTTAAGCTAACCATACCATGTATAAAAGTGTCTGTAATTACTGTAACATGTATTCCACCCCCGAAGTATAAAAACTGAAAACAGTTAAGAGAAAAGGGGGACATGAACTCACAGTATTGCGTCTTCGTACTTGTAACCCAAATCTCCGCGGCAAACACAACTACCTACAATGGTCTAGCGTCTATTAGACGAACGGGTCGTGCCATGTCTTAGTATTTATGTTTTTGAGTTACGATTTCTTGACATTATTCCAAGTTATAATCACTAGTTAACATTTGGATTAATTGCTAAACAACATTTCACATTCCTACTTCTCAAGTATTTTAACTTCGTATTTTCCTTCCCAAGGATGGGGGTATCTCATACATGTATTTTCGTATTTGTATAGCTTGCCAAGTAATGGCGTCGCATTTCGGTGTATTGTTCCAACTAAAAATATGTTAATATATTCCCAATATACATTTCCAAAACCATACATTTCAAGTCTCACTTAAATATATATAAACTTATTTTGTTCAATCATGTATTGTCCCAGAAAATATACATTTTTCTCAAAAATTATATATCTTCTAAATATACTAGGAAAATATATTTTTAACTCCCAAAAATAATATATTTTCTTGTTGTAAAAAATATGATATACTTAGTAATATTTACGAAATCATATTTTCACTTCTTTTATTCCCAAAATAATATTTACCAAAAATATAGTGTAATGGTATATCCCGGAATATTTCATAAGTTACGTTTTCTTGTTCGGTTTCACAATATTACGTGTGTAACTTAAATATTTTATTCCTTGCAATTTTGGTATTATTTTGGAGTTGTAATTTCCATGGTATTTTGTAAGTTATATTATTTTACCCTAAAATAATATAAATAGTTCACAAAATATACAAATAATCACACAAGTGTCTCAGTATAAGATATATATTCTAAATATATATTTACTCATTTCATTTACGAAAATCAACCTCCGGTACTTAGTATTTTTGTAATAAAAATCATAGCGAAGTTTATTTTGAAAACAAGGTTAAAAATATGATTGTAAACGCTTACTAGAAAAATATTTTCTAAGTGTTAAAATTCTAGAAAAATTTCGCCAGAGTTTCCTTTGTAAATGGAGGCGTCCACTCTTACTAGCGTATCATTTTCTTTTGTAAAATCATTCAATTAATTCTCAATCATCAATATACAACCCTTATTTACCAAATTTGTCAAAAACAAGCATACACCATAAACTTATGAACTTGAAAAATTTATAAGAACATGCAGTAACTTACTAGTATACTTAGTAAGTCTCGTTACCTTTAAAAATGTGATTGGTTCTTTAAAAACTTTATTTTTATAGTGTTTGTATTTTCACAACTTCTAGTCATAATTTTCTTAAAAATATTTCTTTGTGAAATTCTCTTTTTAAACAAGTGTTTATACACTTGTTTACCCACTAAAAATACGATTAGTTTATGTAAGATCAAACTTTTAACAAAACTCATGCTCTTCACTTGGTTCTTTCGAAAAACCACTCATGGATCTTTAGATCTATGAGATTACATCCTATTTAAATCTTTATTTTTCAAGAAACACGTGTTTATTCAAGTTCATAGTTATGTATGGATGATTTCATCATCCTACACATTTTTAACCTTCACAACTTGCTAGTTCATGTCTTTAATCATGATCTAGCAAGCCTATGTGATGAACCATAACATTTTTACTAACAAACAACATACAACAAGCATAACAACATAAGAACAACATGATTTCTTCATTAATATAACACTACTTCATCACTTTGTTAGTTTATGCTTCAAGACTTTGATTATGTTCTTTAGAGTTCTCAATATTTCACCATTCTTTTCACTATTAACCATCAAAAATATGAACAAGATGAAGATCTAAGGCACTTACTACTAGCACAAGGCTAGGGGAGTTTCAAAGCGTAAAAGTGATGGATAAAAGAAAACGAGAGCGGTCCTTGAGCTTCCGAACACACCAAGCTTACTTGTAGGACCTCTTGCACCTTTGGGAGTATGGAGATTGCTTGAAAGAAGCTCGAAGGTGGTGGTATGGTGGTGGTTGGTCTTCGGCTGAACACAAGCAAGGAGGAAGAGAAAATGGAGTTTGTTGTTTGAAGTTTGTGAATGAAATGGGTGTAACCTTTGTGCCTTCTTATAATCTAACTTTCACCATTAACCATTGAATATAATGTTTCATTATCCACTAACATCTTCCAATAAAAAAAGAAAAGAATTCATGGGGGGTGTCCCCATGTAACCGGTTCGAAAAAAGGGGGGGGGGGTATGGGGTTGGGTTTCAATGGGTGTTTACTAATCTAGTTAGGATTTAAAGGTTAAATTAGTATGTTAAGGTGTATTGTTAATTATATAGTGTGTTAGGGTGTTCGGGGACCCTAACTAGCTAAAAAAATAAAAACAATATGTTTGACAATATTTTTGTGTTTCGGGTAAAGTCCGGTTGTTCGGTTGGGTGTTGTCCGTTAAAGTGCTAAATTAATTCATAAAGTGTCTTTTATAATACTTTTAGTGACACATTTAATTCCCAACACTTTGGAAAGTATCTAGGACTATTTTGCCAAGTTTGTGCACTTTACTAGCATTATTAAATGCTGAATTTTTGTTATTTAGTGCAGAATTCTGCATTTAAAGTGTGTTTTAGGCATTTCCTGGCACTATAACTATCACCTAGTGACGCAGTTTTATGGTCCTCTCTTCCCTACACTCCCTACTAGTGTAGTACCCTGTCTCTGGTTCACACTGGCCTCAAAAACATTGTCTGTCTAGGTGCTGGCATTGTCAGCATGTTTTCAGGGTTATCTGCCCAGTGTGCTAACTGTGCTTTGTGCATCAAGTTTGTCACTAAAGTTTGTGTGTAATAAATGGAGTGACAATATGAATGTGATGCATGTGTATGTATGTAACAGAAATCAGAAAGCAGTTTAATCAACAGTTGTAATCAAGCACAGTCATTAAGCACAAATTAATTACTAATTAACTGTACAGATGCCTGCAAATATGACAGTCGTCACATTCCCCCCCCCCCCCGTTAAGAAAATTTCGTCCTCGAAATTTGTACTACCTTAACTCCTTATGATTCCGTCACGTGCGTATGTATATAAATAATACCGAGGTAGAAAATCACCAAATCGAATCAAACCTTACTCACATCAGGTGAGTCCAAGAATATATAACAACCCGAATCCTAGGGTTAAAAGGTGTGTGCTCATAGCATTTGATGTCAAAGGTACAGTACGTATTTGACGTATAGTCTAGCGTAATCCAGCTAACAGGGTTCCACAAAAAGAGGGGATTTGACTAATAAGATTCCTAAATGATCGGTAGCAATATGCAGACGAGTTTTCACAAACCATAGCATCTGCCATATGAACTCAAAATCAACAACTCAAAAATAATAGTAAAGTGATCTGTCAATCTCCCGAATCAATTGAATGGTAAGAATTAGTGCGTTGTCATTTTTGAATTGTGAAGATACACCGAATGGAATACAAGCGGATTTGGTGTATCATTGTCTTGATTCGTAGTTGCATCAGAAATGTTTAAATGGCAAGTCAAACAAAAGTAGATGAAGTTTTGTGTGCAACGGTTGACCCTGATTAGCACAAGTTACAAGTTTGAAATGACCTCACAAGGTGTCGCAGTGACATGACTCAAGTATAGTGGTGACTGAACGAGTTCACCGTGTTGGAAATCAAATGAACACGTACCGAAACAAGCCAGAATATTTGATCTACACAATGTCATAGAGTTTTTAGTTGAATATGGAACATCAAAGAGCCACTGTTTTCGGTCGATAGTGGGAAAGCAATAAGTACCGTAAGGCATTCGATCAATCGTAAAAGAATCGTTAGGAGGTACACCGTGATATGAAATGAATCTATGTACCTTGGCCTCAACACACAACTGTGTTGAGACCGATTTCATCGTGATAAACAAGACGGATTTAGGGCAAATTATCCAATAATCAATTAAATCCGTGTATGAAGTGAGTGACCAAATAAGCGCAAGCTTCAATTTTGTGAAAGTATCCCCACAAGGTGTCGTAACCAACAAATGATTTAGTGAAGTCGTAGACCAAACAAGTCTACCACGACTTGTAACGAAAGAATTGTTGCAATAATGTTCGAATATGATGCTCCCAACACATCATATGACGTCTTAAACTGAATGTACGAAATGAGTAAGTTCAAGTAATTGAACTTGGTTTCAGCGTAATCCCGACAATAAACGTATGTATCAACAAGGAATCTTGGCATGGTCACAAAGATAAACCACGAATGTAACTTGAAATAAATGAAGTTTCAAGAAAACGTGTTGACTTGGTAACATAAGATTCAACAATAACAATAATGTAGGTCATTCGAAACATGAATCAGTAATTAGGTTTAGCAAAATAATATTTAAATTTTAAGGAAGTGTTTGTTCGAAACGAAACCACATGCATAGCAAATGATGCATGTATGTCAGATAAGTTTCCAAGAAAAGGAATAATGAGTATCTGCTAAAATGAAGAAATAACCAGATGTCGAAGCAAATGTGTGTTCGCTCTTAGCGAAGAAGATTATCGTGATGCAACTACCATTAAGGGGAGTAGAGATGCAACATCCACTCGTTAGAAGTAAAAGAAATTCAAGTACTCTCTGTTTGGTCAACAGAACTGGCATATATGTCAGGTTAATGGTGTCTGCTTGAGTTAACAGATGTGGTTCCTAAGTAACAACCCTTGTGAATTTGGACCTGGGTTCCCGATGGTCCTAAGTACATGTTTCCTAAATTCTCAGAGTTTCGTATTGGGTGTAGATTCGTTCTGTGCATCGTGTAGGAAACACCATTCTTGTGTGTGTTAAAACAAGTTATTGTCCCACAATTTTCCCCCGGTATACTTTCTTCCTGAATTTATAGCTACTCGATCATCGATCAGTCGGGAAATACTGGTTGGATCCTCGCAGTTAATTAAATAAGTAAGTCGTCAGTTCTTAGCAAGAGTCGCTGACTCTTGTTGGCTAGCTCGTTCGGCTCCTAGTAGTTTGATGTTTATTTAAAAATCATCGTCCTTCCTCCTGATGAGCAGAACTGGGGTTTCCCAAAACAGAAATTTTGGTTTGTTATCTTCCTTCTCTATCCAGTACTGAAATTACACTGACAATCCTTGCGTTTCCGAAGGTGTAATCCGTTATGGTGCGTTGGTTGCAGGCGCGATGCCTGGAATCAAATCGATGCAAAAATTCGATTTGTCGTTGGGAAGATAATTCTAGCAAGTCTTCGAGGAAGACTTCAGGATATTCTCTGACCACGTGGGTATCTTTGAGTTTTAGTTCTTCGGCTCCCTTGTCCCCGACATGAGCCAGAAAACAACACATCCTTTCCGCAACAACTTTCGTGCTTCCAAGCAATTCGTGATCTGTAGAGGCGTCTCCTGCTTCGTGAGTCACGATCGTACCTTCATTCGTCATCAGGGTGCGGATATTAATCTCCGCTCGATCGCTCGGCAACTGATCCATCCCAATTAACTCGTCGAAGCTTCCCAGCTCAACTGGCAGTAGATCTAGCGTAAACTTACGCTCTCAGGGTTCTATCTTACCGATTCCAATTACTTCGTTGGCTTCCACTAGTTTCCCGTTAGCTAGTTCTTTCGAGTGCGGATTAACTAGCTTACTTGCTACTAAACCAATTATTCTCTCAAACCCTAGAGATGCGAAGCTAAAATTTGCAACAGTATCTAGCAGCACAGATGCATAACATTGAGTCATATGCGACGTACCAATATCCATGCTTGGATTCCTAACGTACCTCCCTAGCTCCGGTGTTGAGCTTTCATTCCTGTGCTTGATTATTTCTAGGGCAATATTTTCTGAAATGTTTTTTTCTCCCACAGTTAAGGCAACCTTGAGTACGTTTTTGTTTGTCACTCATCCTTCCTTGATACTTGTCGTCGTCGTTGACTCCTCCGTGATTCTGGCTATCATCCTGGCCTCCATCTCTACTTTTAGTACCTTGCCTACAAGTTTCCTTGGGATGCCCCCTCTTGCCACAGTTATCACATTTTCCATATTTACATCGCCCAACATGATAACGTAAACAATTGTCGCACTTAGGTAGGATACCCATGTAGTCTTTCCCCATTTTGGCCTTCTTCGCGTTACTCACCCGAGTAACCCTTTTGAAATTTACGAGCTTCCTCTTGTTATCCCCAGATGACTCTACGGAAGTCTCATTTTTCCCTTCCGGAGTGGAAAATTTTCCTTGTCTAATCGCTTCTTCAGTGAGCGCCACGCTCATGTCGATCGCTTCGATGATTGTTGAAGGATTAGATGTTGTTACCAGGCTTAGAATCTGGGGTGCCAGTCCCCCAATGAAACGTTCGATCTTCCTAGATTCTGGTTCCACCAAACGCGAAGCAACTTGTGATAATTCGCCAAATCTCTGCACATAGTCGGCTATCTTTGGACCTTCCATTTTCAAGTTCCACAATTCAGTCTCCAACTTCTGGACTTCTGCCCTAGAGCAATATCTTTTACGCATCAGTTCCTTCAGCTCGTCCCACGTCAAAGCATTCACAGCAGTCTCGCCCATTGTTTGAACCTGAAGGTTCCACCATGACAGAGCCCCATCTACAAATAGTCCAGCTACGTACGTGACCTAATGTTCTGGGGCACATTTGCTCAACTGTAAGACATAATTCGTCTTCTCCACCCAACGCACAAAAGCTAAGGCACCCCGAATTTTCGAGGTTTGTGGTTCAAGAACTGCTCGTAAGTGCAGCCGCTGGGTGGGTTATTTCCTGAGGTACCTCCGCCGTGTTTGGAGCGAAGGGCCTCGAGTTTGCGATGGCTTGCGAGATGCGCCCTTGCAGTTCTGACTCTGCTGTTGTTGGCAGAGGGTTGTTGGTATCGACGTTCCCTGGTATCGACATCTTCTGAAGAGAAGATTGGTTAGGTCAGGTCTTATTCGTTCGGGGAGTGCATGTAGTTGTTTAAAGATCATATGCACATACACATATTAAGTTATCATACCAACCAATCAAACAATAGTATAATCATAGTATAACCAAGTAATTCGGTAATTATGTTTAATGAGAGCATAGCAAGTAAGCACGTAGCATTATAATCATAGCACACACAAATAGATTAATAACGTGCTTGACGAAGACATAGCGACTGAGCTCTCGTTGGTCATTGGTCACAAAGTATTGTCGCATGTTTAGTGATGATTGGCTTCCCCACAATTGTATTGTCTTCCAAAATGTATCATATCAACAGGGACACACGGTCACCCTACCCTTGTCCATTAAATATATTAGTGTATCAAAATTACGTAGTCAGATGTGGTCTTCAAAAGTCTCCACAATCCCGGTTTATCATTCGTGTCTTTACCCAAATGTAATGTAATCCGCATAATCCAGAAACCAACTATTCTGGTGACTGAGGTGGAGGAGGAAAGAAACGTAAATTGTCAACATGCGTGAGTTCTTCCTCGAGCTTGTATATACGTCGAAGTAAATAACTGATTTGCCGCTCGATAGTAAAGAAACGAGCATCAAAAACCCGGGGAAAGGTGTAATAGCAGCAGGTGAGAGTGTCAAAAGGAATCTTGATGAATGTGGGGGATCAAAGTATACTGACAATAGACAGTGTGGAGAACGTGGTGTCAGCTCAAGCTCCAAAACTCTGCGACTTATATCCTTAAACTGTAGCTGATGTTACAGGAGCACTCATCCCATGTGCAGCCTCCATAATGTAAGGGATGGCAAGGGTCTAAAATCAGTATAGTGTATTATAGGAACCATCGAAATGGCTCGTCCGGCGTTGTAGAGGTGAATGTGGCAAACAGTGCGACCTGTGAAGTCGGGAAAATGCCGCTGTAGCAAACGAGTCGTTATGCGGGTGCTAACCCGGAGTACCTTCCCGGGGTGCGGGTATGTTTTGAAAGAAAGCGATAGGCATGTTGGCGCAATGGACGTCGGTCTTCATAGGGGAAAGGAGCAATGTCAGCGGTTGTAGGTGCAATATCAAACGTTTCAACTGATAGGAAGATCATTAGATGCGGGTGTTGGGTCGGGTATAAGGGATGCATTGTCTGGTAAATCAAAAGAAATAGGGTCATGTTCAAGTAAAGGTGCAGGTTCAGCAGGTGCAACATCAAGCGGACCCAAAAGGTGCAGAAGCTAGCTTAGGAGCAGGCTCTGGGTCGTGTAACGGTGTGGTGCCTTGAGCAGGTGCTAGTGCGACAGTCATGTCATCGTTGTCTGTGTCAGTAGTAGGAAGCTGTAATCCGGCTGTCTGTAAGGCTGCAGATGTCACAGACTCGAAGGAGTCTGAAATCAAATGTATGCTAGAGTCAGAGGGTAGCTTGACAACAGGGGTCTCAAAAATGAAATTTGTAATGACGTTCTCGTCTAACTTTCTATCATCATGGGCGTTATCAAAAGGACCATCGATATCACGTCAATATCGTTATCAATTGTTCGTCGAGTAACCGACCTTCAGAAGGAATGTCCACAAGAGGCGCATTCTCGAGGATCAGAGCCATGGTGTGCTTACCAACGGGATGACCAGTAATGAAGTGGTTATGGGCCGAAACATGAATGACAGAGGGATCTTCGTCAAGAAAGCCATCAATAAGGGTAATTCATCGTCAAAGTCTGGTAGCGCGGACGGTTGGAAGTCGTCCTTGGTCAGCGTGTCAAGGTCACTTTCAGTGTCTGACGTAAACACCTCTGGCGCAGGTACAGTCTCATCATTTGTGGCGGTGGCCGTAGGGTCGTTATCATATAACAATTTATTCCCTGAGGAAGGTGACATGTGTGCCGGTATATAATAGTCGTAGCATGCATATTTACAGTAATCTTTAACTCTTGTGTATTGTAGATAAAGACAATTCATAACGTAATCATGTATCCACATATTCGTCCTAGTCTTCCCAGACTATCCCACCCAGTCTCTCAGACTGAACTCCCTAGTCTCTCAGACTAACTCCCTGGTCTCTAAGACCAACTCCCTGGTCTCTAAGACCAACTTTCCCAGCCTCTAAGACTAAATCCCTGGTCTCTAAGACCAACCTCCCAGTCTCTAAGACTAAATCCCTGGTCTCTAAGACCAACCTCCCAAGCTCTAAGACTAAATCCCTGGTCTCTAAGACCAACCTCCCAGTCTCTAAGACTAATTATCCCCAGCCTCTAAGGCTGATCCTCCCTCAGCCTCTAAGACTGAACCTCCCTCAGCCTCTAAGACTGAACCTCCCTCAGCCTCTAAGACTGAACCTTAAATATAAATTTTGAAATGTGTATGTGTGCCTTTTGTTTATAAAAGTGTTTGTTCCCTAGATCTGGACGTTTTTTGTATGCAATGAAAAACAAGTCGTGTAAACATTTTCGTGAGAGCCCTAATGATCGTAGTCTAGACTCGAGAAAGAATCCTAGTTCGCTACGATCAAAGCTCTGATACCAAGCTATCACACCCTGACTTTTGCGGAAGCGTGATTATTGGTGTGACTTCTTAATACCATTGCATACGATCATAACAACACTATATGATAAAACCAGTAGATGTACATCCATTAATTTAAGTTTAAAAGTAGTACAACATAATTGTCTGAAATATCGATACCAAATTCAAGTTACAAACCATAACATGTTTTAAGGAGTTCAAAAAGACTCAACAAAAGATTTTAAAACAAACCCGAGTTTTGGACCACGTATCTTGTCCAGGATTAAGATACGTCTCCTAAGCCCTAATGACTTGGATGACATCTTTATTCGTAACGCAGCTTAAAAACTCCAACGCCTGCCAGATCCATTTACTAATTCCCTGAAATACATGTAGTTTGAAAAATCAACAAAAAGTTGAGCGAGTTCATGTGTAAGTGAGTATGTATAAACCTTTGTAATGTATCTGTATGTATGAAAATCCCTGGTATGTAGCAATTAAGGAAAAAGAGATCACCATTGGGTTGCAAAGCCAATGATATGTGTGAAGTGATGCAGGAAGACTCAAACCTAGCAAATTTGTGCGTCGGGCTCATAGTCACCACATGGTCCGCTCTGTGGACTCAGGGGTGGGGCTCGCTACCCCCAAATAGATCTATCACTCATGACCCTCGGCCATTAAAAAAAAATACTAATCTTTTGTAAGCAAAAGCGATGTATCTTTTAATTCTTAAATGTAATGCAATTTATTTTTTCTTAATTTATATTATTTTTTTACGTCTTATATAACTTAAATTGTTCAACCCGTATATCACACGGTTATGCCAAACATCATAGATGGACTATCACTCAAAGTGACCTTTGCAGTGGGCTTTTTCACTATGCCTATTATATATTGCAACGGATGTTCTTGCTCAAGTTTGGAGCTTAAACTTTGAACCTTTTTTGACCGTCTTTTAATCAATTTTGAAATTTGAACTTTGACGCTTTTATATCAATTTGAGTTGAACAAGTTACACATCTATACTACTTAAAGGATTAAGAAATTACAACGAGGATTAATTGCCTCAAGTACCACCTACCCACTCACATGATCTAAGTAGTATACCCTCCTTAAGCTAACCATACCATGTATAAAAGTGTCTGTAATTACTTTAACATGTATTCCAACCCCGAAGTATAAAAACTGAAAACAGTTAAGAGAAAAGGGGGACATGAACTCACAGTATTGCGTCTTCGTACTTGTAACCCAAATCTCCGCGGCAAACACGACTACCTACAATGGTCTAGCGTCTATTAGACGAACGGGTCATGCCTTGTCTTAGTATTTATGTTTTTGAGTTAAGATTTCTTGACATTATTCCAAGTTATAATCACTAGTTAACATTTGGATTAATTGCTAAACAACATTTCACATTCCTACTTCTCAAGTATTTTAACTTCGTATTTTCCTTCCCAAGGATGAGGGTATCTCATACATGTATTTTCGTATTTGTATTTGTATAGCTTGCCAAGTAATGGCGTCGCATTTCGGTGTATTGTTCCAACTAAAAATATGTTAATATATTCCCAATATACATTTCCAAAACCATATATTTCAAGTCTCACTTAAATATATATAAACTTATTTTGTTCAATCATGTATTGTCCTAGAAAATATACATTTTTCTCAAAAATTATATATCTTCTAAATATACTAGGAAAATATATTTTTAACTCCAAAAAATAATATATTTTCTTGTTGTAAAAAATATGATATACTTAGTAATATTTACGAAATCATATTTTCACTTCTTTCATTCCCAAAATAATATTTACCAAAAATATAGTGTAATGGTATATCCCGGAATATTTCATAAGTTACGTTTTCTTGTTCGGTTTCACAATATTACGTGTGTAACTTAAATATTTTATTCCTTGCAATTTTGGTATTATTTTGGAGTTGTAATTTCCATGGTATTTTGTAAGTTATATTATTTTACCCTAAAATAATATAACTAGTTCACAAAATATACAAATAATCACACAAGTGTCTCAGTATAAGATATATATTCTAAATATATATTTACTCATTTCATTTACGAAAATCAACTTCCGGTACTTAGTATTTTTGTAATAAAAATCATAGCGAAGTTTATTTTGAAAACAAGGTTAAAAATATGATTGCAAACGCTTACTAGAAAAATATTTTCTAAGTGTTAAAATTCTAGAAAAATTTCGCCAGAGTTTCCTTTGTAAATGGAGGCGTCCACGCTTACTAGGTATCATTTTCTTTTGTAAAATCATTCAATCAATTATCAATCATCAATATACAACCTTTATTTACCAAATTTCTCAAAAACAAGCATAAACCATAAACTTATGAACTTGAAAAATTTATAAGAACATGTAGTAACTTACTAGTATACTTAGTAAGTCTCGTTACCTTTAAATTGTTGGACTCTGTATGCCCAAGACACATATTAAATTGATGTGGCTAGTACGTTATGATCCAAGTCGAGTCATACCCAAATACAAGCTAGACAAACACTTACAATATTTATTTATGATATGATCAAACAAATAAATATTAACACTTACAATATTTAGAAATTGGTTTTCTAAATAATTGCACTTGACAAACCAATAAATTATATGGATAATTTATTTTGAGAGAGTATTTTATTTTGTTATTTAATGAGTTAAATAACTTAATAAAAGTTGTATAAAGTCTTGTGAACATATGATGTTATATTTTATAAAAGGTATAAAATAAACAAGACTTAAATTTTATAAAAAAAACTGAATATTTTTAAATAATAAAGCTAGGCCGCCACCCCCCATGGGGTCTTCCCAAAAATTGTTGGTCCAATGATGATACATGCACTTGCATGTGTTTTCATTGGGTGGTCTTCCCTAAAGATTTTGGCCAATCATATTTCATGCACTTGCATATGTAAGTTGGCACATGATTGGTCAAGGTGGGTGGCAATTCTCTCTCATGGTTCTATAAATACTTAGATAACAAATGCAAGAATGTGCAAGACTTGGATGACTTGAAAAACACTAGAGATTTCTCTCTAGAAATCGGCCAACACAATTCTCTCTCATGGTTCTATAAATACTTAGATAACAAATGCAAGAATGTGCAAGACTTGGATGACTTGAAAAACACTAGAGATTTCTCTCTAGAAATCGGCCAACATAAGGTTGTGCATAAGGGTTTTTCAAGTTTGATTTTCAAGTGCACAAAACTAGATACTCTTCTCTCATAATTTCGGCCAAGGGTTGGTTCCAAGAGAGGGATTTTTCAAGTGAGTTTTAAGTGTAAAATCCTAGCTAAACATAAAGTGTTTGTTGGAAGGCTTGGGGTATACAAGCTTGAGGTCTTCTACACTTGAAGGCAATCGTTCAAGAAGCATCATTCGTTTCATTTCTCATTACTCCTTGGAAGGTAGTATTCTAAACACCCTATGGTTATGTTTTATTTTTGATAGCATGCATGTTCGTATATGGATCCGAGGATTGGGTTTTACATATAAAATGGGTTTTATATCTTGTAAGTAACATGTTTTAAATAATAAATTTCCGCTGCATTTTTATTTCATAAGGATGAAATTACTTTGATAAACATGTTAAAAACCCAACAGTGGTATGAGAGCCGCTTATATGAGTGCATGCTTCATAGGATATGAAATTTTCGGGTTTCGGGTTTGGTTAAAACCCTGTGGCCGAAATTTTATATATGGTTATCCTTTTGTTTTTCAAGATTATTTTAATACATGTATAAAAGTATCTTGAAAAATTATGTCATTTGGATGATTTGTTTGTTTGGACAAAAACCCACCTTTTCGGTTTTTTCATTCTTGACCGAAAAGTAGGTTGTAAAAAGGAAACTGTTTTGCTTCTTGAATTTTATATATTTGGATATATATATTTTTGGTGTTCATAACCTAGCCATGACCTTGTGTGAATATGTTGAATGATTGTGTTTGTGATTAGTATTTAATTATTTCAAAGGGTTGTAATAATAATTAATTTTGTTCTTCCATGTGTAAAAATATGTAATTTATTTATTTTCATTTGGTATGTAAAATAAATAGATTAGGTGCATTTTATTTTACTAGAAAAATGTATTAGGATATTTTTTTTTTTGTAAAAGAAGATGCACACAAAAATGCGGTTTTGGTTTTGGCTAATTTCGGGCCTAAAGGACTTCATAGTTCTTAACGGGATTTTAGCCCGATAACCAAAACACATTTTTGAAGTCCAAAGGAGTTTGGAGCTGAATTAAAGTACATTTTGGAAGCTCAAAGAAAGTGGAGAAATGACAACACAAAAGGGAGACTTGAAGCATTTGGATGCGGGATCAAGTGGGAGTTCAACGACACATTATTTGTGTTAATATTCACCCTTTAGGAAGGACCTTTTGGCACACTTGTTTCGGCTAACAAGTGTGGTCAAAATAGTTGGCTATGGTTATGCACCTATTGATATGTGTGTTGTGCTTGTGCGGTAGTTTATTTATGTTGTTTGGATGATATGTTGATATGCATGCTTAACAAACTAATAATCAACAAGCTTAAAATATGTTCTTTAAAAGATCATTAAAAATCGTTAATAAAAGGTTATTAAAAATTAATGATTTTATAATAAAATGGGTTTTATTAAAAAGAACCTTGAAAATTTGTTTTCACTAAAGTACCATTAATTTGAATGCATGCAAATGTATGATACATAATATTTTCTAAACTAGAATTTTGAAATATTGAAAACCCTTTTATAAAACAAGTCAAACACCATCCTTTTATACAACACTCGAATCACTTGGGAACTCTTATTGTGGGATAAAGGTCACCTAACCACATTTGAGGGAACTTGTATGTTCGAGGTGGGTTTACCATGTTTGTGGGATAAAGGTCACCTAACCACTTATGTGTATAAACTCACACGTGTGTGTAAGTTGGACGACTTGATTTGGAAACCATGAACTTAGGGTCACCGAAGCATGGCGAACAAAAGGTGTTGATGGGATTAAACATGCCAACTAAACATAAAGATGTTTAACCGATCCCATATGGCTAGAAGTTGCAAAGGGTTGCAATTGTCAAACGTTGACTACCTTGTTAATTTAAATAGAGGGATAAAGGTCACCTAACCAATATTTAAATGTAACGTTGGATTCTAGATTTTAATTATTAATTGTCTATGAGACACAAAAGGGTATTAATGATTAAAATATAATAATATCGAAAATACTAAAATTGAACATTGTTAAATTTTGTAGATGGCCGCTAACAATATTACCCAAACCGTCCGTAACCTATCACTAAAAACAATCCTTAAAAGGATCGTTTCAATCAAAACACTTTATGGATTAATATCGAAACTTAAGAATCATTCTCAAGTAAGAAAAGATATCCTATGTGTTGAACGATCCTAATCCCAATAAACATCTTATGGAAGATAAGGATGCCTATAACGATTGGATTAAGTATATCGAGGATACTACGCAAGCCTCATGCCTCATGTTAGGAATTATGATTCCTGAGATTCAAAAGGTGTTGAACATCATGAGCATACGACATGATTACCCAATTGTAGGAAATGTTCCTAAGGGTAGAACGCTTCGAAACGGTTCGAGTGCTTCATGCATGTCGAATGGAGGAAACCCAGTCGGACTCATCTTATGTTTTTAAGATGAAAAGCCACATTGATCACCTCGAAAGGCTCGATATGGATAAAAGGGTTTTATCAATTCTAACGATCAATGAGGGTGGGAACTAGAAAGGGCATCACCCCGACACCAAAGCAAATGTTGAAAATGGAAACGGCTAATTCAAAGGGAAATAATTCGAAAGACTAAAGCGAAACCACCGAAACCAAAAGAGAAGAAGGCAAAGGTTGCCATGAACGATCCATGCTTTGAGTGTGGTGAGATAGGGCATTTAAATAGGAATTGTCCAACCTATCTCAAAGAGTTGAAAAACAAGAGGGATGCTTGGCAAACCTCAGGTACAATCTTAATGATACATATTGACCTTAATGTTATTTTCTCAAACACATGGGTATTAGATACTGGATGTGGAACTCATGTTTGCAATTGTTGCAAAAGATTCAAAAGAAATTAGCATTACAAGAAAGGAGATTATGTTTTGAAACTTCCAAATGGTTTGGAAATTGTTTTAAAATGTTTTGAATGCTCCTAGTTTGACTAGGAACATTATTTAAGTTTCCCTTTTGAGACAATATGTTTTGATTTAAAGTTTGTAAACAATGACATTTATATTTCGATGAATGACATGTTTTACTTTAAAACTATGCCTTCAAATGGTAGTTATGAATTGGTTCATAATAATACATCATTTGATAGTTCAATGTACCAAGCAATCACCAACAAACTCAAAATGGATTTGAGTGAGACTTATCTTTGGCATTATCGCCTTGGTCATATAAACATAATCGCATACAAACACTTCAAAAGAATGGTCTTTTGGAAACAAATGAAATTGGTTTATTTGATATATGCGAATCATGTTTAAAAGGTAAAATGTCCAAGTAATCCCTTAGTGGGAAAGGGCAAAAGATTTACTAGGTATCATACATTTGGATGTATGTGATCCTTTTAAGCCAATGACTAGGTATGGTGAAAGATACTTCATTAAGTTTACCAAAAACTATAGTAGTTGTGGTTATGTGTACTTGACACAAAGAAGAAGTTTTGAAACGTTCAGAATCTTCAAAAAGTGAAGTACAAAATCAACTCTTTTAAAGTTCTTCGTTTCGATAGAGGAGGAGTCGAACTCTATTAGATATGGTTCGATCTATGATGGCTAGAAGCGCATTATCTCTATCACTTTGGGGTTACGCTTTGCTCTCCGCGGCCAGTATGGCCCCAACCAAGAAAGTGGATAAGACACCTTTCGAAATATGGAATGGAAAGGCTCCATCATTAATCATATTTGAAGGTATGGGTTGTGAAGCTTATGTGAAGCAATACACCCCAAAGAAATAAAAGTACGATCCACTAAGTGTATCTTTGTTGGATATCCTAAAGATGGTATAGGATATTAATTCTACAATCCAACAGAGCAAAAGGTATTTGTTGCTCGAAAGGCTAAGTTCTTGGAAGCTAAGTTCCTTATGGAAGGAAATAGTAGAATAGTGGAACTTGATAAGGATCAAGAACCACAAGCCGATACACGTTTGGTTAAAACTAGCACTCAACAAAAGGTTGTTGAAAAACGATCAAGTGGTTGATCAACACAAAGCGTTCGCAGATCTGGTAGAATTAGTAGTCCACCTGAAAGATATGGATTTTTCATAGATGGATGCTACGTGGTAGATTCAGATGAATCAGCCACATACCATGATGCAATGTCAAAATTCGATTGTGACAAATGGCTTGAAGCCATTAACGTAAAGATGCAGTCCATGTATAACAACCAAGTATGGGAATTGGTTGTAGCACCTCTTAACTCCAAAGTAGTTGGAAGTAAGTGGGTTTTCAGGAAGGAAACCGATATGCATGGTAACTTGGATACTTATAAAGCGAGACTTATAGCAAAAGGTTTCACTCAAACTCAAGGGGTTGATTATGATGAGACCTTTTCGCCTATGGCGATGCTAAAGTCAATAAGGATAGTATTTGCCATACCTACATAATATGATTATGAGATTTGGCAAATGGATGTCAAAACGGCTTTCCTTAATAGATATCTTGAGGAAGATGTCTATATGGTTCAGCCTGAAAGTTTTATCGATCCATAACATCCTAATAAAGTATGCAAGTTAAATATATCAATCTATGGATTGAAACAAGCATCTAGAGGTCAAAAATCACTGTCTTGATGAAGAGATTAGGGAATATGGATTCATCAAGAACGTCGATGAAGCTTATGTGTATAAGAAGGCTAGTGGGAGCATCATCACTTTCTTAATATTATATGTCGATGACATTCTACTATTTGGATACAACATTCCAAACCTTGGAAGGTGTAAAAGCCTGGCTTGGAAGTTGTTTTTCCATTAAGGATCTTGGTGAAGTTACCTATATTTTGGGAATAAAGATCTATAGGGATAGATCAAGGCGCTTGATAGGTTTAAACCAAAGTGCATACATTGACAAAGTCTTGAAAAGGTTCAAGATAGAGAACTCTATGAAAGGTTTGGTACCTATTCAAGAGGGGACAATATTGAGTGCGTTTCAATGTCCAAGCTCAAAGGATGAGCAGGAAAGAATGAAAGGAATCCCATATGCGTCAGCTATAGGATTCATTATGTATGTAATGATATGCACTAGACCGGACATATCGTGCGCATTAAGCATGACGAATACATTTCTAATATATAGATCTGGTGAAGAAGAACTCGTTGTAAGGGGTTACAGGGATGCGAGTTTCGGAATTCGTTGTAAAGGGTTACATGGATACGAGTTTCCAAACTAATCGAGATGGTTCTCGATCACAATCAGGGTAGCATTGTCCACTACATAATCAGAATACATCGCCGCTTCATTGATTGAGATAATTCATATGGATATGCCACTTGAATTATTGCCGATCTAAGGGTAGTTCCTACCATTCAGGACCCTAGAGATCTTTGTGATAACGAAGGTGCGATTTCTTAAATCAAGGAACCTCGTGTACATCGAAAGACTAGGCACATTGAGCGGAATTTCAACTACATAAGGGATGAAGTTAAAAAAGCAAAAGATATGTATTCGCAAAGTTCAAACTGATCAAAATATTGCGGATCCACTCACGAAGCTCCTTGAATGGGCAAAGCATGAAAGGGTCATACTTGTGCCTTAGGACTTCGATATTCTAGTGATTGGATTTGATCTATTTTGTATTTGGATATTGGAACAACTGTTATTATAACTCTTTATGGTATGTTGAGTTATGTTCCATTTTAGCATGTTTAAATCTGTGAATAAGTTAATTATTCTAAATGTCCGTAGTCGATCATACTTGTGGGAACAAATATGAATGTAAGACTATTATGAATTTGGATTGGTGGATATTCATTAGATATGAATATAGAGCAAAGTGTTGCTGCCAAAGTTCATAGATATTTGAAGGAGACAAATATTGGACTGACTCGCTCTCAAATATTACTGCATGGAATCATCTGTGATTGATCATAAGTAAATTTGAGTAAAGGAGAATATCATAGTATCCTTAGACCTGAGCTACATATTGGGTCTTGATATTCACCAAATATTGTACCTTGACTTATTTCTTTGCAGTCAGTAATATGACAGTTGATGCGTGTGAAGTGTTATATATTTTAGGTGTATATTTTAAGCCCTTTTTAACACTTATTTTTAGCCAAGTTTTAAATTTATAAAACACGATATTTTACTAACACTAAACACACATATGGGCAAGTGCACCCATCGTGAGCGTAGTATAGTGTTGGCAAGATACCGAGGTCGTCCAAGGACACAAGAGCTTTTAGTACCGGTTTATCCTCAACGTCTAATCAAAAATAAAAGTTTAGAAAAATGTTTTAAACTAAGAAAAATAAAAACTAACTAAAAATGCTGAAAAATAAAATAAAAAGAAAAACAGATAGACAAGATGAATCACTTGGTTCCGACTCGTATCTAGTGTAACCTTTGATTATTTCCGCACTTTTGCACTATTTTAAGAGATTATCTTAGTTATTGTAGTAGGCCCCTCTTTTGAAGGTGACGTTACCCTCACCCCAGTAGTTTGAGTCAGCAAGGATACAATCCTAAAAGGGTGGATTATTGAAAGATAATTAATTAAGTTATTAATGCAAATTATGGTAGGCCCCTCTTTTGGAGGTGACGTTACCCTCGACTAAGTAGTCTGAGTCAGCAGGGATACAGTCCTAAATAGCCGGGTTATAGTATTAATAGTAGTTAACTTATGAGGGGATCAAAGAGTTTGGACCCCCGCCATCCAATACCGTTAAGTATTGAAGGAGGTCCTACTAAATTTGACCCAGGTCCATTACAGGACCTCTAAACGCTGAACAATGGCAAGACCTTTACCAAACCGTTCCCTTAACCCCCGACCAGGTAGCCAACATACCTCCA
This sequence comes from Helianthus tuberosus, assembly GCA_030545235.1. Taxonomy (NCBI): domain Eukaryota; kingdom Viridiplantae; phylum Streptophyta; class Magnoliopsida; order Asterales; family Asteraceae; genus Helianthus; species Helianthus tuberosus. Next base: position 115,176,604 of record CM060370.1, read on the forward strand.
TATAGACCGTGGAGATATGAATGGTGGAAATCTTTTATTTTATATAGACAGTAAAATAATGCCAAGACACCACGGACAAACGATAAGGAAAGATCACCTTCAACATAATCAAGTAGTTATTAAAGTCATTAATACAAAACCAAGTAAAAAGTGCAAAAGATTAGAAATAAAAAGTATTACACTAGACACTTTGTCTTCACCAAGTGATGTAAGAGACTTAGGCAAACATGGCCTTGATTGTCAAGAACTCTTACGATCAATCTTGGATCCCGAGACGACTCACACACTCTATGATGGACAATGGATGATGGTGGTGGATGATGGTGTTATGGTGGTGGTGGGTGGTGGGTGAAGTGTGAGAGAGGTGGTGTGCCAAGGGATGGTTTGAGCTTGAGCCAAGCACTCCTATTTATAGGCTGAACAGAAGCTCGGGCACGGCCCCGTGTACAGTGGGCACGACCCCGTGTCCACATCCTCTCTTTCTTCATTTAATGCAGCTTTGTCTTATTAGTTGACCACGCCCCCGTGTCCGCTGAGCACGACACCGTGTGCAGAAGAATCTTTGTACTATGAAGATTTGCCTGGATTGTGCGAATCTTATAGTTGACCACGGCCCCGTGTCCGCTGAGCACGGCCCCGTGGTGGGCAATAGAAGCTTCTACCACTTGGTCTTTTCTGCTGACACTTGGGCACGCCCCCGTGCTGGCTGAGCACGGGGCGTGTTCAGTCTTCTGATGTCATGTTTTGCTTGGGAAGATGCTGTCGTGGGGTCGGGCATGTCACGTCTTGTTCCTTTTCTTGTATTTATGTTAGATTTTGATGTCTTTTTGCTTCTTTTGTTAATTTGAGCTCATTTAATCCTGAAAATACAAAAGGAAGACAAAAGCACACTTTTTCCAACATTAGTACTAAAAAAGGGTTAGTTTTATGCCACAATTGATGAAATTTATATGTTGCATTTTGAACACATCAACAGTACATAAGGCTAAGCTCAGGTGTGGTACAAGGTGATTGTGAGAGACGTATGTAGTCAAGATGGGATTTGTTCCTCTTATTCGTTGGGAGTAAGATGTCTAAGGCCTGCTAAAGTTTAATCAACAGAGAGTGATCACTCTATGTCTCTGGATTTGACATGACATCTGTAACGAAAGGATAAATGATAGATTCACCTAAATCATGTTCAAGTAAGGGACTTGAAGGCGATGATGTTATTGAATGGCAAATATAGTCATACGTATTAGGGGTAGTAAACCGTAGTTAGACACCATTTACTACTTGCATCAATTTTCTATGTATCTTGTGCAAGTGGGAGATTGTTGGACTCTGTATGCCCAAGACACATATTAAATTGATGTGGCTAGTACGTTATGATCCAAGTCGAGTCATACCCAAATACAAGCTAGACAAACACTTACAATATTTATTTATGATATGATCAAACAAATAAATATTAACACTTACAATATTTAGAAATTGGTTTTCTAAATAATTGCACTTGACAAACCAATAAATTATATGGATAATTTATTTTGAGAGAGTATTTTATTTTGTTATTTAATGAGTTAAATAACTTAATAAAAGTTGTATAAAGTCTTGTGAACATATGATGTTATATTTTATAAAAGGTATAAAATAAACAAGACTTAAATTTTATAAAAAAAAATTGAATTTAAAAAAAAAATAAAGCTAGGCCGCCACCCCCCATGGGGTCTTCCCAAAAATTGTTGGTCCAATGATGATACATACACTTGCATGTGTTTTCATTGGGTGGTCTTCCCTAAAGATTTTGGCCAATCATATTTCTTGCACTTGCATATGTAAGTTGGCACATGATTGGTCAAGGTGGGTGGCAATTCTCTCTCATGGTTCTATAAATACTTAGATAACAAATGCAAGAATGTGCAAGACTTGGATGACTTGAAAAACACTAGAGATTTCTGTCTAGAAATCGGTCAACATAAGGTTGTGCATAAGGGTTTTTCAAGTTTGATTTTCAAGTGCACAAAACTCCATACTCTTCTCTCATAATTTCAGCCAAGGGTTGGTTCCAAGAGAGGGATTTTTCAAGTGAGTTTTAAGTGTAAAATCCTAGCTAAATATAAAGTGTTTGTTGGAAGGCTTGGGGTATACAAGCTTGAGGTCTTCTACACTTGAAGGCAACCGTTCAAGAAGCATCATTCGTTTCATTTCTCATTACTCCTTGGAAGGTAGTATTCTAAACACCCTATGGTTGTGTTTTATTTTTGATAGCATGCATGTTCGTATATGGATCCGAGGATTGGGATTTACATATAAAATGGGTTTTATATCTTGTAAGTAACATGTTTTAAATAATAAATTTCCGCTGCGTTTTTATTTCATAAGGATGAAATTACTTTGATAAACATGTTAAAAACCCAACATAAAAATGTGATTGGTTCTTTAAAAACTTTATTTTTATAGTGTTTGTTTTTTCACAACTTCTAGTCATAATTTTCTTAAAAATATTTCTTTGTGAAATTCTCTTTTTAAACACGTGTTTATACACCTGTTTACCCACTAAAAATACGATTAGTTTATGTAAGATCAAACTTTTAACAAAACTCATGCTCTTCACTTGGTTCTTTCGAAAAACCACTCATGGATCTTTAGATCTATGAGATTACATCCTATTTAAATCTTTATTTTTCAAGAAACATGTGTTTATTCAAGTTCATAGTTATGTATGGATGATTTCATCATCCTACACATTTTTAACCTTCACATCTTGCTAGTTCATGTCTTTAATCATGATCTAGCAAGCCTATGTGATGAACCATAACATTTTTACTAACAAACAACATACAACAAGCATAACAACATAAGAACAACATGATTTCTTCATTAATATAACACTACTTCATCACTTTGTTAGTTTATGCTTCAAGACTTTGATTATGTTCTTTAGAGTTCTCAATATTTCACCATTCTTTTCACTATTAACCATCAAAAATATGAACAAGATGAAGATCTAAGGCACTTACTACTAGCACAAGGCTAGGGGAGTTTCAAAGCGTAAAAGTGATGGATAAAAGAAAACGAGAGCGGTCCTTGAGCTTCCGAACACACTAAGCTTACTTGTAGGACCTCTTGCACCTTTGGGAGTATGGAGATTGCTTGAAAGAAGCTCAAAGGTGGTGGTTTGGTGGTGGTTGGTCTTCGGCCGAACACAAGCAAGGAGGAAGAGAAAATGGAGTTTGTTGTTTGAAGTTTGTGAATGAAATGGGTGTAACCTTTGTGCCTTCTTATAATCTAACTTTCACCATTAACCATTGAATATAATGTTTCATTATCCACTAACATCTTCCAATAAAAAAAGAAAAGAATTCATGGGGGGTGTCCCCATGTAACTGGTTCGGAAAAAAAAGGGGGAGGGGGTATGGGGTTGGGTTTCAATGGGTGTTTACTAATCTAGTTAGGATTTAAAGGTTAAATTAGTATGTTAAGGTGTGTTGTTAATTATATAATATGTTAGGGTGTTCGGGGACACTAACTAGCTCAAAAAATAAAAACAATGTGTTTGACAATATTTTTGTGTTCCGGGTAAAGTCCGGTTGTTCGGTTGGGTGTTGTCCGTTAAAGTGCTAAATTAATTCATAAAGTGTCTTTTATAATACTTTTAGTGACACATTTAATTCCCAACACTTTGGAAAGTATCTAGGACTATTTTGCCAAGTTTTTGCACTTTACTAGCAATATTAAATGCTGAATTTTTGTTATTTAGTGCAGAATTCTGCATTTAAAGTGTGTTTTAGGCATTTCCCGGCACTATAACTATCACATAGTGACACAATTTTATGGTCCTCTCTTCCCTACACTCCCTACTAGTGTAGTACCCTGTCTCTGGTTCATACTGGCCTCAAAAACATTGTTTGTCTAGGTGCTGGCATTGTCAGCATGTTTTCTGGGTTATCCGCCCAGTGTGCTAACTGTGTTTTGTGCATCAAGTTTGTCACTAAAGTTTGTGTGTAATAAATGGAGTGACAGTATGAATGTGATGCATGTGTATGTATGTAACAAAAATCAGAAAGCAGTTTAATCAACAGTTGTAATCAAGCACAGTCATTAAGCACAAATTAATTACAAATTATCTGTACGGATGCCAGCAAATTTGACAGTTGTCACATGAAAAGTATAATATTGCGACATAATTAACCAACTCAAATCAAGTTGGTTATAATTTGCAAAATCTCGTAGCCATGATTCTTAACTCCAAAACATTTGTTTTATTAAATCAAATTGTAAAATATCTCATAAAAACTCGTTAATAAAACTCATATGGTTTATATTATTCACAAAACATCCTTGTGTGACATTGTTTCGAAATCGTTTACCCAAGTGATCTAGATAACGCAACGATATATAATGTGTTAAAAGCACTTATATATAGGAAGTACCAGCGGCGTATCCACCATGCTTTTAACACATTACACCCGCCCCGTTACCTAATCACTTCCCTAACCCAATGGCTCAAACAGTTACAAATGGTTCACATAAATCAAATGGTTACAAACGGTTCACATAAATCCAACGATTACAAATGGTTCACATACATCCAATGGTTACAAATGGTTCACATACATCCAATGATTACAAATGGTTCAAATACATCCAATGATTACAAATGGTTCACATACATCCAATGATTACAAATGGTTCAAAACGTAAAAACAATTGTGCTAGCATGTTAAGTGAACATACATAGCAAAACATAATGAAATCGTGTACTAATAGTGTACTAATGAACATAGAAAGTATATGATATGAAAACATGGAAAGCACGAAAATAACAAGTAGGCACATGTGTTTCACCCCAAAACATTTGGAAAACAGTAAAAGAGGGGTCTATGTACTCACTTGAGGATGCTTAGAAGTCTTGAATAACAACCAAGCAAAGCTAGAGGGATCACGGAATCAAACGACACCTAATATAGGTAACTATGTAAATAAACGGACCTAAATCGGAGGATCGGATAAAATGAGGTTTCGTAAACCAAATGAGTGTAGGGACTCATGTAATATGGTTTAACAAAGCCTACATTCTAAAACGAAACCTAACCTATGTGCTTACAACCCATTACGACTCGTTAAGGTAGCTTACGCCACTTTAACGCGTTGTTCGCGTAAATCGCGTTCGGACCGCCTAACTAGTGTTATGATAAGTAAAATATGCCTTAACATGTCTAATATTATTGCCAAATCAGTTTAGATATCAAAAATTATGTTACATATGCTTAAAATGAATTTTGGCGTAAAAAGGGCATTTTGGTCATTTACCTAAGGCATATAAACTACCTATCATACAACTACTTAAACGACGTGACAATAAGGTATAACCTCGGAAGGTTATTCCCTATGCAACTATGGTCACATAATGTGTTTGGTCGGATCCTAAAGATCGATCAAACGGGTCGGGTTCGAAAGTATAAGCGGTTGTTTAGACCGCTTACTTTACGACCCTACATAAGCACTAAACCTAAAGTGATGAGCTAAACATGCTTAATGAGGTTTGAAAACAGGTTTGGTATCAAAACAAACGGTTTTGATACCTAAAAGTAGTTTGGTTACAAAATACGCAAGAATACGCATTTTGGCCGAAACTACGACTCGCCACTATGCCTAGATAACGTGATAATTAGTAGGTATAGTCACAAGAGACTAAAACCATCGTGATTACGCTCACGTTTTGAAGTTCAAACGAACTTCATGTTGACCATAAACTGTTCAAAGCAGAAAGTCAAACACAGTTTGACTTTCACGCGAAAAAGAACGAAAGAGGACTTACAAAAGGTCCAAGAACGAAAGTTTGACCCGATTATTCTCAGGTATGAAGTGAAAGCACCTCAACTTAGAGAAATTTCAGATCAAATGTGAGTTGCAACAATGAGATGGATGGGGTATTTATAGTTTTTGCATAACCGTTAAGATCGTTCATCGTAAAACGAGCTTCGATCTCATCCGTACACATGTGCCCATGGTTTTGTGAAACCATGGGAGCCCCTAGTTTCATTAAAACCATGTGAAAATGAGGGGAACAGCTGGAACAAGCTGGAATTTAGATTTTTCATTTTGGTCCCTTCCTAAGATAACTATGGCAAATTGTCAATTTTGGTCCCTGAATGTGCAAAACATGGTTTTTGATGCATTTTTGACACGTTTAAGCCCCGTTAATCCCATTTCAAGGCTCTAAAATGAATTTAAAGTATAGGGAACATAAAACATGCTCAAAAATATCTCGGATGTCGGGTCGTTTGGTCGTACGGTTGCGTTGTTCGGTTAATTACGACGAAACACGAACGAATGCGAAAAACGATCCAAATTACGCGACGAATGGAATTTTATCAAGCCAATCACTAAAATAAAATATTTTAATGACTACATAAATTTTTGGATGTCCGGGTGTATTCAGAACGTAAGATATGCGCGAAAATGCAAACTTATGCACTTTTTGACGCTTTTAGTCCCTATTGATCAAGAAAGTTTATTTTTGCGCAACAAACACCTCAAAGCCTATTTCTAAGCTATGTAAAGGATATTTAGGGCATATTTAACTTATGATCAAGTTCCGGAATGTTTGTTACTGTACAAATCGGCATACTTTCGCAGTTTGTCGAAATTAGTCCCTGTAAGCGAATAAACTTGATTTCGCCACACCAAACCCTCCAAAACTTATTTCTAAGTTATGTAAAGGTTATTTAAGGTATGTTAAGCCTATTTCACTATTCCAGAGTGTTCTTTGCATTAAAATGGTTATATTTACGCATCAGTGCGCGTATAACCTTCTAGAAAGCGATTTAAAGCTTGAAATCGAACAAGAATTGATATGTGCAAAAGATACAAATATTTATACAAATACCAAGTATGAAATACAATATTTCATAAATTTGGTATTTGTTTGATGGTCACAGAGGCACAGGTATCACATTGAAACATGAAGTTGAAAAGATAAAACAACACTGGTTAAGGTTCTGAACTTTTAGTGACTACAATAACATCATGCTTGCAATGTATGAGGGACAATTGTCACACCCCGACCGCGTAAAACAACAAATCGCGGCGGAAACATCGAGGCGTGTTGCAACAGAATTAATGTTTCATAACCATGGATACCAAAAAGTGTTTTGTTTTATTAAACATTGAATAATTACATCGTCTGGAAATCTAAATACACAAATTAAACATAGTCTATCATTGTTATTGAGTCACTAAGGCCTCGTCCAATCCTATGTGAGCATGCATCTTATCAATCGATATCATTCAACAATACCTGAAACATATGTGAAAACGAGGTCAGCAAAGAAATGCTGGCGAGTACATAGGTTTTGTGAAAATAAGATTCATGACTTCTGTTTAAGAAAATGTTTAGTCATGAACCTTGTAATTTGCTTTGTCTTTGTAAATCATTTGAAAAATAATAAGTTCGGATGATATGTATAATAAGAGAATAATGCATGATTAAATGAATAACCATGTAAAATGAGTTTGTATAATATAAGTTGTTTGTAAATAAATGTCTTGTGAAAAGTATGTTACTTGTATAAAATGTTCTATGTCTCGAACTGAAATGATTCAAATAACGCTACAATATGTAATACCATACAAACACTTATATATAGGAAGTACCAGCGGCGTATCCACCATGTTTGTATCATATTACACACGCATCGTTACTTAATCACTTAATCAAACCAAACCACCAAAGTAATGTTCATGCCCAAATGTAAATCATGTAATATGTATAACCAAAATGATATGTATGGCTAGTGAAATGCATCAACTAAACCATAGGTGAAACGCACAAAACAAAGTATTGAAGTAAAACTTGGTTTAAATCAATACTATGTTTCGTGGAAATGCATGATCAAATGTAAATCATGTCCAAATGTTTACCCAATCGTTAACCCATTTTGTAAAATCGTTCTATTCGTTCTTGTTATTGTAATCATTCAAAGCGTTCTTGTTTTAATTGTGAAACTACTTAATGGTCGATTCTCTAATAACATTCAAACCTTCTTGACGCGTTCCTCGCTCCATCTCGCTCTCGCTCTCGTTCTTAACAAACCCTTACCAAAGGATAAGTTAATAATTTCAGATTCAGTCGCTACCCACAACCCCCACACATAACAATGGGTGCAGTAAATAACGGGATTTGTCAGATCCTATGGTACCATAACCTAATACTGGTCGGCTTGATCATTGCTAATGAATGTCATCGGTCATGTAAACTACAACCAACAAGTTTGTTCACTTTTTGAAATTGTTATTAGTTTTTGAAATCATTGTATTCGTTCTTGAAATCATTGTTAGCGTTCTTGAAATAATTGTTATTGTTCTTGAAACCACATTGTAATTGTTCTTGAAACCATTGATAAAACATTTAGCACATATGAGTCACCCCAAAACAGTTGAAAACAGTAAAAGAGGGGAATAATGTACTCGCCTGAGAATGCTTGGAGGTCTTGAACAACAACCAAACAAAGCTAGAGGGAGCACGGAATCAGTCGGCAAATCTAAACTATATAAATAAACCGGACTTAAATCGGGAGATCGGATAGGATGAGGCTTGGTAAACCAAATGAGTGTTGGAACTCATATGATATGGTTTAACAAGGCCTACATACTACAATGAAACTAACCTAAGTGCTTTCGACCCATCGCGACCCATTAAGGTAACTTATGCTACTTTAACGCGTCGTGCGCGTGAAACGCGTTCGGACCGTCTAACTAGTCCTACGACAAGTGTTATATGCCTAAACATGTTACATAATTCGTTATGTGACAAAAGTTTAGGTTACATATGCTTAATTACCAATTATACATGAAAAGGGTATTCTGGTAATTTACCTAAGGCATATAAACTACCTATCATACAACTACTTAAACGATGTGACCATAGGGTATAACCTCGGAAGGTTATTCCCTACCTACTATGGTCACCTAATGTATTTGGTCGGATCCTATTGATCGACCAAACTGGGTCGGGTTCGAAGGTATAGGCGATTTATTAGATCGCCTACCCTACGACCCTAGACAACGTGGTAATCAGTAGGCATAGTCCCAAGGGACTATGACAAACGTGATTACACTCACGTTGCGAAGTTCAAAAGAACTTCGCATTGACCATTACTGGTCAACGCTGAAAGTCAAACAAAGTTTGACTTTCGGACTCGAAAAGCAATAAAATAAGGAAAAGAACGAAAGAATACTTACGAAGGGTCCCCGAATGCTAAACTCGATTCAAAAATCTCAGGTATGAAACAAATGTTTCAACTTAGAGTTTCTCAAATCAAGTTTCTAGTGATTTTAGCAATGGGGGGTATGGGGTATTTATAGGAATACCCGAACCGTTAAGATCGTTTCATGGAAAACGTGCCTTAATCCCATCCGTACATGTGTTGAAATGTCATGGTGTTTAGGTGTTTAAATTCCATCCATACATGTGTTGAAATGTCATGGTGTTTAGGTGTTTAAATTCCATCCATACATGTGTTGAAATGTCATGGTGTTTAGGTGTTTAAATTCCATCCATACATGTGTTGAAATGTCATGGTGTTTAGGTGTTTAAATTCCATCCATACATGTGTTGAAATGTCATGGTGCCTAAATTCCATCCTTATCCGCTGACTAAGCAAGTTTAGAATGTGTGGTTGTGAATTAAACAACGGCTAATACATCGAATCTGGTCCCGAATGCGAAAAACGAACCAAATGACGCGACGAATGGATTTTTCTTATGGCGAACACTAAAATAAAATATTTTAGTGCTTACATAAATTTTTGGATGTCCGGATGTATTCAGAACGTAAGTTATGCGCAAAAATGCAAACTTGTGCACTTTTTGACACTTTTAGTCCCTGAATGACCCAAAAGTTTATTTTAGCACACCGAACCCCTCAAAGCCTATTTCTAAGCTATGTAAAGGATATTTAGGGTATGTTTAACTTATGGTCATGTTCCGGAAGGTCTGTTACAGTTCAAATTGGCATACTTTCACAGTTTGTCAACTTTAGTCCCTGTAAGCGATTTAACTTGATTTCACCACGCCAAACCTTCCAAAACTTATATATAAGTTATGTAAAGGTTATTCAAGGTATGTTAAGCCTATTTCACTATTCTGGAGTGTTCGTTGGATTGAACTGGTTATATTTACGCATTAGTGCGCGTATAACCTTCCAGAAAGCGATTTAGAGTTTGAAATCAAACAAGAGTTGATATGTGCAAATGATACACATATTTTTACAAATCCCAAGTATGAAATATAATATTTCATTGGTTTGGTATTTGTTTGATGGCCGTGGAGGCACAGGTGTTACAACAATTATATACAAGTATATAAATCATTATTGGTGCATCCACCGTACCTTCATCACGTTGTTCGCGTTTCGTTATTGTTGCCACCATAGGTTCTTACACATGATAAATCTTACTGGGCTCATGTGCACTGAATTTCATAATTATGTACGCGTCCATAATTACATAATTCCTTGCATAGTCCGCACAGCGCACTTTATAATGTGTAGGGGAAAACCAAATGAACAAACTTGTGATGAGAGTGACTAGACCACCATAGGGTCCTTTTACTTAAATCAATAAATGATTTAAATAGACTACCAAGGAGTCTTTTCAGCCATATCATCACATGCCATTCTTAACCAGATTTTGAATCAATCTTCTGACTTAGACCACTCAAAGGGTCTCTTTTTGAATCATGGAATGGTACTATATAATCCAAGGGTCTTAACGATTACGTAGAAGCCCGTTAAGGATTTAGGGTAGTACCTTTGGATATCCTACTATGAATCTTTCACATGAAGATATGGAAGATTCTACGAGGAAATGAAAAAAAAAACACAAAAGAAAACACATAACACATAATCACATAACCACAAAATTGTTTATCTTGATCTTTAATTTGTTATCATTTTGTTAATTTGTTTTGTTAATTGCGCACATGTATTTAAAGCACATCAGGTATCCAATCTGTGGATTTTGATTGGCACTTTAAATATTTCCAAGAATCTAACTATAAAGATAGGAAGATCTTAAAAAGAAAATTCGATTTTGATTATAAGGAATCGAAATGTTCGAATTAAGGCATACAAGGAATCCAATGAAGGATTCTGATTTGAACGATAATCATCCACAAGGATCTAATTGTGAATGTAGGAAGATCCCATATGGATTTTGGGATTTGAAAAGTGGGAGGTGTTTCAAAACCTTGCACTAGACGTGCTTAAGTTGAAACACGAAGTAAAATGCTTATGAAGTTGAGGCGCTAGATATGCCAAGGCGACATATGAAGCAGAGTTTGAAGGTTAAGTCAATTTATGGGGAAAATGTTTTTGAAAACTATGCATGGGGTTCTTTTTGAAATGTGTTTAATGTTTTTGGAACCTTACATAATACTTTTGAAATCATAGAATAGGTGTATCAGAGAAGTATAAAAATGTTTTAAAAATCATGCGAGATGAATTTTGAAATTATGTATAAGTTTTTTTTTGAAAACATGAATGATACTTTTGAAATCATGCACTTGATATATTAAGTAGATATACTATGTTAAAAATGTTTTCAGACTATATGGAACATTTTGAAATCATGAAGGTTGTTTTGAAAACTTATGCTATGCATGTTGTTATGAAAATCAGAATGTAATAGGTATGAGATTGTAAATACCCTCAGTTATCAAACCAAGGATTTAAAGGCACAAATGTGCAAAAAAGCAGGATTACTCATAATGTTACTTTATTTCTTGTACTTCGTTTTCTTAGAATGAAACGAATACTTAAAATTTTCGAGGAAATCATGAGCGATCACTTGAAAGGGAGAATCACAAGAGTAGTTTGTTTAAAGAACATGTTTCTTTGATGTAGGTATCATAGGGAAATGCCATACACATATGTAACTACACTTATATATCAGAATTGTCAACAACGATTTATTTATAAACAAAACTGATTATTTCAGAGTTCAACAAAAGAAACAAAAGCATCAGATACAAACTATTCAAAGTAGCAACATCTTATAATCAGCCAAATGCTCATCCATGGGTCAGATTTGCATTAGCAAGCTTTGGGCATCTGTTTCTGAAATGGCTCGTCTCGCCACAGTTGTAGCACGATCCAGGTGGAAAGCGAGCTTGAGCAGGGTTGGCTTGAAGTTGAGTAGCAGCAAGATTTGCAACAGCTTTGTTTTGGATAGCAAAGCGGCACACGTCAACCAAATGTCCCCATCGTCCACAGTGGGTACATTTGAAACATGGTGTTTGATCTGGATGATGACGGTTGCATCAATTGCACAAGGAAGCAGTTCCCAAGTATGTCTTCTTGGCTGGTGGTGCTGCCACCTGGCTAGGTTCTGCTTGATTTGGTGTAACGACTGGAGGATTCTTTGAGGCTTTACGCTTCCTTGACCTTTTCGAAGGCTTGGCTTCTGCTTCTTTCGATGCTTCTTGGGTGGCTTCATTTTTGAGGCGAGACATGGCGACACCTAAATCCACAGACTTCAGGATTACTTCGCCTATTCGCTGGGAAAATTTGGCAGTTTGCTCGGACATTTTAGTGTCGCTGCGATGAAGAGACATTCTGGAGGAAATGAAAGGCATGGGAAGAAACAAGTGAAATGTTATCGGATAATCAAAACAGAATGGCAATGCATAAAATTGTGATCATTTGTTTGTTACCTAAGGCAAACAAATGAGAGGTGACAAAGTAAGCGGGTCATATTAATGTATCACTGAAGACATGCTTGCCTATAAGTGAACACTCACCCCGAGAGTTCCCAGGTAAGAGTGACTGGTCTGATACTGCGGATTTGTACGAACACTCTAGCCTTAGACAGAAAACTCAGAGTACAGGCATTCACCATTCCAGTTTGCACGTGTTCACATTATAAGACCCAAACTTTGACGAGATTTTGAAAACTTAAAGGGTTCAAAACCTTACAATAAATCATCCTAGAACAGATGATTGGTTTTCAAAGCAGATTCGAAATTTGTGTTCTTGTTGTGGTTGTCGCCTAAGGATAGGTGACGGTATTATTTTATGACTAAACGCAAGTAAACTCGCGTTAGGGTCCTAGGAAGGTTATAGACTAGGTCAAAGCATTTCTAATAACCTAATTCCCTATAACCATGAGCTCTGATACCAACTTTTTCTGTCACACCCCGACCACGTAAAACAACAAATCGTGGCGGAAACATCGGGGAGTGTTGTAACAGAATCATTGTTTCATAACACATGAAAATTTGAAATTTTGTTTTATTGATTTAAAAGAGTTACAATTTCTTAACAACATGGAAGCATAAGATAATTAACTAGTCTTGCATCTTTTATTGTCACTAAGGCCCAAGTCCGCCTAGGTGTAACTTGATCAACCCTATGCATCATTTCCTGAAACACATGTGAAAATAGGTACGTCAGCATAAAAATGCATGTGAGATACATAGGTTTTATTGATTTAGGTTTCATGACTTGTAAGTTTAAAGAAAATGTTTAACAAAAGTAGTCATGAACCTTGAAAAATGTTTTTGTTTTTATAAATCATATAAAAATCGATAAGGAAACATATGATATAAAAGAATATGTATGGTTATGTAAATAACCAAGTAAAAATGAATTTGTATAAAATGTGTTATTTGTAAAACAATGTTTTGTAAAGATATGTTAATTGTGTAAAATGTAATATGTCAAAATTGAAATGGTTTAAATAACGCTACGATATGTAATATCATAAAAGCACTTATATATAGGAAGTACCGGCGGCGTATCCACCATGCTTTTATCATATTACACACGTCTCGTTACTTAAATCACTTACCCAAACAAACCACCGATGTAAAAATGTTCATGTATAACTAAATGTAATGTATTAAAAAAATGTTGAAGTGTTATTGTGTAAACAAATATAATGTAGAGTGAATAAAAAGCCTTTATTGATTAAAAGCATTTACTCGACCCTATAAGAAAGAAATGTACAAAACAATGCAATTGATAAATTATAATCAAAATTTATGTTTTGTAAAATAATGCATGCTTTACTGATACAAACATCTATGCGGTGTTGTGAAAATGCATATATTCAAGCCTTGAGACTGTGGCGATAAACCCTTAAACGAATTAAAGATTTATCTGAGTTATGTGTTTCGAATTCGGTCATTCCTTCCATCCAAACATACCTAGGATGTCAGGAACGGGAGTTGTCAATTCCTATGGTACCACTACCTACTAACGAACGGCGTAGCTAATGTTAATGAATGTATTTTTGAGCCATTTAAACAAACCAAACGTCATACCCAAAATGTATGCATGTTTTATGAAAATAATGTACTAAGTATGCAACAAATGAACATACACAGCATGAAATGTAATGTAATGTAATGTAAAATAATGTACTAAGTATGCAACAAATGAACATACACAGCATGAAATATAATGTAAAATAATGTACTAAGTATGCAACAAATGAACATACATAACATGAAATGTAAATGAAAAAAATGTACTAAGTATGCACTAAATGGACATACATAGCATGAAATGTAAATGAAAACGATGTACTAAGTATGCACTAAAAGGACATACATAGCAAAAACATAATGAAATCATGTACTAATAGTGTACTAATGAACACATCAAGTATGATATTTAAAAACATGAAAAACATGAAAGTAACAAGTAGGCACATGTGTTTCACCCAAAAATGCTTGAAAAACAGTAAAAGAGGGGACTATGTACTCACTTGAGGGTGCTTAGAAGTCTTAAATAACAACCAAGCAAAGCTAGAGGGATCACGGAAATCAAACGGCACCTAATATAGATAACTATGTAAATAAACGGACCTAAATTGTGACACCTGTGTCACTTCATCCATCAAACAAATGCCAAACCAATGAAATATTGTATTTCATACTTGGGATTTGTAAAAATATGTGTATCATTTGCACATATAAACTCTTGTTCGATTTCAAGCTCTAAATCGCTTTCTGGAAGGTTATACGCGCACTGATGCGTAAATATAACCAATTTAATGCAACGAACACTCCGGAATAGTGAAATAGGCTTAACATACCTTAAATAACCTTTACATAACTTATAAATAAGTTTTGAAGGCTTTGGTATGGCAAAATCAAGTTAAATCGCTTACAGGGACTAAAGTTGACAAACTGCGAAAGTATGCCAATTTGAACTGTAACAGACTTTCCAGAACATGACCATAAGTTAAACACACCTTAAATATCCTTTATATAGCTTAGAAATAGGCTTTGAGGGGTTTGGTGTGCTAAAATAAACTTTTGGGTAATTCAGGGACTAAAAGCGTCAAAAAGTGCACAAGTTTGCATTTTCGCGCATAACTTACGTTCTGAATACATCCGGACATCCAAAAATTTATGTAAGCACTAAAACATTTTATTTTAGTGTTTGGCATAAGAAAAATCCATTCGTCGCGTCACTTGGATCGTTTTTTCGCGCTTATGCGCATTCCGTCGTAATTAAGCGAACATCGCGATCGTACGACCAAACGAACCAACATCCGGCATATTTTTGAGCATGTTTCATGTCCAAAATGTTTAGGCATCATTTTAGGGCCTTAAAGTTGGCTCTACGGGCATTAGAAGTGTCGGAAATGGCTTAAACACCAACAGGGACCAAAACTGTCATTTTGCAAAGTTGGTTCTGATCTGACAAGGCCAGGCGGCCCGCGTAAGATCTATGTGTATCCTTACGCGGCCCGCGTCAGTGTCTCAGACAGCAGAATGTGCAGAAACATCGAATCTGGTCCGTTCCACTAGTTGCACATGGTTTTGGGAAGTCTATGGGCTGGTATTGAGTGCACATGGTATTACAAAACCATGTGTGCACATGTATGGACAAGATCGTGCCCCCTTTTCCAAGAAACGATCTTAACGGTTACCCGAATCCTATAAATACCCAACCCCACCCATTGCTAAACCCATAGGAATCTGATCTTAGAAGCTCTAAGTTGAAACCATTGTTTCATACCTGAGCTACTTGGATCAAGATTAGCATTCGGGGACCCTTCGTAAGTATTCCTTCGTTCTTTTATTGCTTTTCGAGTCTGAAAGTCAAACTTTGTTTGACTTTCTGCGTTGACCAGTTTATGGTCAATGCGAAGTTCATTTGAACTTCGCAACGTGATTGTAATCACGATGGTTATAGTCCCTTGGGACTATGCCTACTGATTACCACGTAGTCTAGGGTCGTAAGGGTAAGCGATCTGATAAATCGCTTATACCTTCGAACCCGACCCATTTGTTCGATCATTAGGATCCGACCAAACACATTAGGTGACCATAGTATATAGGGAATAACCTTCCGAGGTTATACCTTATGGTCGCTTCGTTTAAGTAGTTGTATGATAGGTAGTTTATATGCCTTAGGTAAATTACCAAAATGCCTTTTTTATGCCAAAATTCATATTAAGCATATGTAACATAACTTTTGGTATCTAAACTGATTTGACAACAATATTAGACATGTTAAGGCATATTCTACTTGTCATAAGACTAGTTAGGCGGTCCGAACGCGTTTCACGCGAACAACGCGTTAAAGTAGCATAAGCTACCTAAACGGGCCGTGATGGGTCATAAGCACTTAGGTTAGGTTTCATTTTAGAATGTAGGCTTTGTTAAACCATATTACACGAGTCTCCATACTCGCTTGGTTTACGAACCCTCATTCTATCCAATCTTCCGATTTAGGTCCGGATTATTAACATAGTTACCTATATTAGGTGCCGTTTGATTCCGCGATCTCTAGCATTGCTTGGTGGTTATCTTAGGACTTTTGAGCAATCTCAAGTGAGTACATAGACCCCTCTTTTACTGTTTTCCAAACATTTTGGGGTGGAACACATGTGCCTACTTGTTACTTTCATGCTTTCACATCATATACCTGCTATGTTTATTAGTACATTTATAGTACATGATTTCATTACATTTTATGCTATGTATGCCCATTGTGTGCGTACTTAGTACATTTCCTTACATTACATGCTAGGTATGCCCATTGTGTGCGTACTTAGTACATTGCCTTACATTACATGCTATGTATGCCCATTGTGCGCGTACTTAGTACATTGCCTTACATTACATGCTATGTATGCCCATTGTGTGCGTACTTAGTACATTGCCTTACATTACATGCTATGTATGCCCATTGTGTGCGTACTTTGTACATTGCCTTACATTACTTGCTATGTATGCCCATTGTGTGCGTACTTAGTACATTGCCTTACATTACATGCTATGTATGCGCATTGTGTGCGTACTTAGTACATTGCCTTACATTACATGCTATGTATGCCCATTGTGTGCGTAGTTAGTACATTGTCTTACATTACATGCTATGTATGCCCATTGTGTGTGTACTTAATACATTGTTTCACATTACATGCTATGTATGCCCATTGTGTGCGTACTTAGTACATTGTTATACATTACACTTTATGCTATGTATGTCTTTTGTTGCATACATAGTACATTTGTTATTCATCACATGTTTACATTTTGGATACACATTACATGATTTACATTAAACATGAACATTTTAGTTTGGTTTGAGTAAGTGATTAAGTAACGAGGCGTGTGTAATATGATACAAGCATGGTGGATACGCCGCTGGTACTTCCTATATATAAGTGTTTGTATGGTATTACATATCGTAGCGTTATTTGAATCATTTCAGTTTGAGACATATAACATTTTATACAAATAACATACTTTTCACAAGACATTGATTTACAAACAACTTATCTTATACAAACTCATCTTACATGGTTATTCATTTAACCATACATTATTCTCTTATTTATACGTATCATCTGATCTTATCGTTTTTCAAATGATTTACAAGACAAAGCAAATTACAAGGTTCATGACTAAACATTTTCTCAAACATAAGTCATGAATCCTATTTCCTCAAAACCTATGTATCTCACAGGCATTTTTATGCTGACATACCTATTTTCACATGTGTTTTCAGGAGATGATGCATAGGACTTATCAAGACATACTTAGGCAGACCTGTGCCTTAGTGACTTAAAACGAGACAAGAACTAGTTAATTTTTGTTATATACTCTTTGTTTCTGTTTAAAACAATGTAAACTTTCATGTTTGATTAATAAAACGAAACTTCAATTGCCATGGATTTGAAACAATTAATTGTGTTACAACACTCCCCGACATTTCCACCATGTTTTGTATGTTCTACGTGGTCGGGGTGTGACAGAAAATATGGTATCAGAGCCAATGGTTATAGGGAATTAGGTTATTAGTAATGCTTTGACCTAGTCTATAACCTTCTTAGGACCCTAACGCGAGTTTACTTGCGTTTAGTCATAAAACAATACCGTCACCTATCCTTAGGCGACGACCACAACAAGAACATAAATTTCAAAACCGCTTTAAAAACTAATCATCTGTTCTAGGATGATTGATTACTAGGTTTTGAACCCTCTATTGTAAGGTTTTGAACCCTCTGTTATAAGGTTTTGAACCCCTTTGAGTTTTCAAAATCTCGTCAAAGTTTTGGGTTTTAAATAATGTGAACACGTGTAAACTGGAAGGGTGAATACCTGTATTCTGGGTTTTCTGTCTAGGCAAGCACTTCGTATATATCTCATCAGACGCGAGACCAGTTGTGCTTACCTGGGAATTCTTGGGGTGAGTGTTCACTTATAGGAGAGCATGTCTTCGCGATACATTATATTGACCCATTTACTTTGATAAGTCACCATCTCATTTGTTTGCCTTTGGTAACAAACAAATGGTCACAATCTTCATGTGTTGTTATTCTCTTTTGACTATCTTTTGCTTGTTTCCTCCTATGTCTTCCATTTTCTTCATTATGCCTCTTCATCGCAAAAAGACTCGAGTGTCCGGACCAGGTGCTACAATTGCCCAACAAATAGGCGTCGTACTCCAGAAGACCGTTGATTTAGCTATCACCATGACTCATCTCAGGGATGAATCCGTGCAAGGGAACCGCTCCTTGGAGAAATCAATGCAACCATCATCATCCAAATCAAATACCCTGTTACAAATGTACCCACGGTGGACGATGGAGACATTTGGTTAACATGTGTCGCTTTGCTGTTCAAAGCAAAGCAGTTGCAAACCCTGTTGCTGCTTAACCTTCAAGTTCTGCTTCATATGTCGCCTTGGCATATCTAGCGCCTCAACCTCATAAACTTTCTACCTTGTGTATCGACTTAAGCACGCCTAGTGCAAGGTGTCGAAGCACCTCTCATTACACAAATTCCAAAATCCATGAAGGATCTTCTATCCTCATAATCAGATCCTTGTGGATGAATATCACTCAAATCGGAGCCCTTAATTGAATTATTCGTATACCTTAATACGTACATTACGATTCAATAAGGACAAAGCCGAATTCTTATTAAGATCTTCCTATCTTCATAGTTAGATTCTAATGATTTAAGTGCCGCATGGAATCCACGGATTGGATTCCTGGCGTGCTTTAAATATCCGTGTCCAAAGATAACAAAGTAAAGATCAAGTTAAACAATTATGTGATTATGTGCTTATATGTTTTCTTATGTGTTTTGTGTTTTTATGTGATCCATCCAAATCCTCGTAGAATCTTTCATACCTTCATATGAGGGATTCGTAGTAGGATATTCAAAAAGGTACTATCTTAAATCCTTAATGGACTTCTACGTTGTAGTTAAGTCCCTTGGATTATAAAGTACTATTCCAAAGTTTAAGGACAACATGTGTTGATATAGTTGAAGAGATTGGTTCGACAATCTAGTTAAAGACATCCTACGTCGATGTAGTTAAATATTCCCTGTGGGAAGTTTAGTTAAAGAGATCCTACATCGATCTAAGTTAAAAAGATTGGTTCGACAATCTAGTTGAATATATCATGCGTTGATATAGTTAAAAAGGCCCTTTGGTGGTCTAGTTAAAGAGATCCTACGTCGATCTAAGTTAAATAGATTGGTTCGACAATCTAGTTAAAGACATCCTACGTCGATGTAGTTAAATATTCCCTGTGGGAAGTTTAGTTAAAGAGATCCTACGTCGATCTAAGTTAAATAGATTGGTTCGACAATCTAGTTGAATATATCATGCGTTGATATAGTTAAAAAGGCCCTCTGGTGGTCTAGTTAAAGAGATCCTACGTCGATCTAAGTTAAATAGATTGGTTCGACAATCTAGTTAAAGACATCCTACGTTGATGTAGTTAAATATTTCTCTTGGGTAGTTTAGCTGAAGAGATTGTTCGTTGATCTAATCCTTTGGTGACCTAGTTAAAGAGACTCTATTGCAGTCAAGTTAAATCACCACATTATTATTCATTTGATTTTTCCCCATACGCATTATGAAATGAACTGTGCGGACTGTGCAAGGAACTACCTAATTATGGAGGCCTACATAATTATGGAATTCAGTGCACAGAAACCACAGGAAGTTTTGTCATGTGTTAAGACCTACAGTGACAAGAGTAATGATACGGGAGAAGTCTTGGACTTTGACCAATGCCATTTATTCTTACACTCCCCAATTCTGATCTCAATCACACACCAAGTTTCCTATGATGAGTCTTCATAAGAAACATTTTTCAGCCCGTAGTACGAAACTCCATGTTTTGTTACTACAAGGACTTCACTTTGAGGGTTGACATTTTCGCTAAGAATTCTAACATGGCCCAGAGTTTTACTTAAGGGTTCAATGGATTTGTCTGAAAGCGAAACCGTCACAGCTGTCTTCACAAGTTTCCTCTAAAACTAAATTTCGGGACGAAATTTCCTAAAGTAGGGGAGACTGTGACACCTGTGTCACTTCATCCATCAAACAAATGCCAAACCAATGAAATATTGTATTTCATACTTGGGATTTGTAAAAATATGTGTATCGTTTGCACATATCAACTCTTGTTCGATTTCAAGCTCCAAATCGCTTTCTGGAAGGTTATACGCGCACTGATGCATAAATATAACCAGTTTAATGCAACGAACACTCCGGAATAGTGAAATAGGCTTAAAATACCTTAAATAACCTTTACATAACTTATAAATAAGTTTTGAAGGCTTTGGTATGGCAAAATCAAGTTAAATCGCTTACAGGGACTAAAGTTGACAAACTGCGAAAGTATGCCAATTTGAACTGTAACAGACTTTCCAGAACATGACCATAAGTTAAACACACCTTAAATATCCTTTATATAGCTTAGAAATAGGCTTTGAGGGGTTCGGTGTGCTAAAATAAACTTTTGGGTCATTCAGGGACTAAAAGCGTCAAAAAGTGCACAAGTTTGCATTTTCGTGCATAACTTACGTTCTGAATACATCCGGACATCCAAAAATTTATGTAACCACTAAAACATTTTATTTTAGTGTTTGGCATAAGAAAAATCCATTCGTCGCGTCATTTGGATCGTTTTTTCGCGCTTATGCGCATTCCGTCGTAATTAAGCGAACATCGCGATCGTACGACCAAACGAACCAACATCCGGCATATTTTTGAGCATGTTTCATGTCCAAAATGTTTAGGCATCATTTTAGGTCCTTAAAGTTGGCTCTACAGGCCTTAGAAGTGTCGGAAATGGCTTAAACACCAACAGGGACCAAAACTGTCATTTTGCAAAGTTGGTTCTGATCTGACATGGCCAGGCGGCCCGCGTAAGATCTATGTGTATCCTTACACGGCCCGCGTCAGTGTCTCAGACAGCAGAATGTGCAGAAACATCGAATCTGGTCTGTTCCACTTGTTGCACATGGTTTTGGGAAGTCTATGGGCTGGTATTGAGTGCACATGGTATTACAAAACCATGTGTGCACATGTATGGACAAGATCGTGCCCCCTTTTCCAAGAAAAGATCTTAACGGTTACCCGAATCCTATAAATACCCAACCTCACCCATTGCTAAACCCACAAGAATCTGATCTTAGAAGCTCTAAGTTGAAACCATTGTTTCATACCTGAGCTACTTGGATCAAGATTAGCATTCGGGGACCCTTCGTAAGTATTCCTTCGTTCTTTTATTGCTTTTCGAGTCTGAAAGTCAAACAAAGTTTGACTTTCTGCGTTGACCAGTTTATGGTCAATGCGAAGTTCATTTGAACTTCGCAACGTGATTGTAATCACGATGGTTATAGTCCCTTGGGACTATGCCTACTGATTACCACGTTGTCTAGGGTCGTAAGGGTAAGCGATCTGATAAATCGCTTATACCCTCGAACCCGACCCATTTGGTCGATCATTAGGATCCGACCAAACACATTAGGTGACCATAGTATATAGGGAATAACCTTCCGAGGTTATACCTTATGGTCGCTTCGTTTAAGTAGTTGTATGATAGGTAGTTTATATGCCTTAGGTAAATTACCAAAATGCCCTTTTTATGCCAAAATTCATATTAAGCATATGTAACATAACTTTTGGTATCTAAACTGATTTGACAACAATATTAGACATGTTAAGGCATATTCTACTTGTCATAAGACTAACCACCACAAGTGGCCTAGTGGTGGAGTGACTTGGGTTCTCCAATGGAGACCCAAGTTCAATTCCCATTAGTGCCACTTTGGTGGCCACCGACACCCGCTTTAAAGCCGGACCGAGGACACTCGAGGTCTCGGGTTTGAAACATGTTTCTTACCCCTCTTTGATGGCTATGGGTATTTGCCGCCAGGGATCCTTGTCGGGTGGTGAACTGGGAAGGGAGATCCCTTCCGCGGTCAGGGGTACCGTGCAACTACCCTTTTACTTGTCATAAGACTAGTTAGGCGGTCCGAACGCGTTTCACGCGAGCGACGCGTTAAAGTAGCATAAGCTACCTAAACGGGCCGTGATGGGTCATAAGCACTTAGGTTAGGTTTCATTTTAGAATGTAGGCTTTGTTAAACCATATTACACGAGTCTCCATACTCGCTTGGTTTACGAACCCTCATTCTATCCAATCTTCCGATTTAGGTCCGGATTATTAACATAGTTACCTATATTAGGTGCCGTTTGATTCCGCGATCTCTAGCATTGCATGGTGGTTATCTTAGGACTTCTGAGCAATCTCAAGTGAGTACATAGACCCCTCTTTTACTGTTTTCCAAACATTTTGGGGTGGAACACATGTGCCTACTTGTTACTTTCATGCTTTCACATCATATACCTGCTATGTTTATTAGTACATTTATAGTACATGATTTCATTACATTTTATGCTATGTATGCCCATTGTGTGCGTACTTAGTACATTACCTTACATTACATGCTAGGTATGCCCATTGTGTGCGTACTTAGTACATTGCCTTACATTACATGCTATGTATGCCCATTGTGCGCGTACTTAGTACATTGCCTTACATTACATGCTATGTATGCCCATGGTGTGCGTACTTAGTACATTGCCTTACATTACTTGCTATGTATGCCCATTGTGTGCGTACTTAGTACATTGCCTTACATTACATGCTATGTATGCCCATTGTGTGCGTACTTAGTACATTGTCTTACATTACATGCTATGTATGCCCATTGTGTGTGTACTTAATACATTGTTTCACATTACATGCTATGTATGCCCATTGTGTGCGTACTTAGTACATTGTTATACATTACACTTTATGCTATGTATGTCTTTTGTTGCATACATAGTACATTTGTTATTCATCACATGTTTACATTTTGGATACACATTACATGATTTACATTAAACATGAACATTTTAGTTTGGTTTGAGTAAGTGATTAAGTAACGAGGCGTGTGTAATATGATACAAGCATGGTGGATACGCTGCTGGTACTTCCTATATATAAGTGTTTGTATGGTATTACATATCGTAGCGTTATTTGAATCATTTCAGTTTGAGACATATAACATTTTATACAAATAACATACTTTTCACAAGACATTGATTTACAAACAACTTATCTTACATGGTTATTCATTTAACCATACATTATTCCCTTATTTATAAATATCATCTGATCTTATCGTTTTTCAAATGATTTACAAGACAAAGCAAATTACAAGGTTCATGACTAAACATTTTCTCAAACATAAGTCATGAATCCTATTTTCTCAAAACCTATGTATCTCACAGGCATTTTTATGCTGACGTACCTATTTTCACATGTGTTTTTAGGAGATGATGCATAGGACTTATCAAGACATACTTAGGCAGACCTGTGCCTTAGTGACTTAAAACGAGACAAGAACTAGTTAATTTTTGTTATATACTCTTTGTTTCTGTTTAAAACAATGTAAACTTTCATGTTTGATTAATAAAACGAAACTTCAATTGCCATGGATTTGAAACAATTAATTTTGTTACAACACTCCCCGACATTTCCGCCACATTTTGTATGTTCTACGTGGTCGGGGTGTGACATAAATCGGAGGATCGGATAAAATGAGGTTTCGTAAAACAAATGAGTGTAGGGACTCATGTAATATGGTTTAACAAAGCCTACATTCTAAAACGAAACCTAACCTAAGTGCTTACGACCCATTACGACTCGTTAAGGTAGCTTACGCCACTTTAACGCGTCGTTCGCGTAAAACGCGTTCGGACCACCTAACTAGTCCTATGATATGTAAAATATGCCTTAACATGTCTAATATTGTTGCCAAATAAGTTTAGATATCAAAAATTATGTTACATATGCTTAAAATGAATTTTGGCGTAAAAAGGGCATTTTGGTCATTTACCTAAGGCATATAAACTACCTATCATACAACTACTTAAACGACGTGACCATAAGGTATAACCTCGGAAGGTTATTCCCTATGCAACTATGGTCACCTAATGTGTTTGGTTGGATCCTAAAGATCGACCAAACGGGTCGGGTTCGAAAGTATAAGCGGTTGTTTAGACCGCTTACTTTACGACCCTACATAAGCACTAAACCTAAAATGACGAGCTAAACATTTTAAAACATGCTTAACGAGGTTTGAAAACAGGTTTGGTATCAAAACAAACGGTTTTGATACCTAAAAGTAGTTTGGTTACAAAATACGCAAGAATACGCATTTTGGCCGAAACTACGACTCGCGACTATGCCTAGATAACGTGGTAATCAGTAGGTATAGTCACAAGAGACTAAAACCATCGTGATTATGCTCAAGTTATGAAGTTCAAACAAACTTCATGTTGACCATAAACTGGTCAAAGCAGAAAGTCAAACACAGTTTGACATTCACGCGAAAAAGAACAAAATAGGACCTACAACGGGTCCAAGAATGGAAGTTTTAATCCGATTACTCTCAGGTATGAAGTGTATACTTCAACTTAGAGAGCCAAATCAGATCAAATGTGAGTTTTGAAGTAAGAGGGTGGGGGTATTTATAGGAAAACCAAGACCGTTAGGATCGTTCATCGAAAACCGAGCTTCGATCTGGACCTTACATGTGTGCCCATGGTTTTAGAATACCACGGGTACCCCAAAACAAGCCCCTAGTTTCATTAAAACCATGTGCAAATGAGGGGAACATCTGGAACAAGCTGGAAATCATATTTTCAACTTTGGTCCCTTCCTAAGATAACTATGGCAGATTGTCAATTTTGGTCCCTGAATGTGCAAAACATGGCTTTTGATGCATTTTTGACAGGTTTATGCCCCGTTAATCCCATTTCAAGGCTCTAAAATGAAGTTAAAGTATAGGAAACATGAAACATGCTCAAAAATATCTCAGATGTCGGTTCGTTTGGTCGTACGGTTGCGTTGTTCGGTTAATTACGACGAAACACGAACGAATGCGAAAAACGATCCAAATTACGCGATGAATGGAATTTTTTCATGCCAATCACTAAAATAAAATATTTTAATGATTACATAAAGTTTTGGATGTCCGGATGAATGGAATTTTATCATGTCAATCACTACAATTGCCCAACAAATAGGCGTCGTACTCCAGAAGACCGTTGATTTAGCTATCACCATGACTCATCTCAGGGATGAAGCCGTGCAAGGGAACCGCTCCTTGGAGAAATCAATGCAACCGTCATCATCCAAATCAAATACCCTGTTACAAATGTACCCACGGTGGACAATGGAGACATTTGGTTAACATGTGTCGCTTTGCTGTTCAAAGCAAAGCAGTTGCAAACCCTGTTGCTGCTTAACCTTCAAGTTCTGCTTCATATGTCGCCTTGGCATATCTAGCGCCTCAACCTCATAAACTTTCTACCTTGTGTATCGACTTAAGCACGCCTAGTGCAAGGTGTCGAAGCACCTCTCATTACACAAATTCCAAAATCCATGAAGGATCTTCTATCCTCATAATCAGATCCTTGTGGATGAATATCACTCAAATCGGAGCCCTTAATTGAATTATTAGTATGCCTTAATACGTACATTACGATTCAATAAGGACAAAGCCGAATTCTTATTAAGATCTTCCTATCTTCATAGTTAGATTCTAATGATTTAAGTGCCGCATGGAATCCACGGATTGGATTCCTGGCGTGCTTTAAATATCCGTGTCCAAAGATAACAAAGTAAAGATCAAGTTAGACAATTATGTGATTATGTGCTTATATGTTTTCTTATGTGTTTTGTGTTTTTATGTGATCCATCCAAATCCTCGTAGAATCTTTCATACCTTCATATGAGGGATTCGTAGTAGGATATTCAAAAAGGTACTATCTTAAATCCTTAATGGACTTCTACGTTTTAGTTAAGTCCCTTGGATTATAAAGTACTATTCCAAAGTTTAAGGACAACATGTGTTGATATAGTTGAAGAGATTGGTTCGACAATCTAGTTAAAGACATCCAACGTCGATGTAGTTAAATATTCCCTGTGGGAAGTTTAGTTAAAGAGATCCTACGTCGATCTAAGTTAAATAGATTGGTTCAACAATCTAGTTGAATATATCATGCGTTGATATAGTTAAAAAGGCCCTCTGGTGGTCTAGTTAAAGAGATCCTACGTCGATCTAAGTTAAATAGATTGGTTCGATAATCTAGTTAAAGACATCCTACGTCGATGTAGTTAAATATTCCCTGTGGGAAGTTTAGTTAAAGAGATCCTACGTCGATCTAAGTTAAATAGATTGGTTCGACAATCTAGTTGAATATATCATGCGTTGATATAGTTAAAAAGGCCCTCTGGTGGTCTAGTTAAAGAGATCCTACGTCGATCTAAGTTAAATTGATTGGTTCGACAATCTAGTTAAAGACATCCTACGTTGATGTAGTTAAATATTTCTCTTGGGTAGTTTAGCTGAAGAGATTGTTCGTTGATCTAATCCTTTGGTGACCTAGTTAAAGAGACTCTATTGCAGTCAAGTTAAATCACCACAGGATTATTCGTTTGATTTTTCCCCATACGCATTATGAAATGAACTGTGCGGACTGTGCAAGGAACTACCTAATTATGGAGGCCTACATAATTATGGAATTCAGTGCACAGAAACCACAGGAAGTTTTGTCATGTGTTAAGACCTACAGTGACAAGAGTAATGATACGGGAGAAGTATTGGACTTTGACCAATGCCATTTATTCTTACACTCCCCAATTCTGATCTCAATCACACACCAAGTTTCCTATGATGAGTCTTCATAAGAAACATTTTTCAGCCCGTAGTACGAAACTCCATGTTTTGTTACTACAAGGACTTCACTTTGAGGGTTGACATTTTCGCTAAGAATCCTAACATGGCCCAGAGTTTTACTTAAGGGTTCAATGGATTTGTCTGAAAGCGAAACCGTCACAGCTGTCTTCACAAGTTTCCTCTAAAACTAAATTTCGGGACGAAATTTCCTAAAGTAGGGGAGACTGTGACACCTGTGTCACTTCATCCATCAAACAAGTGCCAAACCAATGAAATATTGTATTTCATACTTGGGATTTGTAAAAATATGTGTATCGTTTGCACATATCAACTCTTGTTCGATTTCAAGCTCCAAATCGCTTTCTGGAAGGTTATAAGCGCACTGATGCGTAAATATAACCAGTTTAATGCAACGAACACTCCGGAATAGTTAAATAGTCTTAACATACCTTAAATAACCTTTACATAACTTAGAAATAAGTTTTGAAGGCTTTGGTATGGCAAAATCAAGTTAAATCGCTTACAGAGACTAAAGTTGACAAACTGCGAAAGTATGCCAATTTGAACTGTAACAGACTTTCCAGAACATGACCATAAGTTAAACACACCTTAAATATCCTTTATATAGCTTAGAAATAGGCTTTTAGGGGTTCGGTGTGCTAAAATAAACTTTTGGGTCATTCAGGGACTAAAAGCGTCAAAAAGTGCACAAGTTTGCATTTTCGCGCATAACTTACGTTCTGAATACATCCGGACATCCAAAAATTTATGTAAGCACTAAAACATTATAATTTAGTGTTTGGAATAAGAAAAATCCATTCGTCGCGTCATTTGGATCGTTTTTTCGCGCTTATGCGCATTCCGTCGTAATTAAGCGAACATCGCGATCGTACGACCAAACGAACCAAAATCCGGCATATTTTTGAGCATGTTTCATGTCCAAAATGTTTAGGCATCATTTTAGGGCCTTAAAGTTGGCTCTACAGGCCTTAGAAGTGTCGGAAATGGCTTAAACACCAACAGGGACCAAAACTGTCATTTTGCAAAGTTGGTTCTGATCTGACATAGCCAGGCGGCCCGCGTAAGATCTATGTGCATCCTTACGCGGCCCGCGTAAGATCTATGTGTATCCTTACGCGGCCCGCGTCAGTGTCTCAGACAGCAGAATGTGCAGAAACATCGAATCTGGTCTGTTCCACTTGTTGCACATGGTTTTGGGAAGTCTATGGGCGGGTATTGAGTGCACATGGTATTACAAAACCATGTGTGCACATGTATGGACAAGATCGTGCCCCCTTTTCCAAGAAACGATCTTAACAGTTACCCGAATCCTATAAGTACCCAACCCCACCCATTGCTAAACCCACAAGAATCTGATCTTAGAAGCTCTAAGTTGAAACCATTGTTTCATACCTGAGCTACTTGGATCAAGATTAGCATTCGGGGACCCTTCGTAAGTATTCCTTCGTTCTTTTATTGCTTTTCGAGTCTGAAAGTCAAACTTTGTTTGACTTTCTGCGTTGACCAGTTTATGGTCAATGCGAAGTTCATTTAAAATTCGCAACATGATTGTAATCACGATGGTTATAGTCCCTTGGGACTATGCCTACTGATTACCACGTAGTCTAGGGTCGTAAGGGTAAGCGATCTGATAAATCGCTTATACCTTCAAACCCGACCCATTTGGTCGATCATTAGGATCCGACCAAACACATTAGGTGACCATAGTATATAGGGAATAACCTTCCGAGGTTATACCTTATGGTCGCTTCGTTTAAGTAGTTGTATGATAGGTAGTTTATATGCCTTAGGTAAATTACCAAAATGCCCTTTTTATGCCAAAATTCATATTAAGCATATGTAACATAACTTTTGGTATCTAAGCTGATTTGACTACAATATTAGACATGTTAAGGCATATTCTACTTGTCATAAGACTAGTTAGGCGGTCCGAACGCGTTTCACGCGAGCGACGCGTTAAAGTAGCATAAGCTACCTAAACAGGTCGTGATGGGTCATAAGCACTTAGGTTAGGTTTCATTTTAGAATGTAGGCTTTGTTAAACCATATTACACGAGTCTCCATACTCGCTTGGTTTACGAACCCACATTCTATCCAATCTTCCGATTTAGGTCCGGATTATTAACATAGTTACCTATATTAGGTGCCATTTGATTCCGCGATCTCTAGCATTGCTTGGTGGTTATCTTAGGACTTCTGAGCAATCTCAAGTGAGTACATAGACCCCTCTTTTACTATTTTCCAAACATTTTGGGGTGGAACACATGTTCCTACTTGTTACTTTCATGCTTTCACATCATATACCTGCTATGTTTATTAGTACATTTATAGTACATGATTTCATTACATTTTATGCTATGTATGCCCATTGTGTGCGTACTTAGTACATTACCTTCC
Organism: Helianthus tuberosus; assembly: GCA_030545235.1. Taxonomy (NCBI): domain Eukaryota; kingdom Viridiplantae; phylum Streptophyta; class Magnoliopsida; order Asterales; family Asteraceae; genus Helianthus; species Helianthus tuberosus. Next base: position 115,206,580 of record CM060370.1, read on the forward strand.
ATTACATGCTAGGTATGCCCATTGTGTGCGTACTTAGTACATTGCCTTACATTACATGCTATGTATGCCCATTGTGCGCGTACTTAGTACATTGCCTTACATTACATGCTATGTATGCCCATTGTGTGGGTACTTAGTACATTGCCTTACATTACTTGCTATGTATGCCCATTGTGTGCGTACTTAGTACATTGCCTTACATTACATGCTATGTATGCCCATTGTGTGCGTACTTAGTACATTGTCTTACATTACATGCTATATATGCCCATTGTGTGTGTACTTAATACGATGTTTCACATTACATGCTATGTATGCCCATTGTGTGCGTACTTAGTACATTGTTATACATTACACTTTATGCTATGTATGTCTTTTGTTGCATACATAGTACATTTGTTATTCATCACATGTTTACATTTTGGATACACATTACATGATTTACATTAAACATGAACATTTTAGTTTGGTTTGAGTAAGTGATTAAGTAACGAGGCGTGTGTAATATGATACAAGCATGGTGGATACGCCGCTGGTACTTCCTATATATAAGTGTTTGTATGGTATTACATATCGTAGCGTTATTTGAATCATTTCAGTTTGAGACATATAACATTTTATACAAATAACATACTTTTCACAAGACATTGATTTACAAACAACTTATCTTATACAAACTCATCTTACATGGTTATTCATTTAACCATACATTATTCTCTTATTTATACGTATCATCTGATCTTATCGTTTTTCAAATGATTTACAAGACAAAGCAAATTACAAGGTTCATGACTAAATATTTTCTCAAACATAAGTCATGAATCCTATTTTCTCAAAACCTATGTATCTCACAGGCATTTTTATGCTGACGTACCTATTTTCACATGTGTTTTTAGGAGATGATGCATAGGACTTATCAAGACACACTTAGGCAGACCTGTGCCTTAGTGACTTAAAACGAGACAAGAACTAGTTAATTTTTGTTATATACTCTTTGTTTCTGTTTAAAACAATGTAAACTTTCATGTTTGATTAATAAAACGAAACTTCAATTGCCATGGATTTGAAACAATTAATTCTGTTACAACACTCCCCGACATTTCCGCCACATTTTGTATGTTCTACGTGGTCGGGGTGTGACATAAATCGGAGGATCAGATAAAATGAGGTTTCGTAAACCAAATGAGTGTAGGGACTCATGTAATATGGTTTAACAAAGCCTACATTCTAAAACGAAACCTAACCTAAGTGCTTACGACCCATTACGACTCGTTAAGGTAGCTTACGCCACTTTAACGCGTCGTTCGCGTAAAACGCGTTCGGACCACCTAACTAGTCCTATGATAAGTAAAATATGCCTTAACATGTCTAATATTGTTTCCAAATAAGTTTACATATCAAAAATTATGTTACATATGCTTAAAATGAATTTTGGCCTAAAAAGGGCATTTTAGTCATTTACCTAAGGCATATAAACTACCTATCATACAACTACTTAAACGACGTGACCATAAGGTATAACCTCGGAAGGTTATTCCCTATGCAACTATGGTCACCTAATGTGTTTGGTTGGATCCTAAAGATCGACCAAACGGGTCGGGTTCGAAAGTATAAGCGGTTGTTTAGACTGCTTACCTTACGACCCTACATAAGCACTAAACCTAAAATGACGAGCTAAACATGTTAAAACATGCTTAACGAGGTTTGAAAACAGGTTTGGTATCAAAACCAAACAAACGGTTTTGATACCTAAAAGTAGTTTGGTTACAAAATACGCAAGAATACGCATTTTGGCCGAAACTACGACTCGCGACTATGCCTAGATAACGTGGTAATCAGTAGGTATAGTCACAAGAGACTAAAACCATCGTGATTATGCTCACGTTATGAAGTTCAAACAAACTTCATGTTGACCATAAACTGGTCAAAGCAGAAAGTCAAACACAGTTTGACATTCACGCGAAAAAGAACGAAATAGGACCTACAACGGGTCCAAGAATGGAAGTTTTAATCCGATTACTCTCAGGTATGAAGTGTATACTTCAACTTAGAGAACCAAATCAGATCAAATGTGAGTTTTGAAGTAAGAGGGTGGGGGTATTTATAGGAAAACCAAGACCGTTAGGATCGTTCATCGAAAACCGAGCTTCGATCTGGACCTTACATGTGTGCCCATGGTTTTAGAATACCACGGGTACCCCAAAACAAGCCCCTAGTTTCATTAAAACCATGTGCAAATGAGGGGAACATCTGGAACAAGCTGGAAATCATATTTTCAACTTTGTTCCCTTCCTAAGATAACTATGGCAGATTGTCAATTTTGGTCCCTGAATGTGCAAAACATGGTTTTTGATGCATTTTTGACAGGTTTATGCCCCGTTAATCCCATTTCAAGGCTCTAAAATGAAGTTAAAGTATAGGAAACATGAAACATGCTCACAAATATCTCAGATGTCGGTTCGTTTGGTCGTACGGTTGCGTTGTTCGGTTAATTACGACGAAACACGAACGAATGCGAAAAACGATCCAAATTACGCGATGAATGGAATTTTATCATGCCAATCACTAAAATAAAATATTTTAATGATTACATAAAGTTTTGGATGTCCGGATGTATTCAGAACGTAAGATATGCGCGAAAATGCAAACTTATGCACTTTTTGACGCTTTTAGTCCCTGAATGACCAAAAAGTTTATTTTAGCACACCGAACCCCTCAAAGCCTATTTCTAAGATATGTAAAGGATATTTAGGGTATGTTTAACTTATGGTCATGTTCCGGAATGTTCGTTACAGTACGAATCGATATATTTTCGTAGTTTGTCGAAATTAGTCCCTGTAAGCGAATAAACATGATTTCGGCACACCAAACCTTCCAAAACTTATTTCTAAGTTATGTATAGGTTATTTAAGGCATGTTAAGCCTATTTCACTATTCTATAGTGTTTGTTGCATTAAGCTGGTTATATTTACTCATCAGTGCGCGTATAACCTTCCAGAAAGCGATTTAGAGCCCGAAATTGAACAAGAATTGATATGTGCAAAAGATACACATATTTATAAAAATCCCAAGTATGAAATACAATATTTCATTGGTTTGGTATTTGTTTGATGGCCAAGCAGGCACATGTGTCATAGAAGTCGCTTCGAAGAAGTTACAACTCATGTCGTGTGTCCAAGCTGGCAAGTATCTCCGCAAGGAATACCAAGCTTTCTTGGCACACATCATAGTAGCGAAGGAAAAGGAAGTTAAGGCAATAGACAAGATTCCCGTGGTTCGTGATTTTTCTCGAGTTTTTCTCGATGATTTACCTGGTTTACCTCCCACTCGTGATATCGATTTTCGAATCGACCTTATTCCTAGAGCAAATCCTGTTGCTAGAGCGCCTTATCGTCTCGCTCCTTCTGAAATGCGTGAACTCTCGAGTCAGCTTCAGGAGCTTCTTGAAAAAGGCTTCATTTGCCCTATCACCTCTCCTTGGGGCGCGCCTGTCCTTTTTATCAAAAATAAGGATGGATCGTTCCGGATGTGCATTGACTACATGGAATTGAATAAGCTTACTATCAAGAATCGCTATCCCTTACCTCGAATCGATGATTTGTTTGATCAGTTACAAGGTGCTACGTGTTTCTCGAAGATCGATCTACGCTTAGGCTATCACCAATTATGAATTCAGGAGGAAGATATACCCAAAACCGCTTTTCGAACCCGATACGGTAACTACGAGTTTGTCATTATGCCTTTTGGTTTGACTAATGCTCCCACAGTTTTTATATATCTAATGAATCGCGTGTGTAAACCCTTCCTCGGCCACTTCGTCATCGTGTTCATCGATGATATCCTGATCTATTCTAAGTCAAAAACCGAACACGTGCAACATCTACGTTTGGTTCTTGAGTTACTCCAGGGAAACCGTCTCTATGCCAAGTTCTCCAAGTGTGAATTCTGGTTAGGTTCAATTCCTAGGTCACATCGTCAATAGTCAAGGAATTCATGTCGATCCTGCGAAGATCGAAGTAGTTAAGAGTTGGCTTACACCAAAGAACCCGTCCAAAGTTTGTTCTTTTCTCGGATTGGCGGGTTACTATCGTCGATTCATCACTGACTTTTCGAAAATCGTTGTACTGCTTACTTCGCTTACGCACAAGGACAAACCTTTTGTTTGGGGAACTGAACATGAGGAAGCCTTTCAAACTCTCAAGGCTATGATTTGTAACGCTCCCGTGCTCTCACTGCCCGACAGAAACGACGATTTCGTAGTCTACTGTGATACCTCTAACCTCGGTCTTGGTTGTGTTCTCATGCAACGGGACAAGGTTATCGCGTGCGTATCTCGACAGCTCAAGATCCACGAGAAGAACTATACAACCCACGATCTCGAGCTTGGCGCAATTGTTTTTGCGTTGAAGATTTGGCGACACTACCTTCACGGTACCAAGTGTACGGTCTTCACCGACCACAAGAGCCTACAACACATCTTTAACCAGAAGGAGCTGAATATGCACAAACGCCGATGGGTTGAACTCCTCAACGATTACGACTGTGAGATCCATTACCATCCAGGCAAAGCAAAGGTCGTTGCCGATGCTCTCAGTCTACGAAGCTATTTGCATAGCGTTCGTAATACTCAAGCCCAGCATAATCTCGAAGCTCTCATCCGCGACGCCCAACATGCTTGTTTTACTGAACGCACCTTGAAGAAAGAAAGGATCATCAATAACGGTGAACAACTGGTGAATAAATCAAATGGTATATTCAATTATCTAGACCGAATTTGGATTCCCAAGCATACCAAGTTACGACAAATTCTGCTAGTTGAAGCCCACAAATCTCGGTATTCTATTCATCTCGGTGCCGATAAAATGTACCAGGACATGCGCTACAAGTACTGGTGGCCGGGCATGAAAAAGGATATCGCCATCTATGTTTTGAAATGCCTGACTTGTTCGAAGGTTAAGGCTGGGCATCAACGCCCCTCTGGCTTACTCGTGCAACCCGAAATCCCGATGTGGAAATGGGAGAATATAGCTATGGATTTTATAACGAAACTTCCGTGCACGCCATCAAGTCATGACAGCATCTGGGTTATCGTTGACCGTCTTACCAAATCCACTCACTTTCTACCAATACGGGAAGACTACAAGGTAGAACAATTAGCTAGAATCTATACCGACGAAGTTATTTGTCGACACGGGACACCTTGTGATATCATCTCTGACCGCGATGGTCGATTCACCTCGCATCTTTGGGAAATGTTTCAATCTGCTCTTGGTACTACTCTCAATCCCCAGACCAACGGTCAGACTGAACGCACGATCCGTACCCTCGAAGACATGCTTCTCTCGTGTGTTATAGATTTCGGTGGTAATTGGGATTCGTATTTACCTTTAGTTAAATTCTTGTACAATAACAGTTATCACTCTTGCATCCAAATGGAACCATTTGAGGCATTATACGGAAGAAAATGTCGATCGCCTATTGTATGGCACGAGATCGAGGACACGCTAATTACCGGTCCTGAGCTGTTGCAAGAAACGACTGACAAAATCCTCCAAATTCGAGACAATCTGCTAAAAGCTCGGAGTTGTCAGAAAAGTTACGCCGATAGACGCCGCAAGCCCCTTGAATTTGACGTCGGCGATCACGTACTCCTAAAGGTTGCACCTTGGAAGGGGGTGATCAGATTCGACAAGAAAGGAAAGCTCGTGCCTCGATATGTTGGACCCTTTAAAATTCTGCAAAGTGGCCTACAGACTAGAACTACCGGAGGAACTTAGTAATGTCCACCTGACTTTCCACGTTTCGAATCTCAAAAAGTGTCTAACCGACCAGGAATTATATATCCCTCTTGAGGATCTACAAGTGGATGAAACATTACACTTCGTGGAAAAGCCTGTCGAGATCATAGGCCGAGAAACCAAGGTACTCCGACGCTCACGCATTCCCATTATGAAGGTTCGCTGGGAAGCAAATGCGGCGCCCAGTTCACCTGGGAACTCGAAAGCGACATGAAGGCTAAGTATCCACAACTGTTTGTTACGCCTGCCCCTTAAATTTTGGGACAAAATTTCCTAAAGTAGGGGAGGCTGTAACAACCCGACTTTTGAAAGTCAAAGACAAAGTCAAAGGAAGAAAAGATTGCTAATTGCGATCTGCCACTCCTTGCTTAACTACTGATTGTACTTCCCGACTTGTAATTGAAACTCTATTTTAATTTACCTTAGTTGTATTATGTGGAGTACTTGTTAATAAATCGCTATTTAATCGCAGCTTAATTGCTAATCGACTTATCGCTATCGCATCGCAACTCGAATTATAGGTTATGGATATTGTTTTACGTGTGTGTGCTATTATGTGTTACTTGTGCATGTTATGTTTATGTTGAGGTGTTTTCGCAACTCTATCACAATGCAATCTCATCGCAAACTCGAGATTCAAGGATTTATATTTATGATATTTAGTAGTTAGGTTATTTTTGTAACTAATGGGTAATACTATCGCATCACTTACTCAAAACGCATAGCAACGCTCAACGCACGGAATGAAAACACGAAAACCAACTCGCGGCAGCCCTTCGATCGAATGACTATTCGATCGAATGGGCATTCGTACGGATGACCATCCGATCGGGTTGCCATCCGATCCGTTACACTACATCACTTTTCCTCTTTTGGAATCCTATAAATAGCATCTGTCACATCACAAACAATGATATGACAGCTCTGGTGCTACCCTTCAACTTCTCAGGCCATTCTCCTTCGATTCTCGCGATTCTTGTAAGTTTCCTCCCCAAATCTTGTACATCAATCATCTACACACACTTCTTCATCTTTTTCACCATCAAATCTTCACTTTTAACCATAAAATCGGCTGATTTGAGGTGTTCTAGGATGATGTCATCATGGGGTTCTTATGAACTTCAAGATTCGACCTCATTCCACCAAGAACAACTTAGATCTAAGAGATTTCAACATGTTTTAACATTAATTTCACAATAGATCTAAACATTTCCAAGATTAAAAGGATTGAAAGATGTTTTTATAACTTCTTTCAACTCTTTTACACTCAATGCACTCAAAACCAGGAACTCATTCAGGCCTTCCACTCTTTTCCCGGTGAAGTGTCGGTCTGAGATCTGATTCCTATCAAAACGACAACTGATTCCGGGTTAAACATGAACAACCGTTAATAACACTTGATTCGTCAGAATGGGGTGATTCCCGTCCGATTGGATAACTTGGACTTGAGGGAAATTCCCATTGTTAAACACGTTGTCATACCGTCTCGATCAAACCACAAAACTTTCAAACTTAACAAATTTCAAAACGAACATGTCACCAAATGGACTGCCGTCCGATCAGATGACCCATGGCCTTTAATACTTAACATTTTTACAAATTTTCAAGGATCATCAGTTTCTAACGGATTGCAATTCGATCGGAAGATCATCCAATCGAATGACCATCCTGCTGTAAACTTGTTCTCTAAGAAATGTCTCACTTGGACGGATCGCCATCCGACCAAACGGCCATCCGACCCGACGCCCGTTCGTTCGATCGAATGAACTGAAGGGTAGAGATACTTCTCTGTTTTCAAAATGCTACAACGAAAACTTCAAAGTCACATCATACATAAATACCTCCATCCCAAGCGAATGGCAAACCGACCGAATGGCCTCCGACCGGATGACCATCCATTCAAATTGCCATCCATTCGGATGCCCCTTCGACACTCCATCATTTTGCATCGTTTAACACGCCGCTCATCGCTTATGCTATCATTCTGTAATCAGGCTAACACTTCAGCGCTCCCTTCAATCCAAGACGGTGTTAATTTATTAAACGCTATCTGTGAGTATACTCGATCCCTTTTTGCTTTAAGCACTTTTGGGTGTTACATACGTTACTTATATCAAATCACATCGATCACACAACACAAACACTTTTATATGCTAACCGTTACTGCATGTTATACGTGTTACTCGATGAATGCTTGCATGTTATGTTTACACAGTGATTGTTGCCTGACACCTTAGCAACGATAGTACTATAATTTGGACTCAGCACCTGTCGTGGACAGGGGTTGTTAAGGGCTTTTCTCACATGTCACAGTGGTGATATGTGTTGCGCATTCTACAACTCGCAGTCATGTCTGTGCATATTTCATTGTCGATAACCTACTTGCTTCACACTATACATGATACATGCTGGTTACGCGTAAACTCGCTTTCACTATTAATATACTACTAAACTTGTATGCTCACCTTTACACTATGTGTATTGACCTCTATTTTAACGTATGTGACAGGTGTTTGAGAAGCTAGGATGCTTGCTTGTGGACTCAACTTTTGTGACAACTGGAACAAAACCGGTAATTTTCGTACAGATTAAGTATTATTTAATATCTGCAATTATGTGCTTAAATGTCATAATTGTCTGATTACATTCTATATATGTGAATTCATGCACGTTTTATACTTCAAATATTGCTTTATGCATTACTTTTAGCGTTGCGTTAAAAAGACTAGTAAACTCACCGGTAAGACACACTGTGTCAGGATTCTGCAGAAAACAGTCAGATAATAGAATTAGGGCCTAGGAGTAGGTCCAACATCTAGAACACATTAAAACCCAAGTATGGAAATAAGGGTTAACATATAAACTTTTCGGAAGCTAAACTATGCACTAAAAGACACCCGAAACGCACTTTAAAAGCAGAATTCAGCATAAATCAGCACAATTCAGCTAATTAACACAATAATATCATGCAAAATTTATGTTTTATTGTCCAAAATAACTTACAAAGTGTTGGGAATTAAAACTGCCACAAAAAGTGCTTCATACTTAGTGAAACTGCGCAATTCAGCACTTTAACGAACCGTAACGAACTGAACAACCGGAGAATAACCGGGACATCAAAATTTGACTAGAAGTAATGTTTTTATGATATTAAACTAGTATTGATGCTAGAACACCTTAAAAATCATAAAAACACCTAAACACACTTAAACATACTTAAACCTTACCGTTTTCATTTTAAACCTTCAACTTACCAAATTTTACACTTTACCCCCCTCTCCTTGGACGGTTGGGACAAGGGTTCCACAAAGGGATTTTATTTGATTTTATTTGATCTTATGTTGGAGAATATTCTAGCAAATATACCATAAAGGAGATATGGAAGATCTTATAAATCCTAAACTAATCACCTCTCATTCACTCCATCTTCTTCCTTGTTTCTCTTCTTGCTCACGGCTCAACACACACACATACACATCTATTTTCAAGCTTCAATCATTCAATCCAAGGTGATCTAGAGGTGTATGGAGGCCATTTAGGAAGGTGTATGGTGCTAGAACTTGAAGGACCACCTTGTGGAGCTTTTAACCTCTCATTTTCTTCCTTGATCATCATCTCCATTTTTGTGCCACTTCCCTAGCCATTAGAGCTAGTAGCAAGCTTCTTGATCACTAATTTAAGGCATGTTATGTTATGTACAAGTTCCACCATCTAAACAACTTAACTTCTAGGTAGTGTTTGGTATGCAGGAATGAGAGGTGGAATGGAATGGATGATTACGAGAGAATGAAAAAAATGGTGTTTGGTTGGTCAATGGAATGGAATCACCCATTCTAAAAGGCATTCCATTCCCTCAAAATCATTCCATCCACCCCCATGTTTTTTTTTTCATTCCACCCCCTTTTGCACCATTCATCAACAACACCACAACCCACCACCTTCACCACAACCCACCACCACCACCACCCACCACCGACGCCATCATCGCCACCCGCCACCACCTCACCCCGACAGCCACCGTCGCCACCCAACCGCCACCGTTATCACCCACAGTCGCAACCAACCGCCAACGCCACTCACCGGCACCGCTGCCATCGTCGATGCCACCACCAACCGTCGCCGCTGCCGCCACCCACCGCCACATCCGCCATCACCCACCACCAACGACCGCCTTGCCGCCACCACCACTCATCGTCGCCGCCACCACCACCACCCATCGTCGCTGCCGCCACCCACCACCGCTACCTATAAGGCTATAACTAACCACAATCACTACCACCGACCACCACCGCTCACCGCTGATTTTATTACTTCGTTTTTCTTGTCTACCGAACAATACACAATATTAATTCATTTCATTCACACATGGTAACCAAACAAGACATGGAATGGTAATGATCCATTGCATTCACTCGTCCATTCCATTACCTCGTCCATTCCATTCCTTTGTCCATTCCATTACCCCATACCAAACATACCCCTAATGTTAAAAATGAAAAGATCTAACATATTCATGAAAAAAAGTAAGTGATTACATGAATTTTTAGTGTATGTAATGAAGTGGTTGATGTTATATCTTGTGTTTATGTTTAGATCAAGTATGTTAAAGCTTGGATCTAACAAGTTTAAGCATGGATCTTGAAGGATCCATGGTTAAACTTGAAGATGAACATATGAAGCATTATGTGAACATGAGAAATGGATTTCTACACATAAACTTGTAGTCTTGAAGTAATAAAGTGTGTGTAGAACTAATTTATGAAACTAAAACTCATGGAAAGTTTATTAAAAATTTAACATAAAGCTTGTTTTTGAAAGATCTAAAGTTATCAAGCATGGATCTTGATAGATCCATGGTTAAACATGATGTTAAAATTATGATCTTTCTAATAAACATAAAAGTGGTTTTAGAACATGATTTACAAACTTTAAAGACCATTAAACTCATGGATGAGTTGGTTAATAAAATAAAGTTTCATAAAAGTTTGTTTAAAATACTCAAGAACACTTTTTTTGGGGAAGATCATAATATGTTGAGTGTAGATCTAAAAGACTACACATTTTTAACAAGAAATAAGTTCACCATGATGTTTCATATGGAAAAATTAGTAAATATTGTTGATGATTATTGTTGGAAAATTGTTTTTATGTTGAAAAGAAAATAAACACATGTCTTGAAAACATGGGAAACCTCCATTTTTAGGAGAAACTATGTCAATTTTTTTATAAAATTTTGACACTTAGAAAAATATAAGTTTTGGTGAAAATTACTCCCTAAAGATTCACCTAAAATATTTACCAAAGTTTCCCTAATTTTTGTGTAAAACTTCAAGTTAAGAAATGATGATTTCTTCAAGTAAAAATTGATATTAATTATGTATAATTTAGGGGAAAATATATATATTTAGTGATCACCAAATTTTGTGCTAAGTGTATATTTTGTGTATTATATGTAGTAGTGTATTAGGGACTTGAAAATACACTAAATACTCCCAAGGAGTATGGGTACAAAAATACACATACAAATATATAAGCATACAAGTATACAAAATTCCTCACAAGGAAATACATGGACAAATACAAGAAAATATATTTATGAAAATATATTTCTTAACGTATTATTTATCTTGGACAAGTTATGAACTTAAAAATATATTTTTGGACAAAAGTATATAACCGATACCAAGTATTGGAGTTTATACAAAAATCGGGTGGATAACAAAAATAACCATATATATATTTTAAACATGACAAAATATATATATTTCATACAAGTCTTAAAAAATATATTATTTTTAATAAATATAATTCCGGAAAGTAATAAAAATCAAAGTATTGATTTTTGGCAAAAGATACAAAATACCCAAGTATTCACATAAAACACAAGTATACTTTCCTAAGAATACTTGTACAAAAATAATATTGAAAATATTATTTCGCAAAATACTTATATTTATTTTTGGGAAAATAATATAAGTAACATACTTGAAAAGTTAAAAATATAAATTATTTTTAACAACTTATTACCTTGAAAAGTCTACATGAACGTATAAAGAAAATATACATAAACAAAAGATGGTGACTTATACTTGTGTGATACAAGTCTAGTGACTAACATTAATAGACACGTATAGGTCACGACGCTACCGGTGAAGTTTACGACGCAGGAAATGCAAAATTGTGAGTTCATGTCCTCTCTTTTAAACTTTTACTTGTTTTCTAAACTGGGGAAAATACATGTAAAATGGTATGTAGCACATAAAACTAAGGAATGACACATAGATCACGTGACGAATAGGGTACCATAAGCACCATTAGTGAACGTATACATTTAGACCGCGGAACAGAAGGGTTAGATCTAATGGGTTTCAGGCAACCCAACTCTTGGCCTACTTCTACCAATGAGTGCTTTTGTGTCTCAGTCGATCTCGACAAAAATGCCTAGGTTTGGTGGCTTCCTATGTCGTGACACATGTTAGTGGCCTTGCAAACCACTAGCGATCTTGTATTCCTTACATTTACAAAACTCAGATTTAGATACGTCTTTACAAATTACATACCATGTTTTCATACAAGTATATAAACATTCTATACAAAAACTGCATGAATTCACACCAACATTTTGTTGACGATTTTCCAAAAACTTACATGTATTTCAGGTAAGTAAGGTGGATGTATGCGCAGTTTCACTCTTTCTCTTGGATGTTGTTTCTGTTTTAGTTACTATGTGTCAAGACTCCTATGCCCATTTTGCGGGATTTGGTTGTTATGTCCCATCCTGGTGGTGATATAAGGATCAAAACCTTTATGTTTGTCTTTTAAATAAAGTTGTAAACTTTTCAGACAATGTTTTATCCTGTGATGTAAACTCTAAACTTAACTTATGTTATATCAATGGCATTTTGGAGTTATTTTCGAGCATATAGTATGTTTACCATTTGTATGCAATGAGAACCTTTCAGGATCACACCTCGTGCTTCCGCCATAGAAAGGGGTGTGACAGATTGGTATCAGAGTTGCGATTGTAGTGAACCAGGATTCCTTCTCGAGTCTAGACTACAATCTTTAGGATCCTCTCACAAAAACATTTTTTTTCAAAAGTTTTCATTGCTTAAAACTTTCAGCGACATCCACTACCTGAAACTGTTTTCAAAGAGTCAAGTAAGGGCACTACGAGACTTATGGTGCACTAGGGTAGCACTTGTCTTTGACTGAGAATTACTTGCAACAATGTGTATAATTATTTGTATATTAATTAAGTAATAATTAATATATACATATACTAGGAATAAAATATTACAGGTACACATGTCTTCGTCTGAAAGCAGCGGCCTATCCGAAGAACGTGACCCGATGACTGATGTCTCCGACGACGAGATTGATTCACCTCTGGAGACGTTCACATCTGATTTCGAGGACGACCCTGAGATGGTAACCGACGATGATGATCCCGATGATGTCTTAGCCTTACCCTTACCTCTTCTTGGCCAACAGACCGTAGGACATCCATATGGTGGACATCTCATTGAACCTATCCCCATCCATGCTGTTCCTTTTGCTGCCATCCCTGTTGAGGACTGGTCTCTCGTCGATGACCTGGAGTATGATGTGGCGACCCCTGTTGCGCCCATTGCCGACGTCCCTTCCAATTCTGACCTCGAGTCTGATGCCGATTCCTTCGATTTAGTGATATCTTCGGTCCTTTTTGCGGCTGGACTGAGAGTTTACCCGACTGGTGATGATGATGACGCTATGCCTGTTGTGCCATCCACTCCTACCCATGTTCCTACACCTTCCCAAGTCAGCTCCCTCATCCGTCGAATTCATGAGCTTGAGGATGAAGTGACCCTTCTTCATAGTTTGATCTTCCCTACACCCCCACCACCTCCCCCAACCTATTAAGTACTCTGTTGGAGTAGTATTTTGGGTATAAAAACTAAAAACGAGCTTGGGTACAACTTAAAGACAAGAACCGCCAAGGTGAAGAAAGATATTTTGTCCTTTATATATATTAAACTTGTACTATGGGGTGATATAACCCTTATGCATTTTTGTTTTCTTCATAAACAATGATGTAACAAGTTGTCCTAATATGTATAAAGACTCGGTGATTATCTTTGTGACATCGAAGTGGTTTGTCATGAGGAAATCATTCGCATTCCTCTTGCGGATGATGAAGCACTTATAGTACACGACCTTCATACAGTTGATGCGGGGATGCTGGGCCCCAAAGGCGGAGGATTGTGACATCCCACATTGGTTATGAAGGCGCATAAGTGCTTAAGGAAAGGATGTGTTGCATTCCTGGCGCATGTAGTAGATAAGAAGGATGAGGAGCCGAAACTCGAAGACATTCCTGTGGTGAAGGAATTTCCTGATGTTTTTCCCAAAGATCTGCCAGGACTACCTCCTCAACGACAAGTCGAATTCCATATTGACTTGGTTCCAGGAGCCGCTCCTGTAGCCAAGGCACCCTATCGACTTGCGACATCCAAGATGCAAGAGTTATCTACACAACTCTAGGAGTTGTTGGATAAAGGATTCATAAGGCCGAGCTTCTCGCCTTGGGGAGCTCCAGTTTTGTTCGTAAAGAAGAAGGATGGAACGCTGCGGATGTGTATTGATTATAGAGAGTTAAATAAGCTCACTGTCAAGAATCGGTATCCACTACCGAGGATTGACGACTTATTCGATCAGTTGCAAGGATCGAGCTACTACTCAAAGATCGACCTTCGATCTGGGTATCATCAGTTAAGGATCCAAGAAGAGAGCATACCGAAGACTGTGTTTAGGATGCGTTATGGGCATTACGAGTTCCTTGTGATGCCATTTGGATTGACGAACGCGCCAGCAGTATTTATGGATCTGATGAATCGTGTCTGCAAACCATATCTCGATAAATTCGTGATTGTATTTATCGATGATATTCAGATTTATTCCCGAACGAGAGAAGAGCACGAGCAATACCTCAGGACCATTCTGGAACTACTAAAGAAAGAGAAACTTTATGCAAAGTTCACAAAGTGTGAATTCTGGATTCGTGAAGTACAGTTCCTTGGTCATGTCGTGAACGAGAAGGGCATTCATGTGGATCCAGCCAAGATAAAAGCAATAAAGAATTGGGAAGCCCCCAAAACGCCGACCGAAGTTCGACAATTTTTGGGCTTAGCAGGCTATTACCACAGATTTATCGAGAATTTCTCCAAGATAGCCCAACCATTGACTTCCCTTACGCAGAAGGATAAGAAGTACGACTGGGGTGATAAGCAGAAAGAAGCCTTCCAACTTCTCAAAAACAAGCTATGCGATGCACCGGTACTATCCTTACCCGAAGGCACTGAAGACTTCGTGGTATATTGTGACACTTCGCGTCAAGGATTGGGTTGCGTGCTCATGCAACGCCAAATGGTCATCGCTTACGCTTCGAGGCAGTTGAAAGTTCATGAGAAGAACTACACCACACATGACCTGGAGCTAGGCGCGGTGGTATTCGCCTTGAAGATCTGGCGACATTATTTATATGGTACTCGATGTGCAATATTCACAGATCATAAAATCCTACAGCACATATTTGATCAGAAGGAATTGAATATGCGTCAGCAACGGTGGGTCTAGCTGCTAAACGACTATGACTGTGAGATTAAGTACCATCCTGGAAAAGCAAACGTAGTAGTAGACGCGTTAAGTCGAAAAGAAAGGGTTAAGACCCTAAGAGTTCGAGCACTGGAGATGACTATTCGAACGAATCTCACTGCATGCATTCATGACGCCCAACAAGAAGCCCTTAAGAAGAAGAATCGTAGAGCTGAATATCTCCGAGGCATGTAAAAGAAATTGGTGCCAAACGAAGAGGGAACCTTATACTTTATGGGACGTATTTGGGTTCCGCTCTATGGTGGTATTCGAGAAGTCATCTTTGAAGAAGCTCACAAGTCGAGATACTCGATCCACCCAAGATCAGATAAGATGTATCAAGACTTGAAAGAATACTACTGGTGGCCGAAACTCAAAAGCGACGTTCTTGTTTATGTTGGGAAGTGCCTAACCTATGCTAAGGTTAAGGCCGAATATCAGAAACCGTCTGGACTACTGCAACAACCCGAGATATCCATGTGGAAGTGGGAACAAATCTCAATGGACTTCATAACCAAATTACCCAGGACCCCTAGTGGGCATGATATGATACGGGTGATAGTTGATCGATTGACGAAGTCTGCGCATTTCCTACCAATCCGAGAGAAGGATAGAACTGGAAAGCTTGCTGAGCTGTACCTTAAGGAAATAGTGGCACGTCATGGAGTTTCTATTTCGATTATCTCAGACAGAGATGGACGTTTTGTCTCAAGGATATGGCAATCCTTCCAGGAGGCCTTTGGATCTCAGCTAGGTCTAAGCACGACCTTCCATCCGCAAACAGACGGTCAGAGCGAACGGACCATACAAACATTAGAAGATATGCTTCGCACATGTGTTATGGACCTAGGCGGCAGCTGTGATACTCATCTACCTTTAGTTGAGTTTTCCTATAATAACAGCTACCATACGAGCATAAAAGCCGCACCGTTCGAAGCTCTATATGGCCGCAAGTACCGCTCGCCATTGTGTTGGGCAGACACTGGAGACAAGCAGTTGATTGGTCATGAACTTGTTCAAGAGACAACCGACAAGATCATTCAGATACAAGAGCGCATTAAGGCCGTGATCGCCAAAAGAGCTACGCTGATCGAAGATGAAAACCCTTAGAATTCGAGGTGGGAGACAAAGTTTTGTTGAAGGTCTCACCTTGGAAGGGTGTAGCAAGGTTCGAAAAACGTGGAAAGCTGAATCCACGATACATTGGGCCATTCAAGATCTTGGAAAAGATTGGTACCATGGCATACAAGTTAGAGTTACCGGAAGAACTTAATGGTGTACATAGCACGCTCCATGTGTCAACCCTCAAAAAGAGTCCAACCCAGGAAACAGTCATCATCCCTGCGGATGAAGTGCATATCGACGACACACTCCACTTTACTGAAGAACCCATTGAGGTTACAGACTGGAAGGTCAACAAGACTCGGAGGAGTAGTGTTAAGCTTGTCAAAGTACGTTGGAACTCCAAACACAGACCCGAGTACACGTGGGAACGTGAGGACCGGTTCAAAGCCAAGTACCCCCATCTCTTCGACAAAGCTCCTGCGGGAGATAACTCAGCCTGAATTTCGGGACGAAATTCTTTTAACGGGGGGAGACTGTGACAACTGGCACAAAACCGGTAATTTTCGTACAGATTAAGTATTATTTAATATATGCAATTATGTGCTTAAATGTCAACATTGTCTGATTACATGCTATATATGTGAATTCATGCACGTTTTATACTTAAAATATTGCTTTATGCATTACTTTTAGCGTTGCGTCAGAAAGACTAGTAAATTCACCGGTAAGACACACTGTGTCAGCATTCTGCAGAAAACAGTCAGATAATAGAATTAGGGCCTAGGAGTAGGTCCAACATCTAGAACACATTAAAACCCAAGTATGGAAATAAGGGAAAACATATAAACTTCTCGGAAGCTAAACTAAGCACTAAAAGACACCCGAAACGCACTTTAAACGCAAAATTCAGCATAAATCAGCACAATTCAGCTTATTAACACAATAATATCATGCAAAATTTATGTTTTATTGTGAAAAATAACTTACAAAGTGTTGGGAATTAAAACTGCCACAAAAAATGCTTCATACTTAGTGAAACTGCGCAATTCAGCACTTTAATGAACCGTAACGACCCGAACAACCGGACAATAACCGGGACATCAAAATTTGACTAGAAGTAATGTTTTAATGATATTAAACTAGTATTGATTCTAGAACACCTTAAAAATCATAAAAACACCTAAACACACTTAAACATACTTAAACCTTACCATTTGCATTTTAAACCTTCATCTTACCAAATTTTACACTTTACCCCCCCTCTCCTTAGACGGTTGGGACAAGGGTCCCACATAGGGATTTTATTTGATTTCATTTGATTTTATTTGATCTTATGTTGGAGAATATTCTAGCAAATATACCATAAAGGAGATATGGAAGATCGTATAAATCCTAAACTAATCACCTCTCATTCACTCCATCTTCTTCCTTGTTTCTTCTTCTTGCTCACGGCTCAACACACACACACACACACACACACACACACACACATACACATCTATTTTCAAGCTTCAATCATTCAATCCAAGGTGATCTAGAGCTGTATGGAGGCCATTTAGGAAGGTTATGGTGCTAGAACTTGAAGGACCACCTTGTGGAGCTTTTAACCTCTCATTTTATTCCTTGATCATCATCTCCATTTTTGTGCCACTTCCCTAGCCATTAGAGCTAGTAGTAAGCTTCTTGATCACTAATTTAAGTCATGTTATGTTATGTACAAGTTCCACCATCTAAACAACTTAACTTCTAATGTTAAAAATGAAAAGATCTAACATATTCATGAAAAAAAGTAAGTGATTACATGAATTTTTAGTCTATGTAATGAAGTGGTTGATGTTATATCTTGTGTTTATGTTTAGATCAAGTATGTTAAAGCTTGGATCTAACAAGTTTAAGCATGGATCTTGAAGGATCCATGGTTAAACTTGAAGATGAACATATGAAGCATTATGTGAACATGCGAAATGGATTTCTACACATAAACTTGTAGTCTTGAAGTAATAAAGTGTGTGTAGAACCAATTTATGAAACTAAAACTCATGGAAAGTTTATTAAAATTTAACATAAAGCTTGTTTTTGAAAGATCTAAAGTTATCAAGCATGGATCTTGATAGATCCATGGTTAAACATGATGTTAAAATTATGATCTTTCTAATAAACATAAAAGTGGTTTTAGAACATGATTTACAAACTTTAAAGACCATTAAACTCATGGATGAGTCGGTTAATAAAATAAAGTTTCATAAAAGTTTGTTTAAAATACTCAAGAACACTTATTTTTGGGAAGATCATAATATGTTGAGTGTAGATCTAAAGACTACCCATTTTTAACAAGAAATAAGTTCACCATGATGTTTCATATGGAAAAATTAGTAAATGTTGTTGATGATTATTGTTGGAAAATTGTTTTTATGTTGAAAAGAAAATAAACACATGTCTTGAAAACATGGGAAACCTCCATTTTTAGGAGAAACTATGTCAATTTTTTTATAAAATTTTGACACTTAGAAAAATATAAGTTTTGGTGAAACTTACTCCCTAAAGGTTCACCTAAAAATATTTACCAAAGTTTCCCTAATTTTTGTGTAAAACTTCAAGTTAAGAAATGATGATTTCTTCAAGTAAAAATTGACATTAAGTATGTATATTTTTAGGGAAAAATATATATATTTAGTGATCACCAAATTTTGTGCTAAGTGTATATTTTGTGTATTATATGTAATAGTGTATTAGGGACTTGAAAATACACTAAATACTCCCTAGGAGTATGGGTACAAAAATACACATACAAATACATAAGCATACAAGTATACAAAATTCCTCACAAGGAAATACATGGACAAATACAAGAAAATATATTTATGAAAATATATTTCTTAACGTATTATTTAACTTGGACAAGTTATAAACTTAAAAATATATTTTTGGACAAAACTATATAACCGATACCAAGTATTGGAGTTTATACAAAAATCGGGTGGATAACAAAAATAACCATATGTTGGTGCATATGTCTGTTGACTTCGTCTTGTATCGAGTCTTGTATGTATTTAGATAGATCAGGGCACGAAATATGAGGAAAATATCAAAAATAGGGTGAATGGCATGTTCAAGCGAAATTAGAACATGTGATTTCGCTTGAAAGTGACATGGCACATTCAAGCGAAATTAAGTTTCTAATTCCGCTTGAACCTGTTTCCGCTTGAGAACATGATTTCGCTTGAAGACTGTTCAAGCGAAATCAGAACACTATATATACCCTTGTGCCTGATTTCGTTTGTAACAGTTCCGGTCAGTGTAACGAAGTGCTGCCGAAGTGTCCACAGGCTTGTATTTGTTCTGAAATCGATATACGGACCGTTTATAGTGTGAATCTTGCTGAATTGACATCGACATGTTTGTTTCCGCCACTCATATTGAGATAAACTCTTCTGATCGACTCGTTCAGGTCTGAAAACGATCCTGCAAGTGGTATCAGAGCTCAGGAGGAAGAGTTCATACCAATTCAGCCGCAAATTCTAATTTTCTACACCTTCTTTCAAAATTAAACAAGTTTCCAAGGTTAAAAACATCTGATTTTCACATATTATGTGCGTAATGTTGTTTTAACAAACCCTAGAAAGTTTCAGATCAAAATTCGACCATTTGCTTGACCAATTGGACCAAAATCAGATCGAAAGTATGACATCATGCTGATTTCGCTTGAATAGTTCCTGATTGATTTCGCTTGAGAAGTGCACTTTGGATTGATTTCGCTTGAGAATTGGACTTGATTTCGCTTGAAATCGATATTTCGCTTGAAATATTAGATTGATTTTGCTTGAACAGGTTTCGCTTGAGAAATTCTGTTGATTCCGCTTGAAACTTGCTTTTCAGCATTCAGTGGTGGTTTCGCTTCAGTGGTGGTTTCTCTTGAAAAGCTATTTCGCTTAAAAGTTAGTATTTCGCTTGAACAAGCTGTTTGTGAACTTTTGAAAAACGAAACATGGAGAACGAGTTTTATAACGCTTTTGCTAGTCCAATGACTGTAACTCAAAGTACATTGCTTGAAAATGAGACGAGGACATCACAAAAAACGCCTAAGCTTTTGGATATTGATGATTATAATGGTTGGTCCGAACGTTTTGGTAACTGGATTGAAGCTTATCATTTAGATGCTTGGGAACATACTGAAGTTCAATATGAAAGACCAACAAAGAACAATAATAAGATAATGCCAATTAGAGATATGAGTGCTGATGAAAAAAAGAAGTATAGAGATGAGAAATTGATGGTTAGTCTATTACAGCAAGCGATTAAAGAGGACATATTGATTCTTCTTCAACATGACGGAAGTGCATATTCGATTTGGAATGAATTAGAATTAAAATTTCTGGGAAGAGATGATATGCTCAAGAACAAATGTCACTTATGAAGAAAGAATTTGATCTATTCCGTGGTTTGAAAACAGAAAACACCAAGCAGATTATTGAAAGATATTGTAACTTGGTGAAAAATATGACAAAATTAGGCATAAAAAGGATACAGATGAATTGATTGAGAAACTAGCTGATGCGTTACCACATAATATTTGGGGAACGTATCTGATGATGTTGAGGAATAATAGAAAGGAATATAAAAAGCTAACACTGGGAGAGTTTATTAAACATCTTGAAGCTCAAGAGATGGAGCAAAGAAATATTGCTAGGATGAAGAACTATGATGGAGAACAAGACATCAGATTGTATCTCAAAAGTGGTGTTAGTGATAAGACCAATTTTTCTCCAAAAGTTGAAACTGCTTACAATGCAAAAAGTTCTTTAGAAAGTTCATCTCAGGGATCTAGCAGCAAAACAGGATTTACGTCATTTCCAACATTTGATCCGCATTCTTCCACAACCAAGAATGGCAAGAAGCTACAATGCAATATTGTATTAAATCTTGAAAATGATCAAGGTTATTCTGAAGAAGTCGCAAAAAGTCACATGTCTTTGTTGGGAACTGTTTTGGAGTCGTATGGAAGTTTAGTGGCAGGTAAAATCGGAAATCCTGTGTTGACAAGAGAGGATTACGATCAAATCAATGCTGAGGAGATAGAATTGATGGATATAAAATGGTGTTTGGCTAGTGTGTTAAGACGAGCTGAGAAATTCAAACAGATCACAGGAAGAGATGACTTCCGTGATGCATTTGTTTCTAATTTAGGTTTTGATAAATCTAAAGTTACTTGTTTTCGTTGTAGGGAAAAAGGACACTTCAAGAGGGAGTGCACTAATCGCGAAGCAAGTGGAGCTCAAAATCCTTTCATCAACAATGATTACTATAGGAAATCCATCTATCATCAAGTTGCTCCACAACAACAAGAACCTCAAGTGGCACATGGTAGAAAAGTGATTGAAGATTCAAAGAGAGCATGTTTGGTGAATAAAGAAGATCAGAAATCATCAGAAGGTTTCAGTTGGGACAAATATATTCCAGCTGACACTAAAGCATGTCTGATAAACCAAGATGATGAAAAGTTACCTGAAGGCTTTAGTTGGGAAAATTTCAACTGGGATGATTATGATCCGAACAAATCTACAAATCATAAATGTTGTGTTGTTAATGCTTCTGATGAATATTGGGCAGAAAAATACAGAAAAATTAAGGAAGCTGAAGAAGAGAAATGGAAAAGATATGCAGAAGAAGAAGAAGAAAAGAGACAAGCTGAAGCTGAGAAAAAGAAAAGAACTGAAGAAGTTCAAGTGAGAATAGTCAAAGAAGTTCCAGAATTTGAAATCAAAACAGATGCTGATGCAGTCAAAGTTCCTGAGAAGTGCATAAATTGTGATTCTCTGATAAAACAAAACAACGAGCTGCTACACAATATAAAAAGGCTAAAAGAATCGTATGATGTTTTGAACAGAGAGATGAATAAGTACACCGAGTCGAACAGTGAACAAGCTGTAGCAATGAATACACTCAAAGGGGCATACATGAGACAGCTTGACAATGTCAACTATTACACTGAAAAGTGTGCTGAGCTTGAGCTGAAACTGGAAACTCAGAGAATTGAAACTGAGAGATTTAACAGATTATTAAAAAGTTACTCATGCTCTACTTTTGTTGTTGACAGGATTTACCCTATAGTGGAGGGATTAAAGACGTTTGAAGATGAGAAGACTTCGGAAGAGAAGAAGTCCGAAACAAAAGAAGATTATGAAGTGAAGATTTTTGGTAAGAAACCAAGTGTTGTCTATAACAAATGTCCACCCCCGGTCAAAAATGGATATTCTCCTCGAAATACAAATTCTGAAAGAGTCGAAAAGGCAACAAATTTACAGTGGGAGTCTGGGTCGTTGGATAACTTGCCAGAAAGTATAGATGTCACTTTCACGTCGTCCGATACTGATCATGAGTCCGAATTGATAAAAAAGGTGGTCGGTCAGGTGTTGGAAAAAGATGAAATAGAGGAGTCAATGTCGGAGTCAAAATCAGAATCAAAGTCAAAGTCCAACACGTCAAGTCAAAAAGACAAACAGGGAAAAAGGGTGTATAATAAAGAGTTCTGGTTATCAAAATCTAATTTGGATGACGAATCTATTAAAGTAGCATACACTTTGAAAGATTCTGACAAATTATATTCTGATGAGGCTTTTCCAATAAGAGGTGTTAAACCAGAAATGATTAAAAAGGTTTTCAAACTAACAAAAATTAATATTTCTGAAATAAAGGATGCAAATCTTTCTGAAAAACCTAAACCTTACACCTCAAGAGTTCAACAACGTTTAAACAAGAAAAAGGGTTACAGTTCTGGTTCAGGTTTTCAAAAGAAACCAAACCATAACGGTAATTTCAAAAAGAATGGACTAGGTTTTATTGCACCGAAAAATCGTAAAAATGAGAAAATTTATAAACCAAAAACTGTTTTTGTTTCAGGAACAAGTGCTGAAAAAGAACAAAAGAGTTCATTCTGGAAGGAGACGAACAAAGAATTCCTTGCCAAAAAGCAAGAAGAAATGAAGAAAAGTGTTGCTCAGAAGAAGATAGAGACTAGAACCTGTTTTCAATGTAAAACGGTTGGTCACATTGCCAGGAATTGTCCAAAGGCAATGCAAACAAAACAGGGAGTCTCTGGTAAACTAAAAGAAAAACTTGTTGAGAAAAACGAACCACCAACAAACAGATTCAGAGTTTTTGAAAATTCAATTTATGAGGTTGGTGAAAGTTCGAAAAATGTTTTCAAGAGAAAAGAGAAACTTAATAACCAAAAATGGGTTGTTAAGAATTCAAGTGATAATTCTGGTGATGAATCTGATTCCACAAAATCAGAGGAGCCAAAGGTTGTTGATAAAGAAGAGAAGAAAGTTCCGCCTTTGGATGATGAGAATTTTCCACCACTGCGGGCTGAAAATTTGAAATTTAAAATTGGCAAAGTTGAAATTTCAAATCAATTCTTTTCTGAAATGAAAGAATTTGATGTTGAAAAGGCTTTTAACCCACAATTCAAAACATTTTTGGTAAAATGATTGATAGGAAGGTAAAGGGGGTTAAAGAATTTTATGAGAAAAAGATGGCAGGTAAAGAACCGAGTGTTGGTAACTCGGAATCTCCCAAGGTCTCTCAGGCTTGGGAGAATCTCTTGAACTGAAAAACCTGACTTGCCGGAGCTTCCAAGTTGGTAATCGCGAAGCATGAATCGGCGTCATTCATTGTTTATGATTTTTTTTTTGTAGAAGTATGACTTGCCGGAACTTCCAGGTTGGTAAGTGAGGAGTAGGAATCGGCATCTTGAGAATTCAACCTACATGTGGTATTGGTTGGTAAGCCATGTGGTTGAAAAAAGGTTTTTACCTATAAGTGATAAATCAAGGACATTAAGTTGTACTTGCATTTTCTTACAAGTGATATTTGGTTTGAAGACAATGTGATGAACCAAACCCCTAATTTACCAGTTTGAATACCTAAAATCAACAAAACTTATTTTCCGAAAAAACCATTTGATTAAAACAAACTTAAGTGTTTTGAAATCAATGGGAAAATAGTTTGTTGTGAGGGGGAGTTATGATTGTTTATGCCAAGTGGATGGCGAACTGAAGTGATTCGATATCAGTTGTCACTTTATTTGTATAGTTTGTTTTCAAATTTCCTAAAATGTGTTTGAATTTTAGGGGGAGTAAGAATTTCAGAGAATTTCAGAAAATACAAAAACATTTGAAAATTTGATAAAGACAAAAACATGATAAAATCAAAAATGAGTTTTGTTGTAAAAAAAAGGAAATGATAGTACATCAGTGGACTGTCACAGCGTGCTAAAGAAATGGAATGATAAAATGTGATAAACGATCTCACTAAAGATGTGACGATAGGCTCAGCTAGACTAGTAGATTTGCGATAACGATACAAACTTAAATGAAAAAGCCTATTTCTAGTGGGAAACATGGTCAAAAGCATAGTACTTAGTTTTGTCCTTCTTGATTGTGTGCCTACTCAGTAATCGCTGATTGTCGAAAGACATAAAAATGGTTAAGTTTGTGAACTTTCACAACTTTGCTAAAAAGTCGTTGTGATTGTGCATTTTATTTTGCAAAGATTTAAACTTGTTTTATTTCTTTATTTTGTTTAAGCATTGGACATCCTCTGCGTATACGTGAGTATCGACCTGGATGTTATTGCCTAAACGTTCTGCTTTATTTTCTTTGGTGTTTCGTTTAAGCTTTGGACTTCCTCTGCGTTTACGGAAGTATCGACCTGGTGGTTAAAGCCTAAACAACTTCAACTTATTTTTATTTTCTTATTTTGTTTAAACATTGGACTTTCTCTGCGTATACGGAAGTATCGACCTGATTGTTAATGTTTAAACATTCTGCTTTTTTTTTTCCGCATAAATCACAGTTGATAAAGTTTAAAGGCATTACTTGAGTCAGTGTATTGCATGATGAGGGGATATGCTGAGATCGTGGGGTCCATAAGAATTTAGTGCAAAATTAATATACCTTAACGTATCGGTAAGCATTTTGAAAGTTTTTAGATTGAGTTTAAGTGGACAACAATATCGTCAATCTATGTGAATCGTTTAAAACTGAAAATGTTTAAAGCTTAACGGTGTTGGTGATTTGTCTTATAAACTGATATGATCCTCTTACACAAACTCACAAAAATATTGTTTGTAAATATTTTTTTTCTACATTCTTTTGTTATAAAAAAATCCAAAAAGATTTTAGTGTGTTTTAGCATAATTTTTTGAAAAATTCAAAAAGATTTTCGACAACTGATGTTGGAAAACTGGTTTTCAAAATTCCAAGTGCTAAACTTGACGAACAGGTTTGGGAAAGAATGTATGAAGAAATTGTGTTTTTAAGTGGTTATCAAAGATTAAATCATTTTTGAATGATACCTGCAAGTGGTTTCTAAATTTGAAAATTTTTAAATTTGTGAAACTTATTGTTTGGTAGAGATGTGTGCAGGTTAGCCAGGTTCCGATACCTGAGTTAGATGAGTGCCATGTTTTGATTTAAGAACCCGTGAAAAGTGAATTCCAGACTGCGATCCCAGCTTAGCGAAAAGGGGAGTCTGAGGACATCGAGAAGGAATATGAAGATAGTAGAACCAGATTCAGATCCTGAAGATTACGAGAAAGAGAAAGAGATTGATTGTGGATGCTTATAATGAAGATTTTTGAAGAGAGTGAGCAGACTGATAAAGACTGAATGTTTGACAACCGAAGACTCGACACTGAAGACTCGTCAACATTTGAGGGGGGGTCTGTTGGTGCATACGTCTGTCGACTTCGTCTTGTATCGAGTCTTGTATGTATTTAGATAGATCAGGGCACGAAATACGAGGAAAATATCAAAAATAGGTTGAATGGCATGTTCAAGCGAAATTAGAACATGTGATTTCGCTTGAAAGTGACATGGCACATTCAAGCGAAATTAAGTTTCTAATTCCGCTTGAACCTGTTTCCGCTTGAGAACACGATTTCGCTTGAAGACTGTTCAAGCGAAATCAGAACACTATATATACCCTTGTGCCTGATTTCATTTGTAACCGTTCCGGTCAGTGTAACGAAGTGCTGCCGAAGTGTCCACAGGCTTGTATTTGTTCTGAAATCAATATACGGACAGTTTATAGTGTGAATCTTGCTGAATTGACCTCGATATGTTTGTTTCCGCCACTCGTATTGAGATAAACTCTTCTGATCGACTCGTTCAGGTCTGAAAACGATCCTGCACCATATATATATTTTAAACATGACAACATATATATATTTCATACAAGTCTTAAAAAATATATTATTTTTAATAAATATAATTCCGGAAAGTAATAAAAATCAAAGTATTGATTTTTGGCGAAAAATACAAAATACCCAATTATTCACATAAAACACAAGTATACTTTCCTAAGAATACTTGTACAAAAATAATATTGAAAATATTATTTCGCAAAATACTTATATTTATTTCTGGGAAAATAATATAAGTAACATACTTGAAAAGTTAAAAATATAAATCATTTTTAACAACTTATTACCTTGAAAAGTCTACATGAACGTATAAAGAAAATATACATAAACAAAAGATGGTGACTTGTACTTGTGTGATACCAGTCTAGTGACTAACATTAATAGAACACGTATAGGTCACAACGCTACCGGTGAAGTTTACAACGCAGGAAACGCAAAGTTGTGAGTTCATGTCCCCACTTTTAAACTTTTACTTGTTTTCTAAACTTGGGGAAAATACATGTACAATGGTATGTAGCACATAAAACTAAGGAATGACACATAGATCACGTAACGAATAGGGTACCATAAGCACCATTAGTCAACGTATACATTTAGACCGCGGAACAGAAGGGTTAGATCTAATGGGTTTCAGGCAACCTCACTCTTGGCCTACTTCTACCAATGAGTGCTTTTGTGTCTCAGTCGATCTCGACAAAAATGCCTAGGTTTGGTGGCTTCCTATGTCGTGACATATGTTAGTGGCCTTGCAAACCACTAGCAATCTTGTATTCCTTACATTTACAGAACTCAGATTCAGATACGTCTTTACAAATTAGATACCATGTTTTCATACAAGTATATAAACATTCTATACAAAAACTACATGAATTCACACTAACATTATGTTGACGATTTTCCAAAAACTTACATGTATTTCAGGTAACTAAGGTGGGTGTACGCGCAGTTTCACTCTTGCTCTTGGATGTTGTTTCTGTTTTAGTTACTATGTGTCAAGACTCCTATGCCCATTTTACGGGATTTGGTTGTTATGTCCCATCCTGGTGGTGATATAAGGATCAAAACCTTTATGTTTGTCTTTTAAATAAAGTTATAAACTTTTCAGACAATGTTTTATGCTGTGATGTAAACTCTAAACTTAACTTATGTTATATCAATGGCATTTTGGAGTTATTTTACGAGCATATAGTATGTTTACCATTCGTATGCAATGAGAACCTTTCAGGATCACACCTCGTGCTTCCGTCTTAGAAAGGGATGTGACAACTTTCCCCCTTTTCCAAACCTCACAAAGCCTTTCCAAGGCGATACCTTCAACATAACCTGGTCACCAACCTGAAACTCTAACGGTTTCCTCTGGTTATCCGCATAACTCTTCTGTCGATCTGTGGCAGCTTTCAGCCTTCCCTTAATCTGGACAACCATGTCCGTGGTTTCCTGGATAAGCTCGGGTCTAGTCAATTGCTTCTCGCCGACTTCGGCCCAACAAAGTGGTGATCGACACTTCCTTCCATACAAGGCTTCAAACGGTGCAGCCTTAATACTAGCGTGGTAACTATTGTTGTAAGAAAACTCAGCCAATGGCAAGTGAGTATCCCAACTTCCACCGAAATCAATCACACACGCTCTCAACATATCCTCCAATGTCTGAATGGTTCTCTCACTCTGACCATCCGTTTGAGGATGATACATAGTACTCACATCCAAACAAGAACCCAACGACTCTTGAAGAGATCGCCAAAACCTGGAGTCAAATCGACTATCTCTATCCGAGATAATTGACACTGGTACTCCACGACGGGCTACAATCTCGTTAAGGTACAACTGCGATATCTTCTCCGTATTGTCTGTTTCCTTAAGCGCTAAGAAATGAGTAGACTTTGTTAATCGATCCACAATTACCCATATCGTATCATGTCCACACGACGTACGGGGTAACTTGGTGATAAAGTCCATTGTAAGATGTTCCCATTTCCACTAAGGAATCTCTGGTTGCTGCAGAAGCCCAGACGGCTTCTGATGTTCAGCTTTAACCTTTGAGCACGTTAGACATTTACCCAAATAGACCGCAATATCTCTCTTCATATTCGGCCACCAGTATAACTCCTTGATGTCCTGATACATCTTGGTAGAACCAGGGTGAATGGAATATATGGATTTATGAGCTTCGTTCATAACCAGTTCACATAGGTTACCTCTAAGCTGAACCCAAATCCGGTTCATGAAGTACATCACTTCATCCGCTTTTGGTATCAGTTCACACTCTAATCCTCTCAAACCTTCTCTTCTCAGGTTCTCATCCTTCAAAGCTTCTTGTTGCGCATTACGAATTTGTTCAGTCAAACTCGTCTGTATGGTCAAGCCCAAAGCATGCACACGTAGAGACTTCTCCCGCTCCTTCCTGCTAAGCGCATCCGCAACAACATTTGCTTTACCAGGGTGATAACGAATATCACACTCGTAATCGTTAAGTAACTCTACCCAATGTCGTTATCGCATGTTGAGCTCCTTCTGATCAAAGATATGATGGAGGCTCTTATGGTCTGTGTATATTGTACACTTCGGGCCATACAAATAATGTCTCTAGATCCTCAAGGCAAACACAACTGCTCCTAATTCCAAATCTTGTGTCGTGTAATTCTTCTCGTGCACTTTCAATTGTCTGGATGCATAGGCTATCACTTTGTCCTTCTGCATAAGCACGCATCCAAGGCCCAAACGTGACGCATCACAATATACAACAAAATCATCACTTCCCTCAGGAAGGGAAAGAATAGGTGCACTACATAACTTTTCCTTCAACAACTGAAAAGTTTCCTCCTGCTTTTCCGTCCAATCAAACTTCCTTTCCTTCTGGGTCAATAGCGTCAAAGGTTGCGCTATACTGGAGAAATTCTCTATGAATCTCTGGTAATACTCAGCAAGTCCTAAGAATTGTCGCACCTCCGACGGAGTCTTTGGTCCTTCACAATTCTTGATCGCCTCTATTTTCGACGGATCCACGTGTATACCTTTCTCGTTTATGACGTGTCCGAGAAAATGAACTTCTCGAATCCAGAATTCACATTTAGAGAACTTGGCATACAACTTCTCTTCCTTCAGCAGCTCCAAAATCAATTTCAAATGATGCTCATAATCTTCTTTGGTTCGCGAATAGATAAGCATATCGTCGATGAATACTATCACTAATTTATCCAAATAAGGTTTGCATACCCTGTTCATGAGATCCATGGACACAGCTGGCGCATTAGTTAAGCCAAAAGGTATGACTAAAAACTCGTATTGGCCATATCGTGTTCGAAAAGCAGTCTTCGGAATATCTTCGTCAGCAATTTTCAACTGATGATATCCTGAACGCAGGTCGTTCTTCGAATAGTAGCTGGATCCCTGTAGCTGATCAAACAAATCGTCAATCCTCGGTAAAGGGTACCGATTCTTGATAGTTAACTTGTTCAGCTCTCTGTAATCAATGCACATCCTGAAGGATCCATCCTTTTTCTTCACAAACAAAACAGGTGCATCCCAAGGCGAAAAGCCTGGTCGAATGAAACTTTGTCTAGTAGCTCTTGAAGCTGATTCGACAATTCTTTCATCTCTGACGGTGCCAATCTATAAGGAGATTTTGCAATTGGTGCAGCACCAGGTACCAGATCAATTCTGAACTCGATCTGTCTCGCAGGGGGCAATCCAGGTAAGTCTTCAGGGAAAACTTCTGGATAGTCGCTAACTATAGGAATCTCTTCGATCTTCTTACCTTCAGCCTTCCTATCCACTACGTTAACTAAAAATGCAGGATAACCCTTACGCAACATCTTATGCATCTTCATAACACTGACGACACTCAACACTCGACTCGATCGGTCTCCGTGAACAACTATTGCTTCACCACCATCAGGACGAGGTATCCTCACTTGCTTCTCCGAGCAAATGATCTCAGCTTTATTCTTGGATAGCCAATCCATCCCCACAACTACATCAAAACTACCCAGCTCCACTAGCAATAAGTTGATACTAAAACTATGATCATCTACCTGAATACTACAACCACGAACGACTTCGCTAGTCTCTATCAGTTTACCATTTGCTAGTTCTATCGAGTACTTTTTACTTAGCTTACTTGTTGGAGAACACATAAATGGTTCAAAGTTTTTCGAAACAAAACTCAAGTCAGCCCCAGTATCAAAGAGTACGAACGCAGAATGGTTATTGATAAAAAACATACCGGTAACAACAGCAGGATCATCACGTGCCTTTCCAGCGTTTAGCTCGAATGCTCTACCTCTGGCATTCTGACCCTTTGCTTTAGGACAACCCCTCTTGAAATGTACCCGTTCACCGCACTGGAAGCATCCCTCTAGTTTCGCTCCCTCCAAAGTACTTTTAGCATAGCACTCGCGGGTAACATGCCCAGTTCGACCACACCTGGCGCACTTTTTCTGCTCATCCTCGCAAGTCTTTTTCTCAGAACCACTCCTGCCATCCCTGGCATTATCCCTTCTAGAACTGCTAGAACTTGCTACATACGTCTTCCCCGAACTGCATTTCCTATCACGCTTCTCATCGGTTTCCTTCCTCGAGCTCTCGGACTTGCGCTTCTTCGAATCTCCCGACTTAGACTCAGAACGCCCCGACCGTTCAGATTTCACGTCTGCATTGGCCTTGCCCGATGACTTCCCAGTTTTCTCCTTCTTGTTAAGACTACCTTTGCGAGCAGCGTCATCCGCTAACGATTTTGCCAATGTAGTAGCCTCTAGATAGGTAGTGGGTTTCGCTGATGTGACCATGCTGCGAATTCATGGCGATAGCCCCCAAATGTACCTCTCTACTTTAACATACTCAGGAGTAACCATCCGTGGAACTAACCTTGCCAAATCGTTGAAACGAGATGTGTAAGCTCTGACATTCAGACCTTCCATGGTTAGATTCCAGAAGTCGGTCTCGATCTTCTATATCTCACTACGCGGGCAGTATTCCTTAAGGAGCATCTCTTTAAGTTCGTTCCAGGTTAGAGCATCGGCAATGTCTTTACCCAAAATTTGAGCTTGCGAGTTCCACTAGGATAGTGCTTCATCAAGAAAAGAACAAGAAGCATACCTAACCTGTTAATCAGCAGCACAACCATTGATTGCCATGACGGATTCCATCTTCGCAATCCATCTGGTGATATCTAAGGGTCTTTCGGCACCGGTAAATGATCGTAGGTTAAAGCCCTGGAATGTTTTATAAGTACATCTATGCACTGTTCATAAGGTTAATAAAAATCAGGAATACTTTCCGATTATATCATAACACATGAAGTACTAAAACTTTCCGATCATTATTTTACCTGGAGGGTTTCCAATCTATGCCCCACCAAAACCATGCCCATGAGCACTATGTCCACGTCCCTGGCCATCATTCTGGTTAGTATCGCGCTATTCCATGGCAGTATTAATGTGTTGGGCTATGAGTTGTGCCAACTCTTCCGGGGTGGTAGGTAGTCCAGAACCCTGTCTCGCTTTTGGCGGTATTTCATCGTTTCTATTATTACAGCAATAATAATCAACATAAGATGATATCCCAAAAGTAATTCAATCATTAAATGCTAGTGGACCAAACATTGCGCATGTATAATATCCACATATTAATGAGAACAATTTTTAAACCAAAAGTAATCCATCCGATATTTATCATAGAAATCATAAAACTTGTTTTTAGTACACAACTAACCACATTTGGCATGTCTTCGTCAACACCAAAAACAAGTTCAAACAAAAATTTCTACATAATATCCAAAAATCTGGCACTCAGGCCATAAATAGAGTGTATCAAAAGAGACAAACATCACAATCAACAAAAACAACAAACAACAAGCATATAACGCTTCAAGCCCAGAAAATCTAACATCCTCTTGACAAGCTCCTCCAGATCCACTATCCTCCAGTGCATTTGATCCATCACACTGTTATCTAAATCCTTCAACTCATCATACCAATCCATCTATCCCTCGAGATCCTTCATCTTACCCTTAGCTGAGTCCAGGTCTCCACGAAGAGTGGCAAACTGTCAATCGCAATGGCAACATCAGTCAATCCATACTCCTTTCTGCTTCTTGGAAGCAGATGCTGTCTCAGCGTGTGACATCGATGCGATCTCTCCAATAGGCCTAGTCCTCTTCCTATGTCGATAATAAACCAAAAGAGGTGTACTAGGAGCGCGTGACTCAATCACTGGTAAAGATGACTCAGTAGAAACAGGTGGAGGGATCTCAGTGATAGACTCGATCACAGCACCAGATGGGACGACTGGTGGCTCTAATGGTTGAGCCATGACAATAGTGGTGTAGGATCGATTTGACCGATCGAATGAGTCAATTTGAATGTGTTTACACTATTTAGATGGCGGAAACATCTAAACAGCTTAGAATCAGACAGAAAAGAGTAGAAAACAGAAAAGATTCACTTTTAACACTTGTTCTCTGTTATATATTGACTTGAAAATCCGGCAGCACCTTGTTACAACTTCTCGGGATGCGTACCAACTGAGAACTACACTAGCCTATTTATAGACATAAGAT
Organism: Helianthus tuberosus; assembly: GCA_030545235.1. NCBI lineage: Eukaryota > Viridiplantae > Streptophyta > Magnoliopsida > Asterales > Asteraceae > Helianthus > Helianthus tuberosus. The sequence goes on from CM060370.1 coordinate 115,239,836, forward strand.
TTCGCTTCAACATACCTCAAGCGAAATCTCATCACTTGATTTCGCTTGAGGCTTACATCATGACTCCTGAAGCGAAACCCTTACAATACTAAATTAAACTTACATTCAGACCCCTACACTTTACAAACTTGACATATTTAGACCCTAGACTTATGACGTAGGCTTTAGACATCGTGTATCAACAAACTCCCCCTTGGATACAGCCGAAGTCTTCAGTCTAGGTCTTCACATGGACTTGAACTTTTCTTCTCTAGGCTTAGGTTTTCTTGACAACAACTTCCTAAGCTTTTCATTTTCATCAACTCTTTTCTTTACTTCAGCAGCTTGCCTTCGAGCAAAAGTCTCCCGAAGATATCTATCTTTATCTTCTCGAGCTTTACGTTCCTTTTCAGCTTTCTTTTTGACTTTCTCCTCCAAAGACCACCATGATGACTTCCATTTAGTTCCAGAATTGATGTTTTTCTAAAAACATACATTCACAACTCTCTGAAACTGCATCGCCTGATCTTTATCTCTTGGCGAATGGTGAATCTTGTTAATGAACAGACATTCTATATCCTTTGCCGAGCAATTAACAAGCCACATAGGATCAAAAACACGAATTTCTCTAAGTTCACCTCCTGCTCGATAAGTGATCACTGCTTCAGTAGACAGACAACTATATACCCAATGCATAAATCCTTTATAGAATTCTTGTTCCATTGGAGGTACTGGTATAATCTTCATTGTCTTTGGCTTCTTGATATTCAGAATACGTTCTTCAACACCCGTTTCAAGGTTAATTCTTGGAATAATCTTTGGATGATGTGGCTTCCAGAATTTAAATCCTTTAACTGATTGAAATCTGATAAACCCCCACATTTTAATGTCATTCTTCCTCACAGGATATTCCAAAGCTTTAACCTGTGATGACTCATCAACATCCCACCATGGGAGTGACATAAGATCATGTAACTTTTCGAAATACTGAACACCACATTCTCTTCTGACTGCATAAGCATTCACGTGTGGTAGAAAACCCCAGCTAACAATATCTCCCAAAGAAATACTTCGATCCCGTTGATAATATTTCAAAGGTCTTTTGAATTTTCTATCATGATTGACCTTGAACCATTTCTTTTTCTCTTCTTTATCCAGATCTTTCTTTGTACCATCAGGATTAAAGTTTTTAAGAACTTCAGCAACTTTTCTCCTCAACTCATCACGATTCTCTTTAGAGAAAAATTCCATCAGCGTGGGCAACTGAGAAGTATCTTCATGAACACTTTCATCATCTTCCCAGTCTTCAACTTCTACTCGATCATACAGATCAGCATCTTCAACATATCGATATTCATAATCATCATAATGATCAGCTTCAAACTCATTCAGCTCTCTTTCTAAATCAGAATTCATTTCTTCTTCAAAATCAAACTTGAACTCTGGATGATCTCTTCGAGTCATTTCTTTTAATGTTTCCAGCGTATAATTATGAAAATGCTCTCCTTCTTCCCGATAAGTATCCAGTCTAAGAATCAACTTTTCAGTTTGATCAACATTTTGATCATCACCACGCTCCCCCTCACTTGTTGCACTTTCATGTTCAACATTTGCATCATCACGTAACAAATCATCAATTGTTTCTTCAGTTGTTTTTTCAGAAATTTTTAAACCAGAAGCACCTTGATCTTGATCATCATCTCCATCATCATCATCACTACTACTTGCAGAAATCACATCATCTCCTGCATCTTCTTCTTCATCTTCGTCATCATCTTCTTCATCATCCTCTTCATTCTCTTCATTCTCTCCAGTAAGAAGATCATCAATTTCAACATCAACATCAAAAATACCAGAAACTGATGAAAGAGGACGAACATTCAGAATGATATCTTCAGAAACATCAACTGGAATAATAGCTTTTTCTTCAATTTCAGGACCCTTTCCCTTATCCTTCATTTGCTTATCAATTTCAGCCTGTTTCTTAGCTTTCTCTTCATCACGAACAATTTCATTGTATTTCAACTCTAAAGATGTACCCACCAACTTTTCCAACACTTTCTTCATCATTTTGCTTTCATGTTCATTTCGTGCTTTGATTTCCTCCAACTCTTGATTTTTCAACTCATAGTACTTGAGATGTTCATCCCTATTTTTCTTTTCTTCCAGTAATTCTGCAATCTGAACTTTCATAATATCTATCTCTGCTTCATTAGATTCCATTTTCTTCAGCAAAGACTTGTTTTCAGCTTCAGTTACCTTTACTCTCAATTCAAGAATTTTCTCACGATTTTCCATCTTTTTACACTCAGCTGCTAACTTCTTGTTTTCATCAGCTACAACATCAATTCTCTTTTCAACATGTATAATTTGTTCATCTGTTGCAAAAGCAATATTTCCAATATCATCAAGAGAAACATTCTCAGGAATACCAGCAAAACCCTTAAATCCAGAAGATCCAGGTGTTGTTTGAATGCTAGGTTGTGAAGATGGTGGTGTTTGGATATTAACTTGTGGAGTAGAAATAGGTTCATGTGGTGGTGAGAGATGTGGTGGTGAAGTTTGATGTGGTGGTGAATGAGGTGGAATAGGTTCAGATGGTGGTATAGATTGACTGGTTCCTTCAGTTGTTTTCTTCTTCAAGACAATTTTTGGAATCTTGATTGTTGGACTAACAACTCGACTCTTCTTCTGAGCAACTTTCTTTCGAGCTCCTCTCTTCTTTTTACCACTATCAGGAGTTTGTGATTCAGATACATGTTCCGGTGAAGGTTCATAAGCAGCATCATCTTTCTCTTGTCTCTTTCTCTTTTTTAACAACTTTTCTTGTTCAGTTGCTTCTTTAATTCTTCTTTGACGTGCAACTTCATCAATGATTTCATCAGAAGAACTAGAAGAACTTGCATCAACATCTTCAATCACTACATTGTCAGTAGCTTTACTTTGTTCAGAAACAGATTCAGAAAGTCCTTTCAAAAACTCTGTAGATCTTGGAGAAAAACGAATATCTCCTTCAACATTTGTTTCAATTTCAGTTTCAACTTCAATGTTGATTTCAGCTTCAGTTTCAACATTATCTTCTACTTCAGCTTCATTTTCTGGTTCATCAACTAATAGTGTTTTTGCAACTTTCTTACGACGCTTCTTAGGTTGTGAAGACGAACCTTCTTCAGCTTGCACTTTAGGAGTTGTTTTCTTACTCCTCTTCTTTTGTTCTTTCACAAACCACACACTTCTTGATGGTTTAAACTCTTTCAAAATCTCCAACTCATCAGCATAACCACTTTCAGTTCTTTCAACTTCATCCCTCCAGTGTTCATGATTAATTGGATCAGGATCTTGATAATCTGGATTGCTTATGAAACCAAAAAATGCAACTTCTTTCTTTGGTTCAGGATGATTTGTATGATATCTTGCTATTTGCGCAATAGACTCATTATTCATGTGAGCCAGAACCAATAAGTCATTCTCCATATCTCGGACAATTCCTGAATAAGCGTGATCAATCATCATTTGAATGAATCTTGGATATATCCAGCTTCTCCTTTTTGAAGTCACCTCTTCCACAAGGTAATGAAATACAATATGAGAAAAATTGTACTTCTTGTTTAAAACAAGAGCAACTATCATGTTCATGTGATAATCACGCATAGCATCGTAACTACCCTTTTGATGACTTAGAGCAATCAACACTGAATGAATCAAGAATTTGAACGGCTTTGCAAATTTTGATTTCAAAACATTTGCAGCATTCACATCTCCAATGTATCCCATTCTAAGCAAACATCCTTTCACCATCCTTTCAGGAAATGCTGTTGGTGAATCTTCAGTATCAGGAAAATCCAGAATCTCACGAACATATGCCTCCGTTATCAGAATTTGTTTCTTTTCATCAGCAACCTTAACAAGCGAAGTAATTACTTTGTTTTCCTCATCATACACAGCATGCTTCCAAAAACGTTTGATGTGAGACTCATACACCATTCTTCTATCTGTTAACACTTTTTGTATCGGCAATCTTCTCATGAATTCCAGAATACTAGAGAACTCAGACAGTTTTGAACTCCTTGTCACATCAAGATCACAACAAGAGTTGTGAAGAGCTTTGAACATAATACTCGAAGGCTGCACATCAAATACCACAAAATTCAAACAAATTAGACAATTTTTTTAAAATTTCAAATTTACTTATCATTTCAAGTGAAATACTCCATTACACTTGAAAATCATCTAAGCAAATAAGATCTGTTCAAGCGAAATTAAACATTCCCCTTGAAGCGACACTAACATATCCCTTGAAGCGACACTGTCCAAACACATCAAAAATTTTTGTAAACATATGATCAAATTGATCACACAGTCCTGTTCTACTTTCAATTCCAAGCATCATAATGTGAATTTCATTCATTTTAACCCATCCATCTGTTCTAGATCTATGATTGAAATTCTGTTCAAACGTCAATCTCATAAAGACTCAGATCTGAAACAATCAAACCACGCACAACAATCTACACATGATTCCGACTACACACGTATGTTTTGAATTGATTTTTATCAAGTTAAATCCCTAAATCTATGTGTTCTAACCCTAACTGACGCCGACACATCAAAAATCACCGAAAATGGGTACAAATCTAAGAAAATACTCACATTCACCATGATTATAGTTGAGTTTGCCAACTAAAATCACAAGATCTTGGTGAAATTTTGACAGAGTAACGGTAGAAAACGAAGTTTAGATGTGTTCGCTTGAAGTCGCTCTGACAGACCTTGAAGCGAAATGTTTGAAAAATAATGACTGAAGCGAACAGGTGATCCTTTTATACCCCTGAAGATTTCGCTTGAGGCTCACCAAAAATATCTTCAAGCGAAATTGTTAACATGAAAGTTTCGCTTAAAACAGATTTAAGTGCAATATTTTTCTTGAAGCGAAAACATTTAAAAAAAACTTGTTTTACTTTTTTTGATTTTTTCATCTTTTAATGTCACACCCAATTAACCAAGTCCAAGTTAATGACCTTGGTCAACTGACTAGTCTACCAAGTCCAACTCAATGACCTTGGCTAACCAAACTATGAAGATACCAGATTTCTTAAAAAAAATTAAGTTCAAATTAATGAACTTTTGAATCATTTTGATCTTTCAATCTCATTTTAATCAACAAACACTTGTACCAAACATTGTACTGCATCACAAGCTTACCCAATCCTCATCAATCTCAGACATGATCTGCACAAGACTTTGAACTTTCGATTCCCAATGTCAGTTGTCAAAAATAAAATGAAAAACTAAAATCTTTTTGAATTTTAAACTGAATAAGCTGAAACTATGTACACACAATCTTTTTTGTGAGCGTGTTAAGGGATCATATCAGCTGCCGACTAGACACAAGCACCGTTAAGCTATTAATTCATTTTAAGCATTAAACAATTCACGTAGATTGCCGATATATTGATCCTCTTAAATTCCCACAAAACTTTCAATCAGCTCGGGATACAGAATTAATGTTTTAGGACTTAAACATCTACATGTGTCCCACCTCAGTATATACTCCCGTATCCAGACCCCAGTATTCAGTCTTACAGGTGAATATACCTAGATGATATCTGTAAGGGGTTAATTGCGAGGGCCGTGAGAGCTCAGGTCGATCTTTCGATACGCAGAGAGATGACGGCTTCGACTTTTGGTGGGTCCCCTTTGGGGATCTTCTTTTCAACAGCACATGATTAACAATTTTGCAATGTGTTATCATTTTTTATGCTGAGGGGAGGCTTATATTTCAAAGCAGCGTAAAGTATTCTCCGGGGACTAGGCCATTGCTTCCGCAAAATCAGAAGTCCCGGGATAATACCCCAGATATCACTAAGCATAAAGACCTAGTATCTCAGAATATGGGACCCTTCAAACAGGATTTCAGGGGTTACCTATATATCCTGGAGGTGTTCCCCACGTAGATGCAAGTAAATTTTAAGTTTATATCCCAAACTAATCTACTGATTTTGTGAAAACCTATCGGCACATCTTTAGCGAGACTGTTTAAATTGCATTTTATACATTCCAATTCTTTAGCGTACTGCACCTGTCTAGCTGATGTACTATCATTTCCCTTTTATACACAAACTCATTTTTACTTTTTCAAATGTTTTTGGTTTTTATAGATTTTATCATGTTTTTGTATTTTTCTGCAAACTTTCTCCCCCTAAAAAGAAAAACATATTTTTGTGTTTTTGTTTTTATCGAAAAGCAGAAAATAAACTGTACAATCAAAAAATTGACAACACGACAAAGGTTCACGTCAGATCGCTGTCCAATTCGGCATCACATTCAATAACCCTCCCAGAATGCAGATATTTCATTCCATTCAATTTTAAAAGATAATAAAACCTCTTTTTGTCAAATGGTTTGGTATAGAAATCCGCTTTCTGTTCATCGGTGTGCACGTATTCAATCCGAATTAATTTTTTCTCATGGCAATCACGAATAAAATGGTGACGGATCTCAATGTGTTTTGTTTTTGAATGGTGAACCGGATTTTTAGTAATGTTAATGGCTGCTTCATTGTCCACGAAAATTGGAGTATCTAAGAATTGCAAACCAAAGTCACGCATTTGCTGTTGGATCCAAAGGATCTGCGAACAACAGCTGGAAGCTGAAACGTATTCAGCTTCACAAGTAGAAAGCGCTACAGTGGTTTGTTTCTTACACTGCCAGGTAACGAGTCGAGTTCCTAAGAACTGACACCCAGCAGTGGTGGACTTTGCGTTCTGCTTGCAGCTTCCAAAATCTGAATCAGCGAAACCAGATAAAGTAAAGTCACCCAATCTAGGATACCACAAGCCGATGCTTGGGCAGCCTTTCAAATACCGTAGTATACGTTTCACGATTGTCAGATGTGATTGCTTCGGATTCGACTGATATCTGGCACATAAGCATGTCGGATACATGATGTCCGGACGGGAAGCTGTGAGATACATCAGGGAACCAATGATTGATCGGTACAATGTTTCATCCATCTTCACTCCATTCTCATCTGGACAAATCCCATGATTCTGTGCAAGGGGAGTGGATGCTGGACTGCAATCTGCCATATCAAACTTGTCTAGCACATCCTTCACATACTTTGACTGATGAATGAAGATTCCGTCAGGCATTTGTTCTACCTGCAACCCGAGGAAAAACTTCATTTCGCCCATTGAGCTCATCTCAAACTTTTTCTTCATCACTAGCTCAAACTCTTTGCACATATCGTCGTTGGTGGATCCAAAAATGATATCGTCCACGTAAATCTGCACAATCAACAAATGGTTTTCTTTTTCTTGTATAAACAAAGTGCTATCTACTGTACCTCTTGTGAACCCATTGTCCAACAAGTATGTCGAGAGCGTTTCATACCAGGCTCTCGGGGCCTGGTGAAGTCCGTATAACGCCTTGTCCAGTAGAAACACCTTGTTTTTGTGCTGTGGGTCTGTGAAACCTGGCGGTTGCCCCACATACACTTCCTCTTTGATAGTTCCATAGAGAAAAGCAGATTTCACGTCAAGTTGATATACTTTAAAGTTCTTCCATGATGCAAAGGCCAGAAAAATCCGAATTGCCTCTAGCCTTGCAACTGGTGCGTAGACTTCATCGTAATCAATTCCTTCTTGTTGACTGAATCCTTGAACGACCAGTCTTGCTTTGTTTCTCACCACGACTCCTCTATCATCTCGTTTACATTTGAAAACCCACTTTGTCTTGATTAACTTCTGATTTGGTGGAAGATCAACAAGCTCCCAGACACCCAGCTTTTGAAACTGTTGTAGCTCCTCCTGCATTGCATTAACCCAGCTCTCCTCGGTCAATGCTTCTTTGTATGTCTTGGGCTCTATCTGCGAGATAAAACATTTAAAAGAAACCTCTTTCTGCATGTCAGCAATAGATGAATAAAAACAAGTAAGAGCTTGATCTATTTGGTGTCGGGTTTTGACACCACTTTGCAAATCGCCAATGATCTGTTCTGAGGGGTGATAGGATAATGTTCGTGGCATTGCACTGTCAGGCACACTAACTTCCGATTCCAAGCTTGTAATGTCAAGATCAATGATTTGATCTTCAGTTTCATTTGGATCCTCGTCAAAAGACGGACCGGGTTCCGCTTCTGAGTCGTCAGATTCGTCTAATGGTGAAACTTGATCCTCTGGTGGTTCATGAGCTGTTCCACTCGGTCCTGCTTCATCATCGTGAGTACCCTCGGTGGGTTGAGGAACTTCTAACGGACTAGATATCGGCTCCTGTGATACATTTTGCTGATAGAAGTACATAAGAGCGACTTCCTCCTCACTCGGCTCGACTGGCAAATGAAACGACTCCCAGAGTTTATCATAATCGAACAGGAATCTTTGTCCGGGAAGTTGTGGTGACGGAGTATGCTTCTGACAATCCACATGAAGAACTTGAATCACCTTGCTCAAACATGGTACGAACACCCTTTTTAGTGGGCTGGCGTATCCTACAAAGAAACCTTCATTTGATTTTGCTCCAAACTTTCCGTCTTCATCAATGAACGTACACGGTGATCCGAAAGGTTCCAAGAACTCAAGATTCGGCTTATACCGATGCAGTAACTCAAAACACGTTTTTCCATACTTCTTGACAGTAAGGACTCTGTTCAGTGTATAGCACGCTGCAGATACTGCTTCACTCCAGAAGAAAATAGGTAGCTTGGAATCCGCTAGCATTGTACGTGCTGTCTCTATTAGGGTTCTATTCTTTCTTTCAGCGACGCCGTTTTGCTGTGGAGTATACGGCGCACTGAATTCATGAAGAATTCCCTTTTCATTGCAGAACTCGTACATTCTGTTGTTTTAAATTCAGTTCCATTGTCACTTCTAATTCTCCGGATAGGTAATTTGTATACTGTTTCCATCTTCTTGAAAAGTGTCATCAACGACTCAAAAGTTTGATCTTTTCTTTCCAAACACACAACCCAAGAAAATCTTGAAAAATCATCTGTAACCACCAAGCAATACAAATCCCTGCTGATGCTCTTAACATTGACAGGCCCGAAGAGATCCATGTGCAATCTCTCAAGAGGTAACCTGATCGAGTTCATGATCTTCAAAGGATGTGATTTCCGAACCTGTTTACCTTTCTTACATGCAATACAATCATCATTTAAATGAAAATTTTTCAAGTTTACCCCCTCAACTAAATCATTATGAACCAAAAAATTCATTTTGCGAACATGAATGTGGCCCATCTTTCGATGCCACATGATAGAATCTTTTTCTGTCGCTTTGTTTTTAGACACAAAACATTGTTTCTGATGAGATGTTGGCGTTGCTGTGCTCATATCAAGATAATATAGATCATATTCTCGAGGTGCACGCAACAACACCATCTCATCAGGGATTTTAAACCCTGGTTTCAACACAACACATTCAGTTTTAGTAAAATGTACACTGAAATCTTTATCACAAATCTGTGAAATATTGAGTAGATTGTTTGTCAACTCCACTATGTAGTTTACTTTGTCAAAAGATATCACACCATTTGTCAAAATTCCTTGACCAACAATTCTTCCACCTTGACTCCCAGCAAACCCTACATGACCTCCATTGATGGATTTTACATCATAGAGCAAAGCAAGCGTCCCTGTCATGTGCCTTGACGCACCACTATCCATGATCCATTTTGATAGAATTGACTTGGGCAGCCCCTGAACATATCATATCAAATTCATTCAAACAATGAACTCCATGACTTCTTAACTGATGACACACTCCCAAATACTAAATCACACTTTTCATCTGTTTTAGGAAAGTTAAACATGACATTTGGAACAACAGATTCCACTTTTGATTTTAACATATTTTCTTTGATAGGAGGAAACTCTGCAAGAAACTTATCAAGCTCAGATTCAAATTTGTGATTACCATTAACACCCACCTTTGATTCATAAAATTCCTTTACCCCTTTGACTTTTCTGTCAACCATTTTTCCAAAAATATTTTGAATAGTAGGATTAAAAGCTTTTGAATCAAACTTTAAATCGTTCTCCATTTTCTTTACCTCAACTGATTGTGATTTGGTTTCAACAACTTTTGTTTCATTTTTCAAAATGTTTTCCATCTTTTTCTCCTCAACCGATGGTTTTGATTTTACAACCCAAAATTGATTTTCAAAAGTTTTCGTTTTTGGATAAATCTTTGAAGTCATTTGGGACTTTGAAGATTCGCCAATCTTAAATGTTGATTTCAGCTTATCTTCCGGCTTCAATGATTCACCCCTTTTCAAGATTCGAATTGGTGAAACCATCGGCTTTTTGCCCTTTGTGTTAACTGGTGACTTAGGTTGAGATTTTTTAACAAATGGTTTAATGACAGGTTTTTCAAAAACTTTCTTGCATTGTTTTGCCATGTGTCCGATTTCATTGCAGCGATAACAAACTCTTTTGTCATACTCGACAAAAGTTGACTTGAACGACTCTTCTTTTAGTTTCTTCGCTGCATTGAAATCGTCAACTGCTTTTTGACTAAAAATGTATTCCTTCTCATCATCCACACTTGGTCCAACAACAAAAACATCATTCATTTTATCTTTTGGCTTGACAACCTTCTTAGCCATCTTTTTCTCAAAACCAATTCCTTTGTTTTTAAAGTTGTTACCATTTTTCTTGTTACCATTACCTTCCAATTCCTTTTTCCCAAAGTTGTTGACATGTGTTGTAATGAATGACTTTTTAGATTTTGAAAAGAATTCTTTGTTATTAACCTCATCAATGTGCATTTCAACCAATTTGAAAACTTTTTCAACATTCTCAATTTTCACATTCTGAAGAGGATACTCGAAATCAGAGTAAAGCTTGTCAGTTCCAACCATAGTGTAAACCACCATAATCGGATCATCATTCGTACTCTTTTCTGATTTCGGTATGAACATATCCAAGAAATTACTCTCATCTTCACATTCAGAACTGGAACTTTCCAAATGTGTTTTCACAGTTTCAAAATCTGAGTTATCACTCTCTTCGCCTAACACTTGGTCAACAATGGTCTTTATAACCTGTGACTCATTGTCAGTGTCGGACGGAGAAAATGTAACATCAATGCTCTCTGTTAATTCATCCTCAATTGTTTTCAACTTGAGATTCAAAGCAGCTTCCACCCCATCTGGATATTTCTGAGTATAATGATTCCACATTGGGGGTGGAACACTGTTAAAGACCGGTTCAGCATTGATCTGTTGTGGAACAATTTGCTCAAGAACATATGACGAAGCCACATAACTCATCAATTTTTTATCAATTCGCTCATTTTCAATTTTAGTCAATTCTAACTCTTTCTTTAATGATGCGATTGTGTCAAGATGAAAATTAACTTCCACTTGTTTATCAAAAAGTGTTGCTTTTGCTAGTTTCGTGGCTTTATCATTTTCAACACTTTCTTCTTGAATCATTTTAATTGATCTGACCAGTGTATCATACGCCTCTTTGACTTGACCAAGGTCAAACTTAATCATATCAGCTTGGTATTTCAATTCCTGATACTTAGTGTCTTTTTCAAGACACTCCGTGCATGGTTCTAAACACCGTTTGCACGTTGTTTCAGGGATTGAAACAACCTTTTCAACAACTTGCTCTACACAATTAGTTTTACCGACATTGTTTGACTCAGACTCAAACATTTTCTCAGATTTGACCTCCTCACTTTTAGACTCCTCGACAGACTCCTTTTGTACTGACTCGGTTTCGACAGACTCTGGTTTAACAGATTCTGTGTCTACCTCTTTCAGTTTCGCCATTAAAGCTTTGTCAGCTATGTCTTTCAACATTTCTTCAGTCATCTCTTTCGACACATCTATCAACTCTTCAACGACTTCTTTCTTCTCTTCAAACCTTGGACATGATCCGGTCTTTGGTTCTTCAAAGTAACCTGCAAAAGATTCAGAAATGTTTGGAGGCAATACAGATTTCATTAAGCTTCCCAAAACCTCCTGCTCTGACTGATGATAATACACTTCAGCAGCTATTTCTTCAACATCGATCACATTCTTAGTAGGAATCTCTTCAACAACTACAGACACATCTTCAGTAACTATCTCTGGCTCAGAAACCATCTCAGATATCTCAACAACTTTTGCCATCATAGCTTGCTCATCACTACCGGGAATATATTTATCCCAGCTGAAACCTGCAGCAACCTTTTCATCATCTTGATTCACAATCATTGCCTTTTCTGGTTTGTTCTCAATCTGTGGCCTCTGAATAACTTGCTGTTGATTCGATCGATGATAAATTGCTTGCTTGTAGTAGTCGTTGGTGAACGGATTTTGATGGTTATTCACTTCACGATTTGGACATTCTCTTTTAAAGTGACCACGTTCTTTGCACTTGAAACATGTAACTTTTGATTTATCGAACCCTAACTTCTGATCAGGACCTGAGAGACTGTTTCTGCCTGTGATCTCCATAAACCGTTGTGCTCTTCTAACCAAACTCGCCATTCCCCATTTTATATCAATCAGTTCAAGCTCCTCCGGGTCGATCTGATCGTAATCCTCTTTGGTCATATCAGGATTACCAATCCTACCCGCCACTAATCCTTCATAAGCCTCTAGAACGGAAGCAAGTAATGCAATGTGTTGTTTCGCGGCAGTTTCAGTAATTTCATTTCCATTCTTAATATTCACCGCGATGTTGCAATGCACCCCAGAAACATAAGCCTGATTATTTGAACTTATAGAGCTTTGAGGTGAAGATTGTTCTTGAGCTTTGAAGTTTGGATCATAGTTCGAGAATGGTGAAAAATTGCTAGATTGAGGAGTGTTTGAAGAAACACTTGAGGTGTTATCAGCAATGAACCCTGTCTGTATTTTTGGACTTTGATTGGTTGAAATTGAAGGGTTGCCTTTGTAATACAGAGACACATCTTGCTGCACACTTGCTAAGTTCATTTTCTTAATTTTCAACAATTCCAGCTCTTGAGCTTCAATTTTTTCTATGAAAGCACTAAGATTCAAGTTTTCAAATCCTGCACTATTTTTCAACATCATCAGATATGTACCCCACTCTTCATATGGCAAAGCATCTGCCAATTTGTCGATTAATTCTTCATTTGTCTTGGTAATTTCCAATCTTTTCAATTCCAATACTAAATGGCAATACCTATCGATCAAACTTTTTGTTGTTTCACCTTTCATGTAAGTGAAAATGTCAAATTCTTTCTTTAACAACGCCTTTTTGTTCTTTAACATGGATTCGCTCCCTTTAAATTTTGCTTTCAATGCCTTCCAAATAGAATAAGCATTATTCTCGTGTTGTAATAACACCAAAATATCCTCCTTGATTGCTTGTTCAAGAATGCTAATCATCTTTTTCTCTGCTTTGAAATCATTCTGCTCTGTTTGCGTCAAACTTCCAATTCCTTTTGGTTGTTCACGAGCATCTAAAGGTGGAGCATATGGTGCCTCAGTCTTCAACCAACTTTCAAAGTGATTAGCCTGAACCCAGTTCTGAAATCTCCCAGACCATCCAGAAAACTCATCTAAACTCATCAGCTTGGGTGGTTTTTGCATTGTTCCCAATTCGTTCTCCATGTTGACATTTTGTATAACACTACTCGAGGTTTGTCCTGCTACCATACCACTGCCCGAGAAGAAGTTATAAAACTCTTGATGTTCCATTTTTAGATTTACCGAATATTATTTTTTTAAAATTTTCAAAACACACACTTTTCACAAAAACAGACTATCAAACAAATTCACGAACACTATGGACTTTTTAGAAATTCCAAGCGAAATCACTTGAACACTTTAAGCGGAAACACAATAATACACAAGCGAAATCTCAGAAGATTTCAAGCGAAACTTTCAATACAAACACAGTATGATTTCGCTTCAATCAGCAAAATCTCAAGCGAAATCTATAGTTTCGCTTCAAACCAACTTTTCAGCCAAACACAGATTTTTCAAGCGAAATATACGATTTCGCTTCAAACAGTCAGAATATTTCAAGCGAAATCCACAGTTTCGCTTCAAAATACCAACAATCAAACTGCTTGCTCAAGCGAAATCTGGTTTTAAGTCATTTTTGTCAGTTTTAGTCCGAGTTTTAATCTAAGATTCTCAAGGCTTTGTTAAAACACACTTTTACACACACTGTGAAAATCTTAGTCCATTTTGTCCGTGTTTTCGTCCAGAAATCAATTTTTGTGAGTAAAAACTAACTGATTCAAGTGAACACACTCATAACTGGCTCTGATACCAATTGTATGATCGATTTGACCGATCGAATGAGTCAATTTGAATGTGTTTACACTATTTAGATGGCGAAAACATCTAAACAGCTTAGAATCAGACAGAAAAGAGTAGAAAACAGAAAAGATTCACTTTTAACACTTGTTCTCTGTTATATATTGACTTGAAAATCCGGCAGCACCTTGTTACAACTTCTCGGGATGCGTACCAACTGAGAACTACACTAGCCTATTTATAGACATAAGATTTCGCTTCAACATACCTCAAGCGAAATCTCATCACTTGATTTCGCTTGAGGCTTACATCATGACTCCTGAAGCGAAACCCTTACAATACTAAATTAAACTTACATTCAGACCCCTACACTTTACAAACTTGACATATTTAGACCCTAGACTTATGACGTAGGCTTTAGACATCGTGTATCAACAAGTGGCATCCACCACTGGTGCGATACTGGGAGCTCCTCCGACATAGGGACACCTCTAATCACGTCATCCATAACTGGTACAGTGCCTGATGATTGTCCCGTCTCGTGAATCGAGGGAGGAACATCATCATCGTCTATCCACCCGTTGCTAGTGAAAGCATGTAGTACCTGCGTCCCTAGACTTTTAGATATTGTCAATTTTAGTCCCTGAACTATGTAGTCATTAATACTTTGGTACTTGGTGAATTTTATGCTATAAACCTAAATACTTGGAATGCCTAATTCTAGATACTTGGAATGTCTAATTCTAGATACTTGGAATGTCTAAACCTAAATACTTGGAATGCCTAATTCTAGATACTTGGAATGTCTAATTCTAGATACTTGGAATGTCTAATTCTTGATACTTTGGTGCTTGACTCTTGAGGCTCGTGAAACTTGAGACTTGGTTGAACGAGGGACTGGAGTTTTGTCACTGGCGGAAACTACGAAACTTTGAAATCTTTTGTGTTATTGCTATAATCTAGTCATACTATTAGCCAATAATACGCAATGTCACACCCCGACCACGTAAAACAATGAAACGTGGCGGAAATGTCGGGGAGTGTTGTAACAGAATTAATTGTTTCACAACCATGGAAATTAAAGTTTCGTTTTATTCATCAAACAAGCGAGTTACATTGTCTTTAAACAAGAAATAAAGAGTACATAACATAAATTAACTAGTTCTTGTCTCGTTTTAAGTCACTAAGGCACAGGTCCGCCTAAGTATGTCTCGATAAGAAATATGCATCAACTCCTGAAAACACATGTGAAAATAGGTACGTCAGCATAAAAATGCCTGTGAGATACATAGGTTTTGTGAAAATAGGTTTCATGACTTGTGAGTTTAGAAAGAGTTGTTTAATAAAGTTTAGTCATGAACCTTGTAAATTGAGTTGTTTTGTAAATCATTTGAAAAACAATAAATTCAGATGATATGTATAAATAAGAGAATAATGTATGGTTAAATGAATAACCATGTAAAATGAGTTTGTATAAGATAAGTTGTTTGTTAAAACAATGTCTTGTGAAAAGTATGTTATTTGTATAAAATGTTATATGTCTCAAATTGAAATGATTCAAATAACGCTACGATATGTAATACCATACAAACACTTATATATAGGAAGTACCAGCGGCGTATCCACCATGCTTGTATCATATTACACACACCTCGTTACTTAAATCACTTACTCAAACCAAACCATCAAGATGTAATGTTTAACAATTGTAGAAATGTTTAGGTATAGTCAAATGTCTATTGTCAAATGGTTCACATGGTTCAATAGATACAAATGGTTCACATAATGTAATATAATGTGTTCATATGCTGGATGAGCATATGCAACAAAATGTAATGTAAAACAATGTACTAAGTATGCACACAATGGACATACATAGCATGAAATGTAATGTAAAACAATGTACTAAGTATGCACACAATGGACATACATAGCATGAAATGTAATGTAAAACAATGTACTAATAGTGTACTAATGAACATAGCAAGTATATGATGTGAAAACATGGAAAGCATGAAAGCAACAAGTAGACAGATGTATTTCACCCCAAAACAGTTTGGAAAACAGTAAAAGAGGGGTCTATGTACTCACTTGAGATTGCTTAGTAGTCCTTGAGTAACAACCAAACAATGCTAGAGATCATGGAAAATCAAACGGCACCTAATATAGGTAACTATGTTAATATACCGGACCTATAATCGGAGGATTGGATAAAATGAGGGTTCGAAAACCAAACCAGTATGAAGACTCGCGTAATATGGTTTAACAAAGCCCACATACTAAAATGAAACCTAACCTAAGTGCTTACGACGCATTACGACCCGTTTAGGTAGCGCATGCTACTTTAACGCGTCGTTCGCGTGAAACACGTTTGGAACGCCTAACTAGCCCTATGATAAGTAAAATATGCCTTAACATATTTAATATTGTTACCAAATCAGTTTAGATAACAAAAGTTATGTTACATATGCTTAATATGAATTTTCGCGTAAAACGGGCATTTTGGTAATTTACCTAGGGCATATATACTACCTATCATACAACTACTCAAACGATGTGACCATAAGGTATAACCTCGGAAGGTTATTCCCTGTATAACTATGGTCACCTAATGTGTTTGGTCGGATCCTAATGATCGACCAAACGGGTCGGGTTCGAAAGTATAAGCGATTGTTTAGATCGCTTACCTTACGACCCTATATAAGCACTAAACTAAAAGTGACGAGCTAAGCATGTTAAAACATGCTTAACTAAGTTTAGAAAACAGGTTTGATATCAAAACAAACGGTTTTGATACCTAAGAGTAGTTTGGTTACAAAATACGCGTAAATGCGCATTTTGGCCGAAACTACGACTCGTCACTGAGCCTAGATAACGTGGTAATCAATAGGTATAGTCACTAGGGACTATAACCATCGTGATTACGCTTATGTTATGAAGTTCAAACGAAATTCGTGTTGACCATAAGCTGGTCAACGCAAAAAGTCAAACATAGTTTGACTTTCGGACTCGAAAAGCGATAAAAGAACGAAGGAACACTTACAAAGGGTCCCCGCTAGTAAATATTGATCAAATATCTCAGGTATGAAGCAATGGCTTCAACTTAGAGCACTTTTGATCATATTTGTGGGTTTTGGGGTTGAGATGGGTTGGGTATTTATAGTAAATGGACAACCGTTAGGATCGTTTATCGAATAACGTGATCGAATCTCATCCGTACATGTGTTGGAATGTTATGGTAACTCATTTTGCCCCCACCATCAGAGATTAACATGTGGCATTGGCCTTTGGAGTGTTTAAAAGCCGTTAATCAGCAGCTAAAACGATTTTCTGCATCTGAACCCTGCTTGCGAACCATAAGACTTAGAACCTTGCGGTGCGTAAGGACCTTGCAGGTCTGATACTTTCAAAAATGGCAGAACAGGCTCCTGAAGCTACAAACTTGCTATTTAATGCACTTTTGACACGTTTAAGCCCCGTTAACCCCATTTCAAAGCTCTAAAATGAATTTAAAGTATAGGGAACTTAAAATGTGCTAAAAAATATCTCGGGTGTCAGTTCGTTTGGCCGTACGATCGCGATGTTCGCTTAATTATGACGGAATGCGCATAAGCGCGAAAAACGATCCAAATTGCGTGACAAATGGATTTTTCTTATTCCAAACACTAAAATAAAATATTTTAGTGCTTACATAAATTTTTGGATGTCCGGATGTATTCAGAACGTAAGTTATGCGCGAAAGTGCAAACTTATGCACTTTTTGACGCTTTTAGTCCCTGAATGACCCAAATGTTTATTTTAGCACACCGAACCCCTCAAAGCCTATTTCTAAGCTATGTAAAGGATATTTATGGTATGTTTAGCTTATGGTCATGTTCCGAAATGTCTGTTACAGTTCAAATTGGCATACTTTCGCAGTTCATCAAATTTAGTCCCTGTAAGCGATTTAACTCGATTTTGCCATACCAAAGCCCTCAAAACTTATTTCTAAGTTATGTAAATGTTATTTCAGGTATGTTAATCCTATTTCACTATTCCAGAGTGTTCGTTGCATTAAACGGGTTATATTTACGCATCAGTGCGCGTATAACCTTCCAGAAAGCGAACGATACACATATTTATACAAATCCCAAGTATGAAATACAATATTTCATTGGTTTGGTATTTGTTTGATGGTTAAAGTGACACAGGTGTCACAGTCTCCCCTACTTTAGGAAATTTCGTCCCGAAATTTAATTTTAGGAGAAACTTGTGAGGACGACGGTGATGTTTTCGCTTTGAATGAACCCCTTGAGCCCTAAGTAGAACTCTGGGCCATGATAGGGTTCTTAGCGAAATTATCAATCCCTCAAAGTGAAGTCCTTGTAGCAGCAAAACATGGAGTTTCAAACTATGGATAGGAGAACGTTTCCCATGAAGACTTATCATAGGAAACTTGAATTCATGATTTGGAAGTGTAAGATAAAATGACATCGGTCAAAGTCCAAGACTTCTCCCGTATCATTACTCTTGTCACTATTGGTCTTAACACATGACAAAACTTCCTGTGGTTCCTGTGCACTGAATTCCATAATTATGTAGGCCTCCATAATTACGTAATTCCTTGCACAGTCCGCACAGTTCATTTCATAATGCGTATGGGGAAAAAAAATCAAATGAATAATCCTTTGGTGATTTAACTTGACTGCAATAGAGCCTCTTTAACTAGGTCACCAAAGGATTAGATCAACGACCAATCTCTTGAACTAGACCACCCGAGGGCCTATTTAACTATATCAACGCATGATATATTTAACTAGATTGTCGAACCAATCTCTTTAACTTAGATCGACGAAGGATCTCTTTAACTAGACCACCAGAGGGCCTCTTTAACTATATCAACGCATGATATATTTAACTAGATTGTCGAACCAATCTCTTTAACTTAGATCGACGAAGGATCTCTTTAACTAGACCACCAGAGGGCCTCTTTAACTATATCAACGCATGATATATTTAACTAGATTGTCGAACCAATCTCTTTAACTTAGATCGACGAAGGATCTCTTTAACTAGACCACCATTAGTCAACGTATACATTTAGACCGCGGAACAGAAGGGTTAGATCTAATGGGTTTCAGGCAACCTCACTCTTGGCCTACTTCTACCAATGAGTGCTTTTGTGTCTCAGTCGATCTCGACAAAAATGCCTAGGTTTGGTGGCTTCCTATGTTGTGACATATGTTAGTGGCCTTGCAAACCACTAGCGATCTTGTATTCCTTACATTTACAGAACTCAGATTCAGATACGTCTTTACAAATTAGATACCATGTTTTCATACAAGTATATAAACATTCTATACAAAAACTGCATGAATTCACACCAACATTATGTTGACGATTTTCCAAAAACTTACATGTATTTCAGGTAACTAAGGTGGATGTACGCGCAGTTTCACTCTTGCTCTTGGATGGTGTTTCTGTTTTAGTTACTATGTGTCAAGACTCCTATGCCCATTTTACGGGATTTGGTTGTTATGTCCCATCCTGGTGGTGATATAAGGATCAAAACCTTTATGTTTATCTTTTAAATAAAGTTATAAACTTTTCAGACAATGTTTTAGGCTGTGATGTAAACTCTAAACTTAACTTATGTTATATCAATGGCATTTTGGAGTTAATTTACGAGCATATAGTATGTTTACCATTCGTATGCAATGAGAACCTTTCAGGATCACACCTCGTGCTTCCGCCTTAGAAAGGGGTGTGACAACTTTCCCCCTTTTCCAAACCTCACAAAGCCTTTCCAAGGCGATACCTTCAACATAACCTGGTCACCAACCTGAAACTCTAACGGTTTCCTCCGGTTATCCGCATAACTCTTCTGTCGATCTGTGGCAGCTTTCAGCCTTCCCTTAATCTGGACAACCATGTCCATGGTTTCCTGGATAAGCTCGGGTCCGGTCAATTGCTTCTCGCCGACTTCGGCCCAACAAAGTGGTGATCGACACTTCCTTCCATACAAGGCTTCAAACGGTGCAGCCTTGATACTAGCGTGGTAACTATTGTTGTAAGAAAACTCAGCCAATGGCAAGTGAGTATCCCAACTTCCACCGAAATCAATCACATACGCTCTCAACATATCCTCCAATGTCTGAATGGTTCTCTCACTCTGACCATCCGTTTGAGGATGATACATAGTACTCACGTCCAAACAAGAACCCAACGACTCTTGAAGAGATCGCCAAAACCTGGAGTCAAATCGACTATCTCTATCCGAGATAATTGACACTGGTACTCCACGACGTGCTACAATCTCGTTAAGGTACAACTGCGATATCTTCTCCGTATTGTCTGTTTCCTTAAGCGCTAAGAAATGAGTAGACTTTGTTAATCGATCCACAATTACCCATATCGTATCATGTCCACACGACGTACGGGGTAACTTGGTGATAAAGTCCATTGTAAGATGTTCCCATTTCCACTTAGGAATCTCTGGTTGCTGCAGAAGCCCAGACGGCTTCTGATGTTCAGCTTTAACCTTTGAGCATGTTAGACATTTACCCAAATAGACCGCAATATCTCTCTTCATATTCGGCCACCAGTATAACTCCTTGATGTCCTGATACATCTTGGTAGAACCTGGGTGAATGGAATATATGGATTTATGAGCTTCGTTCATAACCAGTTCACATAGGTTACCTCTAAGTTGAACCCAAATCCGGTTCATGAAGTACATCACTTCATCCGCTTTTGGTATCAGTTCACACTCTAATCCTCTCAAACCTTCTCTTCTCAGGTTCTCATCCTTCAAAGCTTCTCGTTGCGCATTACGAATTTGTTCAGTCAAACTCGTCTGTATGGTCAAGCCCAAAGCATGCACACGTAGAGACTTCTCCCGCTCCTTCCTGCTAAGCGCATCCGCAACAACATTTGCTTTACGAGGGTGATAACGAATATCACACTCGTAATCGTTAAGTAACTCTACCCAATGTCATTATCGCATGTTGAGCTCCTTCTGATCAAAGATATGCTGGAGGCTCTTATGGTCTGTGTATATCGTACACTTCGTGCCATACAAATAATGTCTCTAGATCCTCAAGGCAAACACAACTGCTCCTAACTCCAAATCTTGTGTCGTGTAATTCTTCTCGTGCACTTTCAATTGTCTGGATGCATAGGCTATCACTTTGTCCTTCTGCATAAGCACGCATCCAAGGCCCAAATGTGACGCATCACAATATACAACAAAATCATCACTTCCCTCAGGAAGGGAAAGAATAGGTGCACTACATAACTTTTCCTTCAACAACTGAAAAGTTTCCTCCTGCTTTTCCGTCCAATCAAACTTCCTTTCCTTCTGGGTCAATAGCGTCAAAGGTTGTGCTATACTGGAGAAATTCTCTATGAATCTCTGGTAATACTCAGCAAGTCCTAAGAATTGTCGCACCTCCAACGGAGTCTTTGGGCCTTCCCAATTCTTGATCGCCTCTATTTTCGACGGATCCACGTGTATACCTTTCTCGTTTATGACGTGTCCGAGAAAATGAACTTCTCGAATCCAGAATTCACATTTAGAGAACTTGGCATACAACTTCTCTTCCTTCAGCAGCTCCAAAATCAACTTCAAATGATGCTCATGATCTTCTTTGGTTCGCGAATAGATAAGCATATCGTCGATGAATACTATCACTAATTTATCCAAATAAGGTTTGCATACCCTGTTCATGAGATCCATGGACATAGCTGGCGCATTAGTTAAGCCAAAAGGTATGACTAAAAACTCGTAATGGCCATATCGTGTTCGAAAAGCAGTCTTCGGAATATCTTCGTCAGCAACCTTCAACTGATGATATCCTGAACGCAGGTCGTTCTTCGAATAGTAGCTAGATCCCTGTAGCTGATCAAACAAATCATCAATCCTCGGTAAAGGGTACCGATTCTTGATAGTTAACTTGTTCAGCTCTCTGTAATCAATGCACATCCTGAAGGATCCATCCTTTTTCTTCACAAACAAAACAGGTGCATCCCAAGGCGAAAAGCCTGGTCGAATGAAACTTTGTCTAGTAGCTCTTGAAGCTGATTCGACAATTCTTTCATCTCTGACGGTGCCAATCTATAAGGAGATTTTGCAATTGGTGCAGCACCAGGTACCAGATCAATTCTGAACTCGATCTGTCTCGCAGGGGGCAATCCAGGTAAGTCTTCAGGGAAAACTTCTGGATAGTCGCGAACTATAGGAATCTCTTCGATCTTCTTACCTTCAGCCTTCCTATCCACTACGTTAACTAAAAATGCAGGATAACCCTTACGCAACATCTTATGCATCTTCATAACACTGACGACACTCAACACTCGACTCGATCGCTCTCCGTGAACAACTATTGCTTTACCACCATCAGGACGAGGTATCCTCACTTGCTTCTCCGAGCAAATAATCTCAGCTTTATTCTTGGATAGCCAATCCATCCCCACAACTACATCAAAACTACCCAGCTCCACTAGCAATAAGTTGATACTAAAACTATGATCATCTACCTGAATACTACAACCACGAACGACTTCGCTAGTCTCTATCAGTTTACCATTTGCTAGTTCTATCGAGTACTTTTTACTTAGCTTACTTGTTGGAGAACACATAAATGGTTCAAAGTTTTTCGAAACAAAACTCAAGTCAGCCCCAGTATCAAAGAGTACGAACGCAGAATGGTTATTGATAAAAAAACATACCGGTAACAACAGCAGGATCATCACGTGCCTTTCCAGCGTTTAGCTCGAATGCTCTACCTCTGGCATTCTGACCCTTTGCTTTAGGACAACCCCTCTTGAAATGTACCAGTTCACCGCACTGGAAGCATCCCTCTAGTTTCGCTCCCTCCGAAGTACTTTTAGCATAGCACTCGCGGGTAACATGCCCAGTTCGACCACACCTGGCGCACTTTTTCTGCTCATCCTCGCAAGTCTTTTTCTCAGAACCACTCCTGCCATCCCTGGCATTATCCCTTCTAGAACTGCTAGAACTTGCTACATACGTCTTCCCCGAACTGCATTTCCTATCACGCTTCTCATCGGTTTCCTTCCTCGAGCTCTCGGACTTGCGCTTCTTCGAATCTCCCGACTTAGACTCAGAACGCCCCGACCGTTCAGATTTCACGTCTGCATTGGCCTTGCCCGATGACTTCCCAGTTTTCTCCTTCTTGTTAAGACTACCTTTGCGAGCAGCGTCATCCGCTAACGATTTCGCCAATGTAGTAGCCTCTAGATAGGTAGTGGGTTTCGCTGATGTGACCATGCTGCGAATTCATGGCGATAGCCCCCAAATGTACCTCTCTACTTTAACATACTCAGGAGTAACCATCCGTGGAACTAACCTTGCCAAATCGTTGAAACGAGATGTGTAAGCTCTGACATACAGACCTTCCATGGTTAGATTCCAGAAGTCGGTCTCGATCTTCTATATCTCACTACGCGGGCAGTATTCCTTTAGGAGCATCTCTTTAAGTTCGTTCTAGGTTAGAGCATCGGCAACGTCTTTACCCAAAATTTGAGCTTGCGAGTTCCACTAGGATAGTGCTTCATCAAGAAAAGAACAAGAAGCATACCTAACCTGTTAATCAGCAGCACAACCACTGATTGCCATGACGGATTCCATCTTCTCAATCCATCTGGTGATATCTAAGGGTCATTCGGCACCGGTAAATGATCGTAGGTTAAAGCCCTGGAATGTTTTATAAGTACATCTATGCACTGTTCATAAGGTTAATGAAAATCAGGAATACGTTCCGATTATATCATAACACATGAAGTACTAAAACTTTCCGATCATTATTTTACCTGGAGGGTTTCCAATCTATGCCCCACCAAAACCATGCCCATGAGCACCATGTCCACGTCCCTGGCCATCATTCTGGTTAGTATCGCGCTATTCCATGGTAGTATTAATGTGTTGGGCTATGAGTTGTGCCAACTCTTCCGGGGTGGTAGGTAGTCCAGAACCCTGTCTCGCTTTTGGCGGTATTTCATCGTTTCTATTATTACAGCAATAATAATCAACATAAGATGATATTCCAAAAGTAATTCAATCATTAAATGCTAGTGGACCAAACATTGCGCATGTATAATATCCACATATTAATGAGAAAAATTTTTAAACCAAAAGTAATCCATCCGATATTCATCATAGAAATCATAAAACTTGTTTTTAGTACACAACTAAGCACATTTGGCATGTCTTCGTCAACACCAAAAACAAGTTCAAACAAAAATTTCTACATAATATCAAAAAATCTGGCACGCAGGCCATAAATAGAGTGTATCAAAAGAGACAAACATCACAATCAACAAAAACAACAAACAACAAGCATATAACGCTTCAAGCCCAGAAAATCTAACATCCTCCTGACAAGCTCCTCCAGATCCACTATCCTCCAGTGCATTTGATCCATCACACTGTTATCTAAATCCTTCAACTCATCATACCAATCCATCTATCCCTCGAGATCCTTCATCTTACCCTTAGCTGAGTCCAGGTCTTCACGAAGAGTGGCAAACTGTCAATCGCAATGGCAACATCAGTCAATCCATACTCCTTTCTGCTTCTTGGAAGCAGATGCTGTCTCAGCGTGTGACATCGATGCGATCTCTCCAATAGGCCTAGTCCTCTTCCTACGTCGATAATAAACCAAAAGAGGTGTACTAGGAGCGCGTGACTCAATCACTGGTAAAGATGACTCAATAGAAACAGGTGGAGGGATCTCAGTGATAGACTCGATCACAGCACCAGATGGGACGACTGGTGGCTCTAATGGTTGAGCCATGACAATAGTGGCATCCACCACTGGTGCGATACTGGGAGCTCCTCCGACATAGGGACACCTCTAATCACGTCATCAATAACTGGTACAGTGCCAGATGATTGTCCCGTCTTGTGAATCGAGGGAGGAACATCATCATCGTCTATCCACCCGTTGCTAGTGAAAGCATGTAGTACCTGCGTCCCTAGACTTTTAGATATTGTCAATTTTAGTCCCTGAACTATGTAGTCATTAATACTTTGGTACTTGGTGAATTTTATGCTATAAACCTAAATACTTGGAATGCCTAATTCTAGATACTTGGAATGTCTAATTCTAGATACTTGGAATGTCTAAACCTAAATACTTGGAATGCCTAATTCTAGATACTTGGAATGTCTAATTCTAGATACTTGGAATGTCTAATTCTTGATACTTTGGTGCTTGACTCTTGAGGCTCGTGAAACTTGAGACTTGGTTGAACGAGGGACTGGAGTCTTGTCACTGGCGGAAACTACGAAACTTTGAAATCTTTTGTGTTATTGCTATAATCTAGTCATACTATTAGCCAATAATACGCAATGTCACACCCCGACCACGTAAAACAACGAAACGTGGCGGAAATGTCGGGGAGTGTTGTAACAGAATTAATTGTTTCACAACCATGGAAATTAAAGTTTCGTTTTATTCATCAAACAAGCGAGTTACATTGTCTTTAAACAAGAAATAAAGAGTACATAACATAAATTAACTAGTTCTTGTCTCGTTTTAAGTCACTAAGGCACAGGTCCGCCTAAGTATGTCTCGATAAGAAATATGCATCAACTCCTGAAAACACATGTGAAAATAGGTACGTCAGCAAAAAAATGCCTGTGAGATACATAGGTTTTGTGAAAATAGGTTTCATGACTTATGAGTTTAGAAAGAGTTGTTTAATAAAGTTTAGTCATGAACCTTGTAAATTGATTTGTTTTCTAAATCATTTGAAAAACAATAAGTTCAGATGATATGTATAAATAAGAGAATAATGTATGGTTAAATGAATAACCATGTAAAATGAGTTTGTATAAGATAAGTTGTTTGTTAAAACAATGTCTTGTGAAAAGTATGTTATTTGTATAAAATGTTATATGTCTCAAATTGAAATGATTCAAATAACGCTACGATATGTAATACCATACAAACACTTATATATAGGAAGTACCAGCGGCGTATCCACCATGCTTGTATCATATTACACACGCCTCGTTACTTAAATCACTTACTCAAACCAAACCATCAAGATGTAATGTTTAACAATTGTAGAAATGTTTAGGTATAGTCAAATGTCTATTGTCAAATGGTTCACATGGTTCAATAGATACAAATGGTTCACATAATGTAATATAATGTGTTCATATGCTGGATGAGCATATGCAACAAAATGTAATGTAAAACAATGTACTAAGTATGAACACAATGGACATACATAGCATGAAATGTAATGTAAAACAATGTACTAAGTATGCACACAATGGACATACATAGCATGAAATGTAATGTAAAACAATGTACTAATAGTGTACTAATGAACATAGCAAGTATATGATGTGAAAACATGGAAAGCATGAAAGCAACAAGTAGGCACATGTGTTTCACCCCAAAACAGTTTGGAAAACAGTAAAAGAGGGGTCTATGTACTCACTTGAGATTGCTTAGTAGTCCTTGAGTAACAACCAAACAATGCTAGAGATCACGGAAAATCAAACGACACCTAATATAGGTAACTATGTTAATATACCGGACCTATATTCAGAGGATTGGATAGAATGAGGGTTCGTAAACCAAACGAGTATGGAGACTCGCGTAATATGGTTTAACAAAGCCCACATACTAAAATGAAACCTAACCTAAGTGCTTACGACCCATTACGACCCGTTTAGGTAGCGCATGCTACTTTAACGCGTCGTTCGCGTGAAACACGTTCGGAACGCCTAACAAGCCCTATGATAAGTAAAATATGCCTTAACAAATCTAATATTGTTTCCAAATCAGTTTAGATACCAAAAGTTATGTTACATATGCTTAATATGAATTTTGGCGTAAAAAGGGCATTTTGGTAATTTACCTAAGGCATATATACTACCTATCATACAACTACTCAAACGATGTGACCATAAGGTATAACCTCGGAAGGTTATTCCCTATACAACTATGGTCACCTAATGTGTTTGGTCGGATCCTAATGATCGACCAAACGGGTCGGGTTCGAAAGTATAAGCGATTGTTTAGATCGCTTACCTTACGACCCTATATAAGCACTAAACTAAAAGTGACGAGCTAAGCATGTTAAAACATGCTTAACTAAGTTTAGAAAACAGGTTTGATATCAAAACAAAAGGTTTTGATACCTAAGAGTAGTTTGGTTACAAAATACGCATAAATGCGCATTTTGGCCGAAACTACGACTCGTCACTGAGCCTAGATAACGTGGTAATCAGTAGGTATAGTCACTAGGGACTATAACCATCGTGATTACGCTCACGTTATGAAGTTCAAACGAACATTGTGTTGACCATAAACTGGTCAACGGAGAAAGTCAAACATAGTTTGACTTTCGGACTCGAAAAGCGATAAAAGAACGAAGGAACACTTACAAAGGGTCCCCGCTAGTAAATATTGATCAAATATCTCAGGTATGAAGCAATGGCTTCAACTTAGAGCACTTTTGATCAGATTTGTGGGTTTTGGGGTTGAGATGGGTTGGGTATTTATAGTAAATGGACAACCGTTAGGATCGTTTATCGAATAACGTGATCGAATCTCATCCGTACATGTGTTGGAAAGTTATGGTAACTCATTTTGCCCCCACCATCAGAGATTAACATGTGGCAATGGCCTTTGGAGTGTTTAAAAGCCGTTAATCAGCAGCCAAAACAATTTTCTGCATCTGACCCCTGCTTGCGCACCGTAAGACTTAGAACCTTGCGGTGCGCAAGGACCTTGCAGGTCTGATACTTTCAAAAATGGCATAACAGACCCCTGAAGCTCCAAACTTGCTATTTGATGCACTTTTGACACGTTTAAGCCCCGTTAACCCCATTTCAAAGCTCTAAAATGAAGTTAAACTATAGGGAACTTAAAATGTGCTAAAAAATATCTCGGGTGTCGGTTCGTTTGGCCATACGATCGCGATGTTCGCTTAATTACGACGGAATGCGCATAAGCGCGAAAAATGATCCAAATTGCGTGACAAATGGATTTTTCTTATGCCAAACACTAAAATAAAATATTTTAGTGCTTACATAAATTTTTGGATGTCCGGATGTATTCAGAACGTAAGTTATGCGCGAAAGTGCAAACTTGTGCACTTTTTGACGCTTTTAGTCCCTGAATGACCCAAAAGTTTATTTTAGCACACCGAACCCCTCAAATCCTATTTCTAAGCTATGTAAAGGATATTTATGGTATGTTTAACTTATGGTCATGTTCCGGAATGTCTGTTACAGTTCAAATTGGCATACTTTCGCAGTTTGTCAAATTTAGTCCCTATAAACGATTTAACTCGATTTTGCCATACCAAAGCCCTCAAAACTTATTTATAAGTTATGTAAAGGTTATTTAAGGTATGTTAAGACTATTTCACTATTCCGGAGTGTTCGTTGCATTAAACGGGTTATATTTACGCATCAGTGCGCGTATAACCTTCCAGAAATCTATTTAGAGCCCGAAATCGAACAAGAATTGATATGTGCAAACGATACACATATTTATACAAATCCCAAGTATGAAGTACAATATTTCATTGGTTTGGTATTTGTTTGATGGTTGAAGTGACACAGGTGTCACACGCAACGCTTAACCTAACGCGCAAATCAAATCAAAGACGGTGAAACGGAAATGATAGGATTGACCGAGTGGCAATTCGATCAGATGACCATCTGATCGGATAGCCATCCGATCGGATGACCACCCGATCGGATGACCACTCGATCGAACCGCCATCCGATCCGAGTGCACACCACCTTCATTCCTTCTCACACTATAAATAGGCCTGTCATATCACCATTTTCACTGATGTGACAGCCTCACTCGACCAGACACACGCACTCCTATTTTCTTCCTTTTCTCGTCGATTTCGGTACGTTTTACACTAGATTCTTGTACATCTTTGATCTACACATCATTCTCTACGAGATCCTCCCTTGAAATCTCACTTTTCACCATGAAATCTCTCGGATTTGAGCTCTTGAAGATGATGTCACCATGACGGTTTGTACCCAACTGTTGTGTGATTTCATGCTAGCCAAGATCTAGCTCAGATCTAAGGAATTTCATGCGTTTTACACTAAATCTATGCTAGATCTACACTTTTCAAGCTAAAAACCTATGCCTATCTTCATCTTTTCTTGAACTTTTACGTAAAACGTGAGATCCGGATCTAAACGGACTGTAGACTTGATTATTAGTATGGAGTCGGCTTGGAAAGGGATTATTACCGGAGAAGACGACCGGAGTACGGATCCTGACATAAAAGTCATCACGAACTGACGACTGAACGTACCAGGGTGATTCCCACCCGATCAGATCGGCTGTACACCGATGTGTTTACCATTGTCTCAATACGTACCATGGCGTCGTTGTTTAAACAGAAACTTAGGAATTTTACGAGCTTAGGAACGGGACAAGGATAACCCGATCGAGTGGCAATCCGATCGGATAGCCATCCGATCGAACAGCCACCACCGATCAAGTAACACTTTCCCCCAAACTTTAAGCACTTGAATTTTGAAGTCATGATCGTTGAACGGCAACTCGATCGGATGGCCATCTGATCGACCTGCCATCCGATCAGGTGACCCTTGCCTTTAACTTTAAACACTTTGAAACTTGAAATCATGATCGTCGAACGACAACTCGATCGGATAGCCATCCGATCGAACTGCCATCCAATCGAGGTGACAATGTGCCTTAGAACCTTTCAACACTTAGAATCTTTTTGAAAACTTGGATCGAATGGCAATCCGATCAGATAGCCATCAGATCGGACAACCATCCAATCAAGGTAACCTGAGCTGAACACTTGACTTGACATTTTGGGAACTTGACACTTGGATCAGATGACCATTCGATCGAATGGCCATCCGACCCATTCACACACATGCCATCTCAATTGAATGGAAATCCGATCGGATGGCCATCCGATCGGACAGCCATCCGATCAAGGTGACTAATCTGACACTTGGTTAAATCTCGTTATTCTGCCTGATTCTTATCTGTTATAATCTAACCAGGCTAATTCTAAAGAGCTCCCTTTGATCCAATAAAAGTTGATCTATTAAGCAATCCCTGTGAGTATACTCGATCCCTTTTTGTTTTAAACTTTGGGATGTAACATGTATTCTATTAAACTACGATACTTGAGGCTTTCGCAAACTAAACTCTATCCTATGTGTATGTGAAACTTGTGATTCTTGTATTCTATTTGTGCTATGTGGACGTTTAATCCAGGGTGTGTAGTTCCGCCTTAACAATAGTAGCGCTATAGGAGATGCACCTCCCCATTATTCTCGGGGGTATTGTTAGGAGGATTCTAGTTTTCCTTGAGACTTGCGAAAACAACAAAGCATCGGGATACTTGGGCTATCACTTGTTGGTCTGCGAATACTAGTATGGCTGAAACTATTTTTACATTATACGCACGGATATGAGTTGTTTTAATCTATTTATGTTAGTACTCAAACTTGTATACTCGCCGGTACATTTTGTACTGACTCTATTTTAATACATGTTGTAGGTTGATAGGACGCTGAATCATGGAAATCAAGCTAGGGTTGATGCTTAGAAACCCACCTAGTTTAAATCTAGACTTTGAACAATGATTAATGGTTGTATTTGAATATTTTATCGGTGATGCTGTTTTAGACAAACGTATGCATGAAACTTATTTAATCTATATTGAAATTTACTAGTGTTATGGAATCTTGTGAGCAATCTGAACGCTTAGTGCTCGCACCCTTATGTTTCCGCCATCGGTTGGGGTGTGACAGATTGGTATCAGAGCCATAACTATAGGGAATTAGGATAAGTAGGAATGCTTGCCCTAGTCTATAGTTCTAGGAATCTTGATTCTTATATGTTGTTTAAGACTTATGCATTCTACCACATCTGCTTCCTAGCAGCACATTTTCCAGCTAAACTTACATTCCTTTCCTAAGGCTGACATAATATACACTTGATACTTCGAAACCACTGTTAACCAGTGTTTGTATTTTGCACGAGGTTTGCCCTCAAGTCAGGAGTGACATCCGAACCTTGATGGAAAACCTCCATACTATTCTAGTAGGTATTGTCTACGGATAAGTACCAACGCTATTAGGGTACGATGTTGTCAAGTTAGAAGTGAAACTCAGATCTTGATAACTAGTCCCACTCCTTGATGTTTTATTTATGTCTCGCCAAAGTCTTGAAATTTCCATTCAATTGGGTGCATGAAATGACCAAAAGGACGAATATCGTAGGCCTAACATCGATGACGTATTTGTCTAAGTAAGTCAAGACACGTTACCCCAATTCAAAAGGGGTTCGAATCACTCTGGTTAGTCACTATTCCTCTACCCGGAACACTCTATGTTTTATAAGCCTATCTTTTTATGTTATCTCGACTTTTACATGAGGTTTTAAACTTGATTCTTCGTTTATCTTGATTCTTCATTTATTTTAAGACTCTTTACACAAATCACACGTACGTCCGCAAGCTAAAACATTAACTCTAATCTCAGGATCAACTAAATTTATGAAGCTTTAATCTACCATGATAATCTATGTGGGGAATCTTGGTCGACTATGACACTATGTGAAACTATCTGATGAATCTATGTATTGTTGTAGTTGTAAGACACTAAATGTAACATGGCATGGAAACACGAGGGTGAAGTGACGTGTCTGAAGAATGGTGGATACGCCGCTGGTACTTCCTATATATAAGTGTTTTCGACATGTTACCAACTTTCGTACTAAGTGCCATGCGAAACTTAGTGTTCTGCAGACCGGTGATGAGATGGTTGAAATGTAAAGCTATGAGGAACTACTTGTGTAAGCTATGTGTAATCTAGTGTGTACTCTAGCGAAATCAATGTGTAATCTATGTATGTGCTGTTTTGAGAAACAAGATACGAAACGTAGCCTAGCGCCGAAGACGAGGCAGAAGGGGCATGTCCGAAGCATGGTGGATACGCCGCTGGTACTTCCTATATATAAGTGTTTTTGGCATGTTACCGAACCTTCGTACCACACGCTAAGTGAAGTTCGTAGTTTTGTAGGCTCGGGTTGAAGTTGGGAAATCTATTTGGGTTAATCTATGTTGTTAAAACTATTTGGTCAATCTACGTGGAGATCTTGTGATAAATTCTAATGTTGTGCTTAATGAAGCATGACACCGATGACGAGACAAACGTGGCATGATTGAAGCATGGAGGATACGCCGCTGGTACTTCCTATATATAAGTGCTTCCGTCATGTTGCCGAACTTTCGTAGCACGTACCATGCGGGATTTCGTTGGTTGTGGATTGTTAACACTAATCTATCGAAATCTATGGAAAACTATGAAAATATATTGAAGTCTATTGAACCTATTAAAGTCTATTGAAGTCTAGTGAAGTCTACTGGATCTATTGAAGACTATTTGAAACCTATCTATTGAAATCTATGTGAATCTATGATAACGATGATGAGTGTGTTTTGCGACACGTAACATGACACCGAGTACGAGGTCAAAGCGATTATGCCCGAAGCGTGGTGGATATGTCACACCCTGGCTTTTGCGGAAGCGTGGATTATTTTGGTGTGACTTCTTAATAGCATAGCAACAATCATAACAATGCTATATGATAAAAATACGTGATGTTCATCCATGCATTATATTAAAAAGTACTACAACATCATTGTTTTGGAAACATAAACCCAACTAAATTACAAACCTTAACTTGTTTAAAACATGTTCATGAGACACAACCAAAGACTCTTAATAAAACGAGGTTTAAGGCGTGTAACCCGTCTAGGTAAGGGTCACACCTCCTAAACCTGGATGACACCGTTATTCACTATGCAGCTTGACACAATTGCACACTTCGCCAGATCCATTAATTTCCTGAAATACATGTAGTTTGAAAAATCAACAAAAGTTGAGCGAGTTCATGTAAAAGTGAATATGTATAAACCTTCAAAGTATGAATAAAGTCCCTGGTATGTAGCAATAAGGAAAAAGAGATCACCAATGGGTTGCAAAGCCACTGGTATGTGTGAAAACGTGCAGGAAGACTCAAACCTAGCAAATTTGTTACCGAGCTTCAGCTGTAAGACACAGTCACCTATATGGGCCGCCCCGGCCTCACGGGTGTGGGCTCGCTACACCCAAATAGATCTATCACTTATGTCCCTCGGTCCTACAATAAGGATTGATGGCCTTAAGTGTTGTACCCACCCCTCACATGATCTAGTAGTAAACCCTCCTTAAGCTAACCATACCATGTATAAAATGTCTGTAATAATTGTAACATGTATTTCACCCCCGAAGTATAAAACTGAAAACAGTTAAGAGAAAAGGGGGACATGAACTCACAGTACTGCGTCTCCTGAATAGAATCGTCAACCCAAAACTCTGTCTGCTACGCGACGACCTACACGTACTAATGTATATTAGACGAACGGGCCGTGCCTTGGCTTAGGGTTTAATGTTTTTGAGTTGCGACTCTTAAGTCTCCGAATATTATTCGAAGTTATAATTATTAGTTAAAATAATTATCTTAACTTTAAATTATAGTTTATTTTGAAATAATGTTAAACAATATTTCGTATTCGTCCTTCACAAGTATTTTAACTTCGTATTTCCTTCCCAAGGATGGGGGTATTTATACATGTATATTTGTAATTTCGAAAAATTTATTTTAAGTCCCACTTAGAAAAATATATTTAAATCTTTGTCCAAAAACATCTTAACTCAAAATATATATATTTTTCCCAAAAATAATATATTTTACTTCATTAATTTTCCAAAATAATATTTTACCAAAAATGTACGTGTAAGAGTATTTTCTGAAATATTACATAAGTTACGTTTTAGCGTTCCATATTGTAGTAACAAATGCGTAACTTAAACATTTATTCTGTTAGAGTTTTGGTATTTTTTGGAGTTGTAATTTCATGGTGTATATATAAGTTATATTATTTTATCCTAAAAATAATATAACTAGTTCACAAAATAAACAAATAATCACACAAGAGTTTTAGTATAAAATATATATTCTAAATATATATTTATCAAAATTTATTTACGAAAATCAACCTCCGACACTTAGTATTTTTGTAAATAAAATCATGGCGAAGTTTATTTTGAAAACAAGGTTAAAATATAATTGTAACACTTGCTAGAAAAATATTTTCTAAGTGTTGGATTTTTAGAAAAAATTTTCCAGAGTTTTCTTTGTAAATGGAGGTGTCCATGCTTACTAGCATATCATTTTCTTTTCAAAAATTCATTCAAACAATTCTCAATCAACAATATACAACCTCCACTTACCAAACTTGCCAAAAACAAGCATAAACTATAAACTCATGAACTTGAATATTT
Organism: Helianthus tuberosus; assembly: GCA_030545235.1. NCBI lineage: Eukaryota > Viridiplantae > Streptophyta > Magnoliopsida > Asterales > Asteraceae > Helianthus > Helianthus tuberosus. Next base: position 115,274,424 of record CM060370.1, read on the forward strand.
GTAAAAATACGTAGTAACTTACTAGCATTCTTAGTTAGTCTTGTTATTTCTTAAAATGTGATTATTTCTTTAAAAACTATATTTTTAAAGAGTTTGTGTGTTTACAACTTCCAATCTTATTTTCTAAAAATATTTCTTCATGTAATTTACTTGTCATACAAGTGTTTCTTCACTTGGTTATCTACCAAAAATGTGATTAGTTTTTGTAAGATCCAAGTTTTAACGAAACTCATACTTTTCACTTGGTTCTTTCGAAAAACCACTCATGGATCTTTAGATCTACAAGATTATAACCTACTTTGATCTTTATTTTTCAAGAAAACACTCATTTATTCAAGTTCATAGTTTATGTGTGGATGATTCCATCATCCTACAACATTTTATCTTTCTCATCTTGCTAGATCATGTTTTTAATCATGATCTAGCAAGACCATATGATCATCCATATTACTTCTACTAGCAAACAATAATCAACAAGCATCACAACACAAGAATATCATGATTTCTTCATCTTTTAACCATACTTTATTACTAAGTTAGTTTATGTTCAAGACTTCTTCATAAGATTCATTAAGGTTCTTATCATTTTGATCACTACACATCATTAACCACTTAAACAACATGTAAAATGCAAGGATCTAAGTTCTTACCACTAGCTCAAGGCTAGGGGAGTTCAAGTGAAGAAAAGTGGTGGATAAAAGATGATAAGAGAGGTCCTTGAGCTTCCGAACACACCGAGCTTCGTTGTATGATCTCTAACACCCTTGGAAGTATGTAGATTGCATGAAAGAGCTTGGATGATGATGGTGGTGGTTGTGGTGGCTCTCGGCCGAACAAGCAAGAGAGGGAGATAAGAGTTTGAGTGTGTTGTGTGAGATTGGTAATGATGAGAATGATGGACTCCAAATTATTCTTATAATCCTCTAACCCTCAAAAACCTTTGTATAATATGCTTCATTATCCACCAACATGATCCATTCAAATAATTAAACAAATCCATGGGTGGGGACACCCATGGTAACCGTTTCCAGGGGGGGTATAGGGTTGGGTTTCAATGTTTAGTTACTAATCTTGTTAGAATTCAAATGTTATAGTTAGTGGTTTATGGTGTGTTATTAAATATATAGTGTGTTAGGGTGTTCGGGGACCCTAACTAGCTCAGTAAAATAAAAACAATGTGTTTAACAATATTTTTGTGTTCCGGGTAATGTCCGGTTGTTCGGTTGGGTGTTGTTCCGTTAAAGTGCTTAATTAATCCATAAGGTGTCTTTTATAATACTTTTAGTTACACTTTTAATTCCCGACACTTTGGAAAGTATACAGGACCATTTTGTCAAGTTTTTGCACATTATTAGTGTTTTGGTCAAAAATTACCGAAGCAATTAAGTGATCAAATTAGTTAAGTGAGGTAGTGTGCTAGAAAAGTGTGTCAAAAATATGTTATTCAAGTTATTTGCAAAAACAGTTTCAGGATACGGCTCAGGATATAGAGCTGTATCTGTGATCAAACAATGAGCAAAAATGTAAAGGGTGACACAGGATGTACGAGGAAAGCCCTTGATCAATCTAGATCGCCGGCACAAAACCTCGGGAGCTGACAATCGCAGCTGCCTTGTTCTTCTATTACTTCAAATATCAGGATACAATGCAGGATGTGGTGCGGATCAACTAGGTGTTACAATGTAATTCGAATACAAGTGTTTGTGAATAGTGTTTGCAGTGAGCTATAGAGCAAAAGTGTTCGAGAGTGTGTGTGTAAGTTGCGTGCCTTAATCTGATCCGCCCCCATCTATTTATCGTAAAAGAAGTGTAACAAACTATCCTAATAAACCGGGATCCGGCGAATATTCCCCACTCGAACGTTGTAGACCTGGTCTTTCGGGTTCAACGTCTCTCACATAACAGATACGCCCGAGTCTTGAGGATAAGAAGTCCATCTGACTGTTAGTAACCCACAGCCTCTAACCTGCACGTGGTTAATTCAATTAACCTCAGGATATCGCCCAGGATGTTAGCAATATCCTAATCCGGTATCCTGACCACAAGCAAACAACCAAAAGCAGTATATTAGTCAAGATATGTACGCTCAGAAAATGACCCATAACAATTGTGCCCAAATATATCTGTTGGTATACCAATCCAACGGATATATTTTAAAAATTATATCTCGTAATTCAAGGCAATTAAATCGAGACGACGGTCAAGATCACATCATAACCTCCAACGCGCTTTTAACTCGATGGAGATCTACAATGCCCCTATATCTTCTCTCTTCTTGTTTGAAAAGCAGATATCTCCAACAGAGTCTCCAGGTAATTCCCTATTTCTCATTCACTTTCTGTCAATCTTTCTTCCCTTATTCGTAATGGCTGCCAGAACACATTCGCAAACCGGTGAATCGTCCGAGACCTTCACTCAGCAGAATCTTCTCAAAAATCTCGAAAAGGAGGTCTGTGCTTTTGATAACGCAGACATTGCAGCTTTGAGAGCTTCCGGTGCTTTCCCTGATAACACGGTCTTTAGACCATTCGATCGGTCATTTCGATCGGATGTTTCTTCCGCTGATTGGGTTTGCTTTCCAGCATACCCTTTTTCACTAGGTCTTCGATACCCTTTTCCCGAATTCATGATGCAATTCTTTCGGACCACCGGTATCTCTTTTGCTCAAACCATGCCCATGGTCTGGAAGGTATTAATCGTGCTTAACCAAATTAAAAACCTTCACTGTCCCGACCTTTGTATCGAAGATCTGCCAATCGCTTATCGCCTCCGATCCCATGGCTCTAGCCGGTTTTTGCTTTTTTTGACTTCCAACAAACCCCTTATTCTTAAAGCCACCAAAAAAGAAGATGGATGGCAACGCAAGTTTTTCTTTGTCAAACGAGACTCCATTGATGAGGGTGCTAACCTTCCGGTGGAGTGGTTAACCACCGGTAGGATTATGAATGTTCACATGTACCTTTAGACTTTTATCTTTTGCTAATATCCTTCTTTTTGATTCCTTTGCAGTAAATTTCAAGGAAGTAGCTCCCCCTTCTGCGGAATCAGAGAAAAGAATCAAGACTGTTTACCAATTACCAGCAAGCGACAGGAGTTTTACCACACATATCCCGAGTTCCAGTTAATACTCCTCATCTGAAATGTCTGGTAAGGAATACTTTTAAAATAATTAGTCAACACAATATAATAGAATAAAGAGTGATAATGATGTAAAACTTTTCCCTTTATGCAGCACCGGCCAAGATCCCTGAAGTCTTTGACCTCGACGAGTTGGACAGTTATTCTGATCAGGTTCAGATCAAGAAGGAACCTAGTCCCAAGGCCACAGCCTCATCCAAACCCAGCAGTTCCAAAGCCATCATCATTCCCAAACCTTCGCCGGCTACCAAGCCCCGGAGTTCAAGTTCCCATAAAAGGAAAGAGCCCGATTCCCCTGTCATTTCTGACACATTTCCTTATGAGAATTACGGGTTCATCGAAGCAAGCGGGTTTATGACTTCCTTTCTCAACCAGGTTAGTATTCTTGAACCATATCCTGCAGCTTATACCATTCACATGTATTTATCAAAATCAATACATGTCCTCCTATTTTTTACAGGGTCTTGAGCGTTTGGTTCATCTATATCAAGAATCCTATGGGCTCAACAAGACGCTTGAATCCAAGTTAAAGAAGGCGGAAGTCACGATCTCCGATCAAGGCATGATTGCAGCCGCTAAATCTCGTTATTACGAGGAGAAGTTCAAGGCTATGACTCAAGAACATCAGACTGCTCTCAACAAAGCTACTCTCCAAGCCCAAGCTGATCTTGACGCTACCCATGCGCAACATGAACGGGATATGGTCAGCTACCGGGAAAGCCTTAAGAGTTCCGTTGTCACTTCTCTCCTCCAAGCCAGGCTGAAGATGGCCCATGAAGCCAAAACACTAGGTTTTGAATGCCCTTCTTGGGACGTCGGTGCCTGGGAAACGAAGCTAAAGAACCCCGGCGACACTTCTACCAAACCAGCTGCCGAAGGATCTTCCAAAGCAGTTGAAAAAGCAACCGATGCTGAGAGGGATGCTGAGGCGGATCCCAAGACGGATGCTGCTGAAATCATCATGAATGAAGAAGGCGCTGCCCCCTAAAGCTTATTCCCTTTAAATTGTTTGAACAATTTTATGTCTTATGAACAATTTTTATTTCTGCATCAAAACAATTTGATAGCCGAAGGTGGATGGGTCATGGGTTTCAGGATGAAACCTTCGGTTATCAACTAGTACTGCTTATTTCAAATAATTTCATCTTTCATTTTTCTTGCTATTGTTTTCTGTCTTTCTTAGTACAGATCTTAGCTTTGCAAAATTTTGTACAACTATCTTTCAAAAATATCATGATCAATATGCTCAATGATGTATTACAAAAACTTTTATTGAATAGAACTTCTAAAAATTCAATCAACTTTATAGAAAACTTTTTAAAGAATAAAAGATAGTCCACTTTCTAAAACTTGTTTTGACCATACTCGTTTGATCAAGGTTTTAATTTCAAACTAGTATCAGTTCCAAATATTTTAATCAAATATCCTGAAAAGTATTTTGAAAATACATTTCGAAAATATATCCCGAGAATTTATCTCAATCAGGATATTTAAGCTTTTGTCAAACATAGTTTCAAAAACTCAAATAACGTTTACAAAGGAAAGATCATACCAGGAATAGAGTATAACCCTATTCTCAAACTTCAATCCCTTTGCAACTCTTCCAATGAAGATGTCCCCTGTCTGAGACACTTAGTGTATTAGGTCCGTGCTTTATCCTTTGAGCTTTGCACCATTGCCTCAGTAGGAATGTCCCTGTGCATGAATACTAAGAAATTTTCTGGACACCAGTTCCAATTGTATAGACAATTTTTTATGTAACAGGGGTAAAACCCAAAAATGTACTGGAGATAAATCCCTCGTATCCTGGGGGAAATCCCAAATTTTCGTGCGCTACAGGCAGGAGTGTATAAACTCCAAGACTTAGAAAGGTGAAAACCTTCAAACCTTAGAGAGTATGAAAATACCCTTTCGTGAGAGAGGGTGATCAATCCTCATATACCTTTAGGATTCAGGATATAGCCAATAGTAACGAAATTGTCAGCCACTTTTACATGGACTGGTCCCGCCACCTTGAACTATTCCCGAATAACTTGCGCTCCAGGCGGGGTGTTTAAACCCAATTCGGAAGAAAGGTGAATACCTTTAAACCTGTGAAGGAATCAGGATCCCTTATACGTGAGAGAGGGGGCCAATCCTCTAATCTTCCAAAGTATCCTGAGTGTGTATCCTGGTGCTATATCCCGAAGCATATACTGCAAAACATCCTTAAACTAAGGTGGGTGTTAGCTTGGCTAACACCCCTCCGATGCTTAAGTCAATATTGGGTTTCAAATCAAATCAAACATATTTAAAAGAGATAGAATTCATACCATCCCGAGTTAGAAATTAAATTCTAAACTCAGTTGAAATAAAGTTTAAGGTGTATAGCATTCCAAGATCTCGGTAGCATATCCCCCTCCATATTCTTGAGTCGTTATGCACCTTTTCCTGATTTTGATTCAACCTCATATGGTCCTTCCCATTTTGGAGCCAGCTTTCCATCAACATGATTAGTAGTATTCTGAAAAGCTTTTCTTAACACCCAATCTCCAACTTTGAACCTTCTAGTCCTTATATTCTTGTTGTATGCTCTGGATATCCTTTGTTGATATGCCGCCATTCTTAGCCGTGCTACATCTCTTGTCTCATCAATAGTATCCAGCTCCTGGCATAGGACTTCAGGATTCTGCTCAGGATTCCTGAGGTTGGATCTTGCTGTGGGTATCACCATTTCCGTCGGGATCACTGCTTCTGCTCCAAATACCAAGGAAAATGGGGTTTGACCAGTTGCATTTTTTTACCGTCGTTCTATCAGCCCATAAAACAAAGGGTAATTCTTCTGCCCATCTTCCTTTCTTGGCCCCTAATCTCTTCTTCAAGTTGTTGACAATTATCTTGTTTGAGGATTCAGCTTGTCCATTTGCTTGAGGATGTACCGGGGTAGATGTAATCATTTTGATTCTCCAACTCTTGCAGAAGTCAGTAGTCCTTTTACTTATAAATTGAGATCCGTTGTCACAAATTATCTCAGCTGGTACTCCAAACCTAGTCAGGATATTCCTTTTTATGAAGGATACCACTTCCTGATCTCTAACTTGAACAAGTGCTTCTGCTTCAACCCACTTGGAGAAATAATCCGTCATTGCCAACATGAAAACCTTTCCTCCTGGAGCCTTTGGAAGCTTTCCCACTATATCCATACCCCACTTCATAAACGGCCAAGGGGAAACAATAGGATACAGCGGTTCAGTAAGCTGATGTAATATGTTACTATGTCTTTGACATGCATCACATCTTCGAGCATATTTTGCGGCATCTTTCCTCATCGTCGGCCAATAATATCATGTCCTTAATATTTTTGAGAATAAGGACCTGCCCCTAGTATGGTTGCCACAATCCCCTTCATGTATATCCTGAAGTACTTCTTTGGTTTCGGGGTTCTCCAAGCACCTCAGATATGGTCCTGCAAGAGATCTCTTATACAAAACATCATTTATAATAGTGAATCGTGATACCTTCATTCTAAAGGCTTTAGGATTCTCATTCTTTGGGATGTGTCCTTCCTTGAGATATCTCATGATTGGAGCCGTCTAGGACTTAGGATCCTCCTCAGGATTCTGAATACTTATTACTTCTTTATCCTGAGGATTCGTCGCAGGATATAGGATATGTAAGATTGGTATTCGGGTCCCTTCCGGTATCCTGACAGATGATCCCAGATTTGCTAAGGCATCAGCTTCAGCATTATCCTCTCTTGGTACCTGTTCAAGTGTAAAAATATCGAAATATCCTGCTAATTTTTTGAGAATTTCGAGATACTCGATTAACTTCTCTCCTTTAACTGCATAGGTTCCATTAAAATGATTAGTGATTAACAAGGAGTCAACATATACTTGCAAATTCTTGATATTCATATTTTTAGCCAACTCTAATCCTACAATTAAAACCTCATATTCTGCCTCATTAGTAGTAGCAGGAAATTCACACCTAATAGCCTGGGGTAATATGTCCCCCTGTGGCGATTTTAGTAGTATACCTAAACCTACACCTCTTACGTTAGATGCACCATCAGTATATAATGTCCAACATTCTAAATTTTCTCCTAGCTGCTGTACTTCTAAATCTACTTCGTTTTGAATGTCACTACTGAAATCAGCCACAAAGTCAGCTAAAGCCTGAGACTTTATGGCATTTCTAGGCTCATATACTAAATCATAAGCACTTAATTTTACTGACCATTTAGCCATCCTACCCGACATCTCTGTTTTCCTAAGCACATTTTTAACAGGATAATTGGTTCTAACATGAATCCTATGCATCTCAAAATAATGTCTAAGTTTTGTTGATGCCATAACTAGGGCTAATATCAACATCTCTAGATGAGAATATCTAGTTTCAGCATCTAGTAAACTTTTACTAACATAATAGACAGGATATTACTGACCTTCAGGGTCCTTTATAAGAACGGCACTTACAGCATTCCCCGATACAGCGAGGTATAGGGATAGTGGTTCACCATTTTCAGGCTTCATCAACAGAGGTGCAGTTGAGAGATATCGCTTCAAATCCTGCAAGGCTGCTTCATGCTTTGCTTCCCATTCAAACTTCTTATTCTTCTTGAGGATATCATAGAATTCCTTGCATTTTTCCGAGGATCTTGAAATAAATATGTTCAATGCTGCTAATCGGCCTGTTAACCGTTGAAAATCCTTCATATTCGAAGGTGACTTTATATCCAGGATATCTCTAATCTTCTCCGGGCTCGCCTCTATGCCCTTTTTCGTCACCATATATCCTAGAAACTTTCCTGCCCCCACTCCGAAATGGCACTTAGCAGGATTCAGTTTCATGTTATACTGATCCAGGATATCAAATGCTCCCTTGATATCTTGGAGGTGATCCTCGGCCTTTTTAGATTTCACCACCATATCATCAATATATACCTCCATGGTGTCCCCCAGCTTATCTTTGAACATCATGTTCACCAATCTCTGGTATGTTGCACCTGCATTTTTCAAACCGAAAGGCATAGCAGTATAGCAATAAATACCTGTCGGTGTTATGAAGGCCGTATCCTCCTGATCCGAAGGCTCCATTTGAATCTGCTGAAATCCTGAGGATGCGTCCATGAATGTTAACATCTCATGCCCGGCAGTAGCATCCACCATTGCATCAATATGAGGAAGAGGAAATGGGTCTTTAGGACAAGCCTTATTCAAGTCTGTGTAATCTACACAGACTCTCCATTTTCCATTTTTCTTTCTGTACTACGACTACATTTGCTAGCCATCTTGGAAACTTGACCTCCCTGATCATTTTGGACTTCAACAATCTTTCAACTTCCTCCTGGATAATTGCATTTCGTTCAGGAGCAAACTTCCTTCTCTTTTGCTGTATAGGTTTGAACGACCTGTCAATTCCAAGCTTGTGAGTAATAATGTCTTTGGATATACCTGTCATATCCTCATGCTTCCATGCAAATGTTGATATCCTGCACTTCAAAAAGTTAGTTAATTGTTCTTCAATATCCTGAGGGATATTGGTTCCTACGAGCACTGAGATATCAGGATTATCCTGATCCGGGATAACTTTCTTCACATCCTGCTCTGAAGCCTCCAAGATATCATGGGTTCATTGAGGATGAGTAGCATTCCTTCGCCTCCTGCTGATCACTATCAACTTTGACGACCCCCTAAGGGGTAGGGATCTTGATGCACTGGTGATAAGTCAAAGGCACAGCCTTCATGTCATGGATCCATGGCCTACCTAGTATGATGTTATAGCAGGATAAGGAGTCCATCACACAGAAGCGTTGTATCGAGTTGACCCCTTCAACATATACTGGTAACTTTATCTCTCCTACGGTATTTCTAGCTTCTCCACTGAAACCAACGAGCACAGTGGACTTTGAGGTAATGTCCATCAAAGATACATTCATCCTCTTCAATGTTTCCAGCTGAATTATGTTGACAGAGCTACCATTGTCCACCAATATCCTGCGTACAAAATGGTTAGCAACATATAATGTTATTACAAGAGCATCATGGTGAGGATCCTGGACAGTATCCCCGTCATCACTATCAAAAGTGATCACTTTATCGGTTGTAAGGGTAGTCATCCTAGCTGGTTTGTCTCCCCTTTCAGTCTTAGCTTCCTTTGCATGTCTCTTGGCCGCTGAATACGAAGTCCCACAAATGTCGGATCCTCCTGAAATAAAGTTAATTATTTTAGCATCTGCTGGGGGTGATGCTGCTCGTTCAGGATCCTTCTCAGGATCCTGCCCTTTATTCTTCTTTCTTCCCAGCAAATCTTTCAGATACCCTTTGCTTAACAGGTAACTTATTTCTTTCCTTAGAGCAATGCAATCCTCGGTCACATGTCCGAAATCTTCATGAAAGGCACACCATTTGGATTTATCCTTCCAATCAGCTTCCTGCTGATTCTTTCGAGGCCACCTAGCTTTGTCTCCTAAACCCTGCATAGCATACATTAACTCAGGTATATTGACAGAAAAGCAGTATTCAGATAATTCAGGATATTCTTCAGGATCCTCGTCTTCAACAGCATTCACTTTCTTGTTATCATTTCTACCATATGGCTTGGAGCGATATGGTTTATACGAGGATTCTGATTTCCTGTTGGTTGATTTGTAGGTTGAGGTAGAATTCATCCTCTCTTGCATCTTTTTGTCATCTTCCAAGCGGATATATCTCAAAGCCCTGTTACGAGCTTCGTCGAGATTCCTGCAGGGATTCATTACAAGATCCTGATAAAACTGAGAATCCTTTTGTAACCCCATCTTAAAAGCCTGCACAGCTGTTGCAACATCAAGATGTGGGATATCCAAGGATTCTCGACTGAACTTGTTCACATAATCCCTCAAGGATTCCTGAGGTCCTTGAGTTATCCTGTAAAGGTCACTGGTTAATTTCTCAAAACTCCGACTACAAGAAAACTGACTATTAAATAAATTAACCAAATGAGCAAACGAAGTAATTGAGTGAGGAGGAACATTTAACAGCCATTTTAAGGCTGATCCTGTCAAGGTAGAACCGAAACCCTTACATAAGCATGCTTCCTTGAGATCTGGAGGGATAGGATTGATTTCCATCATTTCCCTATACTGGGCAATATGCTCTTCAGGATCCGTAGTCCCATCATATAGTTTCATGTTGGGGGTCTGAAATCTTTTTGGGATTTCAGCATCACAGATAAGATATGCAAAGTGGGATATCCTGTGGCTGTCTTGAGATACTTCCAGAATTGGATGGACCACTCCAGGTACACTGGATATCATGTCCTTTAATTTCTGAAGCTCCCTAGTAAATGTTGACGTCATACCTGCATCCTGCAAAGACCCATTGTTGTTAGTAGCAAGAATATTATTATTTGACACGTTACCAGTCTGAGGATTCTGGCCATATCCTGAAGCATATCCTGAGCTCCTCACAGTTGACATCCTGACCTAGGAGGGTATCTCAGGGGTATGATTCTGAGAATGGCTTGGGAGGATGTTCCCCCGGTTATCCTCAGTGTAAACTGCAGAACTGAAGTTCAAAGCCCTAGGCTGTATAGGAGTGACAGTTTCTTCAGCAGGTCTACTTGGGCCGGATTTCAAGAGTTGTATTTCTCTTATCAGCATCTGATTAGTTTCCTGCTGCTGCCTCATCTGTTCCTGTACACTACCAAAGAAATTTAGAATTTCATCATTAGTGTTAGGGGTCATTTTCTTAACATACGTATCCTGACCAATATCCTGCCTTTGTTTGTTTATTTGTGATCAGGATGCTGGAAGAGGATATTGCTAACATCTTGGGCGATATCCTGAGGCTTATTGAATTAACCACGTGCAGGTTAAGGGTTGAGGCTTGCTAACGGTCAAGAGGACTTCTTCTCCTCAAGACTCGGACGAATTTGTTGAGAAAGAGACGTTGAGCCCGAAAGACCAGGTCTACAACGTTCCAAGAAGGAATATTCGGTGGATCCCGCAAGTTTAGGGTAGTTAGTTATTTTATCTTTACTATAAATAGATGAGGTCGGATCAGCTTAGAACACAACAATTCACACTTACACTCTCGAACACTTTCACTCTCTAGCTAATTGCAAACACCACACTTGTATTTCATATTCATTGTAACACTTAGTCGATCCGTACCACATCCCGCACTGTATCCTGATTTTTGAAGCAATTGAAGAACAAGGCAGCTGCGATTGTCAGCTCCCGAGGTTTTATGCCGGCGATCTAGATTGATCAAGGGCTTTCCTCGTACATCTCATGTCGTTTACTTTATTTTCGCACATTGTTTGATCATAGATACAGCTCAATATCCTGAGCCGTATCCTGAGTACTGTTTTTCCAAATAACTTAACAAGTATATTTCCAACACACTTTCTAGCACACTACCTCACTTAACTAATTTGATCACTTAATTACTTCGGTAATTTTTGACCAAAACAATTTGGCGCCCACCGTGGGGCAAGTGGTGCTCTCTTTACTAAAAATTTTTGTCAAATCGCTAATCGGTTTTCTATTTTCAAAACTTTTTGCCACATTGTCCATAATGGCCTCAAGATCAAACATGAGTTCCTCTACTGTGTCTGCTATGACTTCTGCTACTACCGGTTCGGTGCTTCCACCACCTCCTCCAAGGATGCCAGCCTCTACACAATCTCAAGATGTTATCCCAACTCGGAGTGTCCAGGGATCTGCTCCCGTTTTAGCTTCTAATGATGAAATTTTAACCTTATTTGGAAGTGTGCAGGAACAAATGAGGCAACAACAGGAAACAAACCAAATGCTTTTGAGGGAAATACAACTCCTGAAGGCTGGCTCGAGCAGATCTACCGAGGACAATATCACTCCGCTACACCCCAGAGCGTTGAACTTTAGTTCAGCTGTATATACCGAGGATAATAGGGGGAATATCGTGCCCAGTCTTCCTCAGAATCATACTCCTGAAATACCCTCCTTGGTCAGGATGTCAACCTTAAGGAGCTCAGGATATGCTTCAGGATATGGGCAGAATCCTCCAACTGGTAACGTGTCTAATAATAATAATACTCATGCTGCTAACAGTGGTGGATCTTTGCAGGATACAGGTGTGACATCAGCACTTACCAGGGAACTTCAGAAGTTAAAGGACATGATATCTAGTGTACCTGGGGTGGTCCAACCGATCCCGGAAGTATCTCAAGACAGCCACAAGATATCTCGTTTCGCGTATCCTATCTGTGATGCTGAGATCCCAAAGAGATTCCAAACCCCCAACATGAAGCTTTATGATGGGACTACGGATCCTGAGGAGCATATTGCCCAGTATAGGGAAAGAATGGAGATTAACCCTATCCCTCCGGAGCTTAAGGAAGCGTGCTTGTGCAAGGGATTTGGTTCTACTCTAACAGGATCAGCCTTAAAATGGCTGTTAAACGTTCCTCCTCACTCAATTACATCATTTTCTCATTTGGTTAATTTATTTAACAGTCAATTTTCTTGTAGTCGGAGTTTTGAGAAACTAACCAGTGATCTTTACAGGATAACTCAAGGGCCTCAGGAATCCTTGAGGGATTATGTGAACAAATTTAGTCGAGAATCCTTGGATATCCCACATCTTGATGTTGCAACAGCTGTGCAAGCTTTTAAGATGGGATTACAAAAGGATTCTCAGTTTTATCAGGATCTTGTAATGAATCCCTGCAGGAATCTCGATGAAGCTCGTAACAGGGCTTTGAGATATATCCGTCTGGAAGATGACAAGAAGATGCAAGAAAGGATGAACTCATCCAACACTTATGAATCGACTAATAGGAAGTCATAATCCTCATTTAAGTCATATCGGCCTAAGCCATATGGTAGAAATGAAAACAAGAGAGTGAATGCTGTCGAAGATGAGGATCCTGAAGAGTATCCTGAGTTGTCTGAATATTGCTTTTCTGTTAATATTCCTGAATTGATGTATGCTATGCAGGGTCTAGGAGACAAGGCTAGATGGCCTCGAAAGAATCAACAAAAGGCTGACTGGAAAGATAAGTCGAAATGGTGTGCTTTCCACGAAGATTTCGGACATATGACTGAGGATTGCATTGCTTTGAGGAAAGAAATAAGCTATCTTCTAAGCAAGGGATATCTGAAAGATCTCTTGGGAAAAAAGAAGAATAAGGGTCAGGATACTGACAAGGATCCTGAACGAGCAACATCACCTCCCTCGGATGCCAAGATAATCAACTTCATTTCGGGAGGATCCGACATTTGTGGGACCTCGTATTTGGCAGCAAAGAGACATGCAAAGGAAGCTAAGGCCGAAAGGGGAGACAGACCTGTCAGGATGACTACCCTCACGACTGACAAAGTGATCACTTTTGATGCAGATGACAGGGATACTGTCCAGGATCCTCACCATGATGCTCTGGTAATAACGTTATATGTGGCTAACCATTTTGTGCGCAGGATATTGGTTGATAATGGCAGCTCCGTCAACATAATCCAACTAGAAACTCTGAAGAGAATGAATGTATCTCCAATGGATATCACTTCAAAGTCTACCGTGCTTGTTGGATTCAGTGGAGAGGCTAGAAACACAGTGGGAGAGATAAAGTTGCCAGTATACGTGGAAGGAGTCAATTCGATACAACGTTTCTGTGTGATGGATTCTCTATCCTGCTATAACATCATATTGGGAAGACCGTGGATTCACGATATGAAGGCCGTGCCATCAACATATCACCAATGCATCAAGATACCTACCCCTTGGGGAGTGGTCAAAGTTGATAGTGATCAGCAGGAGGCGAAAGAGTGCTACTCATCCTCGATGAAATCCTCAGCCAAACCTAGTGCAGCATAGCAATTAAAGACGCGGGCCCAGGATATTGTGGAGGATCCGGAGCAGGATGTGAAGAAAGTTATCCTGGACCAGGATAACCCCGATATTTCGGTGCTCGTGGGGACCAATATCCCTCAGGATATTGAAGAGCAGTTAATTAACTTTTTAAAATGCAGGATGTCAACGTTTGCATGGAAGCATGAGGATATGACAGGCATATCCAAAGATATTATCACTCACAAGCTTGGAATTGATAAGTCATTCAAGCCTGTGCAACAAAAAAGAAGGAAGTTTGCTCCTGAGCGGAACACGATTATCCAGGAGGAAGTTGAAAGATTGTTAAAGTCAAGAATGATCAGAGAGGTTAAGTTCCCAAGGTGGCTAGCAAACGTGGTTGTAGTACAGAAGAAGAATGGGAAATGGAGAGTTTGTGTAGACTACACAGACTTGAACAAAGCTTGTCCTAAAGACCCATTTCCTCTTCCCCATATTGATGCAATGGTAGATGCCACTGCCGGGCATGAAATGCTGACCTTCATGGACGCATCCTCAGGATTTCAACAGATCCAAATGGAGCCTTCTGACCAGGAGGATACCGCCTTCATGACACCAACAGGTATTTATTGTTATACAGCTATGCCTTTTGGTTTAAAAAATGCAGGTGCAACATACCAAAGATTGGTGAACATGATGTTCAAAGACAAACTGGGGGACACCATGGAGGTATATATCGATGACATGGTGGTGAAATCTAAAAAGTCTGAGGATCACCTCCAGGATATCAAGGGAGCATTTGATATCCTGGATCACTACAACATGAAGCTAAATCCTGCTAAATGCCATTTCGGAGTGGGGGCAGGGAAGTTTCTTGGATATATGGTGACAAAAAGGGGGATAGAAGCAAGCCCGGAGTAGATCAAAGCTATCCTAGACATAAAATCACCCTCAAATATGAAGGACGTACAAAGATTAACAGGCCGGGTAGCAGCTCTAAACAGATTTATCTCAAGATCCTCAGAAAAATGCAAAGACTTCTATGATATCCTAAAGAAGAACAAAAGATTCGAATGGGGGGAAAAGCATGAAGCAGCCCTGCAGGATTTGAAACGGTATCTTTCAACCGCACCTCTATTGATGAAGCCCGAAAATGGTGAACCACTATCCCTGTACCTTGCTGTGTCAGGGAATGCTGTAAGTGCCGTTCTTATAAAAGACCATGAAGGTCAGCAGTATCCTGTTTATTATGTTAGTAAAAGTTTGTTAGATGCTGAAACTAGGTATTCTCATTTAGAAAAATTGATATTAGCTCTAGTCATGGCATCAACGAAACTTAGGCATTATTTCGAGACACATAGGATACATGTTAAAACAAATTATCCTGTCAAAAATGTGCTTAGGAAACCAGAGATGTCAGGCAGGATGGCCAAGTGGTCAGTAAAGTTGAGTGCTTATGATTTAGTATATGAACCTAGAAGTGCCATAAAATCTCAGGATTTAGCTGACTTTGTGGCTGACTTTAGTAGTGACATTCAGGACGAGGTAGACCTAGAAGTTCAACAGTTAGGAGAATCCTCAGGATCCTGGATATTATATACTGATGGTGCATCTAATGTAAGAGGAGTAGGATTAGGAATACTACTAAAATCGCCACAGGGGGACATATTACCCCAGGCTATTAGGTGTGAATTTCCTGCTACTAATAATGAAGCAGAGTATGAGGCTTTAATTGCAGGATTAGAGTTGGCTAAGAGCATGAGTATCAAAAATTTGCAAGTGTATGTTGACTCTTTGTTAATTACTAACCATTTTAATGGATCCTATGCAGTTAAGGGTGAGAAATTAATCGAATATCTCGATATTCTCAAAAGATTAGCAGGATATTTCGATGTTTTTATACTTGAACAGGTACCAAGGGAGGATAATGCTGAAGCGGATGCCCTAGCAAATTTGGGATCATCGATCAGGATACCTGAAGGGACGCAAATACCAATATTACATGTCTTATATCCTGCAACGAATCCTCAGGATAAAGAAGTAGCTAGTATACAGAATCCTGGAGCAGAACATCCTGAGGAGGATCCTAAATCCTGGACGGCTCCAATCATGAGATATCTCAAAGAAGGACACATCCCTGGAAATGAAAATCCTAAGGCATTTAGGATGAAGGTATCACGGTTCACTATTATAAATAATATTTTATACAAGAAATCTCTTGCAGGACCGTATTTGAGATGCTTGGAGGATCTTGAAGCCAAAGAACTACTTCAGGATATACATGAAGGGGATTGTGGTAACCATGCTGGGGGTAGATCGTTATTCTCAAAAGTATTAAGAACAGGATATTATTGGCCAACAATGAGAAAAGATGCCGCAGAATATGCTCGAAGATGTGACTCATGTCAAAGACATAGTAACATACTGCATCAACCGGCTGAACCATTATATCCTATTGTTTCCCCTTGGCCATTTATGAAGTGGGGTATGGATATAGTGGGAAAGCTACCAAAAGCTCCGGGAGGAAAAGTCTTTATGCTAGCAATGACGGATTATTTCTCTAAGTGGGTTGAAGCAGAAGCATTCGTTCAAGTAAGAGACCAAGAAGTAGTATCCTTCATCAAGAGAAATATCCTGACCAGATTCGGAGTACCAGCCGAGATAATTTGCGACAATGGTTCTCAGTTCATAAGTAAGAGGACTACAGACTTTTGCAAGAGTTGGGGAATCAAAATGATTACGTCTACTCCGGTACATCCTCAAGCAAATGGACAAGCGGAATCCTCAAACAAAATAATTGTCAATAACTTAAAGAAAAGGCTTGGAGCCAAAAAAGGAAGATGGGCAGAAGAATTACCCTTTGTTTTATGGGCTGATAGGACAACGGTAAAGAATGCAACAGGCCAAACCCCATTTTCGTTGGTGTTTGGAGCAGAAGCAGTGATTCCAACGGAGATGACAATACCTACTGCAAGATCTATCTTAAGTGATCCTGAGCAGAATCCCGAAGCCTTGAGTCAGGATTTAGACACTATAGATGAAAAGAGAGATGCGGCAAGGCTAAGGATGGCAGAATATCAACAGAGAATATCCAGGTCATATAACAAGAATATTAGAACCAGAAGATTTAAGATTGGAGATTGGGTGTTAAGAAAGGCTTTTCAGAATACTACTAATCCTGCCGATGGTAAGTTAGCCCCAAAATGGGAAGGACCATATGAAGTTGAATCCGAAGCAGGGAAAGGAGCATATAGACTCAAGAACCTGGAGGGGGATATGCTACCGAGATCTTGGAATGCTATACACCTTAAGCTCTATTTCAAGTAAGATAGAATTTAATTTCTAACTCAGGATGGTATGAATTCTACTTCTTTTAAATATGTTTGGTTTAATTTGTTCTTTGTAACCTGATACTGACTTAAGCATCGGAGGGGTGTTAGCCAAGCTAACACCCACCTTAGTTTACATTTGTTTTGCAAGATATGTTTCAGGATATAGCTCCAGGATATGCACTCAGGATAACTCAGAAGATTAGAGGATTGGCCCCCTCTCTCACGTTTAAGGGATACTGATCCCTTCACAGGTTTAAAGGTATTCACCTTTCTTCCGAATTGGGTTTAAACACCCCGCCTGGAGCGCAAGTTATTTAGGGATAGTTCAAGGTGGCGGGACCAGTCCATGTAAAAGTGGCTGACAATTTCGTCACTATTGGCTATATCCTGAATCCTAACGGTATATGAGGATTGATCACCCTCTCTCACGAAAGGGTATTTTCATACTCTCTAAGGTTTAAAGGTTTTCACCTTTCTAAGTCTTGGAGTTTATACACTCCCGCCTGTAGCGCATGAAAAATTGGGATTTTCCCCAGGATACAAAGGATTTATCTCCAGTACATCCTTGGGTTATACCCTCGGGACGTGAAAAATTGCTTATGCCATGGAAACTGACATTAAGTAGATTTCTAAGATACTTGAAGACATTGTACACAGGGGACATCCCTGCCAAGATGGTGGTGTAAAGCTAAAAGAATGAAGTTTGCGACTAATGCATTAAGTACCTTGCACTGGGGACATCTTCATTGGAAGAGTTGCAAAGGGATTGAAGTTCGGTAATAGGTTTATATCCTATGTCTGGTATGATCTTTCCTTTATAAGCCTCATTTAAGTTTTTAGTAACATTATGTTAAGTATCCTGACATATATCCTCAAAGTCCTTTTAAGGATATTTGATTAGGATGTTTGAAACTAGTATTGGCTTGGAACTTTGATCATCATCAAAACTTGGTTTTGAAGAGATAAACTATTTTTTACTTTCTAAAGAAATTTTTATAAAGTTAAAAGAACGTCTGGAGGATCTATTTAATAAAAGGCTTCTGCAGTATGTTTCTGAGCATACTGGTCAGGATATTTTGTAAAATAACAGTATGAAATTTTTACAAAGCCAAGACTTACACTAAACAATGCAAGGTAACAGAAAATAAGTCAAAAGATAGTTATATTATTAACAAGTCAAAAGTTGTGCTTTTGGTTTCACCTTAAACTAAGGCCCATCCGCCAAAAGCACAATTAGTTTTTACCATATTTGTGTAACGGTTGCAGGATCTGTCTCAAAACAGGACCCGTCCACCTACAACCGTTACTATGTTCAAAACAAGTTATACTAATCGATGACCAAGGGCTTCATCCTAAAACCTAGGACCCATCCACCTTTGGTCATCACATTGTTCTAGTGCAGGAAATGTAAATTGTTCAAAGACAGGAAAAGTAAATTGTTTATGCAACCACAACCATGAAATTAAAAAAGTGGGCTCCGGCCTTGGCACGTATATCCATCATCGCCCACTCTGCTGCCTAAGGGGCAGCACCCTCTTGAACAACAACCTCCTTGCCAGCATTCGCCCCAGCATCACCCTCGGGATTCTTCTCAGCACCATCACCGGCATTGGCAACCTCCTCTGCCACCTTAGAAGGCTCTTCACCAGTATGTTTTGCAGGATGAGCAACGGGATGACCTCCGAGGCCCTGTAGTTTCTCCTCCCAAGCCTTTACATTCCAGGAAGGGCATTCAAAACCCAGATCCATGGCCTCATAAGCCATCCTTATCCTGGCTTGGAGAAGAGAGACGACCACCGAAGCTTTTAGGCTATCCCGGTATGAGCTCATATTCTGCTGATATTGGAGAAGAGCGGCGTCTAGCTTGGCTTGAGCATCCTCATTAGCTTTGTGGAGGGCGGCTTGATGTTCCTGAGTCATTGCCTTGTATTTGTCTTCATAGTGCTGGGATTTGGCAGCTGCAATGGTTCCTTGATCAGCTATGGTGGCTTGAGCTTTCTCCAGCTGAATCTGCAACATCTTGTTAAGACCGCTAGTGTCTTCGTATAAATGCATGAGGCGATCTAGACCCTGTCGATAAAGACACAGGTATTAATGTGAAAAATAAGCAGGATAAAGACTAACATACTTGTACAGGATATCGGAAAGAAAATTCTACCTGTTTGAGGAATGAGGTGGCTTCGTTAAACCCATGATTCTCAAGGGAGAATGTTTCAGAAACAGCTGGGGAGTCAGTCTCCTTTCTCTTCCGAGAGCTGGATGCCCTGGTCCTGGATGCCGGAGGACCTTTGGGGGCTGAAACAGTCTTTGAGGAGGTAGGCTTTGGTGTAGCAGATGGCTTTGTCTTGGATTCTTGTTTGATGGGTTCAAGGCTGGAGTAGCAATCTAACTCATCAAGTTCGAAACCTTCAAGGTTGACGACTGGTACTGCATAAGGGAAGATATTCTTAAAACTCATCATATTTTTGAAAAATAATTAACATATGAAGATGTGCTTACCAGACATTTCTGAGCTTGATTTTTGATGAGGATCTGTGAGAGACAGGGAAAAAGTTCTTTCACTAGCAGGAAGACGGTAGATTTCCTTGATCTTGGATTTGGATTCTGCGCTAGGAGGCACTAAATCTCTGAAATTCGCTGCATAAAAACATCAGAATATAAGTCCGGGATACAGTTTGAAGATATGATTGGGGATATTCCTAAAACCCTAAATCCTACCCTTGGTTAACCATTTAACCGGTAGATCGAAACCCTTATCAATGGAGTCTCTTTTGACGAAAAAGAATTTTCGTCGCCATCGATCCTCATTCTTGGTGGCTTTAAGGACCAAAGGGTTCTTGATGGAGAACAGAAGATAACGGTGATTGCCATGAGATCTCAACCGGTATGCTACGGGAAGGTCCTCAATAAGTAGGTTAGGAAAATGACGAGATTTGATTTGATCCAACACTATCAAGATTCGCCAGACCATTGGCATAACTTGGGCATAACTAAGGCCGGTGAGGTCGAAAAAGCTGGAGATAAAGGGTGGAAATGGATACCGGAGTCCAAGAGAGAAAGGATAAGCGAAAAAACAAACCCACTCGTCGGATGATGCATCCGATCGGGCTTCCTTGTCAAAGGGGCGAAAGACCGTTCCGGTGGGAAAGGCACCGGAGTCTTTGAGAGCAGCAATATCAGCATTATTGAAGCAACAAATCTCCTTTGCTGGATCGGTGATAAAGTTTTGACTTATGAGGGTTGAGGCTGACCGGTCTGAGCGGGATTTCGTTCGTGGTGCCATTGAGAAAATTAAGAAAAATTAAAGAAATGAGATTAGAAAAGAAGATACCTGATGCTTGCTCGCAGATAAGAATAACCGAGACAAGGAGTCCCTCGGTTAATATAGGATGAATACAGGGGGGTAAAAAGTAAATAATGCCTTGGAAGTTGCATCGCTGTCATTTCAAGAGTCTAGTCATATTAATTACCTTAAGTTATGAGATAAGATTTTTGAAATATATCCGTTGGATTGGTATCCCAACCGATATATTTGGGGACAATTGTTAGGGGTCATTTTCTTAACATACGTATCCTGACCAATATCCTGCCTTTGTTTGTTTATTTGTGATCAGGATGCTGGAAGAGGATATTGCTAACATCTTGGGCGATATCCTGAGGCTTATTGAATTAACCACGTGCAGGTTAAGGGTTGAGGCTTGCTAACGGTCAAGAGGACTTCTTCTCCTCAAGACTCGGACGAATTTGTTGAGAAAGAGACGTTGAGCCCGAAAGACCAGGTCTACAACGTTCCAAGAAGGAATATTCGGTGGATCCCGCAAGTTTAGGGTAGTTAGTTATTTTATCTTTACTATAAATAGATGAGGTCGGATCAGCTTAGAACACAACAATTCACACTTACACTCTCGAACACTTTCACTCTCTAGCTAATTGCAAACACCACACTTGTATTTCATATTCATTGTAACACTTAGTCGATCCGTACCACATCCCGCACTGTATCCTGATTTTTGAAGCAATTGAAGAACAAGGCAGCTGCGATTGTCAGCTCCCGAGGTTTTATGCCGGCGATCTAGATTGATCAAGGGCTTTCCTCGTACATCTCGTGTCGTTTACTTTATTTTCGCTCATTGTTTGATCATAGATACAGCTCAATATCCTGAGCCGTATCCTGAGTACTGTTTTTCCAAATAACTTAACAAGTATATTTCCAACACACTTTCTAGCACACTACCTCACTTAACTAATTTGATCACTTAATTACTTCGGTAATTTTTGACCAAAACAATTAGACGCCAAAACAGGACCGGATCCCTGGGTACTGGGAGCGGAGATAACATCCCGAGCTACATGACTTTCAGCTCCGTGAGATGAAGCTTGCATTCTTGGAGGAGGAGGTGGAAGCACTGAACCAATTGTTGCAGAGGTTGTAGCAGACATGGTGGAAGAGCTCATGTTTGATCTCGAGGCCATTGAAAACAATTTAGAAAAAAGTTTTGACAAAATAAAACCTAGTAATGACTTTACTAAAGTTTTTAGCAAAAATAGCACCACTTGCCCCACTGTGGGCGCCAAATTGTTTTGGTAAAAAATTACCGAATTAGTTAAGTGAGGTAGTGTGCTAGAAAAGTGTGTCGAAAATACGTTATTCAAGTTATTTGCAAAAACAGTTTCAGGATACGGCTCAGGATATAGAGCTGTATCTGTGATCAAACAATGAGCAAAAATGTAAAGGGTGACACAGGATGTACGAGGAAAGCCCTTGATCAATCTAGATCGCCGGCACAAAACCTCGGGAGCTGACAATCGCAGCTGCCTTGTTCTTCTATTACTTCAAATATCAGGATACAGTGCAGGATGTGGTGCGGATCAAGTAGGTGTTACAATGTAATTCGAATACAAGTGTTTGTGAATAGTGTTTGCAGTGAGCTATAGAACAAAAGTGTTCGAGAGTGTGTGTGTAAGTTGCGTGCCTTAATCTGATCCGCCCCCATCTATTTATAGTAAAAGAAGTGTAACAAACTATCCTAATAAACCGGGATCCGGCGAATATTCCCCACTCGAACGTTGTAGACCTGGTCTTTCGGGTTCAACGTCTCTCACATAACAGATACGCCCGAGTCTTGAGGAGAAGAAGTCTATCTGACCGTTAGTAACCCACAGCCTCTAACCTGCACGTGGTTAATTCAATTAACCTCAGGATATCGCCCAGGATGTTAGCAATATCCTAATCCAGTATCCTGACCACAAGCAAACAACCAAAAGCAGGATATTAGTCAAGATATGTACGGTCAAAAAATAACCCATAACAACTAGCATAATTAAATGCTGAATTTTTGTTATTAAGTGCAGAATTCTGCATTTAGAGTGTGTTTTAGGCACTTCCCGGCACTATAACTATCACCTAGTGACGCAGTTTTATGGTCCTCACTTCCCTACACTCCCTACTAGTGTAGTACCCTGTCTCTGGCTCATACTGTCCTCAAAAACATTGTATGTCTAGGTGCTGGCATTGTCAGCATGTTTTCTGGGTTATCCGCTCAGTGTGCTAACTGTGCTTTATGCATCAAGGTTGTCACTAAAGTTTATGTGGAATAAATGGAGTGACAGTATGAAATGTGATGCATATGTATGTATGTAACAGAAATCAGAAAGCAGTTTAATCACAATTGTAATCAAGCACAGCCATTAAGCACAAATTAAATATTAATTAAGTGTACGGATACCTGTAATTGTGAGGGTTGTCACATTCTCCCCCCGTTAAGAAAATTTCATCCCGAAATTTTAGGTTCTGCCTCTAGTTTCAGGGGTCTTAGGGAATAAATGTGGGTATTTCCCCTTCATACGATCCTCACATTCCCACGTGAATTCTGGGCAGTGTCTTGCATTCCATCGAACTTTGACGAGCTTGACACTACTCCTGCGTGTTTTGTTAACTTTCCAATCAGTGACCTCAACTGGTTCTTCAACAAAGTGGAGCGTGTCGTCCATATGAACTTCGTCAGCAGGAATGACCATTGTCTCTTGTGTTGGACTCTTTTTCAGATTCGATACATGGAATGTATCATAAACACCATTAAGTTCAGCAGGTAGGTCCAACTTGTATGCCACAAGCCCAATCCTTTGCAGGATTCTGAATGGGCCAATGTAACGGGGATTCAACTTCCCACGCTTCCCAAAGCGTGCCACACCCTTCCAGGGTGAAACTTTCAACAAAACCATATCCCCAACCTCAAATTCCAGAGGTTTCCTTCTCAGGTTCGCATAACTCTTTTGTCGATCACGAGCCGCTTTGATGCACTCTCGGATCTGTGCAATCTTGTCTGTCTTTTCTTGACCTAACTCTGGACCAACTAGTTGTCTATCACCCGCGTCAGCCCAACAAATAGGTGATCAACATTTGTGTCCATAGAGAGCTTCGAACAGTGCGGCTTGAATACTTGCATGATAACTGTTATTGTATGAAAATTCGACCAATGGTAGGTAAGTGTCCCAACTTCCACCTAAATCCATTACGCAAGCTCGTAGCATGTCTTCTAATGTTTGGATCGTTTGTTCGCTCTGCCCGTCTGTCTGCGGATGAAATGCAGTGCTCAGATTCAGCTGAGAACCGAATGCTTCTTGAAAGGATTGCCAAATCCTTCACACGAAGCGTCCATCTCTATCAGAGATAATTGAGAGCAGCACTCCATGCCGTGCGACAATCTCCCTCATGTATATTTCAGTAAGTTTACTCGTGTTGTCTTTTTCCTTGATTGGCAAAAAGTGCGCAAACTTTGTTAGACGGTCTACTATTACCCAAATTGTATCGTGGCCTTTGGGCGTCCTTGGCAGTTTCGTTATGAAATCCATTAAAATCTGTTCCCATTTCCATTTGGGTATTTCAGGTTGCTGTAGAACACCTGAAGGCTTTTGGTATTCGGCCTTTACCTTGGCGCAAGTTAAACATTTGCTAACATATATCGCAACATCACCTTTCATCATTGGCCACCAGTAGAAATCCTTAAGGTCTTGGTACATTTTATCCGCTCCTGGATGAATCGAGTACCGTGACTTGTGAGCCTCATCAAAAATAACCTTTCTCAATCCACCAAACAGAGACCCAAACTCGTTTCATGAATCACAAAGTTCCTTCCTCGTTTGGTACCAACTGCTTCTCCATCCCACGGAGGCACTCATCCTCAATATTCATTTCTTTCAGAGCTTCTCTCTGCGCGGCACGAATGCGCAAAGAGAGGTCTGTCTGGACAATCATTTCCAAAGCCCTAACCCTTATGGGCTTAATCCTTTCCTTTCGACTCAAGGCATCGACGACCACCTTCGCTTTCCCTGGGTGATATTTGATCTCGCAATCATAATCATTCTACAGTTCTACCCAGCGCCTTTGCCTCATGTTAAGTTCTTTCTGATTGAATATGTGCTGCAGGCTCTTGTGATCCGTGAAGATTGTACATCGCGTGCCGTATAAGTAATGTCACCAGATTTTCAATGCAAACACCACCGCGCCCAATTCCAAATCATAGGTGGTGTAATTTTTCTCGTGAATCTTCAACTGGCGAGATGCATATGCTATAACCTTCTGTCGCTGCATCAACACGCAGCCTAAACCTTGACGCGAAGCATCACAATACACCACGAAGTCGTCCATGCCTTCGGGTAGCGATAAGATCGGTGCGTCGCAAAGTTTGTTTTTCAATAGTTGAAATGCCTCTTCCTGCTTATCTCCCCAATCAAACTTCTTGTCTTTCTATGTGAGAATGGTTAAAGGTTGAGCGATTTTCGAGAAATCCTCAATGAACCTTCGATAATAACCAGCCAAACCCAAGAACTGTCAAATCTCGGTTGGCGTCTTTGGAGTCTCCCAATTCTTGATTGCCTCGATCTTTATGGGATCAACATGAATCCATTTCCATTAACCACATGACCAAGAAACTGAACTTCACGCAGCCAAAATTCGCACTTCGAGAAATTAGCGTATAACTTCTCCTTTTTAAGTAGCTCTAGAATAGCTCTTAAGTGCTATTCGTGCTCGTCCTTTGTCTTTGAGTAGTTCAGAATGTCATCAATAAAAACGATCACAAACTTATCCAAGTACGGCTTGCAGACTCTGTTCATGAGATCCATGAATACTGCTGGCGCGTTTGTCAACCCAAACAGCTTAACCAGGAACTTGTAATGTCCATAACGAGTCCTAAAGGCCGTCTTTGGGATACTTTCCTCTTGTATCCTTAGCTGATGATATCCTGATCGAAGGTCGATCTTTGAATAAAAGCTCGAACCTTGCAACTGATCGAACAGGTCATCAATCCTTGGCAAAGGATATCTGTTCTTGATAGTCAACTTATTAAGCTCGCGGTAGTCTATACACATACGAAAACTACCATCCTTCTTTTTGACGAACAGAACTGGGGCTCCCCAAGGCGAGAAGCTTGGTCTGATAAATCCTTTATCCAATAGCTCCTGGAGTTGTGTTGACAACTCCTGCATCTCCGAAGGTGCAAGTCTATAGGGTGCTTTAGCCACAGGCGCGGCACCTGGAACCAATTCAATGTGAAACTCGACTTGTCACGGTGGTGGCAATCCTGGCAAGTCTTCTGGAAAGACTTCAGGATATTCTCTTACGACTGGAATGTCTTCTATCTTTAGCTCTGAGGCTTATTTATCCACGATGTGTGCCAAGAATGCAACACATCCCTTCTGTAAACACTTTCTAGCTTTCAGACAGCTAATGATCCTCAGAGGCGTATCACGCTTCTCTCCGTGCACTATGATCGTTTCTTCATCCGTCATTGGGATGCGAATGGTCTTCTCGTGACAAACAATCTCAGCTTTGTTACTTGACAACCAATCCATCCCTACTATTACGTTGAAGCTTCCCAACTCGACTGGAAGTAGATCTAGCGTAAATTCGTGTCCTCCCAGTTCTATCACGCCTCCTATGATGACTTCACCCATTTCGACTAGTTTCCCATTAGCCAATTCAATCGAGTACGGAACGTCTAACTTACTAGTGGTTAACCCAAGCATATTCTTAAATTCTAACGATACGAAACTATAATCGACACCAGTATCAAACAGAACAGATGCAAAGCGTTGGTTAAGAGGGAACGTACCAGTGACAATGTTTAGATCCTGGCGCGCTTCCCTTGCACCAATGTTGAAGACTCTTCCTCGTGCTTGGTTCAGTTTTGGGCATTCCCTCTTAAAGTGCCCAATGTCTCCACAGTTGAAACACCCTGGTCCTCAACCATTCCCATTACCACCATGAGCGTTGTTTTGGTTGCGATTCCTAGCTTGATTTGCAACATTCCCACGATTACCATTTCCTCCATTATTCCCTTGCGGGCGGTTCCCATTACCATTCCCATAGCCTCAATTACCACCACACCCAGCACCAGTTTCGGCCCAACATGTATCCCTCGAGTGGCCGTTCTTCCCACATGACTCGCATTTCCTCAGTCTGCACTGGCTAGAATGATGGCGCTGGCATGTCTCACACTTGGGCAGAGTGCCCATGTAGCCTTTTCCTCTGCTTTCAACACCGGTTTTGGCCCTAGCCGGTGTGCTTGACTCACCCTTCTTGCTCACACTGTTGGTACCTTGCTTGAAGTTGGAAAATTTCTGTTTGTTTTCAACAGAAGATTCAACATGTGTCTCCTTTTTCTTCTGATCAACATTTGCAAACTTGTTTAGCCTGATGGCTTCTTCAGTTAAAGACACGCTCAGGACGATGGATTCAATAATCGTGGAAGGCTTGGATGTGGTTACCATACTCAGGATCTGGGGTGCCAATCCCCAGATGAAGCGCTCAATGCGTTTAAATTCGGGCGTGACCATGTACGGCACTACATGGGACAAATCATGAAACCTTTGAACATATTCTGTGATTTTAGGACCCTCCATTTTTAGGTGACAGAACTCAGTTTCTAGCTTCTGTATTTCAGCCCGCGAACAATACATCTTTCTCATGAGCTCCTTCAGCTCATTCCATGTTAACGCATATGCTGCCGCTTCTCCCAAAGTTTGCACTTGCAGATTCCACCACGATAGGGCACCATCCAGAAAAAGCCCTGAGATGTATGTGACTTATTGCTCGGGAGCACACTTGCTCATTCTTAGAACAGAATCTGTCTTCTCAGCCCACCGGACGAATGCAACAGCACCCCAGTGCCATCGAAATTTACTGGCTTGCAGTCAAGGAATTGTTTGTAGGTGCACCCTGCACATACGTTAGAATTTATAGATGGTATCAGTGGACGTGCTAGAAATATCCAAATGTATCGTAATATGTCTCAAGTGACTTGACATTACCATTGGGTGGATTATTGTTTCTTGAGTGATTCCCACTAGTTTCGCCTTGCGAAGCCTCATAGTCAGCTATCGCTTTAGAAATTCGTTCCTGCAACTCCGCCTCTATGGTAGGCAAACGTACAGCTCTTCGTGGAGGCATCTTCTAGAGGATGATCATATTAGTCAGGTCATAGTAAGTAATTAATATGTGTACGTAATAACATTCATCAACCACATTACACATAACATCCCATGTTATAATAAACAACAAATCAACAATGCATGTAATGAGAATACTGCGTTTGAACTATCATAAATATCAAGACCACAATACAATGTTCACAGGTTTTATAACTGTATCGTACATCAAAAGTGACTAAAGGGGCCACATCTCCCCTGTCTGAACTATCTAGTCATATACAACAACCAAAAATCAAATATCAAAAGTCATGGTGTTAAAATGCGGTCTTCAAAATGCTGTGTAGTCGGCTCAATCACTGTCTTCTCACCAAAAGTAATACTACCTGCAATAGACCAAAAATATCCTCATGCTGATGGGGGGGAGGAGGAAAATGAGAGAAAAGCAAACGGCGCATGTTCACCCAATCCTCCTCTAAGGCATGAATGACGCGCAGCAAATAGGCAATATGCTGCTCAGATGTAAGGAAACGAACATCCGAATCAGGGGGAACTGGAAGGGGAGTGTGCGGTGCGGAAAAAGGAGTCTGACAGTGGCACGGAGGACGTGGAGCTCTCTCTAACTCTTGAATGCGACGACTCAGTGCGTCCTGCTGTAGCTGTAGAGAGATGAGTATGTCCTCTGTCGTGTACCCCACATGATAAGGGTGGTACAGATCTGATAATGGCATAACATTGGGCGAAGCCCATAGAAACGACTCGACCGAAGGTACGAATGATGGTGCAGTGTGAGGGAACTGGGACATGAACGGAACTGATGACGGTACAGGTGGAACAAAAACAGGTGGTTGCCTCGATGAACCTCCCCAGGACGAGGTGGCAGAATGTCCTGGAGGAATGTGATGGGAAGATCAGTGCGATGGACGTCAGAGGTGTGTGGGTGGAACAATGGAATCTCAATAGGTGCGGAAACAGGTGCTACAGGAGGAGTGACGGGTAGCACAAACGGTGGGTAGTCATCATCCTCGATCCACCCGTTACGGGTGTCAGCATATCGAGGGTCAATGTGAGGGGAAAACGGTGCATGGTCAGCATGCACAGGGGCTGAAACAGGTACTACCGGTGCAATAATGGGTGCATCAATAACGGGAACCTCAAAAACTGGTGGTAACTCGACGGGCGCAACAATGACGGGTGGTGCTATGTCTGGCATATCGATATGACCAGGCTCAGGTAAAGGGTCTGGAAAATGTGCAATAGCTGGGGCATCAATGGGATCATAAGCAACGACAGGCTCTGGAGCTAACTCGAGCGCTGGATCAGCTGGAGCTGGGTCTGCTGGCACAAACTCGACCTCAGGATCTGGGTCGACAGCATGGGGAGAGATGGGCGCGACAGACATCGCCATGTCTGAGTCGGAGTCCGAGGAGTGGTGCTGTACGCCCTAGGCGTGCAGTGAAGCAGACGCTACAGACTCGAAAGAGTAAGGACCAAATGGATCAAAATGAGCCTCCTCAATGGGAGCCTCGACTGGAGCAACAGGATCAGCAATGGGCACATTAGCAGGAACCTCAGCCAAGGGAACAACAGGGTTGACAACAGGATCATCAACAAGAGGGACATTGGCATCCATGAGGGCCACACCATCCTGGTCACCCTCCGGGGGACCCTCTATAAACAAGTCGATGTCATCATCAGCAAGCTCATCGTGCGGCAGATCCTCGAGAGGAACTGCGGCGAGAGGTGGAGGAGCAGGGACCTGAAGAAGAGGTAGGTCCCCAACGAAAGGGCCATCAGCAATAGGAATATCATCTCCAAAATCAGGAAGAGCAAACGGCTGAAAATCATCCTCATCCGTGCTAGTGGTGTCGGACGTGTAAACCTCGCTCTCGGATGGTATCTCATCGTCTGATACAATCGCCATGGGGTCCAATGTATCTGATACTCCCGTATCGGAGGAAGAAGCCATAGTGTCTGTAACACAACCACATATATGCACATATATCAACATATAATCAAGTAAACATGTAAGTCACAACAAGCAAGTAATCATCCTAGTCTTCCCCAAACTATCCCTCCCAGTTTCTCAAACTCAACTCCCTAGCCTCTCAGACTAACTCCCTGGTCTCTAAGACCACTCCCAGTCTCTAGGACTAATTCCCTGGTCTCTAAGACCAAACATCCCAATCTCTAAGATTGAATCCCTCAGTATCTAAGACTGAATCTCCCCAGCCTCTAAGGCTGAACTCCCTCAGTCTCTAAGACTGAACCTCCCTCAGTCTCTAAGACTGAACTCCTTAGTCTCTAAGACTGAACCTCCCTCAGTCTCTAAGACTGAAATATAAACTTTGAAAAGTGTATTTGTGCCTTTTTGTTTGTAAAAATGTTTTGTACCCTGGATCTGTACGTTTAGTGTATGCAATGTAAAAATGTTTTCATGAGAGCCCTAGTGATCATAGTCTAGACTCGAGAAAGAATCCTAGTTCGCTATGATCGAGGCTCTGATACCAAGCTGTCACACCCTGGCTTTTGCGGAAGCGTGGATTATTTTGGTGTGACTTCTTAATACCATAGCAACAATCATAACAATGCTATATGATAAAAATACGTGATGTTCATCCATGCATTATATTAAAAAGTACTACAACATCATTGTTTTGGAAACATAAACCTAACTAAATTACAAACCTTAACTTGTTTAAAACATGTTCATGAGACACAACCAAAGACTCTTAATAAAACGAGGTTTAAGGTGTGTAACCCGTCCAGGTAAGGGTCACACCTCCTAAACCTGGATGACACCATTATTCACTACGCAGCTTGACACAATTGCACACTTCGCTAGATCCATTAATTTCCTGAAATACATGTAGTTTGAAAAATCAACAAAAGTTGAGCGAGTTCATGTAAAAGTGAGTATGTATAAACCTTCAAAGTATGAATAAAGTCCCTGGTATGTAGCAATAAGGAAAAAGAGATCACCAATGGGTTGCAAAGCCACTGGTATGTGTGAAAAAGTGCAGGAAGACTCAAACCTAGCAAATTTGTTACCGGGCTTCGGCTGTAAGATACAGTCACCTCTATGTCACGGGTGTGGGCTCGCTACACCCAAATAGATCTATCACTTATGTCCCTCGGTCCTACAACGAGGATTGATGGCCTTAAGTGTTGTACCCACCCCTCACATGATCTAGTAGTAAACCCTCCTTTAGCTAACCATACCATGTATAAAATGTCTTTAATAATTGTAACATGTATTTCACCCCCGAAGTATAAAACTGAAAACAGTTAAGAGAAAAGGGGGACATGAACTCACAGTACTGCGTCTCCTGAATAGAATCGTCAACCCAAAACTCTGTCTGCTACGCGACGACCTACATGTACTAATGTCTATTAGACGAACGGGCCGTGCCTTGGCTTAGGGTTTAATGTTTTTGAGTTGCGACTCTTAAGTCTCCAAATATTATTCTAAGTTATAATTATTAGTTAAAATAATTATCTCAACTTTAAATTATAGTTTATTTTGGAATAATGTTAAACAATATTTCGTATTCGTCCTTCACATGTATTTTAACTTCGTATTTCCGTTTAGGTAGCTTATTCTACTTTAACGCGTCGTTCGCGTGAAACGCGTTCGGACCGCTTAACTAGTCCTATGACAAGTAACATATGCCTTAACATGTCTAATATTGTTTCCAAACCAGTTTAGATACCAAAAGTTATGTTACATATGCTTAAAATGAATTTTGGCGTCAAAGGGGTATTTTGGTAATTTACCTAAGGCATAAAAACTACCTATCATACAACTAACTAAACGTCGTGACCATAAGGTATAACCTCGGAAGGTTATTCCCTATATACTATGGTCACCTAATGTGTTTGGTCGAATCCTAATGATCGACCAAATGGGTCGGGTTCGAAGGTATAAGCGATTTATTAGATCGCTTACCCTTACGACCCTAGACAACGTGGTAATCAGTAGGCATAGTCACAAGGGACTATAACCATCGTGATTACGCTCACATTGCGAAGTTCAAACGAACTTCGCATTTACCATAAACTGGTCAATGCAGAAAGTCAAAGAAAAGTTTGACTTTCGGACTCGAAAAGCAATAAAAGAACAAAGGAATACTTACAAAGGGTCCCCGAATGCTAATCTTGATTCAAGTAGCTCAGGTATGAAACAATGGTTTCAACTTAGAGCTTCTCAAATCAGATTCTTGTGGGTTTTGCAATGGGGATGGATGGGTATTTATAGATTTCGGTTCACCGTTAGGATCATTTCTTGGATAACGTGCCTTGATCTCACCTGTACACTTGTCGGAATGTTGTGGTAACTCATTTTGCCCCCACCACAAGAGTTTGACATGTGGCATTGGCCTTTGGGGTGTTTGAAAGGGTGTAACAGGCTGTTAATACATTGAATCTGGTTTGGGAGTCTGACGCGGGCTGCATAAAGGATCACCCTGGGCTTACGCGGGCCGCCTGGGTGTCCTGATCAGAAACAACTTTCAGAAATGATAGTTTAGGTCCCTGTTGTGGTTTAAGGCCATTTCCGACATGTTTAAGGCCCGTTAAGCCAACTTTAAGGCCCTAAAATGATGCCTAAACATTGTGTACATGAAACATGCTCAAAAATATGTCGGATGTCAGTTCGTTTGGTCGTACGATCGCGATGTTCGCTTAATTACGACGGAATGCGCATAAGCGTGAAAAACGATCTAAAATGCGTGACGAATGGATTTTTCTTATGCCAAACACTAAAATAAAATATTTTAGTGCTTACATAAAATTTTGGATGTCCGGAGGTATTCAGAACGTAAGTTATGCGCGGAAATGCAAACTTGTGTACTTTTTGACGCTTTTAGGCCCTGAATGACCCAAAAGTCTATTTTAGCACACCGAACCCCTCAAAGCCTATTTCTAAGCTATATAAAGGATATTTAAGGTGTGTTTAACTTACGGTCATGTTCTAGAATGTTCGTTACGGTTCAAATTGGCATACTTTCGCAGTTTGTCAAGTTTAGTCCCTGTAAGCGAATTAACTTGTTTTTGCCATACCAAAGCCTTCAAAACTTATTTCTAAGTTATGTAAGGGTTATTTAAGGTATGTTAAGCATATGTTGATGTTCCAGAGTATTTTTCGTGTTAAACTGTGTATGTTTACGCATCAGTTTGCGTATAACTCTCCAGAAAGCGATATAGAGTTTGAAATTGAATAAAAGTCAAAACATGAAAAATGCAAAACACAACCAAACAAACATTGGGACCAAATAACATTGTTTTATTGATAATTGAACTGTTCACAATGATTACAAGCACAGATGTTACAGTCTCCCCTACTTGTTGAAATTTCGTCCCGAAATTTATTTAGAGGAAACTCGTGGGAAAAGATGCGGATATTTCGCCTTCATTTGATCTTCGTGTTCCCAAGTAAACTCGGGTCCACGTTTAGATTCCCAGCGAACCTTGACCAAAGGAATGTGCTTGCGTTTAAGCCACTTGATTTCACATTCCATGATTTCCACTGGCTTCTCAACAAATTTCAGTGTTTTGTCAACACGAATTTCGTCAAGCGGTATGTGGAGGTCTCATTAGCTAAACACCTCTTGAGATTGGACACGTGAAAAGTTGGATGAACATTTCCAAGTTCAGGAGGTAACTCAACTCTGTAGGCTACCTTACCGATTCTTTCGACGATCTTGAATGGTCCAACGTATCTAGGTGCAAGTTTTCCTTTCTTTCCAAATCTGATCACACCTTTCCAAGGTGAGACCTTAAGTAATACTCGATCACCGACTTGAAATTCCAAGGGCTTGCGTTTTGGGTCCGCATAACTCTTTTGACGGCTTCTAGCTGTCTGAAGGTTATCACGAACTTTCTTAATTTTATCTGTTGTCTCTAAAATGAGGGCAGGTCCAGTAAGTTGAGCCTCGCCGATCTCATTCCAGCAGACTGGTGAATGACATTTTCGACCATAGAGAGCCTCGAAAGGAGCCATTTTGATGCTGGTGTGATAACTGTTGTTGTAGGAGAATTCAATTAACGGAAGATGTGAATCCCAACTACCACCAAAGTCGATCACACAAGCTCTAAGCATATCCTCCAGAGTCTGGATTGTTCTTTCAGATTGACCATCCGTTTGCGGATGATAAGCTATGCTCAGATTAAGTTGGGTCCCCATAGCAGATTGCATGGTTCTCCAAAAATGAGAAGTGAAACGAGCATCTCTGTCAGAAATGATGTTCAAAGGAACACCATGTCAAGCTACAATTTCATCCACATAGATTTTAGCAAGTTTGTCAGCAGGAAAATCCTCATGGATTGGCAAGAAATGCGCTGACTTAGTAAGACGATCAACAACTACCCAGATGGCATCATGACCTTTCTTTGTGCGCGGAAGTTTAGTAATGAGATCCATAGTAATGTTTTCCCATTTCCAAACTGGTATCTCTGGTTGCACCAATAAACCAGAAGGACGCTGATGTTCAGCCTTAACCTTAAGACAAGTAAGGCATTTTGATACATATAAGGCAATGTCTTTCTTCATACCAGGCCACCAATACTGAATACGAAGGTCCTTACACATCTTATCTGAACCAGGATGAACAGAATAACGCGACTTATGGGCTTCATCCATAAGCAAGGTGCGAAGGTTATCTTGGCTTGGGACCCACAAACGGTCCATGAAGTAATACGATCCATTGTCCTTCAGTTCCAAATCAGGTGTTATGTGATAGGGAAATTCCTTATCCATCAAACCTTGTGAAACACAAGATTGTTGAGCCTGAGAAATGCGGGCTTGGATATCGGATCGAGCTTGAATAACAGATTGAACATGAACACAATGAAGCTTAGTACGTTCCTTACGACTCAATGCATCGGCTACGACATTCGCCTTACCAGGATGGTAGCGAATTTCGCAGTCATAGTCGTTTAGAAGCTCGACCCAACGTCGTTGTCTCATGTTGAGTTCTTTCTGATTGAAGATATGCTGAAGACTTTTGTGGTCCGTGAAAACCACACATTTTGTACCGTACAAATAGTGTCTCCAGATCTTAAGAGCGAAGACAACTGCACCCAACTCAAGATCATGAGTGGTGTAGTTTTTCTCATGTATCTTCAACTGCCTCGATGCATATGCTATGACTTTGTTCCTTTGCATCAGAACACAACCAAAACCCAATTTAGATACATCGCAATAAACGACGAAATCATCATTGCCCTCAGGCAAAGCTAGAACAGGCGCGTCGCAAAGTTTCTGCTTCAAAGTCAAAAATGCTTCCTCTTGTTTGAATCCCCAATCAAAGGGCTTGTTCTTCTGAGTTAGAGCAGTTAGAGGAACTGCAATCTTCGAGAAGTTCTCAATGAAGCGGCGGTAATAACCCGCTAGACCAAGAAAAGAACGAACTTCACTAGGAGTAGTAGGCGTATCCCAATCCTTGATCGCACTGATCTTGGAGGGATCTACATGAATACCTTGTTCGTTGACAATATGTCCTAAAAATTGAACTTCTTTAAGCCAGAATTCACACTTGGAGAATTTGACGAAAAGTTGCTCTTTCTTTAGGAGTTCCAGAGTAAGACGAGGATGTTGCTCGTGATCAGCTCGCGTCTTGGAGTAAATCAAGATGTCGTCAATAAAAACAATGACGAACTGATCCAAATAAGGCTTGCAGACCCTATTCATGAAGTCCATGAAAACAGCAGGAGCATTTGTCAAACCGAATGGCATGACTGTGAACTCATAATGCCCATAACGAGTGCGGAATGCTGTCTTGGGAATATCTTCTTCATGCACGCGAAGCTGATGATATCCAGATCGCAGATCAATCTTTGAAAAATAAGAAGCGCCCTGTAGCTGATCAAAGAGATCATCAATGCGAGGTAGGGGATATCAATTCTTGATGGTAAGCTTGTTAAGCTCACGATAATCGATACACATCCTAAAAGATCCATCCTTCTTCTTGACAAAAAGAACGGGAGCACCCTAAGGTGAAAAGCTAGGACGGATAAAACCTTTGTCAGAGAGTTCCTGAAGCTGCTTAGACAACTCTTGCATCTCAGACGGTGCAAGACGGTAGGGAGCTCTGGCAATGGGATTTGCTCCAGGTACGAGATCAATACGGAACTCGACTTGGCGTGCTGGAGGTATGTCACACCCCGACCACGTAGAACATACAAAACGTGGCGGAAACATCGGGGAGTGTTGTAATAGAATTAATGTTTCACAACCATGGAAATTTAAGTTTCGTTTTATTGATTAAAAGTGTTACAATGTCTTAACAAACAAAGAAATAGAGAGTACATAACAAAATTTAACTAGTTCTTGTCTCGTTTTAAGTCACTAAGGCACAGGTCCGCCTAAGTATGTCTTGATAAATCCTATGCATCATCTCCTGAAAAACACATGTGAAAATAGGTACGTCAGCATAAAAATGCCTGTGAGATACATAGGTTTATGAAAATAGGATTCATGACTTATTGTTTAAGAAAATGTTTAGTCATGAACCCTGTAATTTGCTTTGTCTTGTAAATCATTTGAAAAACGATAAGATTAGATGATATGTATAAATAAATGTAAGGTTAAATGAATAACCATATAAGATGAGTTTGTATAAGATAAGTTGTTTGTAAAAGAATGTCTTGTGAAAAGTATGTTATTTGTATAAAATGTTATATATCTTAAATTGAAATGATTCAAATAACGCTACGATATGTAATACCATACAAACACTTATATATAGGAAGTACCAGCGGCGTATCCACCATGCTTGTATCATATTACACACGCACCGTTACTCAAATCACTTACCCAAACAAACCGCCAAATGTAAGATGTCTATGTTTAAACCAATTGCCAAACGTATTGAATAATATGTCAAAAATGTTTATGTGTCAAATGTAAATCATGTGATGTGTAACCAATGTCAATAATGTTCATGTGTCAAATGTAAATCATGTAATGTGTAACCAATGTCAATAATGTTCATGTGTCAAATGTAAATCATGTAATGTGTAACCAATGTCAATAATGTTCATGTGTCAAATGTAAATCATGTAATGTGTAACCAAAATGATCTGTATGGCTAGTGAAATGTATCAACTAAACCATATGCACAAAAACAAAGTATTGAAGTAAAACATGGTTTAAATCAAAGCTATGTTTTGTGGAAATGCATGATCAATGTAAATCATGTAATATGTAAACAAAATGATATGTATGGCTAGTGAAATGTATCAACTAAACCATATGCACAAGAACATAGTATTGAAGTAAAACTTGGTTTAAATCAAAGCTATGTTTTGTGGAAATGCATGATCAATGTAAATCATGTAATATGTAAACAAAATGATATGTATGGCTAGTGAAATGTATCAACTAAACCATATGCACAAGAACATAGTATTGAAGTAAAACTTGGTTTAAATCAAAGCTATGTTTTGTGGAAATGCATGCTATACTGATACGAACATCTATGCGGTATTGTTATAATGCATACATCCAAGCCTTGAGACTGCGGCGATAAACCCTTAAACCACTAAAAGGTTTATCTAAATTATGTATATCGAATTCGGTCATTCCTTCCAATCCAAACAAACCCAGGATTTCAGGAATGGGAGTTGTCAATTCCTATGGTACCACTACCTACTAACGAATGGCGTAGTTAATGTTAATGAATGTATTGTTCCATTGTAAACAACCCAAATGTCATAACAAAATGTAAGGATGTGATGAAAACAACTGTACTAAGTATGCAACAAATGAACATACATAGTATGTGATATGATGTAAAACGATGTACTAAGTACGCACTCAATGGGCATACATAGCATAAAATGTAATGAAATCATGTACTATAAATGTACTAATAAACATAGCAAGTATATGATGTGAAAACAGGAAAGCATGAAAGTAACAAGTAGGCACATGTGTTTCACCCCAAAACAGTTTGGAAAACAGTAAAAGAGGGGTCTATGTACTCACTTGATATTGCTCAGATGTCTTAAGATAATCACCAAGTAATGCTAGAAATCTCGGAATCAAACGGCACCTAATATAGGTAACTATGTTAATAAACCGGACCTATATCGGAAGATCGGGTAGCATGAGGGTTCGTAAACCAAACAAGTGTAGAGACTCGTGTCATTTGGTTTAACAAAGCCTACATACTAAATGAAACCTAACATAAATGTTTACGACCCATTACGACCCGTTTAGGTAGCTTATGCTACTTTAACGCGTCGTTCGCGTGAAACGCGTTCGGACCGCCTAACTAGCCCTATGACAAGTGTTATATGCCTAAACATGTTACATAATCAGTTATGTGATAAAAGTTTAGGTTACATATGCTTAATTACCAATTATACATGAAAAGGGTATTCTGGTAATTTACCTAAGGCATATAAACTACCTATCATACAACTACTTAAACGTAGCGACCATAAGGTATAACCTCGGAAGGTTATTCCCTATATACTCTGGTCACCTATTGTATTTGGTCGGATCCTAATGATCGACCAAACTGGGTCGGGTTCGAAGGTATAAGCGATTTATTAGATCGCTTACCCTACGACCCTAGACAACGTGGTAATCAGTAGGCATAGTCCCAAGGGACTATAACCAACGTGATTACACTCACGTTGCGAAGTTCAAACGAACTTCGCATTGACCATAAACTGGTCAATGCAGAAAGTCAAACAAAGTTTGACTTTCAGATTCTAAAAGATTCTAAAAGCAATAAAAGAACGAAAGAATACTTACGAAGGGTCCCCGAATGCTAATCTCGATTCAAGAATCTCAGGTATGAAACAATGGTTTCACCTTAGAGTTTCTCAAATCAAAATTCTAGTGGTTTAAGCAATGGGGGGCATGGGGTATTTATAGTTTTCGGTCCACCGTTAAGATCGTTTCATGGAAACCGTGCTTTAATCGCATCCGTACAAGTGTCGGAACCTTATGGTAGCTAAAAATGATCCTTATCAGCTGACTAGGCAATTGAGAATGTGTGGTGGTGGATCAACCAGCTGCAATCTGCTGTTAAATGCAGTTAATCTGGTCAGGAAGTCAGACGCGGCCCGCTTCAGGATATACTAAAACTCAGGCGGGCCGCCTGGACATGTCAGATCAGCAATAAGTTTCAGAAATGACAGTTTCAGTCCCTGCACGTGTTTAAGGCCATTTTCGACACTTCTAAGGCTCGTAAAGCCAACTTTAAGGCCCTAAAATGATGCCTAAACATTGTGGACATGAAACATGCTCAAAAATATGTCGGAGGTTGGTTCGTTTGGCCGTACGAACGCGATGTTCGCTTAATTACGACGAAATGCGCACAAGCGCGAAAAACGATCCAAATGACGCGACGAATGGATTTTTCTTATGCCGAACACTAAAATAAAATATTTTAGTGCTTACCTAAATTTTTGGATGTCCGGATGTATTCAGAACGTAAGTTATGCGCGAAAATGCAAACTTATGCACTTTTTGACACTTTTAGTCCCTGAATGACCCAAAAGTTTATTTTAGCACACCGAACCCCTCAAAGCCTATTTCTAAGCTATATAAAGGATATTTAAGGTGTGTTTAACTTATGGTCATGTTCCGGAATGTCTGTTACAGTTCAAATTGGCATACTTTCGCAGTTTGTCAAATTTAGTCCCTGTAAGCGAATTAACTTGATTTCGGCATACCAAACCATCCAAAACTTATTTCTAAGTTATGTAAAGGTTATTTAAGGTATTTTAAGCCTATTTCACTATTCCAGAGTGTTCTTTGCATTAAACTGGTTATATTTACGCATCGGTGCGCGTATAACCTTCCAGAAAGCGATTTAGAGTTTGAAATCGAACAAGAGTTGATATGTGTAAACGATACACATATTTTTACAAATCCCAAGTATGAAATACAATATTTCATTGGTTTGGCATTTGTTTGATGGCTGTGGAGGCATGGGTGTTACAAGGTAGACCAGGTAAATCTTCAGGGAATACTTCAGAATAATCCCTAACAACAGGAATATCTTGAATAGATTTACCTTTGCCCTTATCTACTACAACATGTGCCAAAAAGGCCACATAGTTCTTTCGCAGATACTTCCGAGCTTTAAAACAAGACATGAGTTTGAGACCACCAGCAGGTTTCTCACCACGAACCTGTAGGATCTCGCCTATCGAAAGTGGCACACGAACAATCTTCTCAAAACAAACTACCTCTGCGCGATGCTTGGATAACCAATCCATACCTACTATAACGTCGAAGCTTCCAAGTTGCATAGGCGTGAGGTCAATAGGAAAAAGATGGTCGTTAAGGTTCAACTGGCAGTTGCGAAGAACAGAATTAAGAACAATGGGTTCACCACTAGCAACCTCTACTGTCAAGGTTTACCTAGTTTCGTTCTAGACACGCGAAGCAATGGCTCAAAAGATAAAGACACAAAACTCTTATCGGCACCCGAATCAAAAAGAACAGATACAGGCTAATTATTAATAAAGAATGTACCGTTCACCACTTCATTGTCTGCTTGTGCCTCTTGTGCATTCATGTTGAAGACTCGACCTCGAGCCTGAGCCTGATTCTGATTTGCATTCTGATTCTTGTTGGCTAGCCTTGGGCACCGGTTTCTGTAGTGGGTCAGATCCCCACAATTATAGCACGAACCAGGAGGAAAATGAGGTCGTGCAGCTTGACCTTGTTGCTGAGCAAGAGGCTGAGCAACTTGTTGGGCTTGGTTATGAACTGCCTGGTTCTGATTGATAAGAATGCGGCACGTAGCGGCAAGATGACCAATTCTTCCGCAGTTAGTGCAATGACGACATTGGATATGTGGTAGGTGATGGCCGTTACACCTGTTTTACAAAGGCGCAATGCCAAGATATGGCTTCTTGGCTAGTGGTTGGGCAGGCTGATTTGGTGCAGCTTGGGCCTGTGCAGTAACGGCATAGTTTTGGGAAGCCTTCCGCTTCCTAGACCCTCCAGAATTCTTTTCCTTCTTGTTTTGACCTTTCTTGCTATCTTCCTTGTCAGATGCCTGCTTCTTACCCTTGTCACCCTTTTTATGCAGCTTCCCCTTTCGAACCTGCGACTCAGTCAATGTCGCTGCTAACTCGATCGCCTGACGGAGTGTGGTAGGGTTACTACCAGTAATGATGTCTAGCACTGAGTCAGGTAGGCCGTCGATGTATCTTTCGATAGCCTTGTCGAGTGGGGTAACCATTGTTGGGCAAAGCAGACTCAGCTCCTCAAACCTATCAGTATACGCCCGATGCTCATCACTATCTTGTTTCAAGTCATCGAACTCTCTCTCCAAAGCTCGCTGTTCATGACGAGGATAAAACTCCCTTATCATAAGGGCCCTAAGTTCAGCCCAAGTTTGTGCTAGAGCAACTTCTGCACCACGGTCTCTCATAACCCCGTTCCACCATGTGAGAGCCCTCTTCTGAAACACACTCGAAGAAAACTCGACCTTGCGATTGTCAGGACACTGCACGTGGCGGAAAGTATTCTCAATGCTCTCGAACCATTGAAGAAGCCCAGTCGCTCCCTCAGAACTACTAAACTTGAGTGGTTTAGCCGAGTTAAAATCCTTGAATTTGCATGGAGCATTGTTGTTGTTGTTGGCTTGGTTCCATTGAGCAAAGAGGTTTGGGAATTGAGCAGCCATTTGCTGCGCAATGATTTCTGCCAGTTCAGCAGTCGCTATCTGGTTTTCGCGTCGAGGAGGCATTCTAAAAGAGGAAACATGAAAGGAAACGAGTGAGACGATTGGATGAAAAGAATGAGATGAAACAAAAATTGACAACAGCAAAGATGGTGGTCATTTGTTCGCATCACAAAGCAAAATAACGACACACAGTGACTAATCAAAGTAAATGGGTCAAAAATAATGTATCGCGAAGACATGCTCGCCTATAAGTGAACACTCACCCCAAGAGTTCCCAGGTAAGAGTGACTGGTCCGATTATGTGGATTTGTACGAACACTCTAGCCTTAGACAGAAAACCCAGGGTACAGGCATTCACTCTTCCAGTTTGCATGTGTTCACACTATTTAGAACCCAAAACTTTGACGAGATTTTTGAAAATTTGAAAGGCACCAGGCCAAAAATCAAACTGGAAGGGTTCAAAACCTTACAACAGAGGGTTCAAAACCTAGTAATCAATCATCCAAAAACAGATGATTAATTTTCAAAGTGGATTCGAACTTGATGTTCCCGTTGTGGTTATCACCTAAGGATAGGTGAAGTGCATGTTTTAAAATCTAAACACAAGATAACTTGTGTTGGGGTCCTAGAAAGGTTATAGTCTAGGTCAAAGCATTACTAATAACCTAATTCCCTATAAGTATTGGCTCTGATACCAACTCTTCTGTCACACCCCGACCACGTATAACATACAAAACGTGGCGGAAAACGTCGGGGAGTGTTGTAACAGAATTAATTGTTTCATAACCATGGCATACAAAGTTGTATTTATTTATCAACATAAGAGTTACATTGTTTTAAACAGGAATCAAAGAGTTTATAACATAATTAAACTAAGTCTATCTTCATTTTAAGTCTCTAAGGCACAGGTCCGCCCTAGTGTCACGATCATCGTCCTACGCAAAAGCTCCTGAAAACACATGTGAAAATAGGTACGTCAGCATAAAAATGCCTGTGAGATACATAGGTTTTGTGAAAATAGGATTCATGACTTAAGTTTAAGAAAAAGTTGTTTTGCAAAAGTCAGTCATGAACCTTGTAAATTGTTTTGTTTTGTAAGTTATTTAAAAAGCGATAAGATCGAATGATATGTATACATAAAAGAATAATACATGGTTAAATGATTAACCAAGTAAAATGAGTTGTATAAAATAAGTTATTTGTAAAGCAATGTCTTGTGAAAGATATGTTATTTGTATAAAATGTTATATGTCTAAATTGAAATGATTCTAATAACGCAACGATATGTAATACCATACAAACACTTATATATAGGAAGTACTAGCGGCGTATCCACCATGCTTGTATCATATTACACACCCCTCGTTACTTAAATCACTTAAACAAAACCACCAATGAATAAAGTCCATGTTTAAACCAATTGTCAAAAAGTCCTTGTATAAGCCATGTCAAATGTTAAAAAGTCCAGAGGTAGTCAAGTAATGTGTAACAAATGTTATGTATTGTAAGTAAAGTATTGTCACATAAACCAAATGTAGAAATGTACAAAACAAAGTATTTTGAATATATCAAAACGTTATGTTTTGCAAAGTAATTCATGTTACATTGATACAAACATTTATATGGTAAGTTAACGCATACATTCAAGCCTTGAGACAGTCGGATAACCCTTTTAGTCAAGGTTATCAAAGAAATGTTTTCGGATTTAGTCATTCCTTACATCCAAACAAACCCGAGATGTCAGGAATGGGATTTGTCAAGTCCTATGGTACCAGTACTTACTGCCGAGCGGCGTAGCTAATGTTAATGAACGTATATAAGTCTCGTTTGTGCAAACCAAATGTTATAGCAATTGTATACATGTCATATGAAAACAATGTACTAAGTATGCTAAGTTAACATACAAAGCAGAAAAGTCATGTAAATCAATGTGCTAGCATGCTATCAGTCAACATACATAGCAGAAATGTAATGTAATGTAAAACAATGTACTAAGTATGCACACAATGGACATACATAGCATAAAATGTAATGTAAAATGATGTACTAAGTACGCACACAATGGGCATACATAGCATGAAATGTAATGAAATCATGTACTATAATGTACTAACAAACATAGCAGGTATATGATGTGAAAACAGGAAAGCATGAAAGTAACAAGTAGGCACATGTGTTTCACCCCAAAATGTTTGGAAAACAGTAAAAGAGGGGTCCATGTACTCACTTGAGATTGCTCAGAACTCCTAAGATAACCACCAAGCAATGCTAGAGATCACGGAATCAAACGGCACCTAATATAGGTAACTATGTTAATAAACCGGACCTATATCGGAGGATCGGATAGAATGAGGGCTCGTAAACCAAATGAGTATGGGAACTCATGTAGTATGGTTTAACAAAGCCTACATACTAAATAAAACCTAGCTTAAGTGCTTACGACCCATTACGACCCGTTTAGGTAGCTTATGCTACTTT
Organism: Helianthus tuberosus; assembly: GCA_030545235.1. NCBI lineage: Eukaryota > Viridiplantae > Streptophyta > Magnoliopsida > Asterales > Asteraceae > Helianthus > Helianthus tuberosus. Next base: position 115,318,254 of record CM060370.1, read on the forward strand.
AACGCGTCGTTCGCGTGAAACGCGTTCAGACCGCTTAACTAGTCCTATGACAAGTAACATATGCCTTAACATGTCTAATATTGTTACCAAATCAGTTTAGATACCAAAAGTTATGTTACATATGCTTAAAATGAATTTTGGCGTCAAAGGGGTATTTTGGTAATTTACCTAAGGCATATAAACTACCTATCATACAACTAACTAAACGTCGTGACCATAAGGTATAACCTCGGAAGGTTATTCCCTATATACTATGGTCACCTAATGTGTTTGGTCGAATCCTAATGATCGACCAAATGGGTCGGGTTCGAAGGTATAAGCGATTTATTAGATCGCTTACCCTTACGACCCTAGACAACGTGGTAATCAGTAGGCATAGTCACAAGGGACTATAACCATCGTGATTACGCTCACGTTGCGAAGTTCAAACGAACTTCGCATTGACCATAAACTGGTCAATGCAGAAAGTCAAAAAAAGTTTGACTTTCGGACTCGAAAAGCAATAAAAGAACGAAGGAATACTTACAAAGGGTCCCCGAATGCTAATCTTGATTCAAGTAGCTCAGGTATGAAACAATGGTTTCAACTTAGAGCTTCTCAAATCAGATTCTTGCAGGTTTTGCAATGGGGATGGATGGGTATTTATAGATTTTGGTTCACCATTAGGATCGTTTCTTGGATAACGTGCCTTGATCTCACCCGTACACTTGTCGGAATGTTGTGGTAACTCATTTTGCCCCCACCACAAGAGTTTGACATGTGGCATTGGCCTTTGGGGTGTTTGAAAGGCTGTAACAGGCTATTAATACATTGAATCTGGTCTGGGAGCCTGACACGGGCCGCGTAAAGGATCACCCTGGGCTTACGCGGGCCGCCTGGGTGTCCTGATCAGAAACAACTTTCAGAAATGACAGTTTAGGTCCTTGTTGTGGTTTAAGGCCATTTCAGACATGTTTAAGGCCCGTTAAGGAAACTTTAAGGCCCTAAAATGATGCCTAAACATTGTGGACATAAAACATGCTAAAAAATATGTCGGATGTCAGTTCGTTTGGTCGTACGACCGCGATGTTCGCTTAATTACGACGGAATGCGCATAAGCGCGAAAAACGATCTAAAATGCGTGACGAATGGATTTTTCTTATGCCAAACACTAAAATAAAATATTTTAGTGCTTACATAAATTTTTGGATGTCCGGAGGTATTCAGAACGTATGTTATGCGTGAAAATGCAAACATGTGCACTTTTTGACGCTTTTAGTCCCTGAATGACCCAAAAGTTTATTTTAGCACACCGAACCCCTCAAAGCCTATTTCTAAGCTATATAAAGGATATTTAAGGTGTGTTTAACTTACGGCCATGTTCCGGAATGTTCGTTACAGTTCAAATTGGCATACTTTCATAGTTTGTCAAGTTTAGTCCCTGTAAGCGAATTTACTTGTTTTTGCCATACCAAAGCCTTCAAAACTTATTTCTAAGTTATGTAAGGGTTATTTAAGGTATGTTAAGCATATGTTGATGTTCCGGAGTATTTTTCGCGTTAAACTGAGTACGTTTACACATCAGTTTGCGTATAACTCTCTAGAAAGCGATATAGAGTTTGAAATTGAATAATAGTCAAAACATGAAAAATGTAAAACACAACCAAACAAACATTAGGATCAAATAACATTTTTTTATTGATAATTGAACTTTTCACAATGATTACAAGCACTAATTTACATAACGGGCCTTAAACGCGTCGGAAATGGCCTTATAACACAACAGGGACCAAAACTGCCATTTCTGCATAGTTACTGGCTTACGGACCGTAAGCCATACCCTTACGCTCCGTAAGGGATCCCCAGACAGCAGAATATGCAGAAACTTAGAACTTGGGCTTTCCACCTTTTGCACTTGCCTCTTCATGATAATGAGGGGCCAATTGTGTTGTTCCACAGAAATTTCAACAAATGTAGGGTTGAGATCAAGGCACGTTATTCGATAAACGATCCTAACGGTCTTGCAAATCCTATAAATACCCATCAACATCACAACTCAAAACCCACTTGAATTCTGATTTCTTCTCTAAGTTGGGGTGTTCTATCACTTCATACCTGAGAAATATTTGGAAATCAAAGCTTTCGGGGACCCTTTGTAAGTGTTCCTTCGTTCTTTTTATACTTTTAGTGTTAAAAGTCAAAATTTGTTTGACTTTCTGCGTTGACCAGTTTATGGTCAATGCGAAGTTCGTTTGAACTTCATAACGTGAGCGTAATCACAATGTTTATAGTCCCTAGAAACTATACCTACTGATTACCACGTTATCTAGGCTCAGTGACGAGTCGTAGTTTCGGCCAAAATGCGCATTTACACGTATTTTGTAACCAAACTACTCTTAGGTATCAAAACCGTTTGTTTTGATACCAAACCTGTTTTCTAAACTTAGTTAAGCACGTTTTAACATGCTTAGCTCGTCACTTTTAGTTTAGTGCTTATATAGGGTCGTAAGGTAAGCGATCTAAACAATCGCTTATACTTTCGAACCCGACCCGTTTGGTCGATCATTAGGATCCGACCAAACACATTAGGTGACCATAGTTGTATAGGGAATAACCTTCCGAGGTTATACCTTATGGTCACATCGTTTGAGTAGTTGTATGATAGGTAGTATATATGCCTTAGGTAAATTACCAAAATGCCCTTTTAACGCCAAAATTCATTTTAAGCATATGTAACATAACTTTTGGTATCTAAACTGATTTGGTAACAATATTAGACATGTTAAGGCATATTTAACTTGTCATAGGACTAGTTAGGCGTTCCGAACGCGTTTTACGCGAACGACGCGTTAAAGTAGCATAAGCTACCTAAACGGGTCGTAAGTACTTAGGTTAGGTTTCATTTAGTACGTAGGCTTTGTTAAACCATACTACATGAGTTCCCATACTCATTTGGTTTACGAGCCCTCATTCTATCCGATCCTCCGATATAGGTCCGGTTTATTAACATAGTTACCTATATTAAGGTGCCGTTTGATTTCGTGATCTCTAGCATTGTTTGGTTGTTACTCAAGGACTACTAAGCAATCCCAAGTGAGTACATAGACCCCTCTTTTACCGTTTTCAAACTGTTTTGGGGTGAAACACATGTGCCTACTTGTTACTTTCATGCTTTCCATGTTTTCACACCATATACTTGCTATGTTCATTAGTACACTATTAGTACATTGTTTTACATTACATTTTGTTGCATATGCTCATCCAGCATATGAACACATTATATTACATTATGTGAACCATTTGTATTTATTAAACCATGTGGACCATTTGACAATAGACATTTGACTATACCTAAACATTTTCTACAATTGTTAAACATTACATCTTGATGGTTTGGTTTGAGTAAGTGATTTAAGTAACGAGGCGTGTGTAATATGATACAAGCATGGTGGATACGCCGCTGGTACTTCCTATATATAAGTGTTTGTATGATATTACATATCGTAGCGTTATTTGAATCATTTCAATTTAAGACATATAACATTTTATACAAATAACATACTTTTCACAAGACATTGTTTTACAAACAATTTATCTTATACAAACTCATTTTACATGGTTATTCATTTAACCATACATTATTCTCTTATTTATACATATCATCTGAACTTATTGTTTTTCAAACGATTTACAAAACAAATCAATTTACAAGGTTCATGACTAAACTTTATTAAACATTTTCTTAAACTTACAAGTCATGAATCCTATTTTCACAAAACCTATGATCTCACAGGCATTTTTATGCTGACGTACCTATTTTCACATGTGTTTTCAGGAGTTGATGCATAGGACTTATCGAGACATACTTAGGTGGACCTGTGCCTTAGTGACTTAAAACGAAGCAAGAACTAGTTAATTTATGTTATGTACTCTTTGTTTCTTGTTTAAAACAATGTAACTCTCTTATTTGATTAATAAAACGAAACTTTAATTGCCTTGGATTTGAAACAATTAATTCTGTTACAACACTCCCCGACGTTTCCGCCACCTTTTGTTGTTTTACGTGGTCAGGGTGTGACAGAAAAGTTGGTATCAGAGCCAATGGTTATAGGGAATTAGGTTATTAGTAATGCTTTGACCTAGTCTATAACCTTCCTAGGACCCTAACGCGAGTTTACTTGCGTTTAGTCATAAAACAATACCGTCACCTATCCTTAGGCAACGACCACAACAAGAACATAAATTTCAAAACCGCTTTGAAAACTAATCATCTGTTCTAGGATGATTGATTACTAGGTTTTGAACCCTCTATTGAAAGGTTTTGAACCCCTTTGAGTTTTCAAAATCTCGTCAAAATTTTGGGTCCTAAATAGTGTGAACACGTGCAAACTGGAAGAGTGAATGCCTGTACCCTGAGTTTTCTGTCTAAGGCTAGAGTGTTCGTACAAATCCACATAATCGGACCAGTCACTCTTACCTGGGAACTCTTGGGGTGAGTATCCACTTATAGGCGAGCATGTCTTCGCGATACATTATGAGGATCTAATTGCTTTGATTCAGCCTTTGTGTGTCGTTTGTTTGCTTCGTGGTTCAAACAAATGACCATCACCCATGATTTTGGTCGGTAATTGCAACATCCTATTCTTACCCAATGCCATTTCATTTGTTTTCTCTCTTGTTTCCCCTTTAAGAATGCCTCCACGACACGAAAATCAGGTATCTATTGAGGAGCTGGCAGCTGTCATTACACAACAAATGACTGCTGCAATCTCGAACATCGTTGCTCAATGTAACCAAGCCCTCAACAACAATAATGCCCCCTGCAATTTAAAGACATTCAACTCGGCTAAGCCATCAAATTTTTCTGGGTCTCAAGGAGCGACTGCACTTCTGCAATGGTTCGAGAGTTTAGAGAGCACCTTCAGACATGTTCAATGTCCAAACGAGCGAAAGGTAGATTTCGTATCTAGCGTCTTTGAGAAACGAGCTTTGACGTGGTGGAATGGTGTGATGAGAGATAGGGGTGCCGATGTGGCACTGGCCCAAACATGGGAAGAGCTTTGAGCTCTGACGATGAAGGAATTCTGCCCTCGTCACGAGATCAGGGCCTTAGAAAGGGAATTCGACGATCTTAAGCAAGACAGCGGTGAACATCAAGCATACACTGATCGATATGAGGAGCTGAGCCTGTTGTGTCCTACCATGGTTACGCCTTTGGATAAGGCGATCGAAAAATACATTGATGGTCTCCCTGACTCAGTTCAGGACATTGTTACTGGTAGTAACCCCACTACGGTTAGGCAGGCCATTGAGCTATCTGCTACCTTGACTGAATCTCAAATCAGGAAAGGTAAACTTTTCCGAAAAGATGATAAGAAACCAATCGAGGAATTAAAGACCATGGATGAACAGACCGGATCCCCTAAGAGGTCAAAGAAGCGAAAGGCTTCTCAGAACTTCGCCGTGGTCGCTCACAATGGTCAAACCGTCCCTAACCAACCAGCTCAACCCCCTGCTAGGAATCCATACAATGGAACTTCACCCTTGTGCAACCAATGTAACCTTCATCATCATGCTAGTGTGAAGTGCTGCGAATGCCAAATTTGTGGACTTAAAGGTCATACAGCAAAAGTTTGTCGAGCAGCAGTTGCACCAAATCAAGCTAACAACAATCCTGCTCAAGCTCGCTTTCCACCAGGTTCTTGCTACAATTGTGGCAAGATGGGTCATTTCCGAAGAAATTGCCCAAAGCTTGCTAATGCAAATCCAGCACAGGGATGAGCATCTGACCGACTAGAAGACAACACCCTTTAGAAATAATCACGTCTTATATATTATTTTCTTTTGTTGTCAAGGTCCATGAAACAGTTGTTATCATTGTTTATAAATAAATCTTTTATTTACATTGCAATGTATTTATGTGGTTGTATGTATAAACAACATATCCCCTACAATACCAACAATCAAGGAATCGTATTCCTTGAAAAGCAAACTACCCCCAAAATTTTTTCTATTTTATGATCTCTTGCGTTTTCCACGAAATTCCTAAGTACCCGTTTCTTCCAAGGAAACGAAGTACAAGGCACAAGTTACAACACTGGACGAATACCCAAAGTACCACTATAAATCCGTAATAGGGTACCTAAGGGTATTTTCGTAAACCCTAAAAATGTTGTGTTCCTTAATTCGAATATTACGTTTCTTTGAAAACAAAATTGAAATTTTGGGAGATCTCCCTATCTTTTCAGATAGATCCCAGAGGACATTGAAGTCCATCGACTGGTTTCCTGGTGTACCTTGAATATCCATATTCAATCAATAGCAAGTTAAAATTAATAATCAAGTTAAATAATTATGTGATTAAGTGCTTATGTGTTCCCTTTTATGTTTTTGTGTGATCCAAATTATGTTATCCAAATCCTCGTAGAATCTTCCATATCTTCGTATAAGGGATTCATAGTAGGATACCCAAAGGTACTACCTAAAATCCTTAATGGACTTCTACGTTGTAGTTAAGTCCCTTGGATTATAAAGTACTACTCCATACTTAGACCCCGTGAGTGGTCTAGTTAAACAGATCGATCCAAAATCTGGTTAGGAACATCATGTGATGATATAGCTGAAAGGACTCCTTGGTGGCCTAATTAATAGGATCATTTGTCGATCTAATTAAAAGGAACCTATGGTAGTCTAGTCACACTCATCACAGGTTTGATTTTCCTCCCCTAAACATTACAAGACAAACTGTGCGGACTATGCAAGGAATTACGTAATTATGGATGCATACATAATTATGGAATTCAGTGCACAGAAACCACAGCGAGTTTTGTCATGTGTCTAGAGTTGACTCGGTTCATTCGCATTTCTGAAGAAATTGTGGAAAATGACTCATTCCGTTCATTTTCGTTTCTGAAGAAATTGTGGAAAATGACTCATTCCGTTAATTTTCGTTCCTGAAGAAATTGTGGAAAATGACTCATTCCGTTCATTTTCGTTTCTGAAGAAATTGTGGAAAATGACTCATTCCGTTCATTTTCGTTCCTGAAGAAATTGTGGAAAATGACTCATTCCGTTCATTTTCGTTTCTGAAGAAATTGTGGAAAATGACTCATTCCGTTCATTTTCGTTCCTGAAGAAATTGTGGAAAATGACTTATTCCGTTCATTTTTGTTTCTGTAGAAATTGTGGAAAATGACTCATTCCGTTCATTTTCATTTCTGAAGAATACCCATTAAGGAAAAATGACTCATTCCGTGCATTTTTCGTTTCTGAAAATTATCCATCAAAGGGAAATGAATATCCCTGATTCTTCCTTCATTTCCATTTCTGAAAAATGTCCGTTAAGGAAATGACAGGATTATTCCTTGCATATCTCAGGTGGTTATTTGACACAAAGTCACAGATAGACTCCTACGAATAAATTTCCGGACGAAATTTCCTAAAGTAGGGGAGACTGTGACACCTGGGTCACTGTGACCATCAAACAAATACCAAGCCAATGAAATAATATATTTCATACTTGGGATCTGTATAATTATGTGTATCTTTTGCACATATCATTTCTTGTTCGATTTCGGGATTTAAATCGCTTTCTGGAAGGTTATACGCGAGCTGATGCGTAAAAATAACCAGTTTAATGCAACGAACACTCTGGAATAGTGAAATAGGCTTAACATACCTTAAATAACCTTTACATAACTTAGAAATAAGTTTCGGAGGCCTTGGTATGGCAAAATCAAGTTAAATCGCTTACAGGGACTAAAGTTGACAAACTGCGAAAGTATGCCAATTTGAAATGTAACAGACATTCTGGAACATGACCATAAGTTAAACATACCATAAATATCCTTTACATAGCTTAGAAATAGGCTTTGAGGGGTTCGGTGTGCTAAAATAAACTTTTGGCTCAATAAGGGACTAAAAGTGTCAAAAAGTGCATAAGTTTGTACTTTCGCGCATATCTTACGTTCTGAATACATCCGGACATCCAAAAATTTATGTAAGCATTAAAATATTTTATTTTAGTGTTTGGAATGAGAAAAATCCATTCGTCGTGCAATTTGGATCGTTTTTCACGCTTATGCGCATTCCGTCGTAATTAACCGAACATCGCGATCGTACGACCAAACGAACCGACATCCGTAAACGAGTCGGAAATGGCCTTATAACACAACAGGGACCAAAACTGCCATTTCTGCATAGTTACTGGCTTACGGACCGTAAGCCATACCCTTACGGTCCGTAAGGGATCCCCAGACAGCAGAATATGCAGAAACTTGGAACTTGGCCTTTCCACCTTTTGCACTTGCCTCTTCATGATAATGAGGGGCCAATTGTGTTGTTCCACAGAAATTTCAACAAATGTAGGGTTGAGATCAAGGCAAGTTATTCGATAAACGATCCTAACGGTCTTGCAAATCCTATAAATACCCACCAACATCACAACTCAAAACCCACTTGAATTCTGATTTCTTCTCTAAGTTGGGGTGTTCTGTCACTTCATACCTGAGAAATATTTGGAAATCAAAGCTTTCGGGGACGCTTTGTAAGTGTTCCTTCGTTCTTTTTATACTTTTAGCGTTAAAAGTCAAACTTTGTTTGACTTTCTGCGTTGACCAGTTTATGGTCAATGCGAAGTACGTTTGAACTTCATAACGTGAGCATAATCACGATGGTTATAGTCCCTAGAAACTATACCTACTGATTACCACGTTATCTAGGCTCAGTGACGAGTCGTAGTTTCGGCCAAAATGCGCATTTACGCATATTTTGTTACCAAACTACTCTTAGTGTCACACCCCGACCATGTAAAACAACGAAACATGGCGGAAACGTCGGGGAGTGTTGTAACAGAATTAATTGTTTCACAACCATGGAAATTAAAGTTACGTTTAATTATCAAACAAGAAGGTTGCATTGTCTTAAACAAGAAATAAAGAGTACATAACATAATTTTAACTAGTTCTTGCTTCGTTTTAAGTCACTAAGGCACAGGTCCGCCCTAATGTCACGATCATCCTATGCAACAGCTCCTGAAAACACATGTGAAAATAGGTACGTCAGCATAAAAATGCCTGTGAGATACATAGGTTTTGTGAAAATAGGATTCATGACTTGCGTTTAAAGAAACTGTTTAATAAAAGTAGCCATGAATCTTGTTGAGTGGTTCCTTTCATAAATCATTTGAAAAGTGATAAATAAACCAAATGATATATATATGTATAAAAGAATAATGTATGGTTAAAAGAATAACCATGTAAAATGAGTTTGTATAAGTTAAGTTATTTGTAAAACGATGTTTCTATGAAGATTGTATTGTAGATGTAATATGTCTAAACTGAAATGGTTTAAATAAAGCTACGATATGTAATACCATAAAAGCATTTATATATAGGAAGTACCAGCGGCGTATCCACCATGTTTTTATCGTATTACACGTCGCCTTGTTACTTAAATCACATACCCAAAACAACCACCAAAATGTAATGTTTAACAATTGTAGAAATGTTTATGTATGGTCAAATACGGTTCAACAGTTACAAACGGTTCATATAATCAAATGGTTACAACGGTTCACATAGTCAATAGTTACAACGGGTCACATAGTCAAATAGTTACAATGGTTCACATAGTCAAATAGTTACAAACACTTCAAAATGTAATATAATGTGTTCATATGCTGGATGAGCATATGCAACAAAATGCAATGTAAAACAATGTGTCCATATGTTGAGTAACATATGCAACTAATGTAATGTAAATCAATGTGCTAGCATGCTCAGTCAACATACATAGCAGAAATGTAAAGTAAAACAATGTACTAAGTATGCTAACTAAACATACATAGCGAAACAATGTAATGTAAATCATGTACTATAAATGTACTAATGAACATAGCAAGTATATGATGTGAAAACAGGAAAGCACGAAAGTAACAAGTAGGCACATGTGTTTCACCCCAAAACGTTTGAAAAACAGTAAAAGAGGGGTCTATGTACTCACTTGAGATTGCTTAGAAGTTTTAGGATAACCACCAAGCAAGCTAGAAGATCACGGAATCAAACGACACCTAATATAGGGAACTATGTTAATAAACCGGACCTACATCGGAGGATCAGATAGAATGAGGGTTCATAAACCAAATGAGTGTGGGAACTCATGTAAGATGGTTTAACAAAGCCTACATACTAAAATGAAACCTAACCTAAGTGCTTACGACCCGTTTAGGTAGCTTATGCTACTTTAACGCGTCGTTCGCGTAAAACGCGTTCGGAATTCTTAACTAGCCCTATGATAAGTAAAATATGCCTTAACATGTCTAATATTGTTGCTAAATCAGTTTAGATATCAAAAATTATGTTACATAGGCTTAAAATGAATTTTGGCGTAAAAAGGGCATTTTGGTAATTTACCTAAGGCATATAAACTACCTATCATGCGACTAATCAAACCTAAGTTACCATAAGGTATAACCTCGGAAGGTTATTCCCTATGCTACTATGGTCACTTAACATGTTTGGTCGGATCCTAATGATCGACCAAACGGGTCGGGTTTGAAAGTATAAGCGATTGATTAGATCGCTTACCTTGATGACCCTAGACAAGCACAAAACTAAAAGTGACGAGCTAAGCATGTTAAAACATGCTTACCTAAGTTAGAAAACAAGTTTTGATATCAAAACAAACGGTTTTGATATCCTAGAGTAGTTTGGTTACAAAATACGCGAGAAAACGCATTTTGGCCGAAACTACGACTCGTCACTGAGCCTAGATAACGTGGTAATCAGTAGGTATAGTCACTAGGGACTATAACCATCATGATTATGCTCACGTTATGAAGTCCAAACGAACTTCGCGTTGACCATAAACTGGTCAAAGCAGAAAGTCAAACACAGTTTGACTTTAACGACAAAAACGAATGAAAAGAACGAAAGAATACTTACAGAAGGTCCCCGCAAGCTCTTGATCCAATTTAATCTCAGGTATGAAGCATAAACTTCAACTTAGAGAGCCAAAATCAGATTCAAGTGTTCTTTGGGAGGAAGTGAGGGTGGGTATTTATAGGAATTCAAGAACCGTTAAGATCGTTCATCGAAAACTGAGCTTTGATCTGGACCTTACATGTGTTCCCATGGTTTTCTAAAACCATGGGAGCCCCTAATAATGGACTAGGTTCATTGAATCTGGTCAGAAATTTCAAAAATGGTCCCTGCACTTGTAAAACTTGATTTTTTTGCACTTTTAAGACCCGTTAACCCCATTTCAAGGCTCTGGAATAAAGTTAAGGTATAGGGAACTTAAAATGTGCTCAAAAATATGTCGGATGTCGGTTCGTTTGGTCGTACGGTTGCGTTGTTCGGTTAATTACGACGGAAGTCGTAACGGACGCAAAAACGATCCAAATCAAGCGACGAATGGATTTTTCTTATGCCAATGACTAAAATAAAATATTTTAATGCTTACATAAATTTTTGGATGTCCGGATGTATTCAGAACGTAAGTTACGCGCGAAAATGCAAACTTGTGCACTTTTTGACGCTTTTAGTCCCTAAATGACCCAAAAGTTTATTATAGCACACCGAACTCCTCAAAGCCTATTTCTAAGCTATGTAAAGGATATTTATTGTATGTTTAACTTATGGACATGTTCCGGAATGTCTGTTCTAGTACGAATCATCATACTTTCGCAGTTTGTCGAATTTAGTCCATGTAAGCGATTAAACTTGATTTTGCCATACCAAAGCCTTCAAAACTTATTTCTAAGTTATGTAGAGGTTATTTAAGGTATGTTAAGCATATATTGATGTTCTGGAGTGTTTTTCACATTAAACTGATTGCGTTTACGCACCAGTTGGCGTATAACTCTCCAGAAAGCGATGTAGAGTATGAAATTGAACAAAAATTGATATGTGCAAATGATACACATATTTTTACAGATCCCAAGTATGAAACACAATATCTCATTGGCTTGGTATTCGTTTGATGTTCGCAGTGACACAGGTGTCACAGTCTCCCCTACTTTAGGAAATTTCATCCCAAAATTTATTTGTAGGAGTCTGTCTGTGACTTTGTGTTAAATGACCATCAAAGATAAAGCATAATCTTGTCATTTTCCTCAACAGATATTTTTCAAAAGCGAAAATGAATGAACGGGGACATTCTCCTCAACGGGTTCTTTGGAAATGAAAAATGAAGGATTTAACTAAACGGATATTCATTTCCCTCAACGGATATTCTACAGGAGCGAAAATGAATGGATGATTCATTTTCCTCAACGGGTTCTTCGTCAGAAATGGGAATGAAGGAATAATCAACGGATATTCATTTCCCTCAATGGATATTCTTCAGAAGCGAAAATGAATGGATGATTCATTTTCCTCAACAGGTTCTTCGTCAGAAACGGGAATGAAGGAATAATCAACGGATATTCATTTCCTCAACCGGTAATCTTCAGAAACGAAAGTGAACAGACGGAGTCATCTTCAACGGTTGCTTCCTCAGAAACGGAAATGAAAAGGATAAACAAACGGATATTCATTTCCTCAACGGGTAATCTTTAGAAACGAAAATGAACTGAAGGAGTCATTTTCAACGGTTGCTTCATCAGAAATGGAAATGAAGGATTAGACAAACGGATATTCATTTCCTCAACGGATAATCTTTAGAAACGAAAATGAACAGACAGAGTCATCTTCAACGGTTGCTTCCTCAGAAACGGAAATGAAAAGGATAAACAAACGGATATTCATTTCCTCAACGGGTAATCTTTAGAAACGAAAATGAACTGAAGGAGTCATTTTCAACGGTTGCTTCATCAGAAATGGAAATGAAGGATTAGACAAACGGATATTCATTTCCTCAACGGATAATCTTTAGAAACGAAAATGAACTAAAGGAGTCATTTTCAACGGTTGCTTCATCAGAAATGGAAACGGTTGCTTCATCAGAAATGGAAATGAAGGATTAGACAAACGGATATTCATTTCCTCAACGGATAATCTTTAGAAACGAAAATGAACTGAAGGAGTCATTTTCAACGGTTGCTTAATCAGAAATGGAAATGAAGGATTAGACAAACGGATATTCATTTCCTTAACGGATAATCTTTAGAAACGAAAATGAACAGACGGAGTCATTTTCAACGGTTGCTTCATCAAAAATGGAAATGAAGGATTAGACAAACGGATATTCATTTCCTTAATGGATAATCTTTAGAAACGAAAATGAACAGACGGAGTCATTTTCAACGGTTGCTTCATCAAAAATGGAAATGAAGGATTAGACAAACGGATATTCATTTCCTCAACGGATAATCTTTAGAAACGAAAATGAACAGACGGAGTCATTTTCAACGGTTGCTTCATCAGAGTTGGAAATGAATTGGGTTAACTCTTGATACATGACAAAACTTGCTGTGATTCCTGTGCACTAAATTCCATAATTATGTATGCATCCATAATTACGTAATTCCTTGCACAGTCCGCACAGTTTGTTTTGTAATTGTTTTAGGGGAAGAAAAATCAAACCTGTGATGAGGGTGACTAGACTACCAAAGGGTCCTTTTAATTAGATCGACATGTGATCTTTTTTAATTAGGCCACTAAGGAGTCCTTTCAGCTATATCATCACATGATATTCCTAACCAGATTTTTGGATCAATCTGTTTAACTAGACCACTCAAGGGGTGTAATTATGGAGTAGTACTTTATAATCCAAGGGACTTAACTACAACGTAGAAGTCCATTAAGGATTTTGGGTAGTACCTTTTGGGTATCCTACTATGAATCCTTTATACGAAGATATGGAAGATTCTACGAGGATTTGGATAACATAATTTGGATCATACAAAAATCATAAAGGGGAACACATAAGCACATAATCACATAATTGTTTTCTTGGTTATTAATTATTATTATCTTGTTATTGATTGTTATTAACTTGCCGTTGATTTGAACATGGGTATTCAAGGCATACCAGGAACCCAGTTGATGGACTTCAACGTCCTCAAGCATCTATCTGAAAAGATAGGATGGTCTTCTAAAAATTCTATTTTTGATTACAAGGAATCACCGTATTCGAATTTAGGTATACAACAATTAAGGACTTACGGAAATATCCTTAGGTACCCCATTAAGGAGTAGGTATTCGTCCAGAGTTGTAACTTGCGCCTTGTAGTTCGTTTTCCTTGGAAGAAAAGGGTACTTAGGATTTTCGTGGAAAACGCAAGAGATCATAAAGATGGGAGGAATGTGGTTCCTTGATTGTCGGTATCGTAGGGGATATGTTGTTTACATATGCAACCACATCAATATTTGTATATTGCATTGTAAAATAAAAGCTTTATTTATAAATAACGATAACAACTGTTTCATGGACCTTGACAACAAAAGAAAATAATACATAAGACGTGATTATTTCTAAACAACGTTGTCTTCCATTCGGTCAGATGCTCATCCCTGCACTGGATTCGCATTAGCAAGCTTTGGACAGTTTCTTTGGAAATGGCCCATCTCGCCACAGTTGAAGCAAGAACCTGGTGGAAAACGACCTTGAGCAGGATTGTTGTTAACTCGATTTGGTGCAGCTGCCGTTGGGCAAATCCTCACCGTATGACCTATAAGTCCACAAACTTGGCATGTGCGGCACTTCACACCAGCATGATGATGTAGGCTACATTGGTTGCACAAGGGTGCAGTTCTGTTGTAGGGCTTCCTAGCAGGGGGTTGAGCTGGTTGGTTGGGGACGGCTTGACCATTGTGAGCGACCACGGCGAAGTTCTGAGAAGCCTTTCGCTTCTTTGACTTCTAAGGGGATCCAGTCTATTCATCCATGGTCTTTGATTCCTTGATTGATTTCTTGTCACTTTTTCGAAAAAGTTTACCTTTCCTGATCTGAGATTCAGTCAGGGTTGCAGATAGTTCAATGGCCTGTCTAACTGTAGTAGGGTTGCTACCAGTTATAATGTCTTGTACTGAGTCAGGGAGGCCATCAATGTACTTTTCGATTGCCTTATGCAAAGGCGTGACCATGTTTGGGCATAACAGACTTAACTCCTCATAACGGTCCGTGTAGGCTCGATGCTCACCGCTATCTTGCTTAAGATCGTCAAATTCCCTTTCTAAAGCCCTTAGCTCATGACGAGGACATAATTCCTTCATCATAAGAGCCCTAAGCTCGGCCCAAGTCTGTGCTAAAGCAACCTCAGCACCACGGTCTCTCATCACCCCGTTCCACCATGTAAGAGCCCTCTTCTAAAACACATTGGAAGCAAACTCGACCTTGCGATTATCAGGACACTGAACGTGACGAAATGTACTCTCAGTGCTCTCGAACCATTGTAGGAGCTCAGTTGCTCCTTCAGAACCACTAAACTGTAGTGGCTTAGCCGAATTGAAACTCTTGAAATCGCATGGAGCATTATTGTTGTTGTTGGCTTGATTCAGTTGAGCAATAAGATTTGGGAAAGCAGCAGCCATTTGCTGCGCGATGATTTCTGCCAGTTCGGCACTAGCTATCTGATTGTCGCTCGAGGAGGCATTCTAAAAAGGGGAAATAAGAGAGAAAACAAATGAAATGGCATTGGGTAAGAATAGGATGTTATAACTACCGACCAAAATCATGGGTGACGGTCATTTGTTTGAACCACGAAGCAAACAAACGACATACAAAGGCTGAATCAAAGCAAGTAGGTCCTCATAATGTATCGCGAAGACATGCTCGCCAATAAGTGGACACTCACCCTAAGAGTTCCCAGGTAAGAGTGACTGGTCCGATTATGTGGATTTGTACGAACACTCTAGCCTTAGACAGAAAACCCAGGGTACAGGCATTCACTCTTCCAGTTTGCACATGTTTACACTATTTAGGACCCAAAACTTTTGACGAGATTTTGAAAACTCAAAGGGGTTGAAAACCTTACAACAGAGGGTTCAAAACCTAGTAATCAATCATCCAAAAACAGATGATTAATTTTCAAAGCGGTTTCGGAATTGATGTTCTCGTTGTGGTTGCTGCCTAAAGATAGGCAACGGTATTGTTTTATGACTAAACGCAAGTAAACTCACGTTAGGGTCCTAGGAAGGTTATAGTCTAGGTCAAAGCATTACTAATAACCTAATTCCCTATAACCATTGGCTCTGATACCAACTTTTCTGTCACACCCCGACCATGTAAAACAACGAAACGTGGCGGAAACGTCGGGGAGTGTTGTAACAGAATTAATTGTTTCACGACCATGGAAATTAAAGTTACGTTTTATTATCAAACAAGAGGGTTACATTGTCTTAAACAAGAAACAAAGAGTACATAACATAATTTTAAATAGTTCTTGCTTCGTTTTAAGTCACTAAGGCACAGGTCCGCCCTAATGTCACGATCATCCTATGCAACAGCTCCTGAAAACACATGTGAAAATAGGTACGTCAGCATAAAAATGTCTGTGAGACACATAGGTTTTGTGAAAATAGGATTCATGACTTGCGTTTAAAGAAACTGTTTAATAAAAGTAGCCATGAATCTTGTTGAGTGGTTCCTTTCATAAATCATTTGAAAAGTGATAAATAAACCAAATGATATATATGTATAAAAGAATAATGTATGGTTAAAAGAATAACCATGTAAAATGAGTTTGTATAAGTTAAGTTATTTGTAAAACGATGTTTCTGTGAAGATTGTATTGTAGATGTAATATGTCTAAACTGAAATGGTTTAAATAACGCTACGATATGTAATACCATAAAAGCATTTATATATAGGAAGTACCAGCGGCGTATCCACCATGTTTTTATCGTATTACACGTCGCCTCGTTACTTAAATCACTTACCCAAAACAACCACCAAAATGTAATGTTTAACAATTGTAGAAATGTTTATGTATGGTCAAATACGGTTCACACGGTTCAACAGTTACAAACGGTTCATATAATCAAATGGTTACAACGGTTCACATAGTCAATAGTTACAACGGGTCACATAGTCAAATAGTTACAATGGTTCACATAGTCAAATAGTTACAAACGGTTCAAAATTTAATATAATGTGTTCATATGCTGGATGAGCATATGCAACAAAATGCAATGTAAAACAATGTGTCCATATGTTGAGTAACATATGCAACTAATGTAATGTAAATCAATGTGCTAGCATGCTCAGTCAACATACATAGCAGAAATGTAAAGTAAAACAATGTACTAAGTATGCTAACTAAACATACATAGCGAAACAATGTAATGTAAATCATGTACTATAAATGTACTAATGAACATAGCAAGTATATGATGTGAAAACAGGAAAGCATGAAAGTAACAAGTAGGCACATGTGTTTCACCCCAAAACGTTTGAAAAACAGTAAAAGAGGGGTCTATGTACTCACTTGAGATTGCTTAGAAGTTTTAGGATAACCACCAAGCAAGCTAGAAGATCACGGAATCAAACGACACCTAATATAGGTAACTATGTTAATAAACCGGACCTACATCGGAGGATCGGATAGAATGAGGGTTCGTAAACCAAATGAGTGTGGGAACTCATGTAATATGGTTTAACAAAGCCTACATACTAAAATGAAACCTAACCTAAGTGCTTACGACCCATTACGACCCGTTTAGGCAGCTTATGCTACTTTAACGCGTCGTTCGCGTAAAACGCGTTCGGAATTCCTAACTAGCCCTATGATAAGTAAAATATGCCTTAACATGTCTAATATTGTTGCTAAATCAGTTTAGATATAAAAAATTATGTTACATAGGCTTAAAATGAATTTTGGCGTAAAAAGGGCATTTTGGTAATTTACCTAAGGCATATAAACTACTTATCATGCGACTAATCAAACCTAAGCGACCATAAGGTATAACCTCGGAAGGTTATTCCCTATGCTACTATGGTCACTTAACATGTTTTGTCGGATCCTAATGATCGACCAAACGGGTCGGGTTCGAAAGTATAAGCGATTGATTAGATCGCTTACCTTTACGACCTTAGACAAGCACAAAACTAAAAGTGACGAGCTAAGCATGTTAAAACATGATTACCTAAGTTAGAAAACAAGTTTTGATATCAAAACAAACGGTTTTGATATCCTAGAGTAGTTTGGTTACAAAATACGCGAGAAAACGCATTTTGGCCGAAACTACGACTCGTCACTGAGCCTAGATAACGTGGTAATCAGTAGGTATAGTCACTAGGGACTATAACCATCGTGATTACGCTCACGTTATGAAGTTCAAACGAACTTCGCGTTGACCATAAACTGGTCAAAGCAGAAAGTCAAACACAGTTTGACTTTAACGACAAAAACGAATGAAAAGAACGAAAGAATACTTACAGAAGGTCCCCGCAAGCTCTTGATCCGATTTAATCTCAGGTATGAAGCATAAACTTCAACTTAGAGAGACAAAATTAGATTCAAGTGTGCTTTGGGAGGAAGTGAGGGTGGGTATTTATAGGAATTCAAGAACTGTTAAGATCGTTCATCGAAAACTGAGCTTTGATCTGGACCTTACATGTGTGCCCATGGTTTTCTAAAACCATGGGAGCCCCTAATAATGGACTAGGTTCATTGAATACCAGCCCATGGTTTTGAAAAACCATGGGTTAAACCATCAACACTTCAAAATGGACTAGGTTCATTGAATCTGGTCAGAAATTTCAAAAATGGTCCTTGCACTTGTAAAACTTGATTTTTTTGCACTTTTAAGCCCCGTTAACCCCATTTCAAGGCTCTAAAATAAAGTTAAGGTATAGGGAACATAAAATATGCTCAAAAATATGTCGGATGTTGGTTCGTTTGGTCGTACAGTTGCGTTGTTCGGTTAATTACGACGGAAGTCGTAACGGACGCAAAAACGATCCAAATCAAGCGACGAATGGATTTTTCTAATGCCAACCACTAAAATAAAATATTTTAATGCTTACATAAATTTTTGGATGTCCGGATGTATTCAGAACGTAAGTTATGCGCGAAAATGCAAACTTGTGCACTTTTTGACGCTTTTAGTCCCTGAATGACCCAAAAGTTTATTTTAGCACACCGAACTCCTCAAAGCCTATTTCTAAGCTATGTAAAGGATATTTATGGTATGTTTAACTTATGGTCATGTTCCGGAATGTCTGTTCTAGTACGAATCATCATACTTTCACAGTTTGTCGAATTTAGTCCCTGCAAGCGATTAAACTTGATTTTGCCATACCAAAGCCTTCAAAACTTATTTCTTAGTTATGTAGAGGTTATTTAAGGTATGTTAAGCATACATTGATGTTCTGGAGTGTTTGTCGCATTAAACTGATTGCGTTTACACACCAGTTGGCGTATAACTCTCCAGAAAGCGATGTAGAGTATGAAATTGAACAAAAATTGATATGTGCAAATGATACACATATTTTTATAGATCCTAAGTATGAAACACAATATCTCATTGGCTTGGTATTCGTTTGATGGTCGCAGTGACACAGGTGTCACACTTAGGTATCAAAACCGTTTGTTTTGATACCAAACCTGTTTTCTAAACTTAGTTAAGCACGTTTTAACATACTTAGCTCGTCACTTTTAGTTTAGTGCTTATATAGGGTCGTAAGGTAAGCGATCTAAACAATCGCTTATACTTTCGAACCCGACCCGTTTGGTCGATCATTAGGATCCGACCAAACACATTAGGTGACCATAGTTGTATAGGGAATAACCTTCCGAGGTTATACCTTATGGTCACATCGTTTGAGTAGTTGTATGATAGGTAGTATATATGCCTTAGGTAAATTACCAAAATGCCCTTTTAACGCCAAAATTCATTTTAAGCATATGTAACATAACTTTTGGTATCTAAACTGATTTGGTAACAATATTATACATGTTAAGGCATATTTTACTTGTCATAGGACTAGTTAGGCGTTCCGAACTTGTTTTACGCGAACGACGCGTTAAAGTAGCATAAGCTACCTAAACGGGTCGTAATGGGTCGTAAGCACTTAGGTTAGGTTTCATTTAGTATGTAGGCTTTGTTAAACCATACTACATGAGTTCCCATACTCATTTGGTTTACGAGCCCTCATTCTATCCGATCCTCCGATATAGGTCCGGTTTATTAACATAGTTACCTATATTAAGGTGCCGTTTGATTCCGTGATCTCTAGCATTGTTTGGTTGTTACTCAAGGACTACTAAGCAATCCCAAGTGAGTACATAGACCCCTCTTTTACCGTTTTCAAACTGTTTTGGGGTGAAACTCACGTGCCTACTTGTTACTTTCATGCTTTCCATGTTTTCACACCATATACTTGCTATGTTCATTAGTACACTATTAGTACATTGTTTTACATTACATTTCATGCTATGTATGCCCATTGGGTGCATACTTAGTACATTGTTTTACATTACATTTCATGCTATGTATGTCCATTGTGTGCATACTTAGTACACTGTTTTACATTACATTTCATGCTATGTATGTCCATTGTGTGCATACTTAGTACATTGTTTTACATTACATTTCATGCTATGTATGTCCATTGTGTGCATACTTAGTACATTGTTTTACATTACATTTCATGCTATGTATGTCCATTGTGTGCATACTTAGTACATTGTTTTACATTACATTTTGTTGCATATGCTCATCCAACATATGAACACATTATATTACATTATGTGAACCATTTTATTTATTGAACCATGTGGACCATTTGACAATAGACATTTGACTATACCTAAACATTTTCTACAATTGTTAAACATTACGTCTTGATGGTTTGGTTTGTGTAAGTGATTTAAGTAACGAGGCGTGTGTAATATGATACAAGCATGGTGGATACGCCGCTGGTACTTCCTATATATAAGTGTTTGTATGATATTACATATCGTAGCGTTATTTGAATCATTTCAATTTAAGACATATAACATTTTATACAAATAACATACTTTTCACAAGACATTGTTTTACAAACAACTTATCTTATACAAACTCATTTGACATGGTTATTCATTTAACCATACATTATTCTCTTATTTATACATATCATCTGAACTTATTGTTTTTCAAACGATTTACAAAACAAATCAATTTACAAGGTTCATGACTAAACTTTATTAAACATTTTCTTAAACTTACAAGTCATGAATCCTATTTTCACAAAACCTATGTATCTCACAGGCATTTTTATGCTGACGTACCTATTTTCACATGTGTTTTCAGGAGTTGATGCATAGGACTTATCGAGACATACTTAGGCGGACTTGTGCCTTAGTGACTTAAAACGAAGCAAGAACTAGTTAATTTATGTTATGTACTCTTTGTTTCTTGTTTAAAACAATGTAACTCTCTTATTTGATTAATAAAACGAAACTTTAATTGCCTTGGATTTGAAACAATTAATTCTGTTACAAGACTCCCCGACGTTTCCGCCATGTTTTGTTGTTTTACGTGGTCGGGGTGTGACACTATAAC
Organism: Helianthus tuberosus; assembly: GCA_030545235.1. Classification (NCBI taxonomy): domain Eukaryota; kingdom Viridiplantae; phylum Streptophyta; class Magnoliopsida; order Asterales; family Asteraceae; genus Helianthus; species Helianthus tuberosus. Next base: position 115,339,667 of record CM060370.1, read on the forward strand.
TATCACCTAGTGACGCAGTTTTATGGTCCTCACTTCCCTACACTCCCTACTAGTGTAGTACCCTGTCTCTGGCTCATACTAGCCTCAAAAACATTGTCTGTCTAGGTGCTGGCATTGTCAGCATGTTTTCTGGGTTATCCGCTCAGTGTGCTAACTGTGCTTTGTGCATCAAGGTGGTCACTAAAGTTTTTGTGGAATAAATGGAGTGACAGTATGAAATGTGATGCATATGTATGTATGTAACAGAAATCAGAAAGCAGTTTAATCACAGTTGTAATCAAGCACAACCATTAAGCACAAATTAAATATTAATTAAGTGTACGGATACCTGTAATTGTGAGTGTTGTCACAGGATACGCCGCTGGTACTTCCTATATATAAGCGTTTCTGACATGTCGCCAAACTTCATACAACGTGCCATGCGAAGGTCGTGGGTTGTGGTATCTATGTGAATCTTGAGTCTTAGTCTATCATGTGTGAATCTATATTAATCTAGACTAATATGATCCTCTTGTTGGATCTTTAGGATGTCTTCTCGAAAGCTCTCCGACACTCTCAAGAAATCCAGGGAAAAGTCTCAGAAAAAGATGATGTCCTTCATGCCGACCAGATCGCTTGAGTCGTGCCAAAGATCGTCTCTGAGATCCATGGATCGAACACTCCGCCCTCTTATGTTGACTCTAAGACGGAGAAAGAAAAGTCTACCAAGTTCAGCTACAAGCATTTTGTCTCTTTCAACCCTAAGTCTTTCACGGGCAGTGATGGGGTAACTGCTATGCTCGAGTGGTTTAACAGCGAGTGCCCGAAACATCTATAGACTAGGAGTGCAACGGGAATGTTTCAAGGCAGAGCGTTAGAGTGATGGACAAATGAGAGAAACATCCGATCGACTGAAGAAGCCTATGCTCTTCCATGGGCTGAGGTGATAGAATTAATGATGCTTGAATTTTGCCCTCCTCATGAACAACTGAGACTTGAAGAAGAGTTCTGGCACTTGAAGCAGATTGGTGATGATAATCTGGCTTATACTACCCGTTTCAAGCAGCTCAGCTTGATTGTTCCCCACTTGGTTTCTACCCCTAAACGCATGATAACTAAGTACATCAATGGTTTACCTCCTGCTATGCGTGATTCTATTGAAGTAGCTCAACTTGGAACTATTGAGGAAGTCTACCGTCTTGCAGCTAGTCTCAACAACAACGGCGTTCGTGATAAGCAATTTGCTAACCCTGCTTCCTCCAAGTCTTCACATCAAGTTACTCAGCAACCAAGTGGTAGCAAGAACAAGAGGCGAAAGTCTCAGGGCTCAGGATGCAATGCAATTGTTCCTGCTGTTCAAAACCCTATTGCTAAACATGCTCCTGTTGCTGCTGTTTAGAACCCTGATGTTCCCGAAATCAAGAAGCAGTACACTAGGTCTTACCCCAAGTGTGCGACTTGTAATTTTCATCATCTTGTTGCTTATGCATGTCGTTTGTGCACCAACTGCAATTGCTATAGTCACACGACTCCCTACTGTCGTCAAGTTAACCTAGCTCAACAAGCTCAGCAAGCCCCAACTCAGGCAGTCCTACCAGCTCTCCCAGCTCCTTCGCAGAATCCAAAGCCAGTCAACGCTGTTTGTGCATGCTACACATGTGGAGATACTACTCACCTTCATAACCAGTGTCCTCAGCTGAACCAGGACCAGCAGCCAGCCGCTCGTGGACGAGCGTTCAACCTTAATGCTAATCAGGCTCGTAATGACAATGATGTCGTCAATGGTACGTTTCTTGTGAATAACCTTTATTGTGCACACTCTATGTTACCTAAGTTGTTTTCGGTAGAGATTGCCGATGGAAAGTTTATTCTAGTCGATTCTATTCTTTGTGGTTGTTCCTTGATTCTTAACGACCACGTGTTTACTATTGATCTAATACTCATGAAATTGGTTAGTTTTGATGTCATTATCGGTATGGATTGGTGGCGAAAGAATCATGCCGAGATTGCTTGTCATGAGAAGTTTGTTCGTTTACCTCTCCCGTCCGGTGATATTTTGCATGTCTATGGACCGACCTTCGAAAGGACTAAGGCTGATGTCATGCACTCAAGCGAACAGATGCCTACGTCAACAAAACTTTGCCTTCTTGGCCCACGTGGTGGAACAAATGTCACACCTCGACCACGTAAGATAACAAATCATGAGGAAACGTCAGGGAGTGTCGTAACAGAATCACTGTTTCACAATCATGGATTAAATAGTTTCGTTTTATTGAATCAAGTTTATTACATTGTATTGCAATCAGAAACAAAATATGAACAACTGTCTTTCATTGTTTATTAAGTCACTATGGCCTCGTCCATCCCTATGTGAGCATGCATCATAATCATCATCAAACATCATCAACTATGGTACCTGAAACATATGTGAAAATACGTCAGCATAAAAATGCCGGCGAGTACATATGTTTTGTGAGAATATCGGATTCATGGCTCGTTTATATGTTGCAATACCTCGTTTGACTACAAGAGTCATTACTTAAAAACCTTGTATTGAAAAGAGTTTGGTATTGCAATATGAATAACCAGCTCAAAAAGAGTTGGTTTTAGTTTATGAAATCTCGTTGCCATGAATCTTAACCCAAAACATTTGTTTAAGTAAACCAAATTGTAAATCGTTGTTGAAAGTAAATAATGTATGGTTGATATCTTTAAGTAAACCTTGTAGTGTAACTTCGTTTAGAAAACATTTGTCCAAGTGATCTAGATAATGAAACAACATGTAATGTGTTAAAAGCACTTATATATAGGAAGTACCAGCGGCATATCCACAACGCTTTTATCACATTACATCCGCCCCGTTACCTAATCACTTACCATATCCCAATCGTTTAATAGTTCAAATAGTTCCAATCATTCAAGTAGTTCACATAGATCAAATAGTTCAAATGGTTCAAATAGTTCAAGTAGTTCACATAGATCAAATAGTTCCAATGGTTCAAATAGTTCAAGTAGTTCACATAGATCAAGTAATTCCAGTGGTTCAATAGTTCACATAGATCAATAGCTCCAGTGGTTCAATAGTTCACATAGATCAATAGTTCCAGTGGTTCAATAGTTCACATAGTTCCAGTGGTTCAATAGTTCAATATAAACCATAACATTCGTTTTAGGAAACTCGAAATCGTTTAACACATATGAATCACCCCAAAACATTTGAAAATGGTAAAAGAGGGGACCTATGTATTCACCTTGAATTGCAAGTATCCTTGATCTAATGAACTTAACAAAGCTCGGGCAAATCAAGGAAATCAAGTAGTACCTAGTAATCGGATCGCTAAGTTAATAAATCGGCACCTAAATCGGAAGATCGGGTAGGATGAGATCTCGTAAACCAAATGAGTATTAGAACTCATGTGATATGGTTTAACAAAGCCTATATCCTAAATGGAAACCTATTCTAAGTGCTTACGACCCATTACGACCAATTAAGGTAGCTTACGCTACTTTAACGCGTCGTTCGCGCAAATGCCCAGTTCGACCACACCTGGCACACTTTTTCTGCTCATCCTCGCAAGTCTTTTTCTCATAACCACTCCTACCATCCCTGGCATTATCCCTTCTAGAACTGCTAGAACTTGCTACACACGTCTTCCCCGAACTGCATTTCCTATCACGCTTCTCATCGGTTTCCTTCCTCGTGCTCTCGGACTTGCGCTTCTTCGAATCTCCCGACTTAGACTCAGAATGCCCCGACCGTTCAGATTTCACGTCTGCATTGGCCTTGCCCGATGACTTCCCAGTTTTCTCCTTCTTGTTAAGACTACCTTTGCAATCAGCGTCATCCGCTAACGATTTCGCCAATGTAGTAGCCTCTAGATAGGTTGTGACAACCCGTACTCTCAATCCTGAACATCGAGAGAATGGTATTTTATTTGAATCACTTAATATATTATTATTATTATTATTATTATTATTATTATTATCATTATTATTGATTGTCGTTTAATAAAACAATGATAACACGCGACGAACGATTTATTTAATTACGTATTAGATAATAAAATTCGGCCTATTTGTTTAAGCGAGACACGCGATCATCTAAATAGGTTCATGCACTTGGGCTAGGCCCAACCCAACTAACCCAAATCTAAACCCTACCCTTTATATTAAAACACCCCACCTCCCTCATAATTTGAAAACCTCGAAACCCTAAATCCCTTTGCAATATTTCAGCCACACACCCCACTGTTTTCCCTCTTGTGCGATCAGAGGAGTCCGGCGACCAAAGCCGTTCTCCGACATCCACACCTCCACACCGCTCCTCCTTCTTGTATCTCCCTTGCATCACCTCATCCACACACAAATGAAAACCACTAAATCCAAACACCCTCTCACCTGCTACTCCCTCTCTCTCGTAATACCCTGAGCCGATGGTAATCGGTGCCGGTTAACCGGCGAGCCAACGAGACACCCACATCAGTGAAGCCCCCCCAATCCTATGCACACCTCAGCCGCACAACCTCTTCTCTCCCTCATTCAGGTCTCCGGCGACGTCACAGGCGACAAACACCGCTCACGACGGCGGCTGTTCAGGCGACGACGCTGGCTTGGAGGGTTCTCCGATGAACCCACTCACGACAGAGGATGAAGATGTTGACAGTAATGGCAGCCGACAACAGCGGCGGCTGCCGGAGCTCCGGTTCGTGCACAGCAGCCGTGGCATCAAGCAGTTCCCCCTTATCTCGAAGTCTCTATGGTCAGTGAGTGTTTTCTGTGAAAATCTTGTCTGTCTTGAAAGCTCTATTTCTTTTATGTTGATGAACTCGTCTCTAGCATGTTATATATTTGAATTTAGATGAGTTGTTAGTTGAAACTGGTTGGTATGAAACATTTGGAGAAGTCTGCTATTTGTTTGATAAATGGTTGATGCACTGTTTGGTATTTCCATGTTCTCTCGTGCTTCACATCAGACGCACATAGGGATTTAATAGTATGATCATTATAATATATGTTGACTAATTGTTTTGATAAAAACTGCAATTTGTAATACTCTGTCGTTTTGTTTGTAAGTTCTGAATCGAGTCATTTGTTTGTTTGTTGATTTTTGGATTTTTAATGATGTTGTAGTAAAACATGAAATATGAGTCTGTTTTAAATACCATTTGGTGATAAACATATGTGTTTGTTGTGACTCTCGACTTTGAATATGTTCGTTGATTCTTGGTATGAAATAAAGTATGTTGTGGAAACATGTGCTAAACAATTATCCGTGATGGTCTTGCATTCCTTGTATGGTGTTATGCTCGATTTAATGGTAAAACAGTGTTGGATTGGATCCTTTTTGAATTACGAGCATGCCGATATGCTTCCAAAAATTTAAAAGTGATAGACCTAGGATGATGTATTTTGGGTCTGTTTTGTATGAAAGAACATGATGAACATTTTGAAAAATTCTGCTGTTTGATCTGAATTGATTAGAGTGGAATAATGAAAACATGTTAGGGAATTTTGATTGGACAGCACATGATTATGCAATTTGATTGGATGGTACAAAAAGCTGGCAAATGTTCTAGAAGGATTCCATCACCAGGTGTGCGAGTCGAGACCGCAATGTTGCGACTCGAGACCATAGAACTACAACTTGAGACCAAAACATGTATCATGAGACTCGAGACCACTCGGAGGCCACTCGAAACCAGTAAAAACAACAGGGGACTCGAGACCGGGTAGTTTGCTACTTGAGATCTCCTGATTTCAACTCGAGACCCCAAAGGTTGCCACTCAAACATGCACAACTCGAGACCATCTGTCGCGACTTAGAAACTCGTGGTTGCGACTCGAGATCCCTTGTTCTCGAGTCGAGACCACCCGGTTTCGACTGGACTCCTTCGCTTAGTTATTGGGCCACACAAATTGATGTTATGGACTGTGTGCTACTGTTGTTGCTTAACCGTTGCTGTTTAACTGTTCACATGCTAAGATAGGCCCAATAACATATATGCTGGTATGATACGTATTACTGTTGCCATTATTGTACATTATGCAAAGTGTGTGTATTATATGAAATGTGGATTTACATGCTACGTTGAATTTATACGAGACGTTACTTGCATATGAACCTAATAAATATTTACAAACCATAATAGGGTATGGTTGCCCAATGTAACACAAGTAAATTGACTACCGAGCAAAGCAAAGGTGAGTTCACTACTTTTTACTTAAAGCATGCGTTCCCGGTGGTTGGGAAACGGAACGAAAGGTTTGGGATTGCTTACTATCTCCTTGTGCGGGATACGGTATTTCTATCTCCTTGTGTGGGATACGGGTAACAACGCTATCCCCTTGTGAGGGATACAAACTACTTTTCTCCCCTTATGCGGGACTCTTAGTTAATTACTGTTTGTACGGAAATGCAACGAGCAACACTAAACGAAACTCTATCACTCAAGTCCCTACTACTTAATACCGATTAGTCGCCGGGGCCAGGCGAACGGGTTATTAGTTGATAGCGCTATCTAGGTTCGACCAGCCTCACACCGACCCTTGTAACTGGGAACGGGCGTGAACTAATAGACTCAGGCAAACCCTCAATGATGAAAGAACATTGACAAACGGGGCACTGCGGAAACGTACGGTTAAGTAAGTATTCGGTATTGGAAAAACAGTTTAGTCGCTCACTTATGGGGTAGCTCCCCATGGCATGTATAAACGGATAAATTAACTGGTTAAAACAAGTTTTTGGAATTAAAACTGAAAAACTACAAACACGTGAACTCGCCAACGTTATGTTGACACTCTACTGCATGCTTTGCAGGTTGCTCGATACAGTTTAGGACGGACGTTGCAATCGGATGGAGTGCGTGGTTTGTAAGTTTCATGATAACAAACTTGTGGTTTCAAATTACGATATGTTCTATTTTCCCTTCCGCTGCAAACTAGAACCATGTTTTATGAAAATTTAAATTAGGTCATTAATTATGCTAATGTTTATAACAATAACTAATCCGTTCAAAATAATTAGAGGCTAAGATCCTGGTCGTCACATGCCTCGTGGTAATACTCCGCGTGTGGATTTTGAGGGTGTGACAGATTGGTATCAGAGCCATTGGTTATAGCGAACTAGGTTTTAAATATAAAATATTTTTGGTTTGAAAAATAAAATATTTTATAAAAAGACCAGACTATAACCGTTCTTTAGTGGAAACCACAACGACACCACACTCCGGATTGCAAGGTTCGTCAACCTCAGATGCTTACCTGGTAATGGTAGGCTAACGACATTTACTTGTGCATAACTTATGTGTGAGAACACGCATGTGTGTATGTGTATAATTAGCATATATGTGTTAGTATGTATGCGTATATTTAGTATTTAACACAGTGGATCATACGAAGGCTAGGCTAGCGTGTTACTTGTTAAACAGGAGCGAGTCCTCCTAAACTTGGTTCGAAACCACAATACACTAAGGGCAGGGAACCAATTATTTCAAGCCCTTGTCCACGTATTTCCTGATATCATCCCTAGACTGCAAATCGACGCGAGGGACTTCCACTCGATAGACCTGCCCAGGAAAGGCCTGCTACGAAGCACATAGAGAAGTTACGAGAACGAATCGACGAAGGGGAGCCACCCCTATATCATGGGATATTAGAAGGAACGACAACGTCATTCGCATCCTTTTTACTTGCGTATTTCTTTTCCCGACTTAAGTAGTGAGACTTGTTCCCTCATACGACTGATCACCTAGATTCTTGAACCATTCTAGTAAGTCTACACCTTTCGGGTTTCTGATTGCACATCTCAAACACACGAAGCCTGCGCGGTGTATGCTCCTCATTGCTGTACCAACGATCGTATCGCATTCTCATCGATCACGAAGCTAGTTCCACACATTCCTCGTTACATGGTGAAAACTTGTTCTAGTTCAACCTTACACCTCAGCACACCCCAAAACCCCGCAAATTGATAATCTTTTCCACAAATCGACATATGTGGAGGCGTGACACGACGAAGACACAAACCAGTCAACCCACCGACGAGCATGGTGATCTAGGTACTTACCTTATCCTTCATTTTCCAGAGCTGTTATTCTTTGACGACTTTTCGGATTCTGTGAATAATTTCGCTAGCTTTCGTACGAACCAACAATTATTGCTTAGGGGCAGTATCCTCGCTTCCGGCGTTTCTTTATCACGACGTCCACGTTTCATCGTATAGAAACCTTGACCAGATCTCTCTTTCTCGACCTTTAGTCAACAAACTTTTTAGCCCTTGAAATTCAACGTGTTACTTCAATCACGCTTTCTCGAAAACCTGTTTTTGCAGTTTCACACCGAAACCCCCCCTCGACGATGCAAGCGCTACTCCGAACTCATTCGCACAACTTTGAACCATCCACTCGAGTTTGATTTCCCACCCGTTTGAGGAATCACATCTTGCCAGACATCTTAGTAGATCCTAAAACCTACAGATCTGCACGATGATCATCACTCTCTAGTTACTTATTGTGCTAACCACATCGACATAACACCCCTTAACAGCAAGCAACGTTCTGTATTCTAAACGCCCATAGCTTGTGTACGACCAACTACCTCATCGACATCAGATAAATCCCTATTGCCGATCCCAAAGCCTTTATGTTTTGTCTCAAGTTGAACGCATCATATTTGACTACCCGTCTCGCATGTTCTCGCTACTCGCGTTATGCTTCACGAATTCCGTGATTCTTATCCTACTCTATTCTGCACAATTCTACGTTTGGACGAATTACTTTCTACGAATGTCACTCGTTGGAGCAACGAGCCAAGTATACCCCGAAGGTAAAAGGTATTGCAAGAACTGTTATTCGAACTCGATACGATCAACACCTAGTCACAACTATCGAGTTTATTCCATCCTGTCAAAATTCGATGTTTGTTTCCTTCGACGAGATCTGAACCCACTCTGAAAACCAGTGGGAATCTGAACGACTCCTTTGCTTCGCTCTGGTACTTCTACGATATGAACCTCCTTGCGCTAAGTTTTTAAGACACAACTTTTAACGTCGAAGGCCCGTATTTCTCGACCGTATACGCAACCCCTAACGATTTTGACTCAAAAGAGTATCACCTGACATTAGGGAGATAAAAATCCGCAACTTCAGCAAGTGGAAGATAATCTATGAGGTGCTTCTATTTTATTCTATCCTGCCCAAGGCATTGATGAAAACCCTGCTAGTAATGGCAAGCGACCAAGGAAACCGACAAGTTTTTGAACTGGCAACCATCTACTTGAAAGAAGTAGATGTCAGGCACGGAGTGTCAACTTCTGTTGTCTATGATCGTAATCCACGTTTTGCATCCGATTCGTCGCAAGCTGCAGCCAGATCCTTTGGTTCACTGTTTACTACCCGCGGATGGATGGCCAACCGAACGCACTCTCCGAAACCCTAGAAGGTATGCTGAGAGCATGTGTTATCGACGTCGGAAAACAAGTGACACTTCCTTTTATAGAATTCTCTTCCAACAACAATTACCACACTAGCATATAGGTAGCACCATTTGAGGCATTGCACGAACGCAAATGCCAGTCACCTCTATGTTAGGTGGAAGGCAAATTACCGGCCCAGAACTTGCACTGGACACAACGGGTAGGATTGCCCAGAATAGACAACGCATGGCGGCAGCTCCAGACCGTCAGGAAGATTACGCGGATAAGCATAGGAAACCTCTAGAATTCCTAGTCGGAGACTGGGTTCTGCATAAAGTTTCACCCTGGATGGGTGTAGTACGTTTTGGCTAACGGGACGAACTTAATCCGTGATATGTTGGACCGTTCGAAATTACCGAAAGGATCGGTAAGGTAGCTTTGCAGACTAAACCTGCCTACAGTGCTGAGTGCGGTACACAACGTCTTTCACGTGCCTAATCTGAAGAAGTGTCTGTCAGATGAAACATTCGTTGTTCCTTTTTAGGAACTCGTGATCAACAACAAACTACGCTTCATTGAGAAACCGGTTGAGATCAGGGATCAAGAAATCAAAACCCTCAAGCGTGGTACAATATGCCAACAGACCGAGCTCGTTGGATCTCACGCCGTGGCCCAGAGCTTACCTGGGAACGGGAAAACCAGATGAGGCGCATGTATCCCTAGCTGTTTACAAACAATACTTCCAGCACTGAGACTACAATCAAATTTCGGGAAGAAATTCGAAGCAATCAGGGGGATGATGAGACACCCCGGGAAAACGTTTAAACACACTAGCTTGTCAGTGGCTGCGCGATAAATTTCGGGATGAAATTTCTTGAACTCGGGGATAATGTGACACTTCGGGTTTTCCTGTACGTTTCTTTAATGTTATAAGTTATTTCATGAAATTCTATCTTATGTGAAATATGTACAAACTCTGTGAATCTTGTCCTGCGTGACCTTTCGTGTTATGTGACTTTATGTGTTATGTGGCTTACATGTTCGTTTTGTGAACTTTCGAGAAACTATGTGTATTACATGCAACAATAAGGTTGTTAACAAATTTGTACATAGAGCATACTGTATTTCTTAGCTTAAATTTCGAGGACGAAATTCCAGTAACATGGGGAGAATGTGACAACCCGTACTCTCAATCCTGAACATCGAGAGAATGGTATTTTATTTGAATCACTTAATATATTTTTATTATTATTGATTGTCGCTTAATAAAACAATGATAACAGGCGACGATCAATTTATTTAATTACGTATTAGATAATAAAATTGGGCCTATTTGTTTAAGCGAGACACGCGATCATCTAAACAGGTTCATGCACTTGGGCTAGGCCCAACCCAACTAACCCAAATCTAAACCCTATACTTTATATTAAAATACCCCACCTCCCTCATAATTTGAAAACCTCGAAACCATAAATCCCTTTGCAATATTTCAGCCACACACCCCACTGTTTTCCCTCTTGTAAGATCAGAGGAGTCCGGCGACCAGAGCCGTTCTCCGGCATCCACACCTCCACACCGCTCCTCCTTCTTGTATCTCCCTTGCATCACCTCATCCACACACAAATGAAAACCACTAAATCCAAACACCCTCTCACCTGCTACTCCCTCTCTCTCGTAATACCCTGAGCCGACGGTAATCGGTGCTGGTTAACCGGCGAGCCAACAAGACACCCACATCAGCGAAGCCCCCCCCCAATCCTACGCACACCTCAGCTGCACAACCTTTTCTCTCCCTCGTTCAGGTCTCCGGCGACGTCACAGGCGACAAACACCGCTCATGACGGCGGCTGTTCAGGCGACGACGCTGGCTTGGAGGGCTCTCCGATGAACCCACTCATGACAGAGGATGAAGATGTTGACGGTAATGGCAGCCGACAACAGCGGCGGCTGCCGGAGCTCCGGTTAGTGCACAGCAGCCGTAGCATCAAGCAGTTCCCCCTTATCTCGAAGTCTCAATGGTCAGTGAGTGTTTTCTGTGAAAATCTTGTCTGTCTTGAAAGCTCTATTTCTTTTATGTTGATGAACTCGTCTCTAGCATGTTATATATTTGAATTTAGATGAGTTGTTAGTTGAAACTAGTTGGTATGAAACATTTGGAGAAGTCTGCTATTTGTTTGATAAATGGTTGATGCACTGTTTGGTATTTCCATGTTCTCTCGTGCTTCACATCAGACGCACATAGGGATTTAATAGTATGATCATTATAATATATGTTGACTAATTGTTTTGATAAAATCTGCAATTTGTAATACTCGGTCGTTTTGTTTGTAAGTTCTGAATCGAGTCATTTGTTTGTTGATTTTTGGATTTTTAATGATGTTGTAGTAAAACATGAAATATGAGTTTGTTTTAAATACCATTTGGTGATAAACATATGTGTTTGTTGTGACTCTCAACTTTGAATATGTTCGTTGATTCTTGGTATGAAATAAAGTATGTTGTGGAAACATGTGCTAAACAATTATCAGTGATGGTCTCGCATTCCTTGTATGGTGTTATGCTCGATTTAATGGTAAAACAGTGTTGGATTGGATCCTTTTTGAATTACGAGCATGCCGATATGCTTCCAAAAATTTAAAAGTGATAGACCTAGGATGATGTATTTTGGGTCTGTTTTGTATGAAAGAACATGATGAACATTTTGAAAAATTCTGCTGTTTGATCTGAATTGATTAGAGTGGAATAATGAAAACATGTTAGGGAATTTTGATTGGATAGTACATGATTATGCATTTTGATTGGATGGTACAAAAAGCTGGCAAATGTTCTAGAAGGATTCCATCACCAGGTATGCGAGTCGAGACCGCAATGTTGCGACTCGAGACCATAGAACTACAACTTGAGACCAAAACATGTATCATGAGACTCGAGACCACTCGGAGGCCACTCGAAACCAGTAAAAACAACAGGGGACTCGAGACCGGGTAGGTTGCGACTCGAGATCTCCTGATCTCAACTCGAGACTTGACTCAAGACCCCAAAGGTTGCCACTCAAATATGCACAACTCGAGACCATCCGTCGCGACTTAGAAACTCATGGTTGCGACTCGAGACCACCCGGTTTCGACTGGACTCCTTCGCTTAGTTATTGGGCCACACAAATTGATGTTATGGACTGTGTGCTACTGTTGTTGCTTAACCGTTGCTGTTTAACTGTTCACATGCTAAGATAGGCCCAATAACATATATGCTGGTATGATACGTATTACTGTTGCCATTATTGTACATTATGCAAAGTGTGTGTATTATATGAAATGTGGATTTACATGCTACATGGAATTTATACGAGACGTTACTTGCATATGAACCTAATAAATATTTACAAACCATAATAGGGTATGGTTGCCCAATGTAACACAAGTAAATTGACTACCGAGCAAAGCAAAGGTGAGTTCACTACTTTTTACTTAAAGCATGCGTTCCCGGTGGTTGGGAAACGGAACGAAACACTTTTCCTGGTTTGGGATTGCTTACTATCTCCTTGTGTAGGATACGGTATTTCTATCTCCTTGTGTGGGATACGGGTAACAACGCTATCCCCTTGTGAGGGATACAAACTACTTTTCTCCCCTTATGCGGGACTCTTAGTTAACTACTGTTTGTACGGAAATGCAACGAGCAACACTAAACGAAACTCTATCACTCAAGTCCCTACTACTTAATACCGATTAGTCGTCGGGGCAAGGCGAACGGGTTATTAGTTGATAGCGCTATTTAGGTTCGACCAGCCTCACACCGACCCTTGTTACTGGGAACGGGCGTGAACTAATAGACTCAGGCAAACCGTCAATGATGATAGAACATTGATAAAGGGGCACTGCGGAAACGTACGGTTAAGTAAGTATTCGGTATTGGAAAAACAGTTTAGTCGCTCACTTATGGGGTAGCTCCCCATGGCATGTATAAACGGATAAATTAACTGGTTAAAACAAGTTTTTGGAATTAAAACTGAAAAACTACAAACACGTGAACTCGCCAACGTTATGTTGACACTCTACTGCATGCTTTGCAGGTTGCTCGATACAGTTTAGGACGGACGTTGCAATCGGATGGAGTGCGTGGTTTGTAAGTTTCATGATAACAAACTTGTGGTTTTAAATTACGATATGTTCTACTTTCCCTTCCGCTGCAAACTAGAACCATGTTTTATGAAAATTTAAATTAGGTCACTAATTATGCTAATGTTTATAACAATAACTAATCCGTTCAAAATAATTAGAGGCTAAGATCCTGGTCGTCACATACCTCGCGGTAATACTCCGCGTGTGGATTTTGAGGGTGTGACATAGGTAGTGGGTTTCCCTGATGTGACCATGCTGCGAATTCATGGCGATAGCCCCCAAATGTACCTCTCTACTTTAACATACTCAGGAGTAACCATCAGTGGAACTAACCTTGCCAAATCGTTGAAATGAGATGTGTAAGCTCTGACATTCAGACCTTCCATGGTTAGATTCCAGAAGTCAGTCTCGATCTTCTATATCTCACTACGCGGGCAGTATTCCTTTAGGAGCATTTCTTTTAGTTCGTTCCAGGTTAGAGCATAGGCAGCGTCTTTACCCAAAATTTGAGCTTGCGAGTTCCACTAGGATAGTGCTTGATCAAGAAAAGAACAAGAAGCATACCTAACCTGTTAATCAGCAGCACAACCACTGATTGCCATGACGAATTCCATCTTCTCAATCCATCTGGTGATATCTAAGGGTCCTTCGGCACCGGTAAATGATCGTGGGTTAAAGCCCTGGAATGTTTTATAAGTACATATGTGCACTGTTCATAAGGTTAATGAAAATCAGGAATACATTCCGATTATATCATAACACATGAACTACTAAAACTTTCCGATCATTATTTTACCTGGAGGGTTTCCAATCTATGCCCCACCAAAACCATGCCCATGAGCACCACGTCCATGTCCCTGGACATCATTCTGGTTAGTATCGCGCTATTCCATGGCAGTATGAATGTGTTGGGCTATGAGTTGTGCCAACTCTTCCGGGGTGGTAGGTAGTCCAGAACCCTGTCTCGCGTTTGGCGGTATTTCATCGTTTCTATTATTACAGCAATAATAATCAACATAAGACGATATCCCAAAAATAATTCAATCATTAAATGCTAGTGGACCAAACATTGCGCATGTATAATATCCACATATTAATGAGAAAAAATTTTAAAACAAAATTAATCCATCCGATATTCATCATAGAAATCATAAAACTTGTTTTTAGTACACAACTAACCACATTTGGCATGTCTTCGTCAAGTGAATTTGATCCATCACACTGTTTTCTAAATCCTTCAACTCATCACACCAATCCGTCTATCCCTCGAGATACTTCATCTTACCCTTAGCTGAGTCCAGGTCTCCGCGAAGAGTGGTAAACTGTCAATCGCAATGGCAAAATCGGTCAATCCATACTCCTTTCTGCTTCTTGGAAGCAGATGCTGTCTCAGCGTGTGACATCGATGCGATCTCTCTAATAGGCCTAGTCCTCTTCCTACGTCGATAATAAACCAAAAGAGGTGTAGTAGGAGCGCGTGACTCAATCACAGGTAAAGATGACTCAGTAGAAACAGGTGGAGGGATCTCAGTGATAGACTCGATCACAGCAGCAGATGGGACGACTGGTGGCTCTAATTGTTGAGCCATGACAATAGTGGCATCCACCACTGGTGCGATACTGGGAGCTCCTCCGACATAGGGACACCTCTAATCACGTCATCAATAACTGGTACAGTGCCTGATGATTGTCCCGTCTCGTGAATCGAGGGAGGAACATCATCGTCGTCGTCTATCCACCCGTTGCTAGTGAAAGCATGTAGTACCTGCGTCCCTAGACTTTTAGATATTGTCAATTTTAGTCCCTGAACTATGTAGTCATTAATACTTTGGTACTTGGTGAATTTTATGCTATAAACCAAAATACTTGGAATGCCTAATTCTAGATACTTGGAATGTCTAATTCTAGATACTTGGACTGTCTAAACCTAAATACTTGGAATTCCTAATTCTAGATACTTGGAATGTCTAATTCTTGATACTTTGGTGCTTGACTCTTGAGGCTCGTGAAACTTGAGACTTGGTTGAACGAGGGACTGGAGTCTTGTCACTGGCGGAAACTACGAAACTTTGAAATCTTTTGTGTTATTGCTATAATCTAGTCATACTATTAGCCAATAATATGCAACGCTTAACCTAACGCGCAAATCAAATCAAAGACGGTGAAACGGAAATGATGGGATTGACCGAGTGGCAATCCGATCAAATGACCATCCGATCGGATAGCCATCCGATCGGATGACCACCCGATCGGATGACCACTCGATCGAACTGCCATCCGATCCGAGTGCACACCGCCTTCATTCCTTCTCACACTATAAATAGGCCTGTCACATCACCATTTTCACTGATGTGACAGCCTCACTCGACCAGACACACGCACTCCTATTTTCTTCCTTTTCTCATCGATTTCGGTACGTTTTACACTAGATTCTTATACATCTTTGATCTACACATCATTCTCTACGAGATCCTCCCTTGAAATCTCACTTTTCACCATGAAATCTCTCGGATTTGAGCTCTTGAAGATGATATCACCATGACGGTTTGTACCCAACTGTTGTGTGATTTCATGCTAGCCAAGATCTAGCTCAGATCTAAGGAATTTCATGCGTTTTACACTAAATCTATGCTAGATCTACACTTTTCAAGCTAAAAACCTATGTTTATCTTCATCTTTTCTTGAACTTTTACGTAAAACGTGAGATCTGGATCTAAACGGACTGTAGACTTGATTATTAGTCTGGAGTCGGCTTGGAAAGGGATTATTACCGGAGAAGACGACCGGAGTACGAATCCTGACATAAATGTCATCACGAATTGACGACTGAACGAACCGGGGTGATTCCCGCCCGATCAGATCGGCTGTACACTGACGTGTTTACCGTTGTCTCAATACGTACCATGGCGTCGTTGTTTAAACAGAAACTTAGGGATTTTACGAGCATAGGAACGGGACAAGGATAACCTGATCGAGTGGCAATCCGATCGGATAACCATCCAATCAAACAGCCACCACCGATCAAGTAACACTTACCCCCTAACTTTAAGCACTTGAATTTTGAAGTCATGATCGTCGAACGGTAACTCGATCAGATAGCCATCCGATCGACCTGTCATCCGATCAGGTGACCCTTGCCCTTAACTTTAAACACTTTGAAACTTGAAATCATGATCGTCGAACGGCAACTCGATCGGATAGCCATCCGATCGAACTGCCATCCGATCGAGGTGACAATGTGCCTTAGAACCTTTCAACACTTAGAATCTTTTTGAAAACTTGGAACCTTGGATCGAATGGTAATCCGATTGGATAGCCATCAGATCGGACAACCATCTGATCAAGGTAACCTGAGCTGAACACTTGACTTGACATTTCTGGGAACTTGACACTTGGATCAGATGACCATTCGATCGAATGGCCATCCGACCCATTCACACACATGCCATCTCAATCGAATGGCAATCCGATCGGATGGCCATCCGATCGGACAGCCATCCGATCAAGGTGACTAATCTGACACTTGGTTAAATCTCGTTATTCTGCCTGATTCTTATCTGTTATAATCTAACCAGGCTAATTCTAAAGAGCTCCCTTTGATCCAATAACAGTTGATCTATTAAGCAATCACTGTGAGTATACTCGATCCCTTTTTGTTTTAAACTTTGGGATGTAACATGTATTCTATTAAACTACGATACTTGAGGCTTTCGCAAACTAAACTCTATCCTATGTGTATGTGAAATTTGTGATTCTTGTATTCTATTTGTGCTATGTGGACGTTTAATCCAGGGTGTGTAGTTCCGCCTTAACAATAGTAGCGCTATAGGAGATGCACCTCCCCATTATTCTCGGGGGTATTGTTAGGAGGATTCTAGTTTTCCTTGAGACTTGGGAAAACAACAAAGCATCAGGATACTTGGGCTATCACTTGTTGGTCTGCGCATACTAGTATGGCTGAAACTATTTTTACATTATACGCACGGATATGAGTTGTTTTAATCTATTTATGTTAGTACTCAAACTTGTATACTCGCTGGTACATTTTGTACTGACACTATTGTAATACATGTTGCAGGCTGATAGGATGCTGAATCATGGAAATCAAGCTAGGGCTGATGCTTAGAAACCCACCTAGTTTAAATCTAGACTTTGAACAATGATTAATGATTGTATTTGAATCTTTTATCGGTGATGTTGTTTTAGACAAACGTATGAATGAAACTTATTTAATATATATTGAAAGTTACTAGTGTTATGGAATCTTGTGAGCAATCTGAACGCTTAGTGCTCGCACCCTGATGTTTCCGCCATCGTTTGGGGTGTGACAGATTGGTATCAGAGCCATAACTATAGGGAATTAGGATAAGTCGGAATGCTTGCCCTAGTCTATAGTTCTAGGAATCTTGATTCTTATCTGTTGTTTAAGACTTATGCATTCTACCGCATCTGCTTCCTAGCAACACATTTTCCTGCTAAACTTACATGCCTTTCCTAAGGCTGACACAATATACACTTGATACTTCGAAACCACTGTTAACCAGTGTTTGTATTTTGCACAAGGTTTGCCCTCAAGTCAGGAGTGACATCCTAACCTTGATGGAAAACCTCCATACTATTCTAGTAGGTATTGTCTGCGGATAAGTACCAACGCTATTAGGGTACGATGTTGTCAAGTTAGAAGTGAAACTCAGATCTTGATAACGAGTCCCACTCCTTGATGTTTTATTAATGTCTCGCCAAAGTCTTGAAATTTCCATTCAACTGGGTGCATGAAATGACCAAAAGGACGAATATCGCAGGCCTAACATCGATGACGTATTTGTCTAAGTAAGTCAAGACACATTACCCCAATTCAAAAGGGGTTCGAATCACTCTGGTTAGTCACTATTCCTCTACCCGGAACACTCTATGTTTTATGAGCCTATCTTTTTATGTTATCTCGACTTTTACATGAGGTTTTAAACTTGATTCTTCGTTTATCTTGATTCTTCGTTTATTTTAAGACTCTTTACACAAATCGCACGTACGTCCGTAAGCTAAAACATTAACTCTAATCTCAGGATCAACTAAATTTATGAAGCTTTAATCTACGAATCTATGTGGGGAATCTTGGTCGACTATGACACTATGTGAAACTATCTGATGAATCTATGCATTGTTGTAGTTATAAGACATAAATGTAACATGGCATGGAAACACGAGGGTGAAGTGACGTGTCTGAAGCATGGTGGATACGCCGCTGGTACTTCCTATATATAAGTGTTTCCGACATGTTACCAACTTTCGTACTAAGTGCCATGCGAAACTTAGTGTTCTGCAGACCGGTGATGAGATGGTTGAAATCTAAAGCTATGAGGAACTACTTGTGTAAGCTATGTGTAATCTAGTGTGTACTCTAGCGAAATCAATGTGTAATCTATGTATGTGCTGTTTTGAGAAACAAGATATGAAACGTAGCCCAGCGCCGAAGACGAGGCGGAAGGGGTATGTCCAAAGCATGGTGGATACGCCGCTGGTACTTTCTATATATAAGTGTTTCTGGCATGTTACCGAACCTTCGTACCACGCGCTAAGTGAAGTTCGTAGATTTGTAGGCTCGGGTTGAAGTTGGGAAATCTATTTGGGTTAATCTATGTTGTTAAAACTATTTGGTCAATCTACGTGGAGATCTTGTGATAAATTCTAATGTTGTGGTTAACGAAGCATGACACCGATGACGTGACAGACGTGGCATGATTGAAGCATGGTGGATACGCTGCTGGTACTTCCTATATATAAGTGCTTCCGTCATGTTGCCGAACTTTCATAGCACGTACCATGCGGGATTTCGTTGGTTGTGGATTGTTAACACTAATCTATCGAAATCTATGGAAAACTATGAAAATCTATTGAAGTCTATTGAACCTATTAAAGTCTATTGAAGTCTAGTGGATCTATTGAAGACTATTTGAAACCTATCTATTGAAATCTATGTGAATCTATGATAATGAGGATGAGTGTGTTTTGCGACACGTAACATGACACCGAGTACGAGGTCAAAGCAATTATGCCCGAAGCGTGGTGGATATGCCGCTGGTACTTCCTATATATAAGCGTTTCTGACATGTCGCCAAACTTCGAACAACGTGCCATGCGAAGGTCGTGGGTTGTGGTATCTATGTGAATCTTGAGTCTTAGTCTATCGTGTGTGAATCTATATTAATCTAGACTTATATGATCCTCTTGTTGGATCTTTAGGATGTCTTCTCGAAATCTCTCCGACACTCTCAAGAAATCCAGGGAAAAGTCTCTAGAAAAAGATGATTCCTTCATGCCGACCAGATCGCTCAAGTCGTGCCAAAGATCGTCTCTGAGATCCAAGGATCGAACACTCCGCCCTCTTATCTTGACTCTAAGACGGAGAAAGAAAAATCTACCAAGTTTAGCTATAAGCATTTTGTCTCTTTCAACCCTAAGTCTTTCACGAGCAGTGATGGGGTGACTGCTATGCTCGAGTGGTTTGACAGCATCGAGGTTACCTTCATTAACAGTGAGTGCCCGAAACATCTATAGACTAGGAGTGCAATGGGAATGTTTCAAGGCAGAACGTTAGAGTGGTGGACAAATGAGAGAAACATCCGATCGAATGAAGACGCCTATGCTCTTCCATGGGCTGAGGTGATAGAATTAATGATGCTTGAATTATGCCCTCCTCATGAACAACTGAGACTTGAAGAAGAGTTCTGGCACTTGAAGCAGATTGGTGATGATAATCTGGCTTATACTACCCGTTTCAGGCAGCTCAGCTTGATTGTTCCCCACTTGGTTTCTACCCCTAAACGCATGATAACTAAGTACATCAATGGTTTACCTCCTGCTATGCGTGATTCTATTGAAGTAGCTCAACTTGGAACTATTGAGGAAGTCTACCGTCTTGCAGCTAGTCTCAACAACAACCGCGTTCGTGATAAGCAGTTTGCTAACCCTGCTTCCTCCAAGTCTTCACATCAAGTTACTCAGCAACCAAGTGGCAGCAAGAACAAGAGGCGAAAGTCTCAGGGCTCAGGATGCAATGCAATTGTTCCTGCTGTTCAAAACCCTGTTGCTAAACCTGCTCCTGTTGCTGCGGTTCAGAACCCTGTTGTTCCCGAATTCAAGAAGCAGTACACTAGGTCTTACCCCAAGTGTGCGACTTGTAATTTTCATCATCCTATTGCTTCTGCATGTCGTTTGTGCACCAACTGCAATCGCTATAGTCACACGACTCCCTACTGTCGTCAAGTTAACCTAGCTCAACAAGCTCAGCAAGCCCCAACTCAGGCAGTCCTACCAGCTCTCCCAGCTCCTTCGCAGAATTCAAAGCCAGTCAACGCTGTTCGTGCATGCAACAAATGTGGAGATACTACTCACCTTCGTTACCAGTGTCCTCAGCTGAACCAGGACCAGCAGCCAGCCGCTCGTGGACGAGCGTTCAACCTTAATGCTAATCAGGTTCGTAATGACAATGATGTCGTTAATGGTACGTTTCTTGTGAATAACCTTTATTGTGCACACTCTATGTTACCTAAGTCGTTTTCGGTAGAGATTGCCGATGGAAAGTTTATTCTAGTCGATTCTATTCTTTGTGGTTGTTCCTTGATTCTTAATGACCACATGTTTACTATTGATCTAATACCCATGCAATTGGTTAGTTTTGATGTCCTTATTGGTATGGATTGGTTGCGAAAGAATCATGCCGAGATTGCTTTTCATGAGAAGTTTGTTTGTTTACCTCTCCCGTCCGGTGATATTTTGCATGTCTATGGACCGACCTTCGAAAGGACTAAGGCTGATGTTATGCACTCAAGCGAACAGATACCTACGTCAACAAAAATTTGCCTTCTTGGCCCACATGGTGGAATAAATGTCACACCTCGACCACGTAAGATAACAAATCATGGAGGAAACGTCAAGGAGTGTCATAATAGAATCACTGTTTCACAATCATGGATTAAATAGTTTCGTTTTATTGAATCAAGTTTATAACATTGTATTGAAATCAGAAACAAAATATGAACAACTGTCTTTCATTGTTTATTAAGTCACTATGGCCTAGTCCATCCCTGTGTGAGCATGCATCATAATCATCATCAAACATCATCAACTATGGTACCTGAAACATATGTGAAAATACGTCAGCATAAAAATGCCGACGAGTACATAGGTTTTGTGAGAGTATCGGATTCATGGCTCATTTATATGTTGCAATACCTCATTTGACTACAAGAGTCATTACTTAAAAACCTTGTATTGAAAAGAGTTTGGTATTGCAATATGAATAACCAGCTCAAAAAGAGTTGGTTTTAGTTTATGAAATCTCGTTGCCATGAATCTTAACCCAAAACATTTGTTTAAGTAAACCAAATTGTAAATCGTTGTTGAAAGTAAATAATGTATGGTTTATATCTTTAAGTAAACCTTGTAGTGTAACTTCGTTTAGAAAACATTTGTCCAAGTGATCTAGATAACGAAACAACATGTAATGTGTTAAAAGCACTTATATATAGGAAGTACCAGCGGCGTATTCATAATGCTTTTATCACATTACATCCGCCCCGTTACCTAATCACTTACCATATCCCAATCGTTTAATAGTTCAAATAGTTCCAATCATTCAAGTAGTTCACATAGATCAAATAGTTCCAATGGTTCAAATAGTTCAAGTAGTTCACATAGATCAAATAGTTCCAATGGTTCAAATAGTTCAAGTAGTTCACATAGATCAAGTAATTCCAGTGGTTCAATAGTTCACATAGATCAATAGTTCCAGTGGTTCAATAGTTCACATAGATCAATAGTTCCAGTGGTTCAATAGTTCACATAGTTCCAGTGGTTCAATAGTTCACATAGTTCCAGTGGTTCAATAGTTCAATATAAACCATAACATTCGTTTTAGCAAACTCGAAATCGTTTAACACATATGAATCACCCCAAAACATTTGAATATGGTAAAAGAGGGGAACTATGTACTCACCTTGAATTGCAAGTATCCTCAATCTAATGAACTTAACAAAGCTCGGGCAAATCAAGGAAATCAAGTAGTACCTAGTAATCGGATCGCTAAGTTAATAAATCGGCACCTAAATCAGAAGATCGGGTAGGATGAGATCTCGTAAACCAAATGAGTATTAGAACTCATGTGATATGGTTTAGCAAAGCCTATATCCTAAATCGAAACCTATTCTAAGTGCTTACGACCCATTACGACCCATTAAGGTAGCTTACGCTACTTTAACGCGTAGTTCGCGCAAAAGCGCGTTCGAGACGCCTAACTAGTCCTATGACAAGTATTATATGCCCTAACATGTTTAAATATGTTGCATAATTGGTTTAAGTGGAAAAAGTTAAGTTACATATGCTTAAATACCAATTATGCATGAAAAGGGCATTTTGGTCATTTTCCTAAGGCATACAAACTACCTATCATAACAACTAATTAAACTAAGTGACCATAAGGTATAACCTCGGAAGGTTATTCCCTATACAAATATGGTCACAAAACATGCATGGTCGGATCCTAACGATCGACCAAACGGGTCAGGTTCGAAAGTCTAAGCGGTTGTTTAGACCGCTTATCTTACTACCCTATACAAGCACTAAACTAAAATTGACGAGTTAAACATGTTAAAACATGTTTAACTAAGTTAGAAAACAAGTTTGATATCAAAACAAAGTGTTTTGATACTCGAAAATAGCTTCGATGCAAAATACGCATAAACACGTATTTTGCCCGAAACTTTGACTCGTCACATCGACTAATCAACGTGGTAATCAGTAGGTATAGTCACAAGGGACTATAACCATCATGATTACGCTCACGTTGCAAAGTTCAATCGAACTTTGTGTTGACCAATTCATGGTCAAAGCAGAAAGTCAAACACTATTTGACTTTCATGCTTGAAAAGCAATAAAAGCATGAAAGAAGCTTACAAAAGGTCTAAGCTAGGAAGGTTTGAACTCAAAATTCTCAGGTATGAAGTTTCACAAGGAGAGCTTCAACTTAGAGAAGGAATTGAGATCAAATGTGAGGAAAATTGGCCAAGAACCCACTTCTATTTATAGGAAGTTAGGATCAAGGAGGTCATTCCAAGTGTTTAGAAGGATCAATCTTGGCCCTTCATTGTAGAACATGGTATTTAAATACAATGGGGATAAAAAACCAGCTCATAGTATTGAAAAAAGTTGCATAAAAGACCCTAGAGATCAAGCTGGTTGCCAAAAATGATTTTTCTGTCTAGATGAGGGGGTGGAGTGCCGCCACAGCAACACAATATAGGGGTCGTGCGACGCCACCAGTGCCCAGCTCCAGAAACTTTGAAAAAATGGCAGAAATGGTCCCTGCAGCTCGTTTAAGCCATTTTCGACGCGTTTAAACCCCGTTAACCCATTTTCAAGGCTCAAAAACGGAGTTTAAGTATAGGGGACTTGAAACATGCTTGAAAATATATAGGATGTCGGTTCGTTTTGTAGTACAGTTGCGTTATTCGGTTAATTACGACGAAACACGAATGGACACGAAAAACGATCCAAATTACGCGACGAATGGTATTTTTGCATTCCAATCACTAAAATAAAATATTTTAATGATTACAGATATTTTTGGATGTCCGGATATGTTCAGAACGTAAGATATGCGCGAAAATACAAACTTATGCACTTTTTGACGCTTTTAGTCCCTGTTTGATCAAAAGGTTTATTTTCGCATACCAAACCCCTCAAAGCCTATTTATAAACTATTTAAAGGATATTTAGGGTATGTTTAACTTATGATCAAGTTCCAAAATGTACGTTACTATACAAATCGGCATAGTTCCGCAGTTTGACGCAAATAGTCCCTGCGATCAAATAAACTTGTTTTCAACACACCAAACCATCCAAAACTTATTTCTAAGTTATGTAAGGGTTATTTAAGGTATGTTAAGCCTATGTCACTATTCCAGTGTGTTTTTCGCATTAAACTGATTACGTTTACGCATCAGTTCGCGTATAACTTTCCAGAAAGCGATTTAAAGCTCGAAATTGAACAAGAATTGATATGTGCAATTGATACACATATTTATACAAATCCCAAGTATGAAACACAATATTTCATTGGTTTTGTATTCTTATGATGGTCATGGAGGCACAGATGTCACAGTCTCCCCTACTTACGGAAATTTCGTCCCGAAATTTATTCGTTGGAGTCTGTCTGTAACATTGTGTTAAACATTCGTCTTGCAGGGAATGTTGGGTGTTATCTAGTTGCATAGAGTAACCCATCAAGGATCTCCATGTAAGGCATAACTTTATCGTCCCCTAGTGGGTACTTCCTTAGATACAGCAGGAAGTGAGAACGAGAGATTTGATTAATGATAAAGATCAAACTAACCAGTAGTTCTGAAAGCATCCTTTAAGAGTCTAACTGTTAAGATAGAAAGATCTTGTAAGGATGTGTATTTCATGTCTTCAGTGGATATTCTTCAGAAGTGAAAATGAATGGATGATTGATTTTCTCCAATGGATTCTTCTTCAGATGTGGAAATGAAAGACGAATAGGTTATTCATTCCCAATGGGTATTTCTTCAAAAGCGGAAATGAATGGATAATTAATTTTCTCCAATGGATACTTTTATCAGAAATGGAAATGAAGAAATGGATAAGCTGTTCGTTTATCAATGGTTACTTCTTTAGAAGTAAAAACGAATGGATGATTCATTTTCCGCAGTGGATTACTTTGTCAGAAGTATAAATGAAAGATAACTGAAAAGATATTCATTTCCCTGGTGGATATTTCTTCAGAAGTGAAAATGAATGGATGATTCATTTTCCTCAGTGGGTACTTCGTCAGAAGTGGAAATGAAAGATAATTTAAAAGATATTCATTTCCCTGATGGATATTTCTTTAGAAGTGAAAGTGAATGGATGATTCATTTTCCTCAGTAGGTACTTCGTCAGAAGTGGAAATGAAAGATAAATGAAAAGATATTCATTTCCCTGAGGGATATTTCTTCAGAAGTGAAAATGAATGGATGATTCATTTTCCTCAGTGGGTACTTCGTCTGTAGGATCGATCCGTGACCCAAACGAGTCAATCAGAAGAGTTCTTATCTATTTCAGAGGCGGAAACAAAGAAACAAACTTGTAAAACAGCTAGATTCACTCTTAATCGTCTTGTTTATTGATTATAACAACTTTACAGATCAAACGACGCGTTGGCAGCACTTCGGTACCGGAAATAACGAACATTTAAATGATCTCACTTGAAGACCTATATATAGAGAACTAATTCCGTTTGAATGTGGCAGTGTGTCAGTTTAAGCGGAATTAACTTAGTTAATTTCGCTTGAAACTGCACATGTCTCTTTCAAGCGGAATTACCTCCTTCAAGCGGAATTAGCTCATTCACACTCAATACCTCCTATTTTCCTCGTACAACGTGCCCTGATCTAACAATTCTAATACTAGACTCGATACAAGACGAAGTCGACAGACGTAATGCACCAACAGAATCCCCCTCGGATGTTGACGAGTCTTAAGTGACAAGTCTTCAACGTCTTCAACCTTTATCAGTCTTCGAGCTCTTTCAAAGTATCTGACAGTGTAAGCATCCTCAATCTTTAACTTTCTTGCCCAAAATATCAATCTGACTCTACTCTCTCTTATCATCAGGATTCGATTCTGGCTCTTGCATCTACAGACTCTTCTCCTCCTCGGATGTTGATCTATTAGCAAACTCCCCCTTGAATTGTGCTGGGTTTGTAGTCTGGCTCATACTCTGGCTCACACCCTCCTCAGGTATTTACAGGTTCAGGATCGATTCCTGGCTCACCTGCATATTCTTTACCCAAAACATAAGTTTCATAAAGATAAGATATAACAACTTTAGAAACTCTGCTAATCACTAGTAGACACAACCTGAATATATCATTTTCAAGAATCGTACAAAATGATTTAACATATTAATTTCTGATGAACCACTTGTATGAATATCATTTTTCTTTTCAAATATCTTCAAACAAACTTTCCCAAACCTGTTCGTCATGTTTAGCACTCAGAATTTTGAAAATCAGCTTTCCAACATCAGTTGTCTAAAATCTTTTTGGATTTTTCAAAATTTATGCTAAAACACACTAAAATCTTTTTGGATTTTTTTTAAATGAACAGAAATGCAATAAAGAAATATTTACATACAATATTTTTGTGAGCTTGTGTAAGAGGATCATATCAGATTTTGAGACAAATCACCAACACCGTTAAGCTTTAAAACATTTTAAGTTCTAAACAATTCACTTAGATTGTCAGTTTACTGATCCACTTAAATTTTCCCACAAAGTTCAACTGTTTCGAGATACGAGATTAATGTTTTAAGAGACTTAAACTTACTCGCGTGTCCCACCTCAGAATATACTCCCGTATCCAGATCCCAATATTCAGTCTTACAGGTGAGTATACCTAGATGATATATGTAAGGGGTTAATTGCGAGGACCGTGAGAGCTCAGGTCAGAACTTCCGTTTAGCAGAGAGATGACGGCTTCGACTTTTGGTGTGTCCCCTATACAAGTAAATCGACAACTATTGTGAATTGCTTCAAATCGCTATCCATTTGGCATAAACAATCAGAACTCCCCCTCACAACAAACTATTTTCCCATTGTGATTTCATAACACTTAAGTTTGTTTTAATCAAATGGTTTTTCCGGAAAATAAGTTTCGTTGATTTTACAACTTGTAAGTTAGGGGTTCATCACATTATTTCTCAAACATTTGTAGGAAAAACAAGTACAACTTAATGCCATTGATTTACCACTTGTAAGTGAAAACCTTCTTCAATCACTTGTAGGTTAACTCACTAACCATACCATTTGTAAATCAAAATATAACAATTTAAAGATATCACCTGTAGATTTACCAACCAAACATTTCAAGAATGATGCCGATTCCTGCTCCACGATTACCAACTTGGGAGCTACAGCAAGTCTGGATTTCAGTTTGAAAATGGTGTCACCCAAGCCTGACCATCCTTGGGTGATTTTGGTGACAAACATCTGTCCCACCAACATTTTGATTTGTAAAATTCTTTTGCACCTTTAACCTTTCCATCAACCATCTTCCCAAAAATATGTTTAACTTTTCCATTAAACACTTTTTCAACATCAAATTCTTTCTTATCAGCAAAGAATTGACCTGAAATCTCAGTTTTACCAACCTTCAACTTCAAATTTTCCTTTGACAATTTTGGAAATTTTTCATCGTTCATCTCAGGAACGGAATTATCAACCTTTTTCTCAACAAATGACTCCTCTGATTTTATAGAATCTGATTCATTGTCAGAACTACTCTCAGATTTTACCACCCATCTTTGTTTATTCAAATCGACTTTTCTTTTGTAAAAATGTTTTGAAACATCACCAGTTTCGAAAGTCAAATTTTCAAACACTTTAAATTTCTCAATTGGTTGTTTCTTTTCATCAACACATTTTTCTTTCAATTTCGAGTTAAAAGAAACTCCCTGTTTTGAATAAATGGACTCTTGGCAGTTCCAAGCAATATGTCCAGCCTTTTGACACTTGAAACAGGTTCTTCTATCAACTCTCGGAGCAAATTTCTTCACATTCTTCTTTATTTCAGCAAGAAACTCTTGATTTGACTGTTTCCAGAATGGTTTCTTCTGCTCTTATTCAGAACTTCCTCCTGCAACAAATGTTGTTTTTGGTTTATAACTTTTCTCATTTTTATAATTTTCTGAAGAATTAAAACCAAGACCTTGTTTTCTGAAATTACCGTTATGGTTTGGTTTCGTTCGATAACCTGAACCAGAACTGTAACCCTTTTTCTTGTTCAGTCTCTGTTGAACTCTTGAAGTGTACTTTTTAGCTTTTTCTTGAAGATTTAAATCTTTTATTTCAGAAATGTTAATTTCTGTTAATTTGAAAACCTGTTTGATCATTTCAGATTTGACACTTCTTATTGGAAATTCTTTATCAGAATATAATTTGTCTGAATCATTCAAAGTATATGCCCCTTTGATCGATCCATCATTCAAATTAGATTTTGATAACAAGAATTCTTTATTGTAAACCTGTTTAACTGGTGAACTCAGACTCTTTTCTGACGAACTTGAACTTTCAGATTTAGACTCCGATTTTGATTCTTCATCCATATCCAACACCTGATCGACCACTTTCTTTAACAACTCAGACTCATGATCAGTGTCAGACGCTGTGAATGTGACATCAATATTGTCTGGTAATTCATCAATGATTTCAGACTTTAACTTGATGTTGAGAGCCTTATTTAAGCGTTCCTCATTTGGCTTTCTGGGAGAATAACTATTCCAAATCGGGGGCGGACACTTGTTATATTTGACACTTGGTTTCTTACCAGTATCCTCTTCAGTTTCTTTATCTTGAAATGCTTCAAGACCTGCAACAGTAGGATAAACACGATCAATCAAATAATCACAAGTAGTATAACTCAACAGTAATCATTTAATTCTTTCACTCTCAATCTTTTCAAGTTCCAACTCCTGCTTCAGCTTAGCACAATCTTCGATATACTCATTGATGACACTCTGCTTTGTCATTAATGTTGAGCTCATCATTGTCATAGTAGCATCAACTTTTCGATTTATTTTGTTCAAACCATCAACTGTCTTGTTCAAAACATCATATAACTCTTTTACATACTTCAAATCAGACAACAAATTTTCTTTCAGCTCTTCCAACTCACTAATCTTCTTGTCTTTCTCCTTACAATGTGTGCAAGACTCCACACATTTCTGACAAGGTTTAATGATTTCAACTATCTTTTCAATCTCAACAGTCTTTTCAACTTCAACAATTTTCTCTACCTCGATTATTTTCTCAACTTCGACGAGTTTTTCAACTTCGACTATTTTTTCAACTTCAACTATTTTTTCCACCACTTTCTCCACTTCAACGATTTTCTCTATTACTTTCTTGGTTACTTGATCAACATTAGCTTCTCCAGCT
The DNA here is from genome assembly GCA_030545235.1 of Helianthus tuberosus. Taxonomy (NCBI): domain Eukaryota; kingdom Viridiplantae; phylum Streptophyta; class Magnoliopsida; order Asterales; family Asteraceae; genus Helianthus; species Helianthus tuberosus. Next base: position 115,369,171 of record CM060370.1, read on the forward strand.
TCTATCTTTGCTTTTTCATCAGCAAGGATTCTTGCTGCTTCCAGCTCTCTCCTTAATCTGGCAATCTTCTTCTGATTCAGCATCTCAACTTTATCTGCAAAAAACAAATTAAAACTATCAGGATCTATGCCTTTTCTAGCTTTGTTAAGATATTCTTCCTCATCATCGGTATCAATATCACTTCCTAGATCTGGAAAAATCGGGATTCTTTTCCGAGTAGCCTCATCTTCACCCAGAATTCTAGCAACTAGACCTGAACCTGGTGGAATGTATTTATCCCAACTAAATCCCTCTGCAACAAATTCATCATTTTTATCAATTATTCCAAACAAAGCTCTTTTCTCTTCAATGGGACGTGCATGAGCAGTTTGTGGTTGTTTAACAATTTGTGGTTGTTGATCAATCTGATGAAAAATTGACTTTTGATAATAATCATTCTTTCCATCTTATCTCCTAGTTGCTTCTTTGTTTTTGCATTCTCGTTTAAAATGTCCCTTTCCTTTGCAACGAAAACAGGTAACCTTTGATTTGTCAAAACCTAACGGAGAAGTAGCCATTCCTCGAAACTCATCTCTACCAGTAATTTGTTGAAACTTTTCTTCCCTCCTACAAGCACTAGCCAAACACCACTTCACATCCATCAACTCAAGTTCCTCAGCATCAATCTGGTCATAATCCTCTTTAGTAAGCATCGGATTTCCAATTCTGCCAGCAATCAAACTTTCTTATGATTCCAACATAGCAACAAGTGATGCCATATGTTGCTTGGCTATTTCTGGAGACAGATTTTGACCATTTTGAATGCTCAACGTAACATTGCACTGTAGATCTGTAGAATTCTGATGTTGAGAACTTGGTGTAGTAAAATTCGGATCAAAGCTTGAATATGAAGATGAAGATCCACCACTCTGTGTCACATTACTACCCTTTGTTCTAGACGAACTGTCAGCACTAAAACTAGTTTGGATCTTTGGGCTATAACTAGGGGTAGCCTCAAACTTGTTCCCCCTGTAATACAAACTGACATCTTGCTGAGCATTTGGATTCTTCATGATTGCTGTTTTCTAAATATCCAACTCCTGCTCTTCAATCTTTTGAATAAACTGTGCCAGATTCATATTTTCTGATTTTCTCATGTGTTTAACAATCAACAGATAAGTTCCCCATTTTTACTGTGGTAATGCATCAGCATGTTTATCAACCCATTCATCATCATCTTTCGTTATGTCCAACCTTCCCAATTCCAAAACTAGATGACAATATCTATCAATGGTCTGCTTTGTTGTTTCATGGTCGAAAGCTGTAAACATATCAAATGATTTCTTCAATAACGCCTTTTTGTTTTTGATCATATCTGCACTTCCTTTGAACTTCTGAATCAATGCATTCCAAATTGACCTAGCTGTATTATCATGTTGGATCAAAACAAATATATCTTCTTTAATCGCTTGTCGAAGAATACTGATCATCATTTTCTCACTTGTAAATTTCAATTTGTCACTCTCTGAATAGTCACAAATAGCTTTTTCAATCCCATATTCATTCTTTGGTTTCTCATAATCTTTCAACAATGTACACCATGTGTCAAATTTATAAGCTTGCACCCAGTTTTCAAAACGATTTGTCCATCCTTGAAAATCTTCAATGTACATGAGCTTTGGTGGTTTCTGATAAGTTCCTATCTCATTCTCATTGTACACAGTTTCAGCAGCTGTAACAGGTGCAATCGGTGTAGCAAACGCATTGTAGAATTCCTCGTCCATGTTTCGAGATTTTTTTTTTTTTTTACAAAAATTCAAGTTTCACACTAAATACAAGTTCAAACGGAATTAACCCACAAACGAAATCAACTCTTCAAACGAAATTAACCTTCAAACGGAATCAACTCTTTGAAGCGAAATAACACCCTCAAACGAAATCACTTTGAAGTGGAATCACTGATTTCGTTTGAACCAACACACTTTCAAACGGAATCACGCCTTGAAACGAAATCAACTAATTTCGTTTGAACCTCCTCAAACGGAATTACACCCAGAAACGGAATTAGGTACTTTCAAGCGAAATTAGGTGTATTTTTCAAGCGGAATAACTCTTTCAAGCGTAATCAAGTGCTAATCTCGTTTGAAATGCTGCTGACATCATCTTGTCCGATCTGAATTTCAAACGGAATTATAGTTTTTATCAATTTTAAGCTGAATTAAGGTCTAATATTCTCAAGGATTCATTAAAACACTGTTATGCATGACATATATGAAATTCAATCCATTTTTACCGTGAAAACTAGTTCAATTTCAAAAAGAAGGTGTAGAAGTCAGAAAATAAGGCTGTTTTGGCAAGAACTCTTCTTCCTGAGCTCTGATACCACTTGTAGGATCGATCCGTGACCCAAACAAGTCAATCAGAAGAGTTCTTGTCTGTTTCAGAGGCGGAAACAAAGAAACAGACTTGTAAAACAGCTAGATTCACTCTTAATCGTCTTGTTTATTGATTATAACAACTTTACAGATTAAACGATGCGTCGGCAGCACTTCGGTACCGGAAATCACGAACATTTAAAGGATCTTGATTGAAGACCTATATATAGAGAACTAATTCCGTTTGAATGTGGCAGTGTGTCAGTTCAAGCGGAATTAACTATGTTAATTTCGCTTGAAACTGCACATGTCTCTTTCAACCGGAATTACCTCCTTCAAGCGGAATTAGCTCATTCACACTCAATACCTCCTATTTTCCTCGTACAACATGCCCTGGTCTAACAATTCTAATACTAGACTCGATACAAGACGAAGTCGACAGACGTAATGCACCAACATCGTCAGAAGTGGAAATGAAAGATAATTGAAAAGATATTCATTTCCCCGATGGATATTTCTTCAGAAGTGAAAATGAATGGATGATTCATTTTCCTCAGTGGGTACTTCGTCAGAAGTGGAAATGAAAGATAATTGAAAAGATATTCATTTCCCCGATGGATATTTCTTCAGAAGTGAAAATGAATGGATGATTCATTTTCCTCAGTGGGTACTTCGTCAGAAATGGAAATGAAGGATAATATTAACGCATAATTTATTCATTCCCTTAGTGGGTATTTCTTTAGAAGTGAAAATGAATGATCAATTTATTTTCCTCGGTGGGTACTTCGTCAGAAATGGAATGAATTTTATTCATTTTCCTCAGTGGGTATTTCTTCAAAAGTGAAAATGAACGGATGGTTTATTTTCCTCAATAGGTACTTTATCAGAAATGAAAATGAATTTGTTTATTTTCCTCAGTGGGTATTTCTCATAAGCGAAGATGAATGGATAATTCATTTTCCTCAGGGGGTACTTCATAAGAAATGAAAATGAACACGGTTCATGAATAGATTATTCATTTCCCTCAGCGGATATTTCTTTCAGAAGTGAAAAATGAATAACTAGTTCATTTTTCCTCAGCGGGTACTTTATCAGAAATGGAAATGAATATAGTTAACTTTTGTTTCTTGATTATATTGATACATGACAAAACTTTTTGTGGTTTCTGTGCACTAAATTCCATAATTATGTATGCATCCATAATTACGTAATTCCTTGCACAGTCCGCACAGTTTGTTTTATAATGTGTAGGAGATAGAATTCGTTGAACATTCTTGAGATCACTTTGGTTAGGTCAACACATAAACACATAAGCACATAATTGTTCACTTGGTTATTAATTCGTTATCAGTTTGTCATTAATTTTTATTAACTTGTTGTCGATTCGTATATGGGTATTCAAAGTACACCAGGAATCCAGTCAATGGACTTCAACATCCTTAAGAATCTATCTGTAAAGATAGACTGATCTTATAAGAATTGGATTTCGTTTACGAGGAATCGTAACACTCGTATTACAGCATACAAAGAATCCAATTAAGGACTTTGATTGTGCGCTTTAAACATCTACAAAGATCTAACTATGAAGAAGATCCTATAAGGATTTGGAATTCGTATAGCGGGAAGAGTTTAGGAATCTTGTACTAGGTATTCTATGACAACATATGAAGCATAGTATTTGTGAAATCAAGGTGCTAGATATGTCAAGACAGCATGTGAAGTAAACGGATCCTTGAAATTATTGCACTAAGCGTGCTAAGTCGGCATCCGAAGCAGGGTGTTCTTGAAAATCGCAAACCACATATGCTAAGATAACATACGGGCGGATTGGTTTTTTTTTTTTTTTGAAAACTATGCTTGGAATTGGAGTAAACTGCAATTTTACACCCTGAGGTTAAGGGTCATTGGCATGTCTACCCCCCTAAGGAAATAATTGCAAATTCCCCCCCCCCCACTGTTTGCTCTTATGTCGCATATGTGGCATGTTTACCCCCGGGCCAAGTTTCCGTTAGAGTTTAGCGTTTTCTGTTAATGGTCAAAGGGTAAATAGGTAAATTCGCTTTCCTGTTGACCTGCAACCTCATAAAACCCCCCTTTCATCACTTTGAAACCCTGTGGTTAACCTAACTCAAAATTCACGAACTCTGCCGCGATCAGGCATTCTTCAACAATTACAACTGATTAGACGTTCTGTTACGAGCATGGATCTTCGATTGTGGAAGGTATGAGCTGAAGATCAGTATTTCGAACCGGCTGAAATGTACCGTAAGTGACATGCAAGCTCACAGCGTTTGAATCAGGTAAAATTTTAACTTATTTCTGTGTTAATTTGTTTTTGTTGTTTGATTACAGGTGAAACCCAATCTGAATTTAGCATAAAATTTCACCATGGAGGTAATTTTGTAGGAAACCCAAATAGGAAATACCTTGGTGGGAAGATGAACTACATTGATCATGTAGATTTTAGAGTGTTGAATACTGATGTTTTAGAGGCGATGGTTAAGAAATTAGGATACAATGATGGGTTGTTTTTCTATATTCATTATAAGGAAGCGTACTGTTCGTTGGATTTTGGTCTTAGGACATTAAAATGTGATTTTGACTTAGAGCCTATCTTTGATCATGTGCATCAAGGAGTCCACATGATAGACATGTATGTTGAACACCGGAGGTCAACAATATTGGAAAATACAAGTGAAGGTCCTGTAGGGGCTAGTAAAGCAATTGTTCCAGCATCATTTAGAAAAAAAATCAGATTAAAGTATGAATGAAGATGAGGAAGAGAGTGACGAAAGTGATCCTGATTATGAGTATGTTGAGGAAGATAATTTGGTTTATGAAATAGAGGTGGATATTGTCACACCCTGGCTTTTGCGGAAGCGTGGGTTTATTTGGTGTGACTTCTTAATACCATAGCAACAATCACAACAATGCTATATGATAAAAATACGAGATGTTCATCCATTAATTAAAGTGAGAAAATACCACAATATCATTGTTTAGAAACATCGACACTTGAAATACGTTACAAACCATAAATTATTTAAAACGTGTTCATAAGACTCATAAAAGACTTTGGATAAGACGAGATTTAGAGACATGTAACCCGTCCAGGAGTAGGTTACACCTCTCAAACTTCACAACTCTGGATGACATCTAATAACCAACGCAGCTAGACACATGCATACCCTGCCAGATCCGCTAGTTCCCTGAAATACATGTAGTTTGAAAAATCAACAAAAAGGTTGAGCGAGTTCATGTGTAAGTCTGTGTGTATGAGCCTTTAAAATGTGTCTTGTGTATATATATGTCCCTGGTATGTAGCAATTAAGGAAAAAGAGGTCACCAATGGTTTGCAAAGCCAAAGGTAAGTGTGATAAGGTGCAGGAAAACTCAAACCTAGCATATTTGTACCGGGCTTCCGGCTGGAAGACATAGTCACCTCTATGGGCCAACCCGGCCTCATGGGTGTGGGCTCGCTACACCCAAATAGATATATCACTCATGTCCCTCGGTCCTACGACGAGGATTAATGGCCTTAAGTGTTGTGCCCACCTTTCACAGTCTAGTAGTAAAATCCTCCTTAAGCTAACCATACCATGTATAATAATGTCTGTAATAGTTGTAACATGTATTCCACCCCCGAAGTATAAAACTGAAAACAGTTAAGAGAAAAGGGGGAACATGAACTCACTTTATTTTGCAGGCGATTCCGAATACGCAAGTCAAGATTAAGGTGTCTGATAATAAGGAACTCAAAGTTGTCCTAATGAATCGTACATGAACAAGAATAATGTATCAATATTGAGGTCGTATAGTGTTGACGGGATTTGTTGAGCATTTATTGTATTTGATAGTGTTTAGATTAATAGAAGGATCTTGTGAATTATATGTTTAGAGGGCTCGTAAAAAATGAACATGATATAAAGGAATTATTTATGAAAAATATTTATTTATCGTACATAATAAAATTGTAATAATGTACAATTGATTTAATATAAACATTTGTAATAATAAATCAAATATATTTAACTAGTATCATAATTAAATATAATGATTATTGGCAAAATATTGTACAAGTGATATAATTAATTTATATCATAATAATTAAAAATAACATTTTTAATTATTGAACTTGAATATTACTGATTTAATTATATAAATATCGGAATTATATAAAATATCAGTAGCAACATTATTTTTGTAAAGATCAACACTTAAAATAATTAATCTGAAAATTTCATAATTTAATTCTTAAAAATCGATTTATTATTAATTATTTAATAATAAACTGTTTTAATATTTTAAAAATTAGTTTTATAAATAAATTGACTAATTTCACATTTTTAATAAAAGCAACAGTGGTTAATAATCTTATAAAAATTATTGGAATGTTGAAAATATTAAAAATGAAACGATTAAAAAGAAACGCAGACCCCTGGGTTCGAACCTGTGACACCCCAGGAAAACCAGTAAACTACACAATACAACTAGCTTCCTCAGTAACCGCGTGCTAAATTTCGGGACGAAATTTCTTTCAAGTTGGGGATAATGTGACAACCCGAACTTTTCAAGTTAGTGTCGTTTAGCTTAGCGATTCAAAAATCCTCATTGCTTTTCTTCATGATGCATTACTTGATTTAGACACGTTAGATATTGTGTGTTAACTTTAAACGAAAGTGATAACTGATTTCGTTGTGGGCCACGAGTGATTTGGGCCACACTCCTTTTAGCTACATGTTATCTTAGGCCTAAATATCAATGTCTTGGTCGGCCGGTTCTTAAAACGTGAGATTAAATGTGGGTTTAATATAATGTGGGTTTAAAATACACACGGAAATTTTGATTGGGCCGGTTGAAGCCCAAGTAGATAATTGTTAGGGGCCGGCTATGGGTCCTAATTTCCTACCGGTTCTAGTTTTTATAAGTTTGAGATCACGTAATAAATTAACACACATACACAAACCATAGATTCTCCTTAGGCGCACAACGGCAGTAGCAGCCCCTTCGAAGCACTGATTCACCGGTTAGTATGTTATGTTTGCTCGCAATCCTTGTTGATTTTATGACCATGATTACTGTTGATGTTGTGTTTGATGATTAATATGTTAATGGTTGTGTGATATTTGCTATAATGGAAATTAGAAATTGATAAATGATTGATGCATGGAAACCGATTTGAATGATGATAATAGTTGCCAGCCATATTTAATATATATATATATATATTGCATGTGATGCCATAGGAATGGTCGGCTAGTTGCATGTGATCTCACTAATAATGGCGGTCCAATGGTATTAGGTTAGGGGTACAGTTGTCGACCATATAACCCATGATTTCATGTGAATTGATTTATGTAATTGTTGTTGAAGATGATGGCTAGCCAACGAAATCACAGCATTGGATGAAAACACTTGTGTGTTTTCGTCACACTTGAAGTCAACGAAAACAGGAGATTTCGTCCATGAAGGGTTTTCATCTAAAAGTGTTTTCACCATTAATGTGTTTTTGTCTCTTATGACCTCATGTGTATTCTAGATGGTAACTCTGTTAGTTATTAACGATGTCAGTTGTTGAACCTGTTAAGTTTACTTACACTGTTAAGCATGTCAAGTATGTTAATAAGTTAACTGGGTTATGTTAACTAGGTTATGTATGTTAAGATCAATATGTATGATAACTTTGTTAAGTGGATCTAACTTGATATGAAACAGTAACTACATTAAGTATGTTAACTTTATTATGTATACTAATTCTGATAGTTTCTGATTAACACTTTTAAGCTTACCAAGACTGCTGGTGAGTAACTGAGTTAAAACAAGTTGAGAAAGCCTTTAATGTAAAACTAGAGTTGTATGAATGTGATTAACTACTTGTGTGTTACATGATATCAACTGTCAAACACACTCTGTGGTATTGATTGCATGCGAAATCTTACAAACATGTACTGATTTAGTATACGTGCACACTATAGGACGTGATTGATTACTTGCGAGCACATAGTTAGCATACCGAGCAAACCAAGGTGAGTTCACACTCTTACCAAGGCATGGGATTCCCGGGGTTGGGAATGGGTTTGGATGATTACTTATGCTTAAATTGTTATTGGAATTACATACCATAGGCCTCGGGAGAGGAAGGTTATTGGTAGGTACTGCTAGACTAGTGATACATATACTTCTCTTCGCACACACGCCGGGAATGGCTGCGATAATAGAACTAATCTTCGCACACATGCCTGGAATGGCTGCGAACCATACTCTAAACTTCGCACACATGCCGGGTGGGCTGCGATACAAATATACCTAGTCTAGAAAACATGGGAGACCCCCACTAATCTTCGCACACATGCCGGGAAGGCCGCGATACAAACAGACACGGTACATTGGTTACTAAACAACCATACTGTTTACGAAACGAACACTATAGCTAAACAACCAACTGTGAACTCGCTCAACTAGTTGTTGACTTTCTGTTACATGCCTTGCAGGACCATAGGTACTCATGGAGCTTGCACGGGAGGTGCGGTCGTTGTGGGCACGGATTGTGGATGTTTTGATGAAAACTTTATGACTCTTTAAACTTATTACTTATGTTGGGTTTTACATTTATGCTTCCGCTAAACATTGATACTATACTTTGGTTTTCGAACACCTTTCATATTGTTTGGTTGGTTTACATTTATTAATGACATGGTTCAATATGATTGGTGGCTTGATCCTGGTCATGTCACGCCTCCAAGCGGTGGTACTCTGCGTGTGGATTTTGGGGGTGTGACAGATTGGTATCAGAGCCATTGGTTATAGAGAACTCGGTTTTAATAAGGGGAAAACGTTTTTATTAAAACCAGACTATAACCTGTACAGTGCTCAACGATCCACAACGATGCCTCGCTCCACGTGCAAGACTCAACATTCTAGGTAATATGGTATATGTTTTATTGCCTACTTGCTAGAATTACATAGAACTTGCTCATGGTATGCTTAGATACACATAACCCCTATTGCTTGAGAATACTTATGTGCTCACTCTCTTCTGTCATCGCACTATTCGCGAACCTCTCTTACTTATGTTATCTTTGCTATGAAGATCATGGCTGGACGCATTAACATGACACAAGCCCAGTTGACGGCTCTCATTAACGAACAAGTTGCTGCGGCACTTGCAGCTGCACAAGCAGGAGGTATACCCTGCAGTTGTAACTCACACTAGGATCTTTAGATCCTACACTCCTAAACCAACTCTTGTGTTTAACCTTATCCTGATTCTTATACACAACAGGTCAACCACCTGTTTGCACCTTCAAGACTTTCATGGACTGTCGTCCTACTACTTTCAATGGCACGGAAGGAGCAGTTGGACTCCTCCATTGGTTTGAAAAGCTCGAGTCCGTTTTTGAGATGTGTGAATGCCCTGAGGCTCGCAGGGTGAAGTACGCCACTGGTACTCTAGAAGGCATTGCACTGACTTGGTGGAAGGCGCAAGTTCAGATGTTAGGGTTTGGCAGTTGCTAACGCCACACCCTGGAACGATTTCAAGGAGTTGATCAAAGAAGAATACTGTAGCTGTGATGACATTCATAAGCTGGAGTTAGAGTTTTACAATTTGCAGATGACGGGATCGGAAATTGAAGCGTACACCAAAAGATCGAATGAGTTAGCTATTCTATGTCCCACTATGGTAGACCCTCCCATTAAGCGTATCGAGCTGTATCTCAAGGGTCTAGTGCCAGAGATTCAAAGTCACGTAACCTCAGCGAATCTTGGCACCATTCAACATATCGTCAAGTTAGCTCATTGCCTCACCGACCAGGCAGTGGAACAGAACAGGCTGCCTAAACGTATCAGCACTACTACTACCACTACCACTTCAGCTACTCCTGCTACTCCCAGTGACAATAAGCGGAAATGGGAGGGGGATTCCAGCAGGGGTTCAGCTACCGTTCAGTCTCAAGCACAACAGCATCGCAAGACTAATGATTACCAGAGTCCAAGTCAGCAGTCTTCTGGTGGTCAGGGGCAGGGTGGATATCGGGGAATTCACCCACTGTGTAACAGGTGCAACAGACACCACAGTGGTCAGTGTCGCAAGGGCCGCTGTCAGAGATGTCTCAAGATAGGTCATGAAGCTAAAGATTGCAGGAGCTCAAGGCCTGCGAATCAGAACCAGCAACAATAGCCACCAGCTCCACGAAACCAGCAACAACAACAACAACAGCGTGGCAATAGGGGATGCTTTCAATGTGGGGCTGAAGGCCACTTCAAGCGGGACTGCCCCCAGTTAAACCAGAATCAGAATAACAACAACCATAATCAGGGAAATGGGAACAACAATCGGGGAAACAACAACAACAATGGTGCTAGGGGTCGGGCATTTGTGATTGGTCAGGGTGATGCAAGGAACGATCCTAATGTGGTTATGGGTAAGTTTCTTCTCGACGACTTTTATGTTACTGTATTATTTGATTCGGGTGCGGATACCAGTTATATGTCTCTGAAAGTTAGTCAAATGCTTAAACGCGCACCAACACTTTTGAACACCAAACATGTCGTAGAGTTAGCTAACGGTAAAAGTCTAGAAGCCACACACATAGTTCAGGGTTGTAATCTTATCCTCGCTGGTCAGACTTTTTCTATCGATCTCATTCCTATAACTCTGGGTAGTTTCGACATCGTCATTGGTATGGATTGCTTATCTCAACAACAAGCAGAGATCCTATGCAAGGAGAAGATCATTCGCATTCCCCGTACTGGAAAAGAACCTCTCGAAGTTCAAGGCGACAAGAGTGGTGTTGTGAGTGGCATCATTTCCTTCTTGAAGGCACAGAAGTGTTTGCGAAAGGTGTTGGACTCTGTATGCCCAAGACACATATTAAATTGATGTGGCTAGTACGTTATGATCCAAGTCGAGTCATACCCAATAACAAGCTAGACAAACACTTACAATATTTATTTATGATATTATCAAATAAATAAATATCAACACTTAGAATATTTAGAAATTGGTTTTCTAAATAATTGCACTTGACAAACTAATAAATTATATGGATAATTTATTTTGAGAGAATATTTTATTTTGTTATTTAATTAGTTAAATAACATAATAAAATAGCATAAGTCTTATAACATATGATGTTATATTTTATAAAAGTTATAAAATATATATATGTAAGACTTATATTTTATATAAAAGAATTTGATTTTTTTTATAAAAAGGCTAGGCCGCCCCCCCTTCCCAAGACATAAAGTGGCCAATAATGTTCCATGCATGTTGTCATAAGTTAGAAGTCTCTTGATTGGGAGGTCTTCTCAAGAAAAGATGGTCCAATCAAATAACATGCAAATGCATGTGTTAGAGGATCATTGATTGGGCAAATGGGGTGGCATCTTCTCTCACCTTCTTTAAGAGAATTTTGTGTCAAAAATAGAAGATGATGAACTTGAAAAATAGGAGAAAATGGCTGCACATTTTCGGCATTCACATGATCATCCAAGAGTTGATTTTAGTTGGAAAAATCAAGTGTAAGACTCTAAATAAATCGGGTCATGTATGGTTGATCTATTAGTGAGTTTCAAGTTCATACAACAAGTGCAAGAACTCCAAAACTCCTCTCATATTTTCGGCCATAAGATGGTTAACAAGAGGGTTTTTCTAGTGAGTTCATAAGTGTAGAAATCCTAGCTAAACATGAGGTGTTTGTTGGAAGCTTGGGGTATACAAGCTTGAGGTCTTCTACACTTGGAGGCAACCGTTCAAGAAGCATCACCTTCTTCATATCCATTACTCCTTGTACTTCAAGAAGGTAGTTTTCTAAACATCCTATGGTTGTGTTTGATAGTATACATCTCATATATGGATCCGGGTTTTGGGATTTTTGCATATAAATGGTTTTATATCTTATAAAAGGAAAATGTTTTAAACTTATTTTCCGCTGCGTTTTTATTTCATATGGATGAAATTACTTTGATAAACATGTTAAAATCCCATCAATGGCATCTAGAGCCGCTTATATGACTGCATGCTTCAATAGACTTAAAATTTTCGGGTTTCGGATTTGGTGAAAAACAAAGGGATAACCATAAAATTTTAAGTATGGTTATCCCTTTGTTTTTCAAGATTATATTCTTACATGCATAAATGAATCTTGAAAAATTATTTCATATGGATGATTTGTTTGTTTGGACAAAACTAACCTTTTCGGTTTTTTGGACATAGCCGAAAATGGTTATTAAAAGGGAACCATTTTTTTTATGCTTCTTGAAATTAATATAAATATATATTTGGATATATATTTTGGTGCATATGACCTAGCCATGACCTTGTGTTGAATTATTGTGTTGTGATTTATTTTATTAATTATTCAATGGGTTGTAATAATTATTTTTGTTCTTCCATTTGTAAGATATGTAATTTATTTATTTTCATTTGGTATGTAAAATAAATAGATTAGGTGCATTTTATTTTACTAGAAAAATGTATTAGGATATATTTTGTAAAAGAAGATGCACACAAAAATGCGGTTTTGGTTTTGCCAATTTCAGGCATAAAGGACTTCATAGTTCTAAACGGGATTTTAGCCCGATAACCAAAACACATTTTTGAAGTCCAAAGGAGTTTGGAGCTGAATATAAAAGACATTTGGAAGATCAAAGAAAGTGGAGAAATCACAACACAAAAGGAAGACTTGAAGCATTTGGATGCGGGATCAAGTGGGAGTTCAACGACACATCGCTTGTGTCATTTTTCACCCTTTAGGAAGGACCTTTTGGCACACTTGTTTCGGCTAACAAGTGTGGTCAAAATAGTTGACTATGGTTATGCACCTATTGTTATATATGTTGTGCTTGTGTGGTTGCTTATTTATATTGTTTTGATGATATTTGGATATGCATGCTTAACAAACTAATAATCAACAACAAGCGTAAAATTGGTTCTTTAAAAGATCATTAAAATTGGTTAATAAAAGGTTATTAAAAATTAATGATTTTATAATAAAATGGGTTTTATTAAAAAGAACCTTGGAAATTTATTTTCACAAATATACCAAGGATTTGAATGCATGCAAATGTATGGTACATAAAGTTTTCTAAACTAGAATTTTTGAAAACTCAAAAATCCCTTTTATAAAAACAAGTCAAACACCATCCTTTTATACAACACTCGAATCACTTGGGAACTCTTTTGTGGGATAAAGGTCACCTAACCATATTTGAGGGAACTTGTATATTCGAGGTGGGTTTACCATGTTTGTGGGATAAAGGTCACCTAACCACTTATGTGAATAAACTCACACGTGTGTGTAAGTTGGACGACTTGATTTGGAAACCATGAACTTAGGGTCACCGAAGCATGGAGAACAAAGGTGTTGATGGGATTAAACATGCCAACTAAACATAAAGATGTTTAACCGATCCCATATGGCTAGAAGTTGCAAAGAGTTGCAATTGTCAAACGTTGATTACCTTGTTAATTTAAATAGAGGGATAAAGGTCACCTAACCAATATTTAAATGTAACGTTGGATTCTAGATTTTAATTATTAATTGTCTATGAGACACAAAGGGTATTAATGATTAAAATATAAAAATATCGAAAATACTAAAATTGAACCTTGTTAAATTTTGTAGATGGCCGCTAACAATATTACCCAAACCGTCCGTAACCTATCACTAGAAAACGATCCTAATCCCGATGAACATCTTATGGAAGATAAGGATGCCTATAACGATTGGATTAAGTATATCGAGGATACTACGCAAGCCTCTTGCCTCATGTTAGGAATTATGATTCCCGAGATTCAAAAGGTTTTGAACATCATGAGCACATGACATGATTACCCGATTATAGGAAATGTTCCTAAGGGTAGAACGCTTCGAAACCGTTCAAGCGCTTCATGCATGTCGAATGGAGGAAACCCAATCGGACTCATCTTATGTTTTAAGATGAAAAGCCACATTGATCACCTCGAAAGGCTCAATATGGATAAAAGGGTTTTATCCATTCTAACGATCAATGAGGGTGGCAACAAGAAAGGGCATCACCCCGACACCAAAGCAAATGTTGCAAATGGAAACGGGTAATTCAAAGGGAAATAATTAGAAAGACTAAAGCGAAACCACCGAAACCAAAAGAGAAGAAGGCAAAGGTTGCCATGAACGATCCATGCTTTGAGTGTGGTGAGATAGGGCATTTAAATAGGAATTGTCCAACCTATCTCAAAGAGTTGAAAAACAAGAGGGATGCTAGGCAAACCTCAGGTACAATCTTAATAATACATATTGACCTTAATGTTATCTCTTCTAACACATGGGTATTAGATACCGGATGTGGAACTCATGTTTGCAATTCGTTGCAAAAAGGTTCAAAAGAAATAAACATTACAAGAAAGGAGACTATGTTTTGAAACTTCCAAATGGTTTGGAGATTGTTTTAAAATGTTTTGAATGCTCCTAGTTTGACTAGGAACATTATTCAAGTTTCCCTTTTGAGACAATATGTTTTGATTTAAAGTTTGTAAACAATGACATCTATATATCGATGAATGACATGTTTTACTTTAAAATTATGCCTTCAAATGGTAGTTATGAATTGGTTCATAAATAACACATCATTTGATAGTTTAATGTACCGATCAATCACCAAGAAACTCAAAATGGATTTGAGTAAGACCTATCTTTGGCATTATCGCCTTGGTCATATAAACAGATGTCGCATATAAACACTTCGAAAGAATTGTCTTTTGGAAACAAATGAAATTGGTTCATTTGATACATGGAATCTTATTTACAAAGTAAAATGACCAAGTAATCCCTTAGTGGGAAAGGGCAAAAGATTTATTAGGCATCATACATTCGAATGCATGTGATCTTTTTAAGCCAATGACTAGGAATGGTGAAAGATACTTCATTACTTTAACCAACAACTATAGTAGTTATGGTTATGTGTACTTGACACAAAGAAGAAGTTTTGAAACGTTCAGAATCTTCAAAAAGAGAAGTACAAAATCAACTCTTTAAAGTTCTTTGTTTTGATAGAGGAGGAATCGAACTCTATTAGATATGGTTCGATCTATGATGGCTAGGAGCACATTATCTCTATCACTTTGGGGTTACGCTTTGCTCTCCGTGGCCCATATGGCCCCAACCAAGAAAGTGGATACGACGTCTTTTGAAATATGACATAGAAAGGTTCCATCATTATCATATTTAAAAAGTATGGGTTGTGAAGCTTATGTGAAGCAATACACCCCAAACAAGTTGGAAGTACGATCCACTAAGTGTATCTTCGTAGGATATCCTAAAGATGATATAGGATATTATTTCTACGATCCAACAGAGCAAAAGTATTTGTTGCTCGAAAGGCTAAGTTCTTGGAAGCTAAGTTCCTAATGGAAGGAACTAGTAGAACAATGGAACTTGATGAGGATCAGGAACCAAAAGCCGATACACGTTTGGTTGATACTAGCACTCAACAAGTGGTTGTTGAAAATAATCAAATGGTTGATTAATACACACAAAACGTTCGTAGATCTGGTAGAATTAGTAGTCCACCTGAAAGATATGGATTTTTCATGGATGGATTCTACGTGGTAGTTCGGGTGAACCTGCCACATACCATGATCCAATGTCAAAATCTGATTGCGACAAATGGCTTGAGGCTATGAACGTAGAGATGCAATCCATGTTTGACAACCAAGTATGGGAATTGGTTGTGCCACCACTTAACTCTAAAGTAGTTGGAAGTAAGTGGGTTTTCATGAAGAAAACATATATGCATGGAAACTTGGATACTTGTACAGCGAGACTTGTAGCAAAAGGTTTCAATCAAACTCAAAGGTTGATTGTGATGAGACCTTATCGCCTGTGGCGATGCTAAAGTCAACTAGGATATCATTTGCCATACTTGCACAATATGATTATGAGATTTGGCAAATGGATCTCAAAATGACTTTCCTTAATAGATATCTTGAGGAAGATGTCTATATAGTTAAGCCTGAAGGTTTTGTCGATCCAAAACATCCTAACAAAGTGTGCAAGTTAAAGAAATCAATCTATGGATTGAAACAAGCATCTAAAAGTTGGAATCACCGTTTAGATGAAGAGATTAGGGAATATGGATTCATCAAAAACGTTGATGAAGCTTGTGTGAATAAGAAGGCTAGTGGGAGCATTATTACTTTCTTTATGTCGATGACATTCTACTATTTGGAAATAACATTCCAACCTTGGAGGGTGTAAAAGCCTGGCTTGAAAGTTATTTTTCCATGAAGGATTTTGGTGAAATCGCCTATATTTAGGAATAAAGATCTATAAGGATAGGTCAAGGCGCTAGATAGGTTTAAAAAAAAGTGCATACATTGACAAAGTCTTGAAAAGGTTCAAGATGAAGAACTCTATGAAAGGTTTGGTACCTATTCAAAGAGAGGACAATATTGAAAGTGTTTCAATGTCCAAGCTCAAAGGATGAGCAAGAAAGAATGAAAGGAATCCCATATACGTCAGCTATAGGATTCATTATGTATGTAATGATATGTACTAGACCGGACAAGTTATGCGCTTTAAGCATGACGAGAAAATACCAGTAAAATCCAAATAACGGTCATTGGATGACTATTAAGAGCATATTGAAATACCTTAGAAGGACTAAGGATATGTTTCTAATATGTGGATCTGGTTAAAAAGAACTCGTTGTAAAGGGTTACAAGGATGCGAGTTTAGGAATTCGTTGTAAATGGTTACATGGATACGAGTTTCCAAGACTAATCGAGATGGTTCTCGATCACAATCAGGGTAGCATTGTCCACTACAGAATCAGAATACATCGCCGCTTCATTGATCGAGGTAATTCATATGGATCTGCCACTTGAATTATTACCAATCTAGGGGTAGTCCCTACCATTCAGGACCCTAGTGATCTTTGTGATAACGATGGTGTGATTGCTTAAATCACGGAACCTCGTGTACATCAAAAGACTAGGAACATTGAGCGGAGTTTCAACTACATAAGGGATGAAGTTGAAAAAGAGAAAGATATGTATTCGCAAAGTTCACACTGATCAAAATATTGCGGATCCACTCACGAAGCTCCTTGAATGGGCAAAGCATGAAAGGGTCATACTTGTGCCTTAGGACTTCTGTAACACCTGTGTCATTTCAACCATCAAACAAATTCCAAACCAATGAAATATTGTATTTCATACTTTGGACTTTTATAAATATGTGTATCTTTTGCACATATCAAGTCTTGTTCGATTTCAAGCTCTAAATCGCTTTCTGGAAGGTTATACGCGCACTGATGCGTAAATATAACCAGTTTAATGCAACGAACACTCCGGAATAGTGAAATAGGCTTAACATACCTTAAATAACCTTTACATAACTTAGATATAAGTTTTGGAAGGTTCGGTGTGGTGAAATCAAAGTTATTTCGCTTACAGGGACTAAATTTGACAAACTGCGAAAGTATGCCAATTTGAACTGTAACAGACCTTCCGGAACATGACCATAAGTTAAACATACCATAAATATCCTTTACATAGCTTAGAAATAGGCTTTGAGGGGTTCGGTATGCTAAAATAAACTTTTGGGTCATTCAGGGACTAAAAGTGTCAAAAAGTGCACAAGTTTGCATTTTCGCGCATAACTTACGTTCTGAATACATCCGGACATCCAAAAATTTATGTGAGCATGACTACATTATATTTTAGTGTTCGCCATAAGAAAAATCCATTCGTCGCGTCATTTGGTTCGTTTTTCGCGCTTATGCGCATTCCGTCGTAATTAAGCGAACATCGCGTTCGTACGACCAAACGAACCATCATCCGGCATATTTTTGAGTATGTTTTGAGTTCCCTATACTTTAACTTCATTTTAGAGCCTTGAAATGAGGTTAACGGGGTTCAAACGCATCGAAAAAGGCCTTAAACACGTGCAGGGACCATTCCTGCCACTTTTGAAACTTTTCTGAAACTGGGGGGTCAGTGGCGTAGCGCTACTGCCTAGGCCCTCACCGTCGCACTACGCGACTGCCTAGTCTGGGGCAGAAACATGCAGAAAACTCATTTTTCGCATTTTCGGGACCGGATTCGATGTATCGACAGCTGTTTACAGTTGTTATCCACTCCCAAATCCCTTGCCAAGTGTTGATTCCCTATGGTTAGTGGCAATTTAGGCACCATAACATTCCGACACTTGTACGGACATGATTAAGGCACGATTTTCGACAAACGATCCTAACGGTTCGGGTATTCCTATAAATACCCAACCCACACAACATCAAAACCCACTAGAATTCTGATTTTGAGAGCTCTAAGTTGAAACCATTGTTTCATACCTGAGTTCTTGGATCAGGATTAGCATTCGGGGACCCTTCGTAAGTATTCTTTCGTTCTTTTCCTTATTTTACTGCTTTTCGAGTCAGAAAGTCAAACTTTGTTTGACTTTCAGCGTTGACCAGTAATGGTCAATGCGAAGTTCTTTTGAAGTTCGCAACGTGAGTGTAATCACGTTGGTCATAGTCCCTTGGGACTATGCCCACTGATTACCACGTTGTCTAGGGTCGTAGGGTAAGCGATCTAATAAATCGCTTATACCTCGAACCCGACCCAGTTTGGTCGATCATTAGGATCCGACCAAACACAGTAGGTGACCCTAGTAGGTAGGGAATAACCTTCCGAGGTTATACCTTATGGTCACATCGTTTAAGTAGTTGTATGATAGGTAGTTTATATGCCTTAGGTAAATTACCAGAATACCCTTTTCATGTATAATTGGTAATTAAGCATATGTAACCTAAACTTTTGTCACATAACTGATTATGTAACATGTTTAGGCATATAACACTTGTCATAGGGCTAGTTAGGTGGTCCGAACGCGTTTCACGCGAACGACGCGTTAAAGTAGCATAAGCTACCTAAACGGGTCGTAATGGGTCGTAGACACTCAGGTTAAGTTTCATTTAGTATGTAGGCTTTGTTAAACCAAATGACACGAGTCTCTACACTCGTTTGGTTTACAAACCCTAATGCTACCCAATCTTCCGATCTAGGTCCGGTTTATTAACATAGTTACCTATACTAGGTGCCGTTTGATATCCGCGATCTCTAGCATTGTTTAGTTGTCACTCCAGAACTACTGAGCAATCTCAAGTGAGTACATAGACTCCTCTTTTACTGTTTTCCAAACTGTTTTGGGGTGGAACACATGTGCCTACTTGTTACTTTCATGCTTTCCTGTTTTCACATCATATACATGCTATGTTCGTTAGTACATTATAGTACATGATTTCATTACATCTTATGCTAGGTGTGCCCATTGTGTGCATTACTTGGTACATCGTTTTACATTACATTTCATGCTAGGTGTGCCCATTGTGTGCATTACTTAGTACATCGTTTTACATTTCATCTCATGCTAGGTGTGCCCATTGTGTGCATTACTTAGTACATTGTTTTACATTGCCTTTCTGTTGCATATGCTTATCCAGCGTATGAACACATTATACTACATTTTGAACCGTTGTAATCATTTGACTATGTGATCCGTTGATATCTGTGAACCGTTTGTATTTCTAACCGTTGAACCACGTGAACCGTTTGTAACCGTTGAACCACGTGAACCGTTTGTAACCGTTGAACCATGTGAACCATTTGTAACTATTGAACCGTTTGTATCCATTACATGATTTACATTAGACATGAACATTACTTTGGTGGTTTGGTTTGATTAAGTGATTAAGTAACGATGCGTGTGTAATATGATACAAGCATGGTGGATACGCCGCTGGTACTTCCTATATATAAGTGTTTGTATGGTATTACATATCGTAGCGTTATTTGAATCATTTCAGTTTGATACATATAACATTTTATACAAATAACATACTTTTCACAAGACATTGTTTTACAAACAACTTATCTTATACAAACTCAGTCTACATGGTTATTCATTTAACCATACATTATTCTTTTATCTATACATATCATTTGAACTTATTGATTTTCAAACGATTTACAAGACAAAGCAAATTACAAGGTTCATGACTAAACATTTTCTCAAACATAAGTCATGAAACCTATTTTCACAAAACCTATGTATCTCACCGGCATTTTTATGCTGACGTACCTATTTTCACATGTGTTTTTCAGAAACTGTTGCATAAGATGATCAAGACACATATAGGCAGACTTGGGCTTTAGTGACAATAAAAGATGCAGACTAGTTAATTATGTTGTATTTCCATGTTTGTTTAGACATTGTAACACTTTTAATCAATAAAACGAAACTTCAATTGCCATGGATTTGACACAATTAATTCTGTTACAACACTCCCCGACGTTTCCGCCACGTTTTGTATGTTCTACGTGGTCGGGGTGTGACATAAAAGATGGTATCAGAGCCAATGGTTATAGGGAATTAGGTTATTAGTAATGCTTTGACCTAGTCTATAACCTTCTTAGGACCCTAACGCGAGTTTACTTGCGTTTAGTCATAAAACAATACCGTCACCTATCCTTAGGCGACGACCACAACAAGAACATAAATTTCAAAACCGCTTTGAAAACTAATCATCTGTTCTAGGATGATTGATTACTAGGTTTTGAACTCTCTATTATAAGGTTTTGAACCCTTTGAGTTTTCAAAACTCTCGTCAAGGTTTTGGGTTTTAAATAATGTGAACACGTGCAAACTGGAAGGGTGAATGCCTGTATTCTGGGTTTTCTGGCTAGGCAAGCACTTCGTATACATCTCATCAGACGCGAGACCAGTTGTGCTTACCTGGGAATTCTTGGGATGAGTGTTCACTTATAGGCGAGCATGTCTTCGCGATACATTATATTGACCCATTTACTTTGATTAGTCACTGTCTCATTTGTTTGCCTTTGGTAACAAACAAATGGTCACAACCTTCATGCGTTGTCATTTTCTTTTGACTATCTTTCGCTTGTTTCCTCCCATGTGTTCCATTTTCTTCATAATGCCTCTTCATCGCAACAAGACTCGAGTGTCCGGACCAGGTGCTGCAACTACCCAGCAAATAGGCGTCATACTCCAGAGGACCGATGATTTAGCTATCCCCATGACTTGCCTCAGGGATGAAGCTGTATAAGGGAACTGCTCCTTGGTGCAATCAATGCAACCTTCATCATTCAAATCAAATACCCTGTTACAAATGTACCCACGGTGGATGATGGAGACATTTGGTTAACATATGCCGCTTTGCAATCCAAAGCAAAGCTGTTACAAATCCTGCTGCTACTCAACCTTCAAACTCTGCTTCATATGTCGCTTGACATATCTGGCGCCTCAACCTCATGAACTTTCTACCTTGTGTATCGACGTAAGCACGCCTAGTGCAAGGTGTCGAAACACCTCTCGTTACACAAACTCCAAAAATCCATGTAGGATCTTTCTATCCTCATAATTAGATCCTTGTGGATGGGTATCATTCATCGGAGTCCTTAATTGAATTCTTTGTATGATTCAATACGTACATCACAATTCAATAAGGACAAAGCCGAATTCCTTTTAAGATCATCCTATCTTCATAGATAGATTCTTGAAATGATTAAAGTGCCAAATGAAATCCACGAATTGGATTCCTGGTGTGCTTTAAGTATCCGCGTCCAAAGATAACAAATCAATAACCAAGTTAAACAACTATGTGATTATGTGCTTATAAACATTACAAGACAAACTGTGCGGACTATGCAAGGAATTACGTAATTATGGATGCATACATAATTATGGAATTTAGTGCACAGAAACCACAGCGAGCTTTGTCATGTACGTAGAAGTTAACCCTATTCATTTCCAATTCTGATGAAGTATC
Source organism: Helianthus tuberosus (assembly GCA_030545235.1). NCBI lineage: Eukaryota > Viridiplantae > Streptophyta > Magnoliopsida > Asterales > Asteraceae > Helianthus > Helianthus tuberosus. The sequence continues at coordinate 115,391,355 of CM060370.1, forward strand.
CGTTGAGGAAAAATGAACTAGCTATTCATTTTTCACTTCTGAAGAATATCCGTTGAGGAAATGAATATCCATTTATCCTTCATTTCCAACTCTGAAGAATACCCGTTGAGGAAAATGACTCCGTTTGTGCATTTTCGTTCTGAAGAGTATCCGTCGAGGGAAATGAATATCCATTTATTTAATCCTTCATTTCCGAACCTGAGGAAACAACCGTTGAAAATGACTTCGTTAGTTCATTTTCGTTTCTGAAGATTATCCGTTGAGGAAATGAATATCCGTTGTGTAGTCTTTCATTTCCAACTCTGAGGAAATAACCGTTGAAAATGACTCCGTTAGTTCATTTTCGTTTCTGAAGATTATCCGTTGAGGAAATGAATATCTGTTTGTCTATCATTGTCATTTCCGTTTCTGAGGAAGCAACCGTTGAAAATGACTCCGTTAGTTCATTTTCGTTTCTGAAGATTATCCGTTGAGGAAATGAATATCCGTTGGTCTATCATTGTCATTTCCGTTTCTGAGGAAGCAACCGTTGAAAATGACTCCGTTAGTTCATTTTCGTTTCTGAAGATTATCCGTTGAGGAAATGAATATCCGTTTGTCTATCATTGTCATTTCCATTTCTGAGGAAGCAACCGTTGAAAATGACTCCGTTAGTTCATTTTCGTTTCTGAAGATTATCCGTTGAGGAAATGAATATCCGTTTGTCTACCATTTTCATTTCCGAACCTGAGGAAGCAACCGTTGAAAATGACTCCGGTTGTTCATTTTCGTTTCTGAAGATTTATCCGTTGAGGAAATGAATATCCGTTGATTTTTCTTTCATTTCAAATTCTGAAGAACAAACCGTTGAGGAAAATGACTCCGTTAGTTCATTTTCGTTTCTGAAGATTTATCCGTTGAGGAAATGAATATCCGTTGTGTAATCCTTCATTTCCAACTCTGAGGAAATAACCGTTGAAAATGACCACCGTTAGTTCATTTTCGTTTCTGAAGATTTATCCGTTGAGGAAATGAATATCCGTTGTGTAGTCTTTCATTTCCAACTCTGAGGAAGCAACCGTTGAAAATGACTCCGTTAATTCATTTTCGTTTCTGAAGATTTATCCGTTGAGGAAATGAATATCCGTTGATTTTTCTTTCATTTCAAATTCTGAAGAACAAACCGTTGAGGAAAATGACCTCGTTTATTCATTTTTTTTGTTCTGAAGAATATCCGTTGAGAGAAATGAATATCCGTGGATTATTCCTTCATTCCCATTTCTGACGAAGAATCCGTTGAGAAAGAATGAATCATCCATTCATTTTCACTTCTGAAGAATATCCGTTGAGGGAAATGTATATCCGTTTAGTTAATTCCTTTATTTTCCATTTCCGAAGAACCCGTTGAAAAGAAAATGACCCTGTTCATTCATTTTCACTTCTGAAAAATATCCGTTGAGGAAAATAATCAGATTATGCTTTACATATCTTTGATGACTATTTGACACAAAGTCATAGACAGACTCCTACGAATAAATTTCGGGACGAAATTTCCTAAAGTAGGGGAGACTGTAACACCTGTGTCATTTCAACCATCAAACAAATTCCAAACCAATGAAATATTGTATTTCATACTTTGGACTTGTATAAATATGTGTATCTTTTGCACATATCAAGTCTTGTTCGATTTCAAGCTCTAAATCGCTTTCTGGAAGGTTATACGCGCACTGATGCGTAAATATAACCAGTTTAATGCAACGAACACTCCGGAATAGTGAAATAGGCTTAACATACCTTAAATAACCTTTACATAACTTAGATATAAGTTTTGGAATGTTCGGTGTGGTGAAATCAAAGTTATTTCGCTTACAGGGACTAAATTTGACAAACTGCGAAAGTATGCCAATTTGAACTGTAACAGACCTTCCGGAACATGACCATAAGTTAAACATACCATAAATATCCTTTACATAGCTTAGAAATAGGCTTTGAGGGGTTCGGTATGCTAAAATAAACTTTTGGGTCATTCAGGGACTAAAAGTGTCAAAAAGTGCACAAGTTTGCATTTTCGCGCATAACTTACGTTCTGAATACATCCGGACATCCAAAAATTTATGTGAGCATGACTACATTATATTTTAGTGTTCGCCATAAGAAAAATCCATTCGTCGCGTCATTTGGTTCGTTTTTCGCGCTTATGCGCATTCCGTCGTAATTAAGCGAACATCGCGTTCGTACGACCAAACGAACCATCATCCGGCATATTTTTGAGTATGTTTTGAGTTCCCTATACTTTAACTTCATTTTAGAGCCTTGAAATGAGGTTAACGGGGTTCAAACGCATCGAAAAAGGCCTTAAACACGTGCAGGGACCATTCCTGCCACTTTTGAAACTTTTCTGAAACTGGGGGGTCAGTGGCGTAGCGCTACTGCCTAGGCCCTCACCGTCGCGCTACGCGACTGCCTAGTCTGGGGCAGAAACATGCAGAAAACTCATTTTTCGCATTTTCGGGACCGGATTCGATGTATCGACAGCTGTTTACAGTTGTTATCCACTCCCAAATCCCTTGCCAAGTGTTGATTCCCTATGGTTAGTGGCAATTTAGGCACCATAACATTCCGACACTTGTACGGACATGATTAAGGCACGATTTTCGACAAACGATCCTAACGGTTCGGGTATTCCTATAAATACCCAACCCACACAACATCAAAACCCACTAGAATTCTGATTTTGAGAGCTCTAAGTTGAAACCATTATTTCATACCTGAGTTCTTGGATCGGGATTAGCATTCGGGGACCCTTCGTAAGTATTCTTTCGTTCTTTTCCTTATTTTACTGCTTTTCGAGTCAGAAAGTCAAACTTTGTTTGACTTTCAGCGTTGACCAGTAATGGTCAATGCGAAGTTCTTTTGAACTTCGCAACGTGAGTGTAATCACGTTGGTCATAGTCCCTTGGGACTATGCCCACTGATTACCACGTTGTCTAGGGTCGTAGGGTAAGCGATCTAATAAATCGCTTATACCTCGAACCCGACCCAGTTTGGTCGATCATTAGGATCCGACCAAACACAGTAGGTGACCCTAGTAGGTAGGGAATAACCTTCCGAGGTTATACCTTATGGTCACATCGTTTAAGTAGTTGTATGATAGGTAGTTTATATGCCTTAGGTAAATTACCAGAATACCCTTTTCATGTATAATTGGTAATTAAGCATATGTAACCTAAACTTTTGTCACATAACTGATTATGTAACATGTTTAGGCATATAACACTTGTCATAGGGCTAGTTAGGCGGTCCGAACGCGTTTCACGCGAACGACGCGTTAAAGTAGCATAAGCTACCTAAACGGGTCGTAATGGGTCGTAGACACTCAGGTTAAGTTTCATTTAGTATGTAGGCTTTGTTAAACCAAATGACACGAGTCTCTACACTCGTTTGGTTTACAAACCCTAATGCTACCCAATCTTCCGATCTAGGTCCGGTTTATTAACATAGTTACCTATACTAGGTGCCGTTTGATATCCGCGATCTCTAGCATTGTTTAGTTGTCACTCCAGAACTACTGAGCAATCTCAAGTGAGTACATAGACCCCTCTTTTACTGTTTTCCAAACTGTTTTGGGGTGGAACACATGTGCCTACTTGTTACTTTCATGCTTTCCTGTTTTCACATCATATACATGCTATGTTCGTTAGTACATTATAGTACATGATTTCATTACATCTTATGCTAGGTGTGCCCATTGTGTGCATTACTTGGTACATCGTTTTACATTACATTTCATGCTAGGTGTGCCCATTGTGTGCATTACTTAGTACATCGTTTTACATTTCATCTCATGCTAGGTGTGCCCATTGTGTGCATTACTTAGTACATTGTTTTACATTGCCTTTCTGTTGCATATGCTTATCCAGCGTATGAACACATTATACTACATTTTGAACCGTTGTAATCATTTGACTATGTGATCCGTTGATATCTGTGAACCGTTTGTATTTGTAACCGTTGAACCACGTGAACCGTTTGTAACCGTTGAACCACGTGAACCGTTTGTAACCGTTGAACCATGTGAACCATTTGTAACTATTGAACCGTTTGTATCCATTACATGATTTACATTAGACATGAACATTACTTTGGTGGTTTGGTTTGATTAAGTGATTAAGTAACGATGCGTGTGTAATATGATACAAGCATGGTGGATACGCCGCTGGTACTTCCTATATATAAGTGTTTGTATGGTATTACATATCGTAGCGTTATTTGAATCATTTCAGTTTGATACATATAACATTTTATACAAATAACATACTTTTCACAAGACATTGTTTTACAAACAACTTATCTTATACAAACTCAGTCTACATGGTTATTCATTTAACCATACATTATTCTTTTATCTATACATATCATTTGAACTTATTGATTTTCAAACGATTTACAAGACAAAGCAAATTACAAGGTTCATGACTAAACATTTTCTCAAACATAAGTCATGAAACCTATTTTCACAAAACCTATGTATCTCACCGGCATTTTTATGCTGACGTACCTATTTTCACATGTGTTTTTCAGGAACTGTTGCATAAGATGATCAAGACACATATAGGCAGACTTGGGCTTTAGTGACAATAAAAGATGCAGACTAGTTAATTATGTTGTATTTCCATGTTTGTTTAGACATTGTAACACTTTTAATCAATAAAACGAAACTTCAATTGCCATGGATTTGACACAATTAATTCTGTTACAACACTCCCCGACGTTTCCGCCACGTTTTGTATGTTCTACGTGGTCGGGGTGTGACAACTTCGATATTCTAGTGATTGGATTTGATCTAATTTTGTATTTGGATATTGGAACAATTGTTATTATAACTCTTTATGGTATGTTGAGTTATGTTCCATATTAGCATGTTTAAATCCGTCAATAAGTTACTTATTCTAAATGTCCGTAGTCGATCATACTTGTGGGAACAAATATGAATGTAAGACTATTATGAACTTGGATTGGTGGATATTCATTAGATATGAATATAGAGCAAAGTGTTGCTGCCAAGGTTCATAGATATTTGTGGGATACAAATATTGGACTGACTCGCTCTCAAATATTACTGCATGGAATCATCTGTGATTGATCATAAGTAAATTTGAGTAAAGGAGAATATCATAGTATCCTCAGACCTGAGATACATATTGGGTCTTGATATTCACCAAATATTATACCTTGACTTATTTCTTCGCTGTTAGTAAAATGATAGTACATAAGGCTAAGCTCAGGTGTGATACAAGGTGATTGTGAGAGACGTATGTAGTCAAGAAGGGATTTGTTCCTCTTATTCATTGAGAGTAAGATGTCTAAGGCCTGCTAAAGTTAAATCAACAGAGAGTGATCACTCTGTGTCTCTGGATTTAACATGACATCTGTAACGAAAGGATAAATGATAGATTCACCTAAATCATGTTCAAGTAAGGGACTTGAAGGGGATGATGTTATTGAATGGCACATATAGTCATACGTATTGGGGATAGTAAACCGTAGTTAGGCGTCATTTACTGCTTGCATCAATCTTCTATGTATCTTGTGCAAGTGGGAGATTGTTGGACTCTGTATGCCCAAGACACATATTAAATTGATGTGGCTAGTACGTTATGATCCAAGTCGAGTCATACCCAATAACAAGCTAGACAAACACTTACAATATTTATTTATGATATGATCAAATAAATAAATATCAACACTTAGAATATTTAGAAATTGGTTTTCTAAATAATTGCACTTGACAAACTAATAAATTATATGGATAATTTATTTTGAGAGAATATTTTATTTTGTTATTTAATTGGTTAAATAACATAATAAAATAGCATAAGTCTTATAACATATGATGTTATATTTTATAAAAGTTATAAAATATATATATGTAAGACTTATATTTTATATAAAAGAATTTGATTTTTTTTATAAAAAGGCTAGGCCGCCCCCCCCTTCCCAAGACATAAATTGGCCAATAATGTTCCATGCATGTTGTCATAAGTTAGAAGTCTCTTGATTGGGAGGTCTTCTCAAGAAAAGATGGTCCAATCAAATAACATGCAAATGCATGTGTTAGAGGATCATTGATTGGGCAAATGGGGTGGCATCTTCTCTCACCTTCTTTAAGAGAATTTTGTGTCAAAAATAGAAGATGATGAACTTGAAAAATAGGAGAAAATGGCTGCACATTTTCGGCATTCACATGATCATCCAAGAGTTGATTTTAGTTGGAAAAATCAAGTGTAAGACTCTAAATAAATCGGGTCATGTATGGTTGATCTATTAGTGAGTTTCAAGTTCATACAACAAGTGCAAGAACTCCAAAACTCCTCTCATATTTTCGGCCATAAGATGGTTAACAAGAGGGTTTTTCTAGTGAGTTCATAAGTGTAGAAATCCTAGCTAAACATGAGGTGTTTGTTGGAAGCTTGGGGTATACAAGCTTGAGGTCTTCTACACTTGGAGGCAACCGTTCAAGAAGCATCACCTTCTTCATATCCATTACTCCTTGTACTTCAAGAAGGTAGTTTTCTAAACATCCTATGGTTGTGTTTGATAGTATACATCTCATATATGGATCCGGGTTTTGGGATTTTTGCATATAAATGGTTTTATATCTTATAAAAGTAACATGTTTTAAACTTATTTTCCGCTGCGTTTTTATTTCATATGGATGAAATTACTTTGATAAACATGTTAAAATCCCATCAAAAGGGCCACACAGCTATTTTAGCACTCGTTACAGATACATCGACGAAAGAGAAGAAGTTAGAGGATATTCCTGTTGTACACGACTTTCCTCAAGTGTTTCCTGAAGAGTTACCTGGGTTACCGCCTCATTGCCAGGTCGAATTTCAGATCGAGCTAGCTCCAGGAGCAGCACCCATAGCTCGAGCACCTTATCGCTTAGCTCCAACTGAACTGGAAGAACTATCTAAGCAATTGCAAGAACTTTTGGAAAAGGGTTTTGTCACACCCCGACCACGTGGAACATACAAAACGTGGCGGAAACATCGGGGAGTGTTGTAACAGAATTAATGTTTCAAATCCATGGCAATTGAAGTTTCGTTTTATTGATTAAAAGTGTTACAATGACTTAACAAACAAAGAAATACAACATAATTAACTAGTCTTGCATCTTTTATTGTCACTAAAGCCCAAGTCTGTCTATGTATATCTTGATCATCTTATGCAACAGCTCCTGAAAAACACATGTGAAAATATGGTACGTCAGCATAAAAATGCCGGTGAGATACATAGGTTTTGTGAAAATAGGTGTCATGACTTATGTTTGAGAAAATGTTTAGTCATGAACCTTGTTATTTGCTTTGTTTTGTAAATTACTTGAAAAACAACGAGTTCAGATGATATGTATAAATAAGTGAATAATGTATGGTTAAATGAATAACCAAGTTAAATGAGTTTGTAAAAGATAAGTTGTTTTGTAAAACAATGTCTTGTGAAAAGTATGTTATTTGTATAAAATGTTATATGTATCAAACTGAAATGATTCAAATAACGCTACGATATGTAATACCATACAAACATTTATATATAGGAAGTACCAGCGGCGTATCCACCATGCTTGTATCATATTACACACGCATCGTTACTTAATCACTTAATCAAACCAAACCAAACAATGTAAAATGTTCATGTCAAGATGTAAATCATGTCAAAATGTCTATGTCAAATATCCATGTCAAATGTCTATGTTTAAACCAATAGTCAAAAGTCCTTGTATAAACCATGTCAAATGTTGATAGTCCAAAAGTAGTCAAGTAATGTATAACCAAAATGATATGTATGGTAAGTAAAATTTAGACTACTTAAACCATAAGTAAAAATGAACAAAACAAAGTATTGAAGTAAAACTGGTTTAAATCAAAGTTATGTTTTGTAAGATATATGCATGCTATACTGAATATGAACATTTATGCGGTATGTTAGACGCAAACATTCAAGCCTTGAGACAGACGGATAACCCTTTCAGTCAAGGTTATCAAAAGAATTGTATTCGGATTCGGTCATTCCTTTCATCCCCACCTACCCGGGATGTCCGGAACGGGATTTGTCAAGTCCTATGGTACCACTACTTACTCCCGAGCGGCGTAGCAAATGTTAATGAATGTTATATAGACCCGTTAAACAAACCAAATGTCATACCAAAATGTAAGCATGTTTTATGAAGATAATGTACCTAGTATGCTAGAGTAAACATACAAGGTAGAGCTGTAAAACAATGTGTCCATATGCTGAGTAAACATATGCAACAGAAATGCAATGTAAAACAATGTGTCCATATGCTGAGTAAACATATGCAACAGAAATGCAATGTAAAACAATGTGTCCATATGCTGAGTAAACATATGCAACAGAAATGCAATGTAAAACAATGTGTCCATATGCTGAGTAAACATATGCAACAGAAATGCAATGTAAAACAATGTGTCCATATGCTGAGTAAACATATGCAACAGAAATGCAATGTAAAACAATGTGTCCATATGCTGAGTAAACATATGCAACAGAGATGCAATGTAAAACAATGTGTCCATATGCTGAGTAAACATATGCAACAGAAATGCAATGTAAAACAATGTGTCCATATGCTGAGTAAACATATGCAACAGAGATGCAATGTAAAATGATGTACTAAGTATGCTAAGTTAACATACAAAGCAGAAAAGTCATGTAAATCAATGTGCTAGCATGCTATCAGTCAACATACATAGCGGAAATGTAATGAAATCATGTACTATAATGTACTAATGAACATAGCAAGTATATGATTTGAAAACAGGAAAGCATGAAAGTAACAAGTAGGCACATGTGTTCCACCCCAAAACAGTTTGGAAAACAGTAAAAGAGGGGTCTATGTACTCACTTGAGATTGCTCAGTAGTCCTTAAGTAACAACCAAACAAAGCTAGAGATCACGGAAATCAAACGGCACCTAATATAGGTAACTATGTTAATTAACCGGACCTAGATCGGAAGATTGGGTAGCATTAGGGTTTGTAAACCAAACGAGTGTAGAGACTCGTGTCATTTGGTTTAACAAAGCCTACATACTAAATGAAACTTAACATAATTGTTTACGACCCATTACGACCCGTTTAGGAAGCTTATGCTACTTTAACGCGTCGTTCGCGTAAAACGCGTTCGGAACGCCTAACTAGTCCTATGACAAGTGTTATATGCCTAAACATGTTACATAATCAGTTATGTGGCAAAAGTTTAGGTTACATATGCTTAATTACCAATTATACATGAAAAGGTATTTTGGTAATTTACCTAAGGCATATAAACTACCTATCATACAACTACTTAAACGATGTGACCATAGGGTATAACCTCGGAAGGTTATTCCCTACACTATGGTCACCTAATGTATTTGGTCGGATCCTAATGATCGACCAAATGGGTCGAGTTCGAAGGTATAGGCGATTTATCAGATCGCCTACCCTACGACTCTAGACAACGTGGTAATCAGTGGGCATAGTCCCAAGGGACTATGACCAACGTGATTACACTCACGTTGCGAAGTTCAAACGAACTTCGCATTGACCATTACTGGTCAACGCTGAAAGTCAAACAAAGTTTGACTTTCTGACTCGAAAAGCAGTAAAATAAGGAAAAGAACGAAAGAATACTTACCCAGGGTCCCCGAATGCTAATCCCGACTCAAGAACTCAGGTATGAAACAATGGTTTCAACTTAGAGCTCTCAAATCAGAATTCTTGTGAGTTTTAAAGCAATGGGGGGGTGGGGTATTTATAGTATTCGGTCCACCGTTGAGATCGTTTCATGGAAAACGTGCCATGATCCGATCCGTACAAGTGTTGAAAGGTTATGGAGGCCACATATGCTCCTTATCTTCATGACTAAGCAAGTAGGAACATGTGGTGGTGGTTTAAACAGCTGAAAACAGGCTGTTTAAACATTGTATCTGGTCAGGATAACCCCTGCGCATCGTAGGGCAAAAGTCCCTGCGCATCGTAGGGGTTAAGTTTGGCAGAAAGTCAGTTTTGGTCCCTGAACTGTATTTAGGCCATTTTTGACATGTTTAAGGCCCGTTAACCCCATTTCAAAGCTCTAAAATGAAGTTAAAGTATAGGGAACTTAAAACATGCTCAAAAATATCTCGGATGTCGGTTCGTTTGGCCGTACGAACGCGATGTTCGGTTAATTACGACGGAATGCGCATAAGCGCGAAAAACGAACCAAATGACGCGACGAATGGATTTTCTTAAGGCGAACACTAAAATATAATATAGTCATGCTCACATAAATTTTTGGGTGTCCGGATGCATTCAGAACGTAAGTTATGCGCGAAAATGCAAACTTGTGCACTTTTTGACACTTTTAGTCCCTGAATGACACAAAAGTTTATTTTAGCATACCGAACACCTCAAAGCCTATTTCTAAGCTATGCAAAGGATATTTATGGCATGTTTAACTTATGGTCATGTTCCGGAAGGTCTGTTACAGTTCAAATTGGCATACTTTCGCAGTTTGTCAACTTTAGTCCCTGTAAGCGATTAAACTTGATTTTGCCATACCAAAGCCTTCAAAACTTATTTCTAAGTTATGTAAAGGTTATTTAAGGTATGTTAAGCCAATGTCACTATTCCGGAGTGTTTGTTGCATTAAACTGGTTATATTTACGCATCGGTGCGCGTATAACCTTCCAGAAAGTGATTTAGAGTTTGAAATTGAACAAGAATTGATATGTGCAAATGATACACATATTTTTACAAATACCAAGTATGAAATACAATATTTCATTGCTTTGGTATTTGTTTGATGGCCGTGAAGGCACAGGTGTTACAGTCTCCCCTACTTTAGGAAATTTCGTCCCGAAATTTATTTAGAGGAAACTTGTGAGAGCTTGAAAGCATGAAGTTGAAAAGATCGAACAACATTGGTTAGGGTTCTGAACTTCTAGTAACTTTAATAACATTATGCTTGCAATGTAAGAGGGATACTTATATACAAGTATACGAAGCGTCATTGGTGCGTCCACCGTACCTCCATTACATCGTTCTCATTTTGTTATTGTTGTCACTATCGGTTCTTACACATAATAAACCTTACTGGGTTTCTATGCACTAAATTTCATAATTATGTAGGCCTCCATAATTAGACAATTCCTTGCACAGTTCACACAATCTATTTTAAAATGCGTAGGGTAAAACCAAATGAGCAATCCTGTGATGAGTGTGACTAGACCGCCATAGAGTCCCGTAGACTAGATCAATAAATGATCTAAATAGACTATCAAGGAGTCTGTCCAGCTACATCACTAGATGTCATTCTTTAACCAAATTGTGAATCAATCCTTAGACTAGACCACTAAAAAGGGTCTGGAGTGGTACTATATAAATCCAAGGGTCTTAACTATTACATAGAAGCCCATTAAGGATTTAAGGTAGTACCTTTGAATATCCTGCTACGAATCTCTCATATGAAGATATGAAAGATCCTGCGAGGATTTGGATAACGAATATCCAGAGTATTAAAAACACAAAAATGCATGAAAGAAAACATAAGATGAATAAACACATAGTCACATAACCACAAAATTGCTAACTAGAAGTTTGTTCTGCTAACATAGTACATGTATTTAAAGCACACTAGGAATCCATCTTGTGGATTTCATTTGGTACTTTAAACATTTTCGAGAATCCAACTATAAAGATAGAAAGATTCAAAAAGAAAATTCGATTTCGATTACTAGAACTCGAAATGTTCGAATTAAGGTATATAAAGAATCCAATTAAGGACTCTGATTTGAATCATGATCATCCACAAGGATCTAATTGTGAGGATAAAAAGATCCCATATGGATTTAAAAGTTGGAGATGTTTTGAAACCTTGCACTGGACGTGCTTAGGTCAAAACATGATGTAAAATGCTTAAGAAGTTGAGATGCTTGATATGTCAAGGCGACATATGAAGCAGAATTTTGAAGGTTAAGTCAATGTATGAGGAAAATATTTTTGAAAACTATGCATGGGGTTCTTTTAAGAAAAAATGTGTTTAACGTTTTTGAAACCTTATATATAATACTTTTTGAAATCATAAAGTAGGTGTATTAGGTAGATATATTTACAAAAATGTTTTAAAATCATGCGAGATGAATTTTGAAATTATGTATAAGGTTTTTGAAAGACATGAATGATGCTTTTCGAAATCATGCACTTGATCAGAAAATGTATTGTGTTAATATTGTCTTCAGACTATATGAAATATTTTGAAATTAGAAAGGTTGGTTTTGATAACATGGCCAATGTTTTTGAAATAACATAGACAATGCATCTAGAAAAATTGTTTTCAAACTATATGAAATGTTTTGAGATCATGAAGATTGTTTTGAAATACTGGTACTGTGTATGTTGAAAAATTAAAACGTAATGGGTATGAGATTTGAAAACACCCTTAGTTATCTAACCAAGGATTCAAAGGCATTGATGTGCAGAAGCATGATCACTCATAATGTCACTTTATCTTCTGTACTTTGTTTCTTAGAATGAAACGAGTACTTAAAATGTTCGAGGGAATCACGAGCGATCATTTGAAAGAGAGAATCACAAGAGTAGTTTGTAAGGAACATAGTTCCTTGATGTAGGTATCATAGGAAAATCCTACACATATGTAACTACAATTGTACATCAGAATCTGTGAACAACTACTTTTATTTATGAACGAGACAGATTGTTTCACAATCAAGAAAACGAAAGAAACAAAAGCATAAGATAGCAACATCTTCTACTCGGCCAACTGCTCATCCGTGGGTCAGATTTGCCTTAGCAAGCTTTGGGCAATCCCTTAGGAAATGGCCCATCTCGCCACAGTTATAGCAAAGCCCTCGTGAGAAACGAGCTTGAGCAGGAGTGTCGCCAGCTTGATTTGGTACAGCTGTAGTTGGGCAAACCCTTGCTGTATGACCTATAGGTCCACAAATCTGACATTTGCGGCACTTCACACAAGGGTGATGATGAAGGTTACATTGGTTGCACAAGAGTGCAGTTCCATTGTATGACTTCCTAGCAGGGGGTTGAGCTGGTTGGTTGGGGAAGGCTTGACCATTGTGAGCGACAATGGCGAAGTTCTGAGAAGCCTTTCGCTTCTTTGACTTCTTAGGGGGTTGTTCATCCATGGTCTTTGATTCCTCGATTGGTTTATTGGCTGATGGTGTTGTCACCTGACTAGGTCCTGCCTGTCTTGGTGACTCTTGAGTGGCTTCATCCAGGAGACGATACATGGCAGTAGCTAATTCCACAGTCTTCAGGACTACTTCGCCTATTCGCTGAGCGAATTTGGCTGCTTGCTCAGATATCTGGGCGTCATCGTGATGAAGAGACATTCTTGAAGAAAAAGAAAGGCATAGGGAGAAACAGGTAAAAGATTATTGGACAATCAAAACAGAATGATAACGCATGAAGATTGCGATCATTTGTTTGTTACCTAAGGCAAACAAATGAGACGGTGACTAATCAAAGTAAATGGGTCAAAAATAATGTATTGCGAAGACATGCTCGCCTATAAGTGAACACTCATCCCAAGAATTCCCAGGTAAGCACAACTGGTCTCGCGTCTGATGAGATGTATACGAAGTGCTTGTCTAGCCAGAAAACCCAGAATACAGGCATTCACCCTTCCAGTTTGCACGTGTTCACATTATTTAAAACCCAAAACCTTGACGAAGTTTTGAAAACTCAAAGGGGTTCAAAACCATATAATAGAGAGTTCAAAACCTTACAATAGAGGGTTCAAAACCTAGTAATCAATCATCCTAGAACAGATGATTAGTTTTCAAAGCGGTTTTGAAATTTATGTTCTTGTTGTGGTCGTCGCCTAAGGATAGGTGACGGTATTGTTTTATGACTAAACGCAAGTAAACTCGCGTCAGGGTCCTAAGAAGGTTATAGACTAGGTCAAAGCATTACTAATAACCTAATTCCCTATAACCATTGGCTCTGATACCATCTTTTCTGTCACACCCCGACCACGTGGAACATACAAAACGTGGCGGAAACATCGGGGAGTGTTGTAACAGAATTAATGTTTCAAATCCATGGCAATTGAAGTTTCGTTTTATTGATTAAAAGTGTTACAATGACTTAACAAACAAAGAAATACAACATAATTAACTAGTCTTGCATCTTTTATTGTCACTAAAGCCCAAGTCTGTCTATGTATATCTTGATCATCTTATGCAACAGCTCCTGAAAAACACATGTGAAAATATGGTACGTCAGCATAAAAATGCCGGTGAGATACATAGGTTTTGTGAAAATAGGTGTCATGACTTATGTTTGAGAAAATGTTTAGTCATGAACCTTGTTATTTGCTTTGTTTTGTAAATTACTTGAAAAACAACGAGTTCAGATGATATGTATAAATAAGTGAATAATGTATGGTTAAATGAATAACCAAGTTAAATGAGTTTGTAAAAGATAAGTTGTTTTGTAAAACAATGTCTTGTGAAAAGTATGTTATTTGTATAAAATGTTATATGTATCAAACTGAAATGATTCAAATAACGCTACGATATGTAATACCATACAAACATTTATATATAGGAAGTACCAGCGGCGTATCCACCATGCTTGTATCATATTACACACGCATCGTTACTTAATCACTTAATCAAACCAAACCAAACAATGTAAAATGTTCATGTCAAGATGTAAATCATGTCAAAATGTCTATGTCAAATATCCATGTCAAATGTCTATGTTTAAACCAATAGTCAAAAGTCCTTGTATAAACCATGTCAAATGTTGATAGTCCAAAAGTAGTCAAGTAATGTATAACCAAAATGATATGTATGGTAAGTAAAATTTAGACTACTTAAACCATAAGTAAAAATGAACAAAACAAAGTATTGAAGTAAAACTGGTTTAAATCAAAGTTATGTTTTGTAAGATATATGCATGCTATACTGAATATGAACATTTATGCGGTATGTTAGACGCAAACATTCAAGCCTTGAGACAGACGGATAACCCTTTCAGTCAAGGTTATCAAAAGAATTGTATTCGGATTCGGTCATTCCTTTCATCCCCACCTACCCGGGATGTCCGGAACGGGATTTGTCAAGTCCTATGGTACCACTACTTACTCCCGAGCGGCGTAGCAAATGTTAATGAATGTTATATAGACCCGTTAAACAAACCAAATGTCATACCAAAATGTAAGCATGTTTTATGAAGATAATGTACCTAGTATGCTAGAGTAAACATACAAGGTAGAGCTGTAAAACAATGTGTCCATATGCTGAGTAAACATATGCAACAGAAATGCAATGTAAAACAATGTGTCCATATGCTGAGTAAACATATGCAACAGAAATGCAATGTAAAACAATGTGTCCATATGCTGAGTAAACATATGCAACAGAAATGCAATGTAAAACAATGTGTCCATATGCTGAGTAAACATATGCAACAGAGATGCAATGTAAAACAATGTGTCCATATGCTGAGTAAACATATGCAACAGAAATGCAATGTAAAACAATGTGTCCATATGCTGAGTAAACATATGCAACAGAGATGCAATGTAAAATGATGTACTAAGTATGCTAAGTTAACATACAAAGCAGAAAAGTCATGTAAATCAATGTGCTAGCATGCTATCAGTCAACATACATAGCGGAAATGTAATGAAATCATGTACTATAATGTACTAATGAACATAGCAAGTATATGATTTGAAAACAGGAAAGCATGAAAGTAACAAGTAGGCACATGTGTTCCACCCCAAAACAGTTTGGAAAACAGTAAAAGAGGGGTCTATGTACTCACTTGAGATTGCTCAGTAGTCCTTAAGTAACAACCAAACAAAGCTAGAGATCACGGAAATCAAACGGCACCTAATATAGGTAACTATGTTAATTAACCGGACCTAGATCGGAAGATTGGGTAGCATTAGGGTTTGTAAACCAAACGAGTGTAGAGACTCGTGTCATTTGGTTTAACAAAGCCTACATACTAAATGAAACTTAACATAATTGTTTACGACCCATTACGACCCGTTTAGGAAGCTTATGCTACTTTAACGCGTCGTTCGCGTAAAACGCGTTCGGAACGCCTAACTAGTCCTATGACAAGTGTTATATGCCTAAACATGTTACATAATCAGTTATGTGGCAAAAGTTTAGGTTACATATGCTTAATTACCAATTATACATGAAAAGGTATTTTGGTAATTTACCTAAGGCATATAAACTACCTATCATACAACTACTTAAACGATGTGACCATAGGGTATAACCTCGGAAGGTTATTCCCTACACTATGGTCACCTAATGTATTTGGTCGGATCCTAATGATCGACCAAATGGGTCGAGTTCGAAGGTATAGGCGATTTATCAGATCGCCTACCCTACGACTCTAGACAACGTGGTAATCAGTGGGCATAGTCCCAAGGGACTATGACCAACGTGATTACACTCACGTTGCGAAGTTCAAACGAACTTCGCATTGACCATTACTGGTCAACGCTGAAAGTCAAACAAAGTTTGACTTTCTGACTCGAAAAGCAGTAAAATAAGGAAAAGAACGAAAGAATACTTACCCAGGGTCCCCGAATGCTAATCCCGACTCAAGAACTCAGGTATGAAACAATGGTTTCAACTTAGAGCTCTCAAATCAGAATTCTTGTGAGTTTTAAAGCAATGGGGGGTGGGGTATTTATAGTATTCGGTCCACCGTTGAGATCGTTTCATGGAAAACGTGCCATGATCCGATCCGTACAAGTGTTGAAAGGTTATGGAGGCCACATATGCTCCTTATCTTCATGACTAAGCAAGTAGGAACATGTGGTGGTGGTTTAAACAGCTGAAAACAGGCTGTTTAAACATTGTATCTGGTCAGGATAACCCCTGCGCATCGTAGGGCAAAAGTCCCTGCGCATCGTAGGGGTTAAGTTTGGCAGAAAGTCAGTTTTGGTCCCTGAACTGTATTTAGGCCATTTTTGACATGTTTAAGGCCCGTTAACCCCATTTCAAAGCTCTAAAATGAAGTTAAAGTATAGGGAACTTAAAACATGCTCAAAAATATCTCGGATGTCGGTTCGTTTGGCCGTACGAACGCGATGTTCGGTTAATTACGACGGAATGCGCATAAGCGCGAAAAACGAACCAAATGACGCGACGAATGGATTTTCTTAAGGCGAACACTAAAATATAATATAGTCATGCTCACATAAATTTTTGGGTGTCCGGATGCATTCAGAACGTAAGTTATGCGCGAAAATGCAAACTTGTGCACTTTTTGACACTTTTAGTCCCTGAATGACACAAAAGTTTATTTTAGCATACCGAACACCTCAAAGCCTATTTCTAAGCTATGCAAAGGATATTTATGGCATGTTTAACTTATGGTCATGTTCCGGAAGGTCTGTTACAGTTCAAATTGGCATACTTTCGCAGTTTGTCAACTTTAGTCCCTGTAAGCGATTAAACTTGATTTTGCCATACCAAAGCCTTCAAAACTTATTTCTAAGTTATGTAAAGGTTATTTAAGGTATGTTAAGCCAATGTCACTATTCCGGAGTGTTTGTTGCATTAAACTGGTTATATTTACGCATCGGTGCGCGTATAACCTTCCAGAAAGTGATTTAGAGTTTGAAATTGAACAAGAATTGATATGTGCAAATGATACACATATTTTTACAAATACCAAGTATGAAATACAATATTTCATTGCTTTGGTATTTGTTTGATGGCCGTGAAGGCACAGGTGTTACATGTTTTATACGTCCTAGCTCTTCGCCCTGGGGAGCTCCAGTATTATTTGTGAAGAAGAAAGACGGTACCTTCCGCATGTGCATCAATTACCGCGAACTGAACAAAGTAACCGTGAAGAATCGCTATCCTCTTCCACGCATCGACGACTTATTCGACCAGTTGCAAGGGTCGAGCTATTACTCGAAGATTGACCTGAGGTCAGGCTGTCACACCCCGACCACGTGGAACAACCAAACGTGGCAGAAATGTCGAGGAGTGTTGTAACAGAATCATTGTTTCGTAACCATGGAAAAAATAAATTCTGTTTTATTGAATAAATGAACTCATTGTTTTAATACAATCAAATAAATACAACTATGATCTTCCAAGTTTTAAAGTTGCTAAGGCACGAGTCCATCCTAAATGTAGCATGTATCAACAATCATTGCAAAGCAGTACCTGAAACATGTGTAAAAATAGGTACGTCAGCATAAAAATGCCTGTGAGATACATAGGTTTTGTGAATATAGGATTCATGACTTATGTTTAAGAAAATGTTTAGTCATGAACCTTGTAATTTGTTTTGTCTTGTAAATCGTTTGAAAAATACAATAAGTTCAAATGATATGTATAAATAAGAGAATAATGTATGGTTAAATGAATAACCATATAAAATGAGTTTGTATAAGATAAGTTGTTTGTAAATAAATGTCTTGTGAAAAGTATGTTATTTGTATAAAATGTTATATGTCTCAAATTGAAATGATTCAGATAATGATACAATATGTAATACCATACAAACACTTATATATAGGAAGTACCAGCGGCGTATCCACCATGCTTGTATCATATTACACACGCCTCGTTACTTAATCACTTACTTAAACCAAACCAACAATGTAAGATGTCTATGTTTAAACCAATTGCCAAACGTATTAAATAGTATGTAAAAATGTTTATGTCAAGATGTAAGACATGTAATGTATAACTAATGTCAATAATGTTTATGTGTCCAAACTATACTTTTAATAGTGTGATTTGAGAATTCATTCAGACCTGGTGCATCAAAATACACCTTTGAGACTATAGAAATACCAGAAAGGCAATCCCTATTTGGATGGAGCAACAAATTGGTTTCAGACATTCCATGACAACAGGAATGGGGTGTCAAATCCTATAGCGCTATATCATACTAACAATCGGTCTGGTGAACATAAAATAAGTACAATTCAACAATTTATTTTATGTTCTTTGAGAAATCAATGTTTAAACCATAGTTAGTCATTCAGTTTGTCAAATGATAAGTAATAACATGTATAATCAATTATACTTTTGGAAAACATGAAAGTAACAGATAGGTACACATGCTTCACCCCAAAACAGTTTGGAAAACAGTAAAATAGGGGAACTGTGTACTCACATTGAGAGTGCATAGGAGTCCTTGTGTAACAACCAAACAATGCTAGAGATCACGGATATCAAACGGCACCTATTATAGGTAACTATGTTAATAAACCGGACCTAAATCGGAGGATTTAGATAGAATGAGGGTTCGTAAACCAAACGAGTATGGAGACTCGTGTCATATGGTTTAACAAAGCCTACATACTATATGAAACCTATCCTAAGTGCTTTCGACCCATCGCGACCCATTTAGGTAGCTTATGCTACTTTAACGCGTCGTTCGCGTGAAACGCGTTCGGACCGTCTAACTAGTCCTATGACAAGTGTTATATGCCTAAACATGTTACATAATCAGTTATGTGACAAAAGTTTAGGTTACATATGCTTAATTACCAATTATACATGAAAAGGGTATTCTGGTAATTTACCTAAGGCATATTAACTACCTATCATACAACTACTCAAACGATGTGACCATAGGGTATAACCTCGGAAGGTTATTCCCTACCTACTATGGTCACCTAATGTGTTTGGTTAGATCCTAATGATCGACCAAATGGGTCGGGTTCGAGGTATAAGCGATTTATTAGATCGCTTACCCTACGACCCTAGACAACGTGGTAATCAGTAGGCATAGTCCCAAGGGACTATAACCAACGTGATTACACTCACGTTGCGAAGTTCAAACGAACTTCGCATTGACCATAAACTGGTCAATGCAGAAAGTCAAACAAAGTTTGACTTTCAGACTCGAAAGACTCGAAAAGCAATAAAAGAACGAAAGAAAACTTACGAAGGGTCCCCGAATGCTAATCTTGATCCGAGAATCTCAGGTATGAAACAATGGTTTCAACTTAGAGTTTCTAAGATCAAAATTCTAGTGGTTTTTGAAGTTGTGGGGTGGGGTATTTATAGTTTTCGGGTAACCGTTAAGATCGTTTGTCGAATATCGTGCCATAATCGCATCCGTACAAGTGTCGGAAAGTTATGGTGGCTAAAAATGGTTCTTATCAGCTGACTAAGCATGTGTGAGTGTGTGGGTGTGGATTAAACAGCTGGATCTACTGTTAAATGCAGTTAATCTGGTCCAGAAGGCGGACGCGGGCCGCGTGAGGATTCTCAGAAACTGAGGCGGG
The DNA here is from genome assembly GCA_030545235.1 of Helianthus tuberosus. Lineage (NCBI taxonomy): Eukaryota > Viridiplantae > Streptophyta > Magnoliopsida > Asterales > Asteraceae > Helianthus > Helianthus tuberosus. The sequence goes on from CM060370.1 coordinate 115,411,658, forward strand.
CCGCCTGGCCTGCACAGATCAGAAAAAGTTTCAGAAATGACAGTTTCAGTCCCTGCACGTGTTTAAGGCCATTTCCGACACTTCTAAGGCCCGTAAAGCCAACTTTAAGGCCCTAAAATGTTTCCTAAACATTGTGGACATGAAACATGCTCAAAAATATGTCAGATGTTAGTTCGTTTGGTCGTACGAACGCGATGTTCGCTTAATTACGACGGAATGCGCATAAGCACGAAAAACGATCCAAATGACGCAACGAATGGATTTTTGGCAAGCCAAACACTAAAGCATAATATAGTCATGCTTACATAAATTTTTGGATGTCCGGATGTATTCAGAACGCAAGTTATGCGCGAAAATGCAAACTTGTGCACTTTTTGACACTTTTAGTCCCTGAATGACCCAAAAGTTTATTTTAGCATACCGAACCCCTCAAAGCCTATTTCTAAGCTATGTAAAGGATATTTATGGTATGTTTAACTTATGGTCGTGTTCCGGAATGTCTGTTACAGTTCAAATTGGCATACTTTCACAGTTTGTCAACTTTAGTCCCTGTAAGCGATATAACTTGATTTCGGCATACCAAACCTTCCAAAACTTATTTCTAAGTTATGTAGAGGTTATTTAAGGTATGTTAAACCTATTTCACTATTACGGAGTGTTCGTTGGATTAAACTGGTTATATTTACGCATCAGAGAGCGTATAACCCTCCAGAAAGCGATTTAAAGCTTAAAGTCAAATAAGAGTTGATATGTGTAAAAGATACACATAATTTTACAAATCCCAAGTATGAAATACAATATTCCATTGGTTTGGAATTTGTTTGATGGTTGAAGTGACACAGGTGTCACAGTCTCCCCTACTTTAGGAAATTTCGTCCCGAAATTTAATTCTAGAGGAAACTTGTGAAGACAGCTGTGACGGTTTCGCCTTCAAATAGATCCATTGAACCCTTAAGTAAAACTCTGGGCCATGTTAGGAATCTTAGCGAATTTGTTAACCCTCGGAGTGAATTCCTTGTGGTAGTAAAACATGAAATTTTTGAACTACGGACAGAAGAACGTTTCTTATGAAAACTTATCATAGGAAACTTGTGTGTGCTTGAAATCAGAATTGGGGAGTGTAAGATAAAATGACATCGGTCAAGGTCCAAGACTTCTCCCGTATCATTATTCTTGTCACTATGGGTCTTAACACATGACAAAATTCCCTGTGGTTTCTGTGCACTGAATTCCATAATTATGTAGGCCTCCATAATTACTTAATTCCTTGCACAGTCCGCACAGTTCATTTCAGAATGCGTAGAGGAAAAATCAATTGAATAAACATGAAGCGACCTGACTAGATCACCAAAGGATCTTTTTAACTAAATCAACGAACGATCTTTTTAACTAGATCAACATATGATCTTCTTAACTAAACCGTCGTACGATCTCCTTAAATAGACCACTTAAGGGATCTTTTCAATTATATCATCACATGATATTTCTAATCAGATTTTCAAAATCAATCTGTTTAACTAGACCACCCAAGGGGTCCAATTATAGAATAGTACTTTAAAACCCAAGGGACTTGACTACAACGTAGAAGTCCATTAAGGATTTAAGATAGTAACTTTGGATATCCTATTATGAATCTCTCATACGAGATACGAAAGATTTTACGAGGATTTGGATGGATCACATACAACCACAAACATGTAAGAAAACACATAAGCACAAAATTAGTTAACTTGATTCTTTAATTTGTTATCTTTAGGTATGGATATTTAAAGCACACTAGAAATCCAATCCATGAATTTCATTTGGTACTTTAATCATTTTCAAGGATCCATCTATAAAGATAGAAGGATTCTCAATAAAAGTTTGGCTTTGTTTCTTAAAAGAAACGAGTGTTTAAGGTTCTTGGGGAGATCACAAATATTCATAACATGACAGAACCATACGAGTAGTTTGTCTTTGGGTTGATATCATAAGATTGTATCCAACGTTCACACAATCGTATCAGTTTTGAAAAAATAAAAAACGACGAATTTTTATTTATATAACAACTGACTTGTCTTTAAACATCATAAGATAACAACCAAGGAAATAACAAAACACTAGTTGTTCACTGCCGCATCATTGTTCATGTTTGCCTCATTGATGTTAAACACTCGTCCACGTGCTGGAGGTATGTTAACAAGTCTTGGGCAATTGTTCCTGTAGTGGGTAAGGTCACCACAGTTATAACATGACCCTGGAGGGAACCGTGCTTGAACAGCAGTAGGGTTTGCAGCAGCTTGATTTGCATAACGACAAACATTGATCAAATGTCCCAACCGCCCACAGTGGGTACATTTATGACACTGCTCTTGCTGTAGATGATGACGGTTGCACTTGTTGCACAAAGGTGCGGTACCAACATAGTTTTGCCTTTTGCGAGGTTGTGCTGGTTGGTTTGGTGCAACCTGTTTGTCTTGAGCGGTTACAGCGTAGTTTTGAGAGGCTTTGCGCTTCTTCTTCTTGGACACCTCAGCATGTTCTTCCTTTGGTTCAACTGGAGCAGTCTTGTCAGATGGTCTTGAGTCGCCCTTTCAAAACAGCTTACGCTTCCTGATGTGGGATTCAGTTAGGGTGGCAGACAGTTCAATGGCTTGTCTGACAGTAGTAGGGTTGCTGCCAGTAACAATATCCTGAACTAGGTCAGGAAGACCATCTGTATATTTCTCGATCGCTTTATCCACAGGAGTAACCATAGCAGGGCACAAAAGGCTCAATTCTTCATAACGGTCAGTATAGGCTCGATGCTCGCCACTGTCTTGCTTCAAATCATCAAACTCCCTCTCCAAAGCTCGCAGTTCATGACGAGGGCAAAACTCCTTCATCATAAGAGCCCTAAGTTCAGCCCAAGTTTGGGCTAAAGCAACCTCAGCACCACGGTCTCTCATCACCCCGTTCCACCATGTAAGAGCCCTCTTCTGAAATACACTGGAAGAAAACTCGACCTTGCGATTTTCAGGACACTGAACGTGACGGAAAGTATTCTCAATGCTCTCGAACCATTGAAGAAGCCCAGTTGCTCCCTCAGAACCACTAAACTTGAGCGGTTTAGCTGTGTTAAAATTCTTGAAATTGCATGGAGCATTGTTGTTGTTGATGGCTTGCATCATTTGAGCATAAAGATTTGGGAAGGCAACAACCATTTGCTGCGCGATGATTTCCGCCAGTTCGGCATTCGCCATCTGATTGTCGCGTCGAGGAGGCATTCTAAAAGAGGAAACATGAAAGGAAATGAGTGAGAGAAATAGACGAAAAGAACGAGATGAAACAAATCTGATGAAAGCAAGGATAGTGGTCATTTGTTTGTTACTACAAAGCAACGAACGACACACAGTGACTAATCAAAGTTAATGGGTCAAAAATAATGTATCGCGAAGACATGCTCGCCTATAAGTGAACACTCATCCCAAGAATTCCCAGGTAAGCACAACTGGTCTCGCGTCTGATGAGATGTATACGAAGTGCTTGCCTAGACAGAAAACCCAGAATACAGGCATTCACCCTTCCAGTTTGCACGTGTTCACATTATTTAAAACCCAAAACCTTGACGAGATTTTTGAAAATTCAAAGGGGTTCAAAACCATATAACAGAGGGTCCAAAACCTTACAATAGAGGGTTTAAAACCTAGTAATCAATCATCCTAGAACAGATGATTAGTTTTCAAAGCGGTTTCGAAAATTATGTTCTTGTTGTGGTAGTCGCCTAAGGATAGGTGACGGTATTGTTTTATGACTAAACGCAAGTAAACTCGCGTTAGGGTCCTAAGAAGGTTATAGACTAGGTTAAAGCATTACTAATAACCTAATTCCCTATAACCATTGGCTCTGATACCAACTTTTATGTCACACCCCGACCACGTGGAACAACAAACGTGGCGGAAATGTCGGGGAGTGTTGTAACAGAATCATTGTTTCGTAACCATGGAATAAATAAATTCTGTTTTATTGAATAAATGAACGCATTGTTTTAATACAATCAAATAAATAAAACTATGATCTTCGAAGTTTTAAAGTTGCTAAGGCACGAGTCCATCCTAAATGTAGCATGTATCAACAATCATTGCAAAGCAGTACCTGAAACATGTGTAAAAATAGGTACGTCAGCATAAAAATGCCTGTGAGATACATAGGTTTTGTGAATATAGGATTCATGACTTATGTTTAAGAAAATGTTTAGTCATGAACCTTGTAATTTGTTTTGTCTTGTAAATTGTTTGAAAAATACAATAAGTTCAAATGATATGTATAAATAAGAGAATAATGTATGGTTAAATGAATAACCATATAAAATGAGTTTGTATAAGATAAGTTGTTTGTAAATAAATGTCTTGTGAAAAGTATGTTATTTGTATAAAATGTTATATGTCTCAAATTGAAATGATTCAGATAACGATACAATATGTAATACCATACAAACACTTATATATAGGAAGTACCAGCGGCGTATCCACCATGCTTGTATCATATTACACACGCCTCGTTACTTAATCACTTACTTAAACCAAACCAACAATGTAAGATGTCTATGTTTAAACCAATTGCCAAACGTATTAAATAATATGTCAAAATGTTTATGTCAAGATGTAAGACATGTAATGTATAACTAATGTCAATAATGTTTATGTGTCCAATGTAAATCATGTAATGTGTAACCAATGTGATTTGTATAAATAAATGTAAGATTAAACAAATAACCTTATAGTAGCATATTAAAAGTATACTTTGGATTTGTAAGTAACATATTAAACTATGTTTTGGTTTCATAAATAACATATCAAAATATGCTTTAGATGTGATAAATAACATATTAAACTATGTTTTGGTTTTGTAAATAACATATCAAAATATGCTTTGGATGATTAACAAAATATATGTTGGTTTTGTACAATACCACACATGAGAGTATATCAAACTATACTTTTAATAGTGTGATTTGAGAATTCATTCAGACCTGGTGCATCAAAATACACCTTTGAGACTATAGAAATACCACAAAGGAAATCCCTATTTGGATGGAGCAACAAATTGGTTTCAGACATTCCATGACAACAGGAATGGGGTGTCAAATCCTATAGCGCTATATCATACTAACAATCGGTCTGGTGAACATAAAATAAGTACAATTCAACAATTTATTTTATGTTCTTTGAGAAATCAATGTTTAAACCATAGTTAGTCATTCAGTTTGTCAAATGATAAGTAATAACATGTATAATCAATTATACTTTTGGAAAACATGAAAGTAACAGATAGGTACACATGCTTCACCCCAAAACAGTTTGGAAAACAGTAAAATAGGGGAACTATGTAATCACATTGAGAGTGCTGAGGAGTCCTTGTGTAACAACCAAACAATGCTAGAGATCACGGATATCAAACGGCACCTATTATAGGTAACTATGTTAATAAACCGGACCTAAATCGGAGGATTTAGATAGAATGAGGGTTCGTAAACCAAACGAGTATGGAGACTCGTGTCATATGGTTTAACAAAGCCTACATACTATATGAAACCTATCCTAAGTGCTTTCGACCCATCGCGACCCATTTAGGTAGCTTATGCTACTTTAACGCGTCGTTCGCGTGAAACGCGTTCGGACCGTCTAACTAGTCCTATGACAAGTGTTATATGCCTAAACATGTTACATAATCAGTTATGTGACAAAAGTTTAGGTTACATATGCTTAATTACCAATTATACATGAAAAGGGTATTCTGGTAATTTACCTAAGGCATATTAACTACCTATCATACAACTACTCAAACGATGTGACCATAGGGTATAACATCGGAAGGTTATTCCCTACCTACTATGGTCACCTAATGTGTTTGGTCAGATCCTAATGATCGACCAAATGGGTATTTATAGTTTTCGGGTAACCGTTAAGATCGTTTGTCGAATATCGTGCCATAATCGCATCCGTACAAGTGTCGAAAAGTTATGGTGGCTAAAAATGGTTCTTATCAGCTGACTAAGCATGTGTGAGTGTGTGGGTGTGGATTAAACAGCTGGATATGCTGTTAAATGCAGTTAATCTGGTCCAGAAGGCGGACGCGGGCCGCGTGAGGATTCTCAGAAACTGAGGCGGGCCGCCTGGCCTGCACAGATCAGAAAAAGTTTCAGAAATGACAGTTTCAGTCCCTGCACGTGTTTAAGGCCATTTCCGACACTTCTAAGGCCCATAAAGCCAACTTTAAGGCCCTAAAATGTTAGCTAAACATTGTGGACATGAAACATGCTCAAAAATATGTCGGATGTTGGTTCGTTTGGTCGTACGAACGCGATGTTCGCTTAATTACGACGGAATGCGCATAAGCACGAAAAACGATCCAAATGACGCAACGAATGGATTTTTGGCAAGCCAAACACTAAATCATAATATAGTCATGCTTACATAAATTTTTGGATGTCCGGATGTATTCAGAACGCAAGTTATGCGCGAAAATGCAAACTTGTGCACTTTTTGACACTTTTAGTCCCTGAATGACCCAAAAGTTTATTTTAGCATACCGAACCCCTCAAAGCCTATTTCTAAGCTATGTAAAGGATATTTATGGTATGTTTAACTTATGTTCATGTTCCGGAATGTCTGTTACAGTTCAAATTGGCATACTTTCACAGTTTGTCAACTTTAGTCCCTGTAAGCGATATAACTTGATTTCGGCATACCAAACCTTCCAAAACTTATTTCTAAGTTATGTAGAGGTTATTTAAGGTATGTTAAACCTATTTCACTATTCCGGAGTGTTCGTTGGATTAAACTGGTTATATTTACGCATCAGAGCGCGTATAACCCTCCAGAAAGCGATTTAAAGCTTAAAGTCAAATAAGAGTTGATATGTGTAAAAGATACACATAATTTTACAAATCCCAAGTATGAAATACAATATTCCATTGGTTTGGCATTTGTTTGATGGTTGAAGTGACACAGGTGTCACACAGGCTATCATCAATTGAGAGTCCAGGACGAGGACGTCTCCAAAACAGCGTTCAGAACACGCTACGGTCACTACGAATTTCTGGTCATGCCATTCGGATTAACGAACGCGCCTGCGGTTTTCATGGATCTTATGAACAGGGTATGCAAACCTTATCTTGACAAGTTTGTTATTGTTTTCATTGACGACATCCTGATCTATTCGAAGAGTCAGGAGGAACACGAGCAGCATTTACGACTCATTTTGGAACTCCTTCGAGCAGAACAGCTGTACGCCAAGTTTTCAAAATGCAACTTCTGGCTTCGTGAAGTCCACTTTCTAGGCCACGTGGTGAACAAGGATGGGATTCATATCGATCCATCCAAGGTAGATTCGATTAAGAACTGGCGTGCACCTCGCACACCAACCGAAATACGCCAATTCTTGGGTTTGGCGGGTTATTACAGACAGTTCATCAAAGACTTCTCAAAGATTGCACAGACATTACTGACACAGAAAGGTGTTGCTTACCGTTGGGGTAATACACAGGAAACAACGTTTCAGCACTTAAAGGATAGACTTTGTAGCGCACCTATCCTCTCATTGCCTGAAGGCACGGATGATTTTGTAGTCTACTGCGATGCATCTATCCAAGGTCTTGGATGTGTGTTGATGTAACGGGATAGAGTCATTGCTTATGCTTCGCGCCAACTTAAGATTCACGAACGGAATTACACTACGCACGATTTAGAGCTGGGAGCTGTTGTTTTTGCGCTCAAGATATGGCGACATTACCTGTATGGCACCAAGTGCACCATCTACACCGATCACAGGAGTCTCGAGCATATCTTCAAGCAGAAAGAATTGAACATGCGACAACGACGATGGGTCGAATTACTGAACGATTACGAATGTGCTATAAAGTACCATCCGGGCAAAGCCAATGTGGTGGCTGACGCCCTCAGTCGAAAGGATACTACACCTAGGCGTGTACGAGCGTTGCAACTCACTATTCAGTCTAGTCTTCCCTCACAGATACGAGATGCTCAGGTAGAAGCATTGAAACCATAAAACGTCAGGGCTGAAGCTCTACGCGGCTCAAGACAACGGTTAGAACAAAAGGCAGACGGCGCCTACTATGTAACAGGACGCATCTGGGTCCCACTCTATGGTAACTTACGCGAGCTTGTAATGGATGAAGCTCATAAGTCTCGCTACTCAGTACATCCTGGTTCGGATAAGATGTACCACGACTTGGAAAACTACATATTGGTGGCCTAGCATGAAAGCTCACATAGCAACTTACGTTAGCAAGTGTTTGACTTGTACGAGAGTCAAAGCCGAATACCAGAAACCTTCAGGCCCACTCCAACAACCTGAGATACCACAATGGAAATGGGAGCAAATTTCCATGGATTTTGTTACTGGCCTGCCTAGATCTCAACGTGGGAATGATACTATTTGGGTGATCACGGATCGACTCACTAAGTCTGCATACTTCCTGGCTATTAAGGAAACAGACAAGTTCTCTACCTTAGCAGACATCTACTTAAAAGAAGTGGTTTCAAGGCACGGGGTGCCAACCTCTATTATCTCTGATCGTGACGCACGTTTTACTTCAGAACTGTGGCAAGCAATGCACAAATCTTTTGGCTCTCGTTTAGACATGAGCACAACTTATCACCCTCAGACGGATGGGCAGTCTGAGCGCACTATTCAAACTTTAGAAGACATGCTTCGTGCATGTGTAATTGACTTTGGCAACGGCTGGGAAAAGCATCTGCCACTTGTGGAATTTTCGTACAATAACAGCTACCACACCAGCATTAAAGCTGCTCCATTCGAGGCATTGTACGGGCGTAAATGCCGGTCACCTCTTTGTTGGGCAGAGGTGGGGGATAGTCAGATCACTGGTCCAGAACTTGTGGTAGACACAACAGAGCGAATTTCTCAAATATGACAACGAATGGTGGCGGCTCGTGATCGTCAGAAAAGCTACGCAGATAAGGACAGGAAACCCCTCGAGCTCCAGGTTGGGGAGCGGGTACTACTCAAAGTCTCACCCTGGAATGGTGTTGTTCGTTTTGGAAAACGAGGCAAACTTAATCCACGATACGTTGGACCATTCGAAATCATTGCAGTTCACAGACTGAACTTACCAGCTGAACTCAGTGCAGTTCACAACGTCTTTCACGTGTCGAATCTGAAGAAGTGTCTGTCAGACGAGACCCTCATAGTTCCTTTGAAGGAGCTCACTATCGACGAACAGTTGCATTTCGTCGAAGAACCAGTTGAAATCACGGACCGGGATGTTAAGGTCCTCAAGAACACCAGAATACCTCTTGTTCGAGTTCGTTGGAACTCCCGTCGTGGCCCAGAGTATACCAGGGAATGAGTAGACCAAATGGAACTCAAGCATCCCCAATTATTCGGAAACAGTGCAACCACTACTGAGGCTGAAGCTACCACGGAATTTCGGGACGAAATTCCAGATCAACGGGGGGAGGATGTGACACCCCAGGAAAACCAGTAAACTACACAACACAACTAGCTTCCTCAGTAACCGCATGCTAAATTTCGGGATGAAATTTCTTTCAAGTTGGGGATAATGTGACAACCCGAACTTTTCAAGTTAGTGTCATTTAGCTTAGCGATTCAAAAATCCTCATTGCTTTCCTTCATGATGCATTAATTGATTTAGACACGTTATATATTGTGTGTTAACTTTAAACGAAAGTGATAACTGATTTCGTTGAGGGCCACGAGTGATTTGGGCCACACTCCTTTTAGCTACATGTTATCTTAGGCCCAAATATCAAAGTCTTGGTGGGCCGGTTCTTAAAACGTGAGATTAAATGTGGGTTTAATATAATGTGGGTTTAAAATACACACGGAAATTTTGATTGAGCCGGTTGAAGCCCAAGTAGATAATTGTTAGGGGCCGGCTATGGGTCCTAATTTCCTACCGGTTCTAGTTTTTATAAGTTTGAGATCACGTAATAAATTAACACACATACACAAACCCTAGATTCTCCTTAGGCGCACAACGGCAGTAGCAGCCCCTTCCAAGCACTGATTCACCGGTTAGTATGTTATGTTTGCTCGCAATCCTTGTTGATTTTATGACCATGATTACTGTTGATGTTGTGTTTGATGATTAATATGTTAATGGTTGTGTGATATTTGCTATAATGGAAATTAGAAACTGATAAATGATTGATGCATGGAAACCGATTTGAATGATGATAATAGTTGCCAGCCATATTTAATATATATATATATTGCATGTGATGCCATAGGAATGGTCGGCTAGTTGCATTTGATCTTACTAATAATGGCGGTCCAATGGTATTAGGTTAGGGGTACAGTTGTTGACCATATAACCCATGATTTCATGTGAATTGATTTATGTAATTGTTGTTGAAGATGATGGCTAGCCAACGAAATCACAGCATTGGACGAAAACACTTGTGTGTTTTCGTCACACTTGAAGTCAACGAAAACAGGAGATTTCGTCCATGAAGGGTTTTCATCTAAAAGTGTTTTCACCATTAATGTGTTTTTGTCTCTTATGACCTCATGTGTATTCTAGACGGTAACTTTGTTAGTTATTAACGATGTTAGTTGTTGAACCTGTTAAGTTTACTTACACTGTTAAGCATGTCAAGTATGTTAATAAGTTAACTGGGTTATGTTAACTAGGTTATGTATGTTAAGATCAATATGTATGATAACTTTGTTAAGTGGATCTAACTTGATATGAAACAGTAACTACATTAAGTATGTTAACTTTATTATGTATACTAATTCTGATAGTTTCTGATTAACACTTTTAAGCTTACCAAGACTGCTGGTGAGTAACTGAGTTAAAACAAGCTAAGAAAGCCTTTAATGTAAAACTAGAGTTGTATGAATGTGATTAACTGCTTGTGTGTTACATGATATCAACTGTTAAACACACTCTGTGATATTGATTGCATGCGAAATCTTACAAACATGTACTGATTTAGTATACGTGCACACTATAGGACGTGATTGATTACTTGCGAGCACATAGTTAGCATACCGAGCAAACCAAGGTGAGTTCACACTCTTACCAAGGCATGGGATTCCCGGGGTTGGGAATGGGTTTGGATGATTACTTATGCTTAAATTGTTATTGGAATTACATACCATAGGCCTCGGGAGAGGAAGGTTATTGGTAGGTACTGCTAGACTAGTGATACATATACTTCTCTTCGCACACACGCCGGGAATGGCTGCGATAATAGAACTAATCTTCGCACACATGCCTGGAATGGCTGCGAACCATACTCTAAACTTCGCACACATGCCGGGTGGGCTGCGATACAAATATACCTAGTCTAGAAAACATGGGAGACCCCCACTAATCTTCGCACACATGCCGGGAAGGCCGCGATACAAACAGACACGGTACATTCGTTACTAAACAACCATACGGTTTACGAAACGAACACTATAGCTAAACAACCAACTGTGAACTCGCTCAACTAGTTGTTGACTTTCTGTTACATGCCTTGCAGGACCATAGGTACTCATGGAGCTTGCACGGGAGGTGCGGTCGTTGTGGGCACGGATTGTGGATGTTTTGATGAAAAATTTATGACTCTTTAAACTTATTACTTATGTTGGGTTTTACATTTATTCTTCCGCTAAACATTGATACTATACTTTGGTTTTCGAACACCTTTCATATTGTTTGGTTGATTTACATTTATTAATGACATGGTTCAATATGATTGGTGGCTTGATCCTGGTCATGTCACGCCTCCAAGCGATGGTACTCCGCGTGTGGATTTTGGGGGTGTGACAGAACCCGGGTCTGTATTGTAACCAAACAGAGTCTTAACCACTGGGCTAAGCTTCTGTTTGTGTTTGGTTTAGGACTGCTAAACTTATAACCAAACAGTAACTGGTCATCTTCTCCAATTGGAGTCAAATAGAAAGTCAACTCTTTCAATTCTACGAGAAAAACGTGTTATATCAAGATTAACTTTGGAGAAACATTGTATAAGCATAAACGAACTAATTGAATGGATAAAAACTAACCGGTATCGACAGAAACGGTGAACCGACTAAATTCCGGCAAAAAAATGAGTATTCCGGCGAGTTTTCCGACGAGCTCCGAAAGCTTATTAGAGAGGTTTTTAGAGAAATGTGAAGGGTGCAGGAGATTCGTAGGAGTTAATGAACTTATATAGCCGATTAATTCGACACAAAAACGACAGAAATTAGGGGAATCGTTCCACTTTAAATTGTTTATAAAAACTTTCGGTTCATAGTGGAAAGGCACGAAATTAGGTCGATTAATTGATTGGGATTAGTTTGGTTAGGTTAGGAATCATGTGGGTAGCCTTACAGGTCGAAATAATGGATTAAAAATCGATTTTGGTGGGGTTTTGGTCGAAATCCGCGACCTGCGGATCTGATTATGTATTTCAGATCTGTTTTAATGTCAGTATATATATAATACGATTCAGAATAAAACACATGGGAGTTGGTAGTCCAGCTGGTTGTTGTGCGTGTTTGTGGGCGGAGGGGCGCGGGTTCGAGTCCCGTCCCAGCCGGTTCTTTGGGTATTAAACACATTTAAATTTCTGAATTTATTTAATATATATTTAAAATCTTAAATAGTATATATAATGAATTAAAATCTACATACATCAGCTCCTGTATAGGAGGATAAACTGGTTAAGACACTACGGTTTTAAACGCAAGGTCACGAGTTCGAATCCCATACACAGCCGGTCCGAAGGGGTTTTCCCCTTTTTAAACGATTTTTGGGATATTTTCACTTTGGTCCCTGTGGTTTTATATATACAGAAATAGTCCCTGAACTTTAGAATAATGACACAAACAGTCCCTGTATTACTTTGTTAATTAAACTAACTAGGTTAATGTTTCAAAGAGTATTCCTTATATAAGGCTAAGCTGGTTAGTGAAATCAGTTAAGTTAAGTTTGAAAATGGCAGATCTAGTCCCTATAGTTCAAGTTTAAAGAAAAGACTAAATGAACCCTGAACTTTTAAAACTAAATATATATATATATATATATATATATATATATATATATATATATATATATATATATATTTCTTTTATAAAATAAGTTTCAAAAATCACAAAAAGAACCCTAAACTTGTAGTTTGAAATAATGGCACTTTAACCCTTGTATTTATATAGTTTCAAAAATGACAAATTAGTCCTTGGACTTAAAAGTAATAGATTCTTAGCAGGTTTCAAAGAATGACAAATAGGTCCCTCAACCTATTGTTTGTCTATGTGTTGGCATTGTCAGCATGTTTCTGAGTTATCCGTTCACTGTGCTAACTGTGTTTTGTGCATCAACTTTATCACTGAAGTTTGTGTGTAATACATGGAGTGATAGTATGAATGTGATGCATATGTATGTATGATGCAGAACTCATAAAGCAGTTTAATTCGTCAGTTGTAATTCTAGCACAGTCATTAAGCACAAAATTAATATTAATTAATTGTACGGATACCTGTAATTGTGAGCGTTGTCACATTCTCCCCCTGTTAAGAAAATTTCGTCCCGAAATTTTAGTTCTGCTACTAGATGCAGGGGTCTTGGGGAATAAATGTGGGTATTTTTCTTTCATACGGTCCTCACGCTCCCACGTGAATTCCGGGTCGTGTCGTGCGTTCCATCGAACTTTAACGAGTTTGACACTACTCCTGTGCGTCTTGTTAATCTTCCAATCAGTAACCTCAACGGGTTCTTCAATGAAGTGGAGTGTGTCGTCAATATGAACTTCGTCGGCAGGAATGACTACTGTCTTTTGAGTTGGACTCCTTTTCAGATTGGATACATGAAATGTATCATGAACGCCATTAAGTTCTGCAGGTAAATCCAACTTGTATGCTACAAGACCAATCCTTTTCAGGATTTTAAATGGACCAATGTATCTAGGATTCAACTTCCCACGTTTCCCAAAGTGTGCTACACCCTTCCAGGGTGAAACCTTCAACAAAACCATATCTCCCACCTCAAATTCCAGTGGTTTCCTTTTTCGGTCCGCATAACACTTTTGTCGATCACGAGCCGCTTTAATGCGCTCTCGGATCTGTATAATCTTGTCGGTCGTTTCCTGGACCAATTCCGGGCCAACAAGCTTTCTATCACCCGCGTTAGCCCAGCATAATGGTGATCAACACTTGCGTCCATAGAGAGCTTTGAATGGTGCGGCCTGAATGCTTGTATGATAACTGTTATTGTATGAGAATTCAACCAATGGTAGGTGAGTGTCCCAACTTCCACCTAAATCCATTACACAAGCTCGCAACATGTCTTCTAATGTTTGAATCGGTCATTCGCTCTGTCCGTCTGTCTGCGGATGAAAGGCAGTACTCAGATTCAACTGAGAACCAAAAGCTTCTTGGAAGGATTGCCAAATCCTTGACACGAATCTTCCGTCTCTATCAGAGATAATTGAGAGAGGCACTCCATGCCGTGCAACAATCTCTCTCAAGTATATCTCAGCAAGATTACTCGTTTTATCTTTCTCCTTGATTAGCAAAAAGTGTGCAGATTTCGTTAAACGGTCTACTATTACCCAAATCGTATCATGGCCCTTGGGCGTCCTTGGCAATTTCGTTATGAAGTCCATAGAAATATGTTCCCATTTCCATTGGGGTATTTCAGGTTGTTGCAAGACACCTGAAGGCCTCTGGTATTCAACCTTCACTTTGGCGCAAGTTAAACATCTACCAACATATACCGCAACATCGCCTTTCATTCTTGGCCACCAATAGAAATCCTTAAGATCTTGGTACATTTTATCCGCTCCTGGATGAATCAAGTACCGAGATTTGTGAGCTTCGTCAAAAATAACATTTCTCAGACCACCAAACAAGGGAACCCAAGTTCGTTTCATGAAGCACAAAGTCCCTTCCCCGTTTGGTACCAACTGTTTCTCCATCCCACGAAGATACTCATTCTCAATATTCTTTTCCTTGAGGGCTTCTCTCTGCGTGGCACGAACGCGCAATGAGAGGTCTGTTTGTATGATCATTTCCAAAGCCCTAACTCTTATGGGCTTGATCCTTTCCTTTCGACTTAGAGCATCAGCGACCACATTTGCCTTCCCTGGGTGATACTTGATTTCACAGTCATAATCATTTAACAGCTCTACCCAGCGTCTTTGCCACATGTTAAGCTCTTTCTGATCGAATATGTGCTGCAGGCTCTTGTGATCAGTGTAGATGGTGCATCGAGTGCCATATAAATAATGTCGCCATATCTTCAAAGCAAACACCACCGCGCCTAATTCCAGATCATGTGTGACAACTCGAAATTTAGAACCTTTCGTTGTATGCTTGAACGTGTGACTAGTTAACTTATGTGATTAATGACAATGAACCTTTATGTGATTATGTGTTATTTATGTGTGCTTGTATGTATGCGATATGTGTATAGGTACCGAAACAACAAGGACTCGACCCGAGACCATGTGGTCTCGAGTAAACATCACGCCACACATGGGCCGGTTGGGCCGCACCTCATGTAACCCACCCGAAACCCATTAGGGTGCACTACCTAGGACTAGTATATAATCCTCATGTTAGCCAAACTAGTCCATTCTTGGACAATCCACACATACTCTTCTACACTCTCTACAAACCACTAAACCCTAAGCTTCAACATCATATTTCTCCTCCTTCTTCTCGGATCCAATCAACAACCGTAAGGAACTCTCGGATCATCTCGCACACACACCCGTTTGGAAGATTCACTCACACTTTGGAACCCATACTTGAACCGGTTAGTAATTCTAGTGCAAACACATGTATTTTTCATGATTTAAGAATGATGTGTGCTTGATGTTTGAAAGGCTTGTTGGTTAGTGTTCATGATACTTGTTGGTTAATGATTCTTGTCATATTTCGGATGTTGATGATGATACATGATGAAGAGTATGTGATAGTATGTTATTTGTTAAGTTTATGCATGATAATGGTTAATAAGATAGCATACTTGATTTCGGATATGTGGCATAAGGAACCCATGATGTTTTGTGTTTAAATGTAGTCTAAAACACTAGTTGTTGATGTTCATATAAATCGGATCGTGTGCTCTTGTGTTAAGAACCGAAAGCTTGCTATTAGGGTGACTTGCTGATTGTTGTTCATGATTATATGTTGTGATTAAGGATGAAAACCTGGAAATAAGATGAACAAGTGTTGAATGAAGATATGAATGTCCGAATATGTGTTGAATGTGTTTTGAATATTTGATGAACATGAAGAACATGGTTGAATATGTGAAACCTGATTTGTTTGATCCATTTTTAGTAAATTGCTAGACAAGGAACATGTTTAAGGAATTTGGTTGGATAGTACAAACTGCATGAAATCAGAATGTCAATGGATAGTACACTGTTCCGAATCAGCTCCTGTCCACTCGTAACCATCAGTTGCGACTCGAAACCAAGCACAACGAGTCGAAATCTCCTGATTGCGACATCAGTTGCGAGTCGCAAACACCCGGTTGCGACTCGAAACCACACCTGATCAGCACATAAACCTTGTGACTCGAAACCACGGTTGCGAGTCCGGTTGCGACTCGTAACCAAACCAGCACGAACCGAAATCATGGTTGCGACTCAGGTTGCGAGTCGCAAACGCCTAGTTGCGACTCGAGACAATACGCGGATACACACTGTTGGACTTGCCTAATTATGGGCTTAGTGTTTGGGCCGGACCTTGGACCTTGTTTAATTCTGGGCATGTTACTGTTTGTTCGACTCGTATGCATTACCTGCTAACTGCCATGATTAACGTGTATGCCTTACGTGCACTACTTGAATACGAACCTGATTGTATGATACAACTATGATAGGACGTGAGTAGCCTCAACGTTGCTTGTTTGACTTTTCTGTGTTTTCTACCGAGCAAACCAAGGTGAGTTCACACCCTCTACAAAGCATGGGATTCCCAGGGGTCGGGAATTGGGGTTAAGGAACTGGGTTCCTCGTCCTCCTTGGGTAGGACAGTAAAGGTTCAGGAATGTAATTCCTCGTCCTCACGGACAGATAACTCGTACTAGACCAAAACTCTATCACGAAGTCCCTCATTTTTATATCGACTTAATCGCCGGGCCAATGGCGAGCAGGTCATTAGTTAGATAGCGCTATTTAGGTCTGACAAACCTCACACCGTGCCGCAGAGGACGGGCGTGAACTAATGGATCTGGGGCACGTCAATGATGATAGACATTGACAGTTTCAGGGCACTTAAACATGACTACAGTCAGCAGTCGATATGGTAACGAGTCTAGTGTATACATGGGGTAGCCCCCACGGCCGAAATGCCAGATAACTACACGGGGTAGCCCCCACGGCAGGATTGCCAGAGTAACCGGGAATAAACAAGTCACGTTTTTTTAACTATGGGGTAACCCCCACGGCATGATGCCAGCTAAAGGAAACTGTTTTCGAAACAACTTAAAACGAACACCCAACCGTGAACTCACTCAACTAGTTGTTGACTCGTTACTACATGCTTTGCAGGTCCTTAGGTTTCTTAGCTGGAGCTTGCATGGAGGAGGATCGTTGTGGGACATGGACGACTGTGTGCCATGTAGAACTATGAAACAATTAAACTATGTTTTGATTTAAGACTTATGCTTCCGCTTGCGACTTAACTATGTTTTGATTTGAACACCAATTGTATTGGTTAGATTTTATAACCATTTATATGCTTGTTCAATATGATTGGTGGCTGGATCCTGGTCAGTCACGCCTCCAAGCGGTAGTACTCCGCGGGTGGATTTTTGGGGGTGTGACAGATTGGTATCAGAGCCATTGGTTATAGAGAACTTGGTTTTAATAAAGGGGAAAACGTTTTTATTTTTTTTTTGTTAAAACCAGACTATAACCTGTACAGTGCTCAACGGTCCACAACGATGCTTCACTCCACATGCAAGGCTCGACATTCTAGGTAATATGATCTGTGTATATATTGCCTACTTGTTAGTTACATGGTACATTGCTTATGGTATGCTTGGTTAGTATAACTACTGTTGCTTGAACACGTGCGTGCTTACTCTATCCTATCATCGCACTTTCGCGAACCCCTCTCACTCACGTTCTTCTTGATATGAAGATCATGTCTGGACGCGTTAACATGACACAAGCCCAGTTGACGGCTTTGATCAACGAACGAGTTGCCGCAGCACTCGCAGCTGCACACGCAGGAGGTATATCCTGCAGTCCGAACTCATTCTAGGATCTTTAGGATCCTACTCTCGTGAACCAACCTTTGTGTTAAACTCTGTCTTTTCTTTCACCTACGATAGGTCAGCACGTTCAGCCACCCGTGTGCACTTTTAAGACTTTCATGGACTGCCGACCAACTACTTTTAGCGGCACTGAAGGAGCAGTAGGTCTCCTACACTGGTTTGAGAAACTAGAGTCTGTCTTCGAAATGTGTGAATGCCCCGAGGCGCGCAGGGTGAAGTATGCTACTGGTACTCTTGAGGGTTTAGCCCTCACATGGTGGAACGCTCAAGTTCAAATGCTAGGGTTGGTTGCTGCCAACGCCACCCCATGGGAAACTTTTAAGGAGATGATCAAAGAAGAATACTGCAGTCGTGATGAGATTCACAAACTCGAGGTGGAGTTCTTCAACCTCAAGATGACGGGGTCTGAAATTGAAGCTTATGTGAAAAGGTCGAACGAACTGGCAATTCTGTGCCCTACTATGGTGGATCCTCCCATCAAACGCATCGAACTATTTCTTCAGGGCTTAGTGCCGGAAATCCAAAGTCATGTGACTTCAGCGAACCTCGCTACCTATCAGCAAACCGTTCAGTTGGCTCACCGTCTCACGGATCAAGCGGTGGAGCAGAACAAGTTACCAAAACGCATTGGCACTGCAACTACTACTGGTACCTCTAGTGACAACAAACGGAAATGGGATGGAACTTCAAGTAAGGGTTCGACTTCTGTTCAGTCCCAGTCTCAGCAGAGAAAGACTGAGGACTACAAGAGCCCTAATCAGCAATCGTCTGGTGGCGGATACAAAGGAAATCATCCCAAATGCAATCGCTGCAGCCTGCACCACAGCGGGCCATGCACCAGGGGCAACTGTCATCGGTGCAACAAGCCTGGTCACGCTGCAAAGGATTGCAGGAGCTTATACCCCGCCAATCAGAATCGTCAGCAAGCTCAACAGAACCAGCGCCAGCAACAGCAACAGGGTGATAACAAAGGGTGCTTTCAGTGTGGAGCTGAGGGCCACTTCAAGAGAGATTGTCCCCAACTGAACAGGAACCAGAACAACAACAACAACAACAATAACAACAATCAGGGGAATGGTAACAATGGGAACAACAACAACAATGGCGCCAGGGGGCGGATGTTTGTGATCGGCCAAGGTGAAGCAAGGAATGACCCCAATGTTGTGGCGGGTAAGTTCCTTCTCGACGACTTTTATGTGTCAGTTTTATTTGATTCGGGTGCCGATACTAGCTACGTGTCACTAGAAGTTAGTCGAATGCTTAAGCGTATTCCAACACCTTTGAACAACAAGCACACTGTAGAGCTAGCAAATGGTAAGAGTTTAGAAGCCACACACGTAGTCAAGGGTTGTAAACTTATTCTCGCTGACCAAACCTTCTCTATCGACCTCATTCCTATTGTCTTGGGTAGTTTCGACGTTGTCATTGGGATGGATTGGTTATCCCAACACCAAGCAGAGATTCTTTGCAACGAGAAGGTTGTCCGTATTCCAGGTCCCGATGGTGAACCTCTCATGATTCATGGCGACAAGAGGAGTGCTGTTGAGAACGTCATTTCTCTCCTTAAGGCCCAAAAGTACTTGCGAAAGGGCCACACCGCCATTTTGGCTCTTATTACTGACACCACGGAGAAAGAGAAAAGGATAGAAGATTTCCCAGTTGTACGCGATTATCCAGAGGTATTTCCTGAGGAATTACCTGGTCTTCCGCCTCATCGCCAAGTCGAGTTTCAGATTGAACTAGCTCCTGGAGCTGCGCCTATAGCTCGTGCACCTTATCGATTGGCTCCATCAGAGTTGAAGGAACTCTCCACGCAACTACAAGAGCTCCTGGATAAGGGTTTTATTCGTCCTAGCTCGTCGCCCTGGGGAGCTCCAGTACTATTTGTAAAGAAGAAAGACGGTACTTTCAGAATGTGCATCGACTACCGAGAACTCAACAAGGTGACGGTGAAGAATCGTTATCCTCTACCGCGTATTGACGACTTGTTCGACCAGCTGCAGGGATCGAGCTACTATTCGAAAATCGATTTGAGATCGGGTTATCACCAGCTGAGAGTCCGGGAAGAGGACGTCTCTAAAACAGCTTTCAGAACTCGATACGGGCACTATGAGTTTTTGGTCATGCCTTTTGGGATGACAAATGCACCTGCGGTTTTCATGGACTTGATGAACCGAGTGTGCAAGCCTTACCTGGACAAGTTTGTTATAGTCTTCATCGACGACATCCTGATCTACTCTAAAAGTCGAGAAGAACACGAGCAGCATCTGCGACTTATTCTGGAACTCCTACGAACAGAACAGCTCTATGCAAAGTTCTCTAAATGCGACTTCTGGCTTCGAGAAGTCCATTTCCTAGGCCACGTGGTAAACAAGGATGGGATCCACGTTGATCCATCCAAGGTAGACTCAATAAAGAACTGGCCTGCACCTCGTACACCAAAGGAAATTCGCCAATTCTTGGGTTTGGCGGGATACTACCGGAGATTCATAAAGGATTTTTCTAAGATTGCACAGCCTCTCACCTCACTAACTCAGAAAGGCGTTGTTTATCGCTGGGGAAACGCACAGGAGTTGGCATTTTAGCACCTAAAGGATAGACTTTGCAGCGCACCTATCCTTTCCTTGCCGGAAGGCACAGACGACTTTGTGGTCTACTGCGACGCATCAATTCAGGGTCTTGGTTGCGTGTTGATGCAACGGGATAAAGTTATAGCCTACGCCTCACGTCAACTCAAGGTTCATGAAAAGAACTACACTACGCACGATTTAGAGCTGGGAGCTGTTGTTTTCGCACTTAAGTTGTGGCGGCATTACCTGTATGGTACCAAGTGCGCCATCTACACCGACCACAGGAGCCTCGAGCATATCTTCAAGCAGAAGGAACTGAATATGCGACAACGACGATGGGTCGAGCTACTGAATGACTACGAGTGCTCAATCAGGTATCACCCGGGCAAGGCAAATGTTGTGGCTGACGCCCTCAGTCGGAAGGACACTGCGCCTAAGCGCGTGCGAGCTTTACAACTCACGATCCATTCTAGTCTGCCTTCCCAGATACGAGCAGCTCAGATAGAAGCACTGAAACCGGAAAACGTCAGGGCCGAAGCCCTACGCGGATCGAGGCAACGCTTAGAACAGAAGGAAGACGGTGCTTACTACGTAACGGGGCGCGTTTGGGTCCCACTCTATGGCAACCTACGAGAGCTCGTGATGGACGAAGCACACAAGTCTCGCTACTCGGTACATCCTGGATCAGATAAAATGTACCACGACATCAAAACTACGTACTGGTGGCCTAGCATGAAGGCCCACATAGCGACCTACGTCAGCAAGTGTTTGACTTGTGCAAGAGTCAAGTCGGAATACCAGAAACCATCAGGCCTGCTCCAACAACCCGAGATACCTCAATGGAAATGGGAGCAAATTTCCATGGATTTTGTTACTGGCCTACCTAGATCCCAGCGCGGGAACGATACTATTTGGGTGATCGTGGATCGACTCACAAAATCTGCACACTTCTTGGCCATCAAGGAGACGGATAAGTTCTCCACTCTTGCAGAAATCTACATCAAAGAAATTGTTTCGAGGCACGGGGTGCCCACCTCCATTATCTCAGATCGAGATGCACGTTTTACTTCTGAGCTGTGGCAAGCAATGCACAAATCCTTTGGCTCACGACTAGACATGAGCACAGCGTACCATCCTCAGACGGACGGGCAGTCCGAGCGCACCATTCAAACCTTAGAAGACATGCTTCGTGCATGTGTAATCGACTTTGGCAACCGTTGGGAAAAGCATCTGCCACTTGTGGAATTTTCGTACAATAACAGCTACCACACCAGCATTGGAGCTGCTCCGTTTGAGGCATTGTACGGACGTAAATGCCGGTCTCCTCTTTGCTGGGCAGAGGTGGGAGATAGTCAGATCACTGGTCCAGAATATGTGGTAGATACAACCGAGCAGATCGCTCAGATACGAAAACGCATGACGGCCGCTCGCGAACGTCAGAAAGTTTACGCCGACATGGGCAGGAAACCACTTGAGCTCCAGGTTGGGGAGCGGGTACTACTCAAAGTTTCACCCTGGAAGGGTGTGGTTCGTTTTGGTAAACGCGGTAAACTTAACCCACGATACGTTGGACCTTTCGAGGTCATTGAGAAAATAGGCAGGGTGGCCTACAGACTAAACTTACCAGTGGAACTCGGTGCAGTTCACAACGTTTTTCACGTGTCGAATCTGAAGAAGTGTCCATCAGATGAGACCCACGTAGTTCCTTTGAAGGAACTCACCATCGACGAGCAGTTACGATTCGTCGAAGAACCAGTCGAGATCACGGACCGGGATGTTAAGGTCCTCAAGAGCACTAGGATACCTCTCGTTCGAGTTCGTTGGAACTCACGTCGCGGCCCAGAGTTCACCTGGGAGCGCGAAGATCAGATGAAACAAAAGTATCCCCAACTGTTCGCAAACAGTACACCCACTACTGAGGCCGAAGCTACGGAATTTCGGGACGAAATTCCAGATCAACGGGGGGTGGATGTGACACCCCAGGAAAACCGGGAAAACCATACAACTTAACTAGCTTCCTCAGTGAGTGCCTACCAAATTTCGGGACGAAATTTCTTTCAACTTGGGGATGATGTGACAACTCGAAATTTAGAACCTTTCGTTGTATGCTTGAACGTGTGACTAGTTAACTTATGTGATTAATGACAATGAACCTTTATGTGATTATGTGTTATTTATGTGTGCTTGTATGTATGCGATATGTGTATAGGTACCGAAACAACAAGGACTCGACCCGAGACCATGTGGTCTCGAGTAAACATCACGCCACACATGGGCCGGTTGGGCCGCACCTCATGTAACCCACCCGAAACCCATTAGGGTGCACTACCTAGGACTAGTATATAATCCTCATGTTAGCCAAACTAGTCCATTCTTGGACAATCCACACATACTCTTCTACACTCTCTACAAACCACTAAACCCTAAGCTTCAACATCATATTTCTCCTCCTTCTTCTCGGATCCAATCAACAACCGTAAGGAACTCTCGGATCATCTCGCACACACACCCGTTTGGAAGATTCACTCACACTTTGGAACCCATACTTGAACCGGTTAGTAATTCTAGTGCAAACACATGTATTTTTCATGATTTAAGAATGATGTGTGCTTGATGTTTGAAAGGCTTGTTGGTTAGTGTTCATGATACTTGTTGGTTAATGATTCTTGTCATATTTCGGATGTTGATGATGATACATGATGAAGAGTATGTGATAGTATGTTATTTGTTAAGTTTATGCATGATAATGGTTAATAAGATAGCATACTTGATTTCGGATATGTGGCATAAGGAACCCATGATGTTTTGTGTTTAAATGTAGTCTAAAACACTAGTTGTTGATGTTCATATAAATCGGATCGTGTGCTCTTGTGTTAAGAACCGAAAGCTTGCTATTAGGGTGACTTGCTGATTGTTGTTCATGATTATATGTTGTGATTAAGGATGAAAACCCGGAAATAAGATGAACAAGTGTTGAATGAAGATATGAATGTCCGAATATGTGTTGAATGTGTTTTGAATATTTGATGAACATGAAGAACATGGTTGAATATGTGAAACCTGATTTGTTTGATCCATTTTTAGTAAATTGCTAGACAAGGAACATGTTTAAGGAATTTGGTTGGATAGTACAAACTGCATGAAATCAGAATGTCAATGGATAGTACACTGTTCCGAATCAGCTCCTGTCCACTCGTAACCATCAGTTGCGACTCGAAACCAAGCACAACGAGTCGAAATCTCCCGATTGCGACATCAGTTGCGAGTCGCAAACACCCGGTTGCGACTCGAAACCACACCTGATCAGCACATAAACCTTGTGACTCGAAACCACGGTTGCGAGTCCGGTTGCGACTCGTAACCAAACCAGCACGAACCGAAATCATGGTTGCGACTCAGGTTGCGAGTCGCAAACGCCTAGTTGCGACTCGAGACAATACGCGGATACACACTGTTGGACTTGCCTAATTATGGGCTTAGTGTTTGGGCCGGACCTTGGACCTTGTTTAATTCTGGGCATGTTACTGTTTGTTCGACTCGTATGCATTACCTGCTAACTGCCATGATTAACGTGTATGCCTTACGTGCACTACTTGAATACGAACCTGATTGTATGATACAACTATGATAGGACGTGAGTAGCCTCAACGTTGCTTGTTTGACTTTTCTGTGTTTTCTACCGAGCAAACCAAGGTGAGTTCACACCCTCTACAAAGCATGGGATTCCCAGGGGTCGGGAATTGGGGTTAAGGAACTGGGTTCCTCGTCCTCCTTGGGTAGGACAGTAAAGGTTCAGGAATGTAATTCCTCGTCCTCACGGACAGATAACTCGTACTAGACCAAAACTCTATCACGAAGTCCCTCATTTTTATATCGACTTAATCGCCGGGCCAATGGCGAGCGGGTCATTAGTTAGATAGCGCTATTTAGGTCTGACAAACCTCACACCGTGCCGCAGAGGACGGGCGTGAACTAATGGATCTGGGGCACGTCAATGATGATAGACATTGACAGTTTCAGGGCACTTAAACATGACTACAGTCAGCAGTCGATATGGTAACGAGTCTAGTGTATACATGGGGTAGCCCCCACGGCCGAAATGCCAGATAACTACACGGGGTAGCCCCCACGGCAGGATTGCCAGAGTAACCGGGAATAAACAAGTCACGTTTTTTTAACTATGGGGTAACCCCCACGGCATGATGCCAGCTAAAGGAAACTGTTTTCGAAACAACTTAAAACGAACACCCAACCGTGAACTCACTCAACTAGTTGTTGACTCGTTACTACATGCTTTGCAGGTCCTTAGGTTTCTTAGCTGGAGCTTGCATGGAGGAGGATCGTTGTGGGACATGGACGACTGTGTGCCATGTAGAACTATGAAACAATTAAACTATGTTTTGATTTAAGACTTATGCTTCCGCTTGCGACTTAACTATGTTTTGATTTGAACACCAATTGTATTGGTTAGATTTTATAACCATTTATATGCTTGTTCAATATGATTGGTGGCTGGATCCTGGTCAGTCACGCCTCCAAGCGGTAGTACTCCGCGGGTGGATTTTTGGGGGTGTGACATCATGTGTGGTGTAATTTTTCTCGTGGATCTTCAATTGGCGAGAAGCATATGCTATAACCTTCTGACGTTGCATTAGCACACATCCCAAACCTTGTCGCGAAGCATCGCAATATACCACGAAGTCGTCAGTGCCTTCGGGTAGGGATAAGATCGGCGCGTCACAAAGTTTGTTTTTCAACAGCTGAAAGGCCTCTTCTTGCTTGTCTCCCCAATCAAAGTTCTTGTCTTTCTGAGTGAGAGAGGTCAAAGGTTGAGCGATTTTCGAGAAATCCTCAATGAACCTACGATAATAACCAGCCAAACCTAGGAACTGTTGAATTTCGGTTGGCGTCTTCAGAGTCTCCCAATTCTTGATTGCTTCAATCTTTGTAGGATCCATATGGATTCCATTTCCATTGACTACATGGCCAAGAAACTGGACTTCGTGTAACCAAAACTCACACTTTGAGAACTTCGCATACAACTTCTCCCTTTTAAGCAGCTCTAGAATAGCTCTTAAATGTTGCTCATGCTCTCCTTTCGTCTTTGAGTAAATCAAAATGTCGTCAATGAACACGATCACAAACTTATCGAGGTACACTTTACAGACTCTATTCATCAAATCCATGAATACTGCTGGCGCGTTCGTCAAACCAAACGGCATAACCAGGAACTCGTAATGTCCATATCGAGTTCTAAAGGCCGTCTTTGGAATACTTTCCTCTTGTATCCTTAACTGGTGATAACCTGATCGTAGATCAATCTTGGAGTAAAAACTTGAACCTTGTAATTGATCGAACAGGTCATCGATCCTTGGCAAAGGATATCTGTTCTTGATTGTCAACTTATTCAGCTCCCGATAGTCTATACACATGTGAAAACTACCATCCTTCTTCTTTACGAACAAAATTGGAGCTCCCCAAGGCGAGAAACTTGGTCTGATAAATCCCTTATCTAACAACTCCTGGAGCTGCGTTGACATTTCCTGCATCTCTGAAGGTGCAAGTCGATAAGGTGCCTTAGCTACAGGCGTGGCGCCTGGAACTAAGTCAATATGAAACTCAACTTGTCTTTGTGGTGGCAATCCTGGCAAGTCTTCTGGAAAGACTTAAGGATACTCTTTCATGACTGGAATGTCTTCAAGTTTTGGTTCAGCGTCTTCCTTATCCACGATGTGTGCCAGGAAGGCAACACATCCCTTCTTCAAACATTTTCAAGCCTTTAAGCAACTAATGATCCTTAAGGGCGTATTGCGCTTCTCTCCATGTACTACGATCGTTTCCCCATCCGCCATTGGGATGCGAATGGTCTTCTCGTGACATACAATCTCGGCTCTGTTGCTTGACAACCAATCCATCCCTACTACCACATCGAAGCTTCCTAACTCGACTGGAAGTAGGTCTAATGTAAACTCGTGTTCTCCCAGCTCTATCACGCATCCTCTGATGACTTCATTCGTTTCTACTAGCTCCCCATTAGCCAGTTCAATTGAGTACGGGATGTCTAACTTACTAGCAGTTAATCTAAGCATTTTCTTAAATTCTAGCGATACAAAACTATAGTCGGCACCAGTGTCAAATAGTACAGATGCAAAGCGTTGATTTATAGGGAACGTACCAGTAACAACGTTAGGATCTTGGCGAGCTTCTCTCGCTCCAATATTGAAAACCCTTCCTTGTGCCTGGTTAAGCTTTGGGCATTCTCGCTTGAAGTGCCCAATGTCCCCACAGTTAAAACATTCTGGTCCTCGATCATTTCCATTCCCATTACCATTACCAGCTTGATTATTGCCTGCTCCCTGGTTACCAGCTTGATTCCCACGGTTTCCTCGATTTCCATCCCCGCCATTTCCTCCCTGTTGGTGGTTTCCATTCCCATTTCCATATCCTTGCTGTCCACCACTACCAGCACCATTACCACCCTAGCAGGTTTCTTTTATGTGGCCATTCTTCCCACATGACTCACATTTCCTGAATCGGCATGGCCCGAGGTGATGATATTGGCATACATCACACTTGGGAAAAGTGCCCATGTATCCCTTCCCTCTTGCTTCAGCACCAGTTTTAGCTTCCTCTGGTGGGTTCCCGTTTTTCTTCCTTGCGCTGCTGGTACTCTTTTTAAAATTGGAGAATTTCCTTTTGTTTTCTCCTGAGGACTCCTCATGAGTTTCTTTCTTCTTGGGGTCAGAGTTTGGAAACTTGTTTAGCCGGATAGCTTCTTCAGTAAGTGACACGCTCAGGTTGATGGCTTCAGTAATGGTTGGAGGCTTGAACGTCGTCACCATGCTCATAATCTGAGGTGCCAATCCCCAAATGAAACGCTCAATGCGTTTAAATTCAGGATCAACCATATATGGTACAACGCGTGACAAGTCGTGGAACCATTGCACATACTCAGCAATTTTTTGGCCGTCCATTTTTAGGTTCCAAAATTCAGTTTCCAGCTTCTGCATTTCGGCACGTGAATAGTATTTCTTCCTCATGAGCTCCTTCAGTTCAGCCCATGTTAATGCATACGCCGCCGCCTCTCCCAGCGTTTGAACTTGCAGGTTCCACCAGGATAAAGCACCATCAAGAAAGAGTCCTGAAACGTAAGTAACTTGGTTTTCAGGAGCACACTTGCTCATCCTTATTACCGAATCCGTCTTTTCTGTCCACCTGACGAAAGCAACAACACCCCAGTGCCGTCGTAGTTTAAGGGCTTACAATCTAAGAATTGTTTGTAGGTACAGCCATTGGATGAGTTGTTGTTGTCACACCCCCAAAATCCACCATGCGGAGCATCACCGCTTGGAGGCGTGACATGACCAGGATCGAGCCACCAATCATATTGAACGATGTAAGTGAGTAAGTAAAACCAAGCACAATACGATTGGTGACCAAAAGGAAGTAAACCGATTTTAGGTTAACAGCGTTCAGATTTAAACAGCGGAAGCATAAAACGTGAAACCAAAACATAAGTCCCATATTTCATAAGTTTAAAGTCCAAAACGTAGGTTTAATAAGTTCATAAGGTTTAGAAGTTTAGTACGGGACTTAACAATCCGTATTCCACAACAACCTTCTCCTCGTGCAAGCTCCAAAAGCATCTAGTGACCTGTAAGGCATGTAACAACGAGTCAACAACAAAATTGAGTGAGTTCACGTTTGGTTGTTTAGTTTTAAGTTGTTTCTGAAAAACGTGGTTTGACTTTCGTTGGCTTATTGCCGTGGGGGTTACCCCGTAGTTGAAAGTATGTTTAACCAGTTCCTTTTTATTACCCAAACCATATCCATAATTAGTGGGGGCTTCCCCATGTGAACTACTAGACGGTATGATATCGACTACTAACGAAAGTAAGTTGTGCCCTAAGTCAATGTCTATCAGCATTGACCCTTTGCCTTAGTCCATTAGTACACGCCCGTTCGAACGACACGGTGTGAGGTTTGTTAAACCTAATAGCGCTATTAACTAATGACCCGCTCGCCATCGGCCTCGACGATTAAGTCGATATAAAATGAGGGACTTATGATAGAGTTTTGTCTAGTAAGTTTTAAGGTTGTTGTCCTACCCGAGGAGGACGAACGTACGTAGTTCTCCCAAAGAGAATACGCAGGATTAATATTGGCATCCTACCCTAGGAGGATGGCCGTACATATCCTACCTAAGTAAGATATGTAGATTCCATTTCAATTCTTTAACCCATTACCAAACCACCGGGAATCCCATGCCTTAGAAAGTGTGTGAACTCACCTCGGTTTGCTCTGTTAGATTCTCAAATATAGCTAACAGTCAATGTCAGTCAATCACGTCCTAATATGATTACCAGTTAGTCATTTAATGCTTTTCAAATAGAGCACAAAGTTCCTACACGTATCTATCACATAACATGCATTACTTTAACGGTTTATGCCCATATAAACTTCCCATCTATTCCCATTCATAAGCAAACATACGACATTGCACATAACACATATAACATGTTAGATCATTCACAAATAGCATACTCGACATTTAGACACGCAAATTACAACTTATGTCGTTTCAGCTTAAATATTCAAAACCGGGCTGTTTTCGGACAATTTAATAAAATAGTTAACTTATTCCAAAAATTCCAAAATTTTTACAGAATGTCTTAAATGATCCAAATATTAGTGTGTGAAAATATCGGGGTCCAGTTAATTACCAATATTTTATAAAAATTCATTTTCAGGACTGAAATCAGATTTATCTTTTTCTGACTGCAGTCCACGGAATAATTTATTTAAAATTCATCGAGAGTCCGATTTATGAAATTCCAGTAAGATAATTACAAATACATCCGTGGTCATCTACAGTACAAATTTCATGATCTAACTCTACACAGAATTCAAGTTATGACTGAAAAAAGAACGCGTATTTTCAGCAGAAAAAATGCAGCTTTAACTGCTGTTACGAAACGACACTTTAAAAATAGTAAACCAAGTCCAAAAATTATGATTCCGGTTCCATTAGAACCGTATTTCATAATACATAAATCTAGACTTTGGAAAATACATTTTTTTGTTAAGTTACGGTCCTGTTACAGCCAACTGAAGTTGGCTGTAATCACTAAACAGCTTTTCTGTTTTCAGTCTTTAACATTCTAAAGCGTGTTCGATTGATTCCGTTAACATGTTTAGTAATCACAACAACATCAAACATCAATATTAAACAGCAAATCATCAGATAATCAACAAGAATCATAACAGCATCATATTAACATCACTTCATCACGAGACTAGTTTATGTTCAAGACTTGTTTAAGGTTCTTTAGAGTTTCTTATCATTTTGATCACTACACATCTTTAACCACCTAAACATGATGTAAGAAGCAAAGATCTAAGTTCTTACCACTAGTTCAAGACTAGGGAAGTTCAAGAGTAGAAAGTGGTGGTTAATAGCGAATAGAGAAGGTCCTTCCACTTCCGAGAGCACCAAGCTTCGTTGTATACCTTGTAGCACCTTTGTATGCTCTTGAAATAGGTTGGATTGAATTGAAAAATGGTGGTGGTGTTGGCTCTTTGTTCAGCTGAGATGAAGAAGAAAAGAAGGAGAAGGAGTGTGTGTGAAATGTAGGTGTGAGTATGAGAAGTATGAAGCTAGTGGTCCTTCTTTATATCTTTCCAACATCCTATCTTCCATTGGACAAAGTGTTCCCTAAAGTACCATACATGATCAATTAGGATCTTAAACAAATCAAGAAGATCTCATGGTAGGACTCCATATGGAACCGTGAATGGGGGGGGGGGTTGGTTTAGTTGGGTAGCAATGGATGGTTAGGGATCTAGTTAGGAGAAACAAATGTTTAGTTAATGGTTATGGTGTGTTATTATTTATAAGGTGTGTTAGGGTGTTCGTGTAATATCTGTGCTT
Source organism: Helianthus tuberosus (assembly GCA_030545235.1). Lineage (NCBI taxonomy): Eukaryota > Viridiplantae > Streptophyta > Magnoliopsida > Asterales > Asteraceae > Helianthus > Helianthus tuberosus. Next base: position 115,442,400 of record CM060370.1, read on the forward strand.
GTAATCATTATGAACAGTTCTATTATCAATAAAACAATGTTATTTAATCCCAATGTTTGTTTGGTTGTGTTTTACATTTTTCATGTTTTGACTTTTATCCAATTTCAAACTCTATATCGCTTTCTGGAGAGTTATACGCAAACTGGTGCGAAAACGTAACCAGTTTAATGCGACAAATACTCCGGAACATCAACATATACTTAACATACCTTAAATAACCTTTACATAACTTAGAAATAAGTTTTAAAGGCTTTGGTATGGCAAACAAGTAAATTCGCTTACAGGGACTAAAGTTGACAAACTGCGAAAGTATGCCAATTTGAACTGTAACAGACATTCCGGAACATGACCATAAGTTAAACATATCATAAATATCCTTTACATAGCTTAGAAATAGGCTTTGAGGGGTTCGGTATGCTAAAATAAACTTTTGGGTCATTCAGGGACTAAAAGTGTCAAAAAGTGCACAAGTTTGCATTTTCGCGCATAACTTACGTTCTGAATACATCCGGACATCTAAAAATTTATGTAAGCACTAAAATATTTTATTTTAGTGTTTGGCTTTAGAAAAATCCATTCGTCACGCAATTTAGATCATTTCTCGCGCTTATGCGCATACCGTCGTAATTAACCGAACATCGCGATCGTACGGACAAACGAACCGACATCCGGCATATTTTTGAGCATGTTTCATGTTCCCTATACTTTAACATCCTTGTGAAGCTTAAAAATGGGCTTGACGGGTGTTAGAAGTGCCAAAACACGACGATACGCGCACAGGAACCAAAACTGCAAAACTGCAAAAAAAATATACAAAAAAAAAAATAAAAAAAAATAAAAAATGCATAAACTCGTTTTTAACACCCCTTACACTCTCCCAAAGGTCAAGTGCCACATGTTAATCACTTGTGGTGGCCAAAATTAGTTACCACAACATTTTGACAAGTGTACGCACTAGATTAAATCACGTTATTCAAGAAACGATCTTAACGGTTACCCGAAATCTATAAATACCCATCACATTTGCACACATTTCTCACAAGAATCTAATCATTTGTGCTCTAAGTTGAAACCTTTGTTTCATACCTGAGCTATTTTGATCTAGATTAGCATTCGGGGACCCTTCGTAAGTGTTCCTTCGTTCTTTTATTGCTTTTCGAGTCCGAAAGTCAAACTTTGTTTGACTTTCTGCATTGACCAGTTTATGGTCGATGCGAAGTCCGTTTGAACTTCATAACGTGAGTGTGATCACGATGGTTATAGTCCCTAGTGACTATACCTACTGATTACCACGTTATCTAGGCTCAGTGACGAGCCGTAGTTTCGGGCAGAATACGTATTCTTGCGTATTTTGTAACCAAACTACTCTTAGGTATCACAACCGTTTGTTGTGATACCAAACCTGTTTTCTAAACTTAGTTAAGCATGTTTTAACATGCTTAGCTCGTCACTTTTTAGTTTAGTGCTTACATAGGGTCGTAAGGTAAGCGATCTAAACAATCGCTTATACTTTCGAACCCGACCCGTTTGGTCGATCATTAGGATCCGACTAAACACTTTAGGTGACCATAGTGTATAGGGAATAACCTTCCGAGGTTATACCTTATGGTCGCTTCGTTTAAGTAGTTGTATGATAGGTAGTTTATATGCCTTAGGTAAATTACCAAAATACCCCTTTGATGCCAAAATTCGTTTTAATCATATGTAACATAACTTTTGACATCTAAACTGATTTGACAACCATATTAGACATGATAAGGCATATATTACTTGTCATAGGACTAGTTAGGCGGTCCGAACGCGTTTCACGCGAACGACGCGTTAAAGTAGCATAAGCTACCTAAACGGGTCGTAATGGGTCACAAGCACTTAGGTTAGGTTCATTTAGTATGTAGGCTTTATTAAACCATACTACATGAGTCCCCATACTCATTTGGTTTACGAGCCCTCATTCTATCCGATCTTCCGATTTAGGTCCGGTTTATTAATGTAGTTACCTATATTAGGTGCCATTTGATATTCCGTGATCTCTAGCATTGCTTGGTGGTTATCTTAGGACTTCTGAGCAATCTCAAGTGAGTACATAGAACCCCTCTTTTACTGTTTTCCAAACTGTTTTGGGGTGGAACACATGTGCCTACTTGTTACTTTCATGCTTTCCTGTTTTCACATCATATACCTGCTATGTTCGTTAGTACACTATAGTACATGATTTCATTACATTTCATACTAGGTGTGCCCATTGTGTGCATTACTTAGTACATCGTTTTACATGACATTTCATGCTAGGTGTGCCCATTGTGTGCATTACTTAGTACATCGTTTTACATGACATTTCACGCTATGTATGTTTATTTGATTACATACTTAGTGCATTGTTTTCACATGCTTACATTTTGGTATGACATTTGGTTTGTTTACATGGGACAATACATTCATTAACAATGATCACGCCGTTCGTTAGTAGGTAGTGGTACCATAGGAATTGACAACTCCCGTTCCGGACATCCCAGGGAAAGGGGACAGAAAGGAATGACCGAATTCGATGATATAAGACAGATAGACCTTTAATTTGTTTAAGGGTTTATCACCACAGTCACAAGGCTTGGATGTATGCATTTTCACAATACCACATAAATGTTCATATTCAGTATTAGCATGCATTTTCCACAAGACATAATATTGATTTCAACCATGTTTTACTTCAATACTTTGTTTTCGTGCATATGGTTTAGTTGAGACATTTCACTTGCCATACATGACATTTTGACATAGACATTTTACACAGACATTTGACAAAGACATTTGACATGGATATTTGACATAGACATTTTGACATGATTTACCTTTTACACATAAACATGATTGACATTTGTTTTACACTACATGATTTATATCTTGACATAAACACTTTGACATATTATCCAATACATTTGATAATTGGTTTAGACATAGACATCTTACATTGTTTGGTTTGGTTTGATTAAGTGATTAAGTAACGATGCGTGTGTAATATGATACAAGCATGGTGGATACGCCGCTGGTACTTCCTATATATAAGTGTTTGTATGGTATTACATGTCGTACGTTATTTGAATCATTTCAATATTGAGACATAGAACATTTTATACAAATAGCATACTTTTCACAAGACATTGTTAACAAACATCTTACTTCATACAAACTCATTTTTACATGGTAAATCATTTAACCTTACATTTACTTATACATATCATCTGATCTTATCGTTTTCAAATGATTTACAAGACAAAGCAAATTATAAGGTTCATGACTAAACATTTTTCTTAAACATAAGTCATGAATCCTATTTTCACAAAACCTATGTATCTCACAGGCATTTTTATGCTGACGTACCTATTTTCACATGTGTTTTCAGGAGCTTTTCCGTAGGATGTTGATCATGATACTAGGGCGGACCTGTGCCTTAGAGACTTTAAAAGAAGATAGACTATGTTTAATTATGTTATAAACTCTGTATTTCTGTTTAAAACAATGAAACTCTTGTGTTGATAAATAAAAATACAACTTTGTATGCCATGGTTATGAAACAATTAATTCTGTTACAACACTCCCCGACGTTTTCCGCCACATTTTGTATGATACACGTGGTCGGGGTGTGACAGAAGAGTTGGTATCAGAGCCAATGGTTATAGGGAATTAGGTTATTAGTAATGCTTTGACCTAGACTATAACTTTTCTAGGACCCTAACACAAGTTATCTTGTGTTTAGATCTTAAAACATGCACATCACCTATCCTTAGGTGATTATCAAAACAAGAACCAAATTTTTCCGAAACGATTTTTGAAAAACAATCATTTGTTTTTGGATAATTTATTACAAGGTTTTGAACCCTCTTTTGTAAGGTTTTGAACCCTCTTTTGTAAGGTTTTGAACCCTTTCGGTTTAACTAAAATTCTTGGCCTTGTGCCTTCAAATTTTCAAAATCTCGTCAAGGTTTTGGGTTATAAATAATGTGAACACGTGCAAACTGGAAGGGTGAATGCCTGTATTCTGGGTTTTCTGTCTAGGCAAGCACTTCGTATACATCTCATCAGACGCGAGACCAGTTGTGCTTACCTGGGAATTCTTGGGATGAGTGTTCACTTATAGGCGAGCATGTCTTCATTATACATTATTTTTGATCCATTTACTTTGATTAGTCACTGTGTGTCGTTTGTTTGCTTTGTGATACGGACGAATGACCACCATCTATGCTGTTTGCAATTCTTGTTTTTATCATCTCATTCTCTTCATCCAATCATCTCACTCGTTTCCTTTCATGTTTTCCTCTTTTAGAATGCCTCCTCGACGCGAGAACCAGATAGCAACTGCTGAATTGGCAGAAATCATTGCGCAGCAGATGGCTGCTCAATTTCCAAATCTCTTTTCTCAATGGAACCAGGCCAACAACAACAACAATGTTCCATGCAAATACAAGGATTTTAACTCGGCTAAACCACTCAAGTTTAGTGGTTCTGAAGGAGCAACTAGGCTTCTTCAGTGGTTTGAGAGCATTGAGAATACTTTTCGCCACGTGCAGTGCCCGGATAATCGCAAGGTCGAGTTTTCTTCGAGCGTGTTTCAGAAGAGGGCTCTTACATGGTGGAATGGGGTAATGAGAGACCGAGGTGCAGAAGTTGCTCTTGCACAGACATGGGCTGAACTTAGAGCCCTTATGATGAGGGAATTCTGTCCTCGCCATGAACAGCGGGCGTTGGAAAAGGAGTTTGATGTTTTGAAGCAAGATAGTGGTGAGCACAGGGCTTATACTGATCGGTTTGAAGAGTTGAGTTTGCTTTGCCCGACAATGGTTACCCCACTTGACAAGGCTATCGAAAGATACATCGACGGCCTACCTGACTCGGTACAAGACATTCTTACTGGTAGTGAACCTGCCACACTCCGTCAGGCGATCGAGTTATCAGCGACATTGACTGAGTCGCAGATTAGAAAGGGAAAGTTACACAGGAAGGGTGACAAGGGCAAGAAACAGTTGGCTGAGAAGGAAGATAGCAAGAAAGGTCAAAACGGGAATGGAAAGGTTTCTGGTTCATCGAAGAGGGCAAAGAAGCGTAAGGCTTCCCAAAACTATGCTGTCACTGCCCAAGCTAGCCAGGCAGCTCCCAACCAACCCGCACAGCCTCCAGCAAAGAAACCCTATTCAGGGAATGCACCTTTGTGCAATAGATGCAACAGTCACCACCAGCCGCAACTTCCATGCCGTTTCTGTACTAACTGTGGGAAGTCAGGCCATCTTGCCAATGTTTGTCGGTTTGCTCAGAATCCCGCGGTTCAGAACCCGGCTCAACAAGTTGCTCAGCAACAGGGTCAAGCTGCACGTCCACAATACCCACCTGGTGCTTGTTATAACTGTGGGGATCTGACCCACTACAGAAACCGATGCCCAAGGCTAGCAAACCAGAACCAGAATCAAAATCAGGCTCCGGCTCGAGGCCGAGTTTTTAACATGAATGCCCAAGAGGCGCAGGCAGACGATAATGTGGTGAACGGTACGTTCTTTATTAATAATCAGCCTGCATCTGTTCTCTTTGATTCGGGTGCCGACAAGAGTTTTGTGTCTTTGTCTTTTGAGCCGATGCTTCGCGTGTCTAGAACAAAACTAAGTAAATCTTTGACAGTAGAGGTTGCTAGTGGTGAACCCATTATTCTTGATTCTGTTCTTCACAACTGCCAGTTGAACCTTAACGATCATCTTTTTCCAATCGATCTTACGCCTATGCAACTTGGAAGCTTCGACGTTATTGTTGGAATGGATTGGTTATCCAAGCATCGCGCAGAGATAGTTTGTTCTGAGAAGATTGTTTGTGTGCCGCTTTCGTCAGGCGAGATCCTGCAGGTTCAAGGTGAGAAGCCTACCGTTGGTCTCAAACTCATGTCTTGTTTTAAAGCTCGGAAATATCTGCGGAAGAACTATGTGGCTTTCTTAGCACATGTTACAGAAGATAAAGGCAAGGGTAAGTCTATTTCAGATATTCCTGTCGTTCGGGATTATTCTGAAGTATTCCCTGAAGATTTACCTGGTCTACCTCCAGCACGCCAAGTCGAGTTCCGTATTGATCTCGTACCTGGTGCCAACCCCATTGCTAGAGCTCCATATCATCTTGCACCATCTGAGATGCAAGAGTTGTCTAAACAGCTTCAGGAGCTCTCTGACAAAGGTTTTATACGTCCTAGTTTTTCACCTTGGGGTGCTCCTGTTCTCTTTGTCAAGAAGAAGGATGGATCCTTTAGGATGTGTATCGATTATCGTGAGCTTAACAAGCTTACCATCAAGAATCGATATCCCCTACCGCGCATAGACGACCTCTTTGATCAGTTACAAGGTGCTTCTTATTTTTCAAAGATTGATCTGCGATCTGGATATCATCAGCTTCGGGTGCATGAAGAAGATATTCCGAAGACAGCGTTCCGTACTCGTTATGGACATTATGAGTTCACAGTCATGCCATTCGGTTTGACTAATGCTCTGGCTGTTTTCATGGACTTAATGAATAGGGTCTGCAAACCTTATTTGGATCAGTTCGTCATTGTTTTTATTGATGACATCTTGATATACTCTAAGACGCGAGCTGATCACGAGCAACATCTTCGTCTTACCCTAGAACTCCTAAAGAAAGAGCAACTTTTCGCCAAATTCTCCAAGTGCGAATTTTGGCTTAAAGAAGTTCAATTTTTGGGGCATGTTATCAACGAACGGGGTATTCATGTAGATCCCTCCAAGATCAGTGCGATTAAGGATTGGGATACACCCTCTACTCCTACTGAAGTTCGTTCTTTTCTTGGTCTAGCGGGTTATTATCGCCGCTTCATAGAAAACTTCTCGAAGATTGCAGTTCCTCTAACTGCTCTAACTCAGAAGAAAATGCCCTTTTATTGGGGATACAAACAAGAGGAAGCTTTTCAACACTTGAAGCAGAAGCTTTGCGATGCGCCTGTTCTATCATTGCCTGAAGGTGATGATGATTTTGTCGTGTATTGTGATGCATCGAAATTGGGTCTTGGTTGTGTTCTGATGCAAAGGAACAAAGTCATAGCCTATGCATCGAGGCAGTTGAAGATTCATGAGAAGAACTACACCACTCATGATCTTGAGTTGGGTGCAGTTGTTTTCGCTCTAAAGATCTGGAGACACTATTTGTACGGTACAAAGTGTGTGGTTTTCACTGACCACAAAAGTCTTCAGCATATCTTCAATCAGAAAGAACTCAACATGAGGCAACGACATTGGGTTGAGCTTTTAAACGACTATGACTGCGAAATTCGCTACCATCCCGGTAAGGCGAATGTCGTAGCTGATGCATTGAGTCGTAAGGAACGTACTAAGCTTCATTGTGTACGTGTTCAATCTGTTATTCAAGCTCGATCCGATATTCAAGCACGCATTTCTCAAGCTCAACAATCTTGTGTTTCACAAGGTTTGATGGATAAGGAATTTCCTTACCACATAACACCTGCTTTGGAACTGAAGGACAATGGATCATATTACTTCATGGACCGTTTGTGGGTCCCAAGCCAGGATGACCTTCGTACCTTGCTTATGGATGAAGCCCATAAGTCTCGTTATTCTATTCATCCGGGCTCAGATAAGATGTATAAGGATCTTCGTATTCATTATTGGTGGCCTGGTATGAAGAAAGACATTGCCTTATATGTATCGAAATGCCTTACTTGTCTAAAGGTTAAGGCTGAACATCAACGTCCTTCTGGTTTATTGGTACAACCAGAGATCCCAGTTTGGAAATGGGAAAACATTACTATGGATCTTGTTACCAAACTTCCACGCACTAAGAAAGGTCATGATGCCATCTGGGTAGTCGTTGATCGTCTTACAAAGTCAGCACATTTCTTGCCAATCCGTGAGGATTTTCCTGCTGACAGACTTGCTCAAATCTATGTGGATGAAATAGTAGCACGACATGGTGTTCCTTTGAACATCATTTCTGACAGGGATGCTCGTTTCACTTCTCATTTTTGGAGAACCATGCAATCTGCTATGGGGACCCAACTTAATCTGAGCACAGCTTATCATCCACAAACAGATGGTAAATCTGAGAGAACAATCCAGACACTGGAGGATATGCTTAGAGCTTGTGTGATCGATTTTGGTGGTAGTTGGGATTCACATCTTAAGTTGATTGAATTCTCCTACAACAACAGTTATCACACCAGCATCAAAATGGCTCCTTTCGAGGCTCTCTATGGTCGAAAATGTCGTTCACCAGTCTGCTGGAATGAGATCGGCGAGGCCCAAATTACTGGACCTGCCCTCATTTTAGAGACAACAGATAAGGTCAAGAAAGTTCGCGATAACCTTCAGGCAGCTCAGAGCCGTCAGAAGATTTACGCGGACCCAAAACGCAAAGCCTTGGAATTTCAAGTCGGTGATCGAGTATTACTTAAGGTCTCACCTTGGAAAGGTGTGATCAGATTTGGAAAGAAAGGAAAACTTGCACCTAGATACGTTGGACCATTCAAGATCGTCGAAAGAATCGGAAAGGTAGCCTACAGACTTGAGTTACCTCCTGAACTTGGAAATGTTCATCCAACTTTTCACGTGTCCAATCTCAAGAGGTGTTCAGCTGATGAGAACCTCTCCATACCGCTTGACGAAATTCGTGTTGGCAAAACACTGAAATTTGTTGAAAAGCCAGTGGAAATTATGGAACGTGAAGTCAAATGGCTTAAACGCAAGCGCATTCCTTTGGTCAAAGTTTGCTGGGAAGCTAAACGTGGACCCGAGTTTACTTGGGAACGCGAAGATCAAATGAAGGCAAAATATCCGCATCTTTTCCCACGAGTTTCCTCTAAATAAATTTCGGGACGAAATTTCCACAAGTAGGGGAGACTGTAACATCTGTGCTTGTAATCATTATGAACAGTTCTATTATCAATAAAACAATGTTATTTAATCCCAATGTTTGTTTGGTTGTGTTTTACATTTTTCATGTTTTGACTTTTATCCAATTTCAAACTCTATATCGCTTTCTGGAAAGTTATACGCAAACTGGTGCGAAAACGTAACCAGTTTAATGCGACAAATACTCCGGAACATCAACATATACTTAACATACCTTAAATAACCTTTACATAACTTAGAAATAAGTTTTAAAGGCTTTGGTATGGCAAACAAGTAAATTCGCTTACAGGGACTAAAGTTGACAAACTGCGAAAGTATGCCAATTTGAACTGTAACAGACATTCCGGAACATGACCATAAGTTAAACATATCATAAATATCCTTTACATAGCTTAGAAATAGGCTTTGAGGGGTTCGGTATGCTAAAATAAACTTTTGGGTCATTCAGGGACTAAAAGTGTCAAAAAGTGCACAAGTTTGCATTTTCGCGCATAACTTACGTTCTGAATACATCCGGACATCTAAAAATTTATGTAAGCACTAAAATATTTTATTTTAGTGTTTGGCTTGAGAAAAATCCATTCGTCACGCAATTTAGATCATTTCTCGCGCTTATGCGCATACCGTTGTAATTAACCGAACATCGCGATCGTACGGACAAACGAACCGACATCCGGCATATTTTTGAGCATGTTTCATGTTCCCTATACTTTAACATCCTTGTGAAGCTTAAAAATGGGCTTGACGGGTGTTAGAAGTGCCAAAACACGACGATACGCGCACAGGAACCAAAACTGCAAAACTGCAAAAAAAAATATACAAAAAAAAAAATAAAAAATGCATAAACTCGTTTTTAACACCCCTTACACTCTCCCAAAGGTCAAGTGCCACATGTTAATCACTTGTGGTGGCCAAAATTAGTTACCACAACATTTTGACAAGTGTACGCACTAGATTAAATCACGTTATTCAAGAAACGATCTTAACGGTTACCCGAAATCTATAAATACCCATCACATTTGCACACATTTCTCACAAGAATCTAATCATTTGTGCTCTAAGTTGAAACCTTTGTTTCATACCTGAGCTATTTTGATCTAGATTAGCATTCGGGGACCTTTCGTAAGTGTTCCTTCGTTCTTTTATTGCTTTTCGAGTCCGAAAGTCAAACTTTGTTTGACTTTCTGCATTGACCAGTTTATGGTCGATGCGAAGTTCGTTTGAACTTCATAACGTGAGTGTGATCACGATGGTTATAGTCCCTAGTGACTATACCTACTGATTACCACGTTATCTAGGCTCAGTGACGAGCCGTAGTTTCGGGCAGAATACGTATTCTTGCGTATTTTGTAACCAAACTACTCTTAGGTATCACAACCGTTTGTTGTGATACCAAACCTGTTTTCTAAACTTAGTTAAGCATGTTTTAACATGCTTAGCTCGTCACTTTTTAGTTTAGTGCTTACATAGGGTCGTAAGGTAAGCGATCTAAACAATCGCTTATACTTTCGAACCCGACCCGTTTGGTCGATCATTAGGATCCGACTAAACACTTTAGGTGACCATAGTGTATAGGGAATAACCTTCCGAGGTTATACCTTATGGTCGCTTCGTTTAAGTAGTTGTATGATAGGTAGTTTATATGCCTTAGGTAAATTACCAAAATACCCCTTTGATGCCAAAATTCGTTTTAATCATATGTAACATAACTTTTGACATCTAAACTGATTTGACAACCATATTAGACATGATAAGGCATATATTACTTGTCATAGGACTAGTTAGGCGGTCTGAACGCGTTTCACGCGAACGACGCGTTAAAGTAGCATAAGCTACCTAAACGGGTCGTAATGGGTCACAAGCACTTAGGTTAGGTTTCATTTAGTATGTAGGCTTTATTAAACCATACTACATGAGTCCCCATACTCATTTGGTTTACGAGCCCTCATTCTATCCGATCTTCCGATTTAGGTCCGGTTTATTAATGTAGTTACCTATATTAGGTGCCGTTTGATATTCCGTGATCTCTAGCATTGCTTGGTGGTTATCTTAGGACTTCTGAGCAATCTCAAGTGAGTACATAGAACCCCTCTTTTACTGTTTTCCAAACTGTTTTGGGGTGGAACACATGTGCCTACTTGTTACTTTCATGCTTTCCTGTTTTCACATCATATACCTGCTATGTTCGTTAGTACACTATAGTACATGATTTCATTACATTTCATACTAGGTGTGCCCATTGTGTGCATTACTTAGTACATCGTTTTACATGACATTTCATGCTAGGTGTGCCCATTGTGTGCATTACTTAGTACATCGTTTTACATGACATTTCACGCTATGTATGTTTATTTGATTACATACTTAGTGCATTGTTTTCACATGCTTACATTTTGGTATGACATTTGGTTTGTTTACATGGGACAATACATTCATTAACAATGATCACGCCGTTCGTTAGTAGGTAGTGGTACCATAGGAATTGACAACTCCCGTTCCGGACATCCCAGGGAAAGGGGACAGAAAGGAATGACCGAATTCGATGATATAAGACAGATAGACCTTTAATTTGTTTAAGGGTTTATCACCACAGTCACAAGGCTTGGATGTATGCATTTTCACAATACCACATAAATGTTCATATTCGGTATTAGCATGCATTTTCCACAAGACATAATATTGATTTCAACCATGTTTTACTTCAATACTTTGTTTTCGTGCATATGGTTTAGTTGAGACATTTCACTTGCCATACATGACATTTTGACATAGACATTTTACACAGACATTTGACAATGACATTTGACATGGATATTTGACATAGACATTTTGACATGATTTACCTTTTACACATAAACATGATTGACATTTGTTTTACACTACATGATTTATATCTTGACATAAACACTTTGACATATTATCCAATACATTTGATAATTGGTTTAGACATAGACATCTTACATTGTTTGGTTTGGTTTGATTAAGTGATTAAGTAACGATGCGTGTGTAATATGATACAAGCATGGTGGATATGCCGCTGGTACTTCCTATATATAAGTGTTTGTATGGTATTACATGTCGTACGTTATTTGAATCATTTCAATATTGAGACATAGAACATTTTATACAAATAGCATACTTTTCACAAGACATTGTTAACAAACATCTTACTTCATACAAACTCATTTTTACATGGTAAATCATTTAACCTTACATTTACTTATACATATCATCTGATCTTATCGTTTTCAAATGATTTACAAGACAAAGCAAATTATAAGGTTCATGACTAAACATTTTTCTTAAACATAAGTCATGAATCCTATTTTCACAAAACCTATGTATCTCACAGGCATTTTTATGCTGACGTACCTATTTTCACATGTGTTTTCAGGAGCTTTTCCATAGGATGTTGATCATGATACTAGGGCGGACCTGTGCCTTAGAGACTTTAAAAGAAGATAGACTATGTTTAATTATGTTATAAACTCTGTATTTCTGTTTAAAACAATGAAACTCTTGTGTTGATAAATAAAAATACAACTTTGTATGCCATGGTTATGAAACAATTAATTCTGTTACAACACTCCCCGACGTTTTCCGCCACGTTTTGTATGATACACGTGGTCGGGGTGTGACAGTTCGGGGACCCTAACTAGTTTAGGAAAATAGAAATAATGTGTTTGACAATATTTTTGTGTTCCGGGTAAAGTCCGGTTGTTCGGTTCGGTGTTGTTCCGTTAAAGTGCTTAATTAATCCGTAAAGTGTCCTATATATATATTTTTGTAACGTTTTTAATTTTCAACACTCAGGAAGGCATACCGGACTATTTAGTAACTTTTCTGTATACTACTAGCATGTTAACAAGTACATGTAAGTATAACACAATAATCAGAGAGCAGTTAAATGATTCAGCACAGTCATCAAGTACTCTAATTGTAATATCTGTGCTTGTAATCATTATGAACAGTTCTATTATCAATAAAACAATGTTATTTAATCCCAATGTTTGTTTGGTTGTGTTTTACATTTTTCATGTTTTGACTTTTATCCAATTTCAAACTCTATATCGCTTTCTGGAGAGTTATACGCAAACTGGTGCGAAAACGTAACCAGTTTAATGCGAAAAATACTCCGGAACATCAACATATACTTAACATACCTTAAATAACCTTTACATAACTTAGAAATAAGTTTTAAAGGCTTTGGTATGGCAAAAACAAGTAAATTCGCTTACAGGGACTAAAGTTGACAAACTGCGAAAGTATGCCAATTTGAACTGTAACAGACATTCCGGAACATGACCATAAGTTAAACATATCATAAATATCCTTTACATAGCTTAGAAATAGGCTTTGATGGGTTCGGTATGCTAAAATAAACTTTTGGGTCATTCAGGGACTAAAAGTGTCAAAAAGTGCACAAGTTTGCATTTTCGCGCATAACTTACGTTCTGAATACATCCGGACATCTAAAAATTTATGTAAGCACTAAAATATATTATTTTAGTGTTTGGCTTGAGAAAAATCCATTCGTCACGCAATTTAGATCATTTCTCGCGCTTATGCGCATACCGTCGTAATTAACCGAACATCGCGATCCTACGGACAAACGAACCGACATCCGGCATATTTTTGAGCATGTTTCATGTTCCCTATACTTTAACATCCTTGTGAAGCTTAAAAATGGGCTTGACGGGTGTTAGAAGTGCCAAAACACGACGATACGCGCACAGGAACCAAAACTGCAAAACTGCAAAAAAATATACAAAAAAAAAAATTAAAATAAAAAATAAAAAAATGCATAAACTCGTTTTTAACAGCCCTTACACTCTCCCAAAGGTCAAGTGCCACATGTTAATCACTTGTGGTGGCCAAAATTAGTTACCACAACATTTTGACAAGTGTACGCACTAGATTAAATCACGTTATTCAAGAAACGATCTTAACGGTTACCCGAAATCTATAAATACCCCACCCCCCATGCTTCAAAATCACAAGAACTTTGATTTGAGAAACTCTAAGTTGAAACTATTGTTTCATACCTGAGATTTTTGAATCAAAGTTAGCATTCGGGGACCCTTCGTAAGTATTCTTTCGTTCTTTTCCTTATTTTATTGCTTTTCGAGTCAGAAAGTCAAACTTTGTTTGACTTTCAGCGTTGACCAGTAATGGTCAATGCGAAGTTCGTTTGAACTTCGCAACGTGATTGTAATCACGATGGTTATAGTCCCTTGGGACTATGCCTACTGATTACCACGTTGTCTAGGGTCGTAGGGTAAGCGATCTAATAAATCGCTTATACCTCGAACCCGACCCATTTGGTCGATCATTAGGATCCGACCAAATACATAGGTGACCATAGTAGGTAGGGAATAACCTTCCGAGGTTATACCCTATGGTCACATCGTTTAAGTAGTTGTATGATAGGTAGTTTATATGCCTTAGGTAAATTACTAGAATACCCTTTTCATGTATAATTGGTAATTAAGCATATGTAACCTAAACCTTTGGCACATAACTGATTATGTAACATGTTTAGGCATATAACACTTGTCATAGGGCTAGTTAGGCGGTCCGAACGCTTTTCACGCGAACGACGCGTTAAAGTAGCATAAGCTACCTAAACGGGTCGTAATGGGTCGTAAACAATTATGTTAGGTTTCAATTAGTATGTAGGCTTTGTTGAACCATACTACACGAGTCTCAATACTCGTTTAGTTTACAAACCCTCATACTACCCGATCTTCCGATTTAGGTCCAGTTTATTAACATAGTTACCTATATTAGGTGCCGTTTGATTCCGAGATCTATAGCATTATTTGGTGGTTATCTTTAGCCAACTGAGCAATATCAAGTGAGTACATAGACCCCTCTTTTACTGTTTTCCAAACTGTTTTGGGGTGGAACACATGTGCCTACTTGTTACATTCATGCTTTTCCTGTTTTCACATCATATATCGGCTATGTTTGTTAGTACATTATAGTACATGATTTCATTACATTTCATGCTAGGTGTGCCCATTGTGTGCATTACTTAGTACATCGTTTTACATGACATTTCATGCTAGGTGTGCCCATTGTGTGCATTACTTAGTACATCATTTTACATGACATTTCACGCTATGTATGTTTATTTGATTACATACTTAGTGCATTGTTTTCACATGCTTACATTTTGGTATGACATTTGGTTTGTTTACATGGGACAATACATTCATTAACAATGATCACGCCGTTCGTTAGTAGGTAGTGGTACCATAGGAATTGACAACTCCCGTTCCGGACATCCCAGGGAAAGGGGACAGAAAGGAATGACCGAATTCGATGATATAAGACAGATAGACCTTTAATTTGTTTAAGGGTTTATCACCACAGTCACAAGGCTTGGATGTATGCATTTTCACAATACCACATAAATGTTCATATTCAGTATTAGCATGCATTTTCCACAAGACATAATATTGATTTCAACCATGTTTTACTTCAATACTTTGTTTTCGTGCATATGGTTTAGTTGAGACATTTCACTTGCCATACATGACATTTTGACATAGACATTTTACACAAAGACATTTGACAAAGACATTTGACATGGATATTTGACATAGACATTTTGACATGATTTACCTTTGACACATAAACATGATTGACATTTGTTTTACACTACATGATTTATATCTTGACATAAACACTTTGACATATTATCCAATACATTTGATGATTGGTTTAGACATAGACATCTTACATTGTTTGGTTTGGTTTGATTAAGTGATTAAGTAACGATGCGTGTGTAATATGATACAAGCATGGTGGATACGCCGCTGGTACTTCCTATATATAAGTGTTTGTATGGTATTACATGTCGTAACGTTATTTGAATCATTTCAATATTGAGACATAGAACATTTTATACAAATAGCATACTTTTCACAAGACATTGTTAACAAACATCTTACTTCATACAAACTCATTTTTACATGGTAAATCATTTAACCTTACATTTACTTATACATATCATCTGATCTTATCGTTTTCAAATTATTTACAAGACAAAGCAAATTATAAGGTTCATGACTAAACATTTTTCTTAAACATAAGTCATGAATCCTATTTTCACAAAACCTATGTATCTCACAGGCATTTTTATGCTGACGTACCTATTTTCACATGTGTTTTCAGGAGCTTTTCCATAGGATGTTGATCATGATACTAGGGCGGACCTGTGCCTTAGAGACTTTAAAAGAAGATAGACTATGTTTAATTATGTTATAAACTCTGTATTTCTGTTTAAAACAATGAAACTCTTGTGTTGATAAATAAAAATACAACTTTGTATGCCATGGTTATGAAACAATTAATTCTGTTACAACACTCCCCGACGTTTTCCGCCACGTTTTGTATGATACACGTGGTCGGGGTGTGACAGAAGAGTTGGTATCAGAGCCAATGGTTATAGGGAATTAGGTTATTAGTAATGCTTTGACCTAGACTATAACTTTTCTAGGAACCTAACACAAGTTATCTTGTGTTTAGATCTTAGAACATGTACATCACCTATCCTTGGGTGATTAACAAAACAAGAACCAAAATTTTTCCGAAACGATTTTTGAAAAACAATCATCTGTTTTTGAATAAATTTTTACAAGGTTTTGAACCCTCTATTGTAAGGTTTTGAACCCTCTGTTATATGGTTTTGAACCCTTTTAGTTTGGTTTTTGGCCTTGTGCCTTCAAATTTTCAAAATCTCGTCAAAGTTTTGGGTTATAAATAATGTGAACACGTGCAAACTGGAAGGGTGAATGCCTGTATTCTGGGTTTTCTGTCTAGGCAAGCACTTCGTATACATCTCATCAGACGCGAGACCAGTTGTGCTTACCTGGGAATTCTTGGGATGAGTGTTCACTTATAGGCGAGCATGTCTTCATTATACATTATTTTTGATCCATTTACTTTGATTAGTCACTGTGTGTCGTTTGTTTGCTTTGTGATACGGACGAATGACCACCATCTATGCTGTTTGCAATTCTTGTTTTTATCATCTCATTCTCTTCATCCAATCATCTCACTCGTTTCCTTTCATGTTTTTCCTCTTTTAGAATGCCTCCTCGACGCGAGAACCAGATAGCAACTGTCGAACTGGCAGAAATTATTGCGCAGCAGATGGCTGCTCAGTTCCCAAACCTCTTTGCTCAATGGAACCAAGCCAACAACAACAACAATGTTCCATGCAAATACAAGGATTTTAATCAGGCTAAACCACTCAAGTTTAGTGGTTCTGATGGAGCGACTGGGCTTCTTCAGTGGTTCGAAAGCATTGAGAATACTTTCCGCCACGTGCAGTGTCCGGATAATCGCAAGGTCGAGTTTTCTTCGAGCGTATTTCAGAAGAGGGCTCTTACATGGTGGAATGGGGTAATGAGAGACCGAGGTGCAGAAGTTGCTCTCGCACGGACATGGGCTGAACTTAGAGCCCTTATGATGAGGGAATTCTGTCCTCGCCATGAACAGCGGGCGTTGGAAAAGGAGTTTGATGTTTTGAAGCAAGATAGTGGTGAGCACAGGGCTTATACTGATCGGTTTGAAGAGTTGAGTTTGCTTTGCCCGACAATGGTTACCCCACTTGACAAGGCTATCGAAAGATACATCGACGGCCTACCTGACTCGGTACAAGACATTCTTACTGGTAGTGAACCTGCCACACTCCGTCAGGCGATCGAGTTATCAGCGACATTGACTGAGTCGCAGATTAGAAAGGGAAAGTTACACAGGAAGGGTGACAAGGGCAAGAAACAGTTGGCTGAGAAGGAAGATAGCAAGAAAGGTCAAAACGGGAATGGAAAGGTTTCTGGTTCATCGAAGAGGGCAAAGAAGCATAAGGCTTCCCAAAACTATGCTGTCACTGCCCAAGCTAACCAGGCAGCTCCCAACCAACCCGCACAGCCTCCAGCGAAGAAACCCTATTCAGGGAATGCACCTTTGTGCAATAGATGCAACAGTCACCACCAGCCGCAACTTCCGTGCCGTTTCTGTACTAACTGTGGGAAGTCAGGCCATCTTGCCAATTTTTGTCGGTCTGCTCAGAATCCCGCGGTTCAGAACCCGGCTCAACAAGTTGCTCAGCCTCTTGCTCAGCAACAGGGTCAAGCTGCACGTCCACAATACCCACCTGGTGCTTGTTATAACTGTGGGGATCTGACCCACTATAGAAACCGATGCCCAAGGCTAGCAAACCAGAACCAGAATCAAAATCAGGCTCCGGCTCGAGGCCGAGTTTTTAACATGAATGCCCAAGAGGCGCAGGCAGACGATAATGTGGTGAACGGTACGTTCTTTATTAATAATCAGCCTGCATCTGTTCTCTTTGATTCGGGTGCCGACAAGAGTTTTGTGTCTTTGTCTTTTGAGCCGATGCTTCGCGTGTCTAGAACAAAACTAAGTAAATCTTTGACAGTAGAGGTTGCTAGTGGTGAACCCATTATTCTTGATTCTGTTCTTCACAACTGCCAGTTGAACCTTAACGGTCATCTTTTTCCAATCGATCTTACGCCTATGCAACTTGGAAGCTTCGACGTTATTGTTGGAATGGATTGGTTATCCAAGCATCGCGCAGAGATAGTTTGTTCTGAGAAGATTGTTCGTGTGCCGCTTTCGTCAGGCGAGATCCTGCAGGTTCAAGGTGAGAAGCCTACCGTTGGTCTCAAACTCATGTCTTGTTTTAAAGCTCGGAAATATCTGCGGAAGAACTATGTGGCTTTCTTAGCACATGTTACAGAAGATAAAGGCAAGGGTAAGTCTATTTCAGATATTCCTGTCGTTCGGGATTATTCTGAAGTATTCCCTGAAGATTTACCTGGTCTACCTCCAGCACGCCAAGTCGAGTTCCGTATTGATCTCGTACCTGGTGCCAACCCCATTGCTAGAGCTCCATATCGTCTTGCACCATCTGAGATGCAAGAGTTGTCTAAACAGCTTCAGGAGCTCTCTGACAAGGTTTTATACGTCCTAGTTTTTCACCTTGGGGTGCTCCTGTTCTCTTTGTCAAGAAGAAGGATGGATCCTTTAGGATGTGTATCGATTATCGTGAGCTTAACAAGCTTACCATCAAGAATCGATATCCCCTACCGCGCATAGACGACCTCTTTGATCAGTTACAAGGTGCTTCTTATTTTTCAAAGATTGATCTGCGATCTGGATATCATCAGCTTCGGGTGCATGAAGAAGATATTCCGAAGACAGCGTTCCGTACTCGTTATGGACATTATGAGTTCACAGTCATGCCATTCGGTTTGACTAATGCTCCGGCTGTTTTCATGGACTTAATGAATAGGGTCTGCAAACCTTATTTGGATCAGTTCGTCATTGTTTTTATTGATGACATCTTGATATACTCTAAGACGCGAGCTGATCACGAGCAACATCTTCGTCTTACCCTAGAACTCCTAAAGAAATAGCAACTTTTCGCCAAATTCTCCAAGTGCGAATTTTGGCTTAAAGAAGTTCAATTTTTGGGGCATGTTATCAACGAACGGGGTATTCATGTAGATCCCTCCAAGATGAGTGCGATTAAGGATTGGGATACACCCTCTACTCCTACTGAAGTTCGTTCTTTTCTTGGTCTAGCAGGTTATTATCGCCGCTTCATAGAAAACTTCTCGAAGATTGCAGTTCCTCTAACTGCTCTAACTCAGAAGAAAATGCCCTTTTATTGGGGATACAAACAAGAGGAAGCTTTTCAACACTTGAAGCAGAAGCTTTGCGATGCGCCTGTTCTATCATTGCCTGAAGGTGATGATGATTTTTTCGTGTATTGTGATGCATCGAAATTGGGTCTTGGTTGTGTTCTGATGCAAAGGAACAAAGTCATAGCCTATGCATCGAGGCAGTTGAAGATTCATGAGAAGAACTACACCACTCATGATCTTGAGTTGGGTGCAGTTGTTTTCGCTCTAAAGATCTGGAGACACTATTTGTACGGTACAAAGTGTGTGGTTTTCACTGACCACAAAAGTCTTCAGCATATCTTCAATCAGAAAGAACTCAACATGAGGCAACGACGTTGGGTTGAGCTTTTAAACGACTATGACTGCGAAATTCGCTACCATCCCGGTAAGGCGAATGTCGTAGCTGATGCATTGAGTCGTAAGGAACGTACTAAGCTTCATTGTGTACGTGTTCAATCTGTTATTCAAGCTCGATCCGATATTCAAGCACGCATTTCTCAAGCTCAACAATCTTGTGTTTCACAAGGTTTGATGGATAAGGAATTTCCTTACCACATAACACCTGCTTTGGAACTGAAGGACAATGGATCATATTACTTCATGGACCGTTTGTGGGTCCCAAGCCAGGATGACCTTCGTACCTTGCTTATGGATGAAGCCCATAAGTCTCGTTATTCTATTCATCCGGGCTCAGATAAGATGTATAAGGATCTTCGTATTCAGTATTGGTGGCCTGGTATGAAGAAAGACATTGCCTTATACGTATCAAAATGCCTTACTTGTCTTAAGGTTAAGGCTGAACATCAGCGTCCTTCTGGTTTATTGGTACAACCAGAGATCCCGGTTTGGAAATGGGAAAACATTACTATGGATCTTGTTACCAAACTTCCACGCACTAAGAAAGGTCATGATGCCATCTGGGTAGTCGTTGATCGTCTTACAAAGTCAGCACATTTCTTGCCAATCCGTGAGGATTTTCCTGCTGACAGACTTGCTCAAATCTATGTGGATGAAATAGTAGCACGACATGGTGTTCCTTTGAACATCATTTCTGACAGGGATGCTCGTTTCACTTCTCATTTTTGGAGAATCATGCAATCTGCTATGGGGACCCAACTTAATCTGAGCACAGCTTATCATCCACAAACAGATGGTCAATCTGAGAGAACAATCCAGACACTGGAGGATATGCTTAGAGCTTGTGTGATCGATTTTGGTGGTAGTTGGGATTCACATCTTAAGTTGATTGAATTCTCCTACAACAACAGTTATCACACCAGCATCAAAATGGCTCCTTTCGAGGCTCTCTATGGTCGAAAATGTCGTTCACCAGTCTGCTGGAATGAGATCGGCGAGGCTCAACTTACTGGACCTGCCCTCATTTTAGAGACAACAGATAAGGTCAAGAAAGTTCGCGATAACCTTCAGGCAGCTCAGAGCCGTCAGAAGATTTACGCGGACCCAAAACGCAAAGCCTTGGAATTTCAAGTCGGTGATCGAGTATTACTTAAGGTCTCACCTTGGAAAGGTGTGATCAGATTTGGAAAGAAAGGAAAACTTGCACCTAGATACGTTGGACCATTCAAGATCGTCGAAAGAATCGGAAAGGTAGCCTACAGACTTGAGTTACCTCCTGAACTGGGAAATGTTCATCCAACTTTTCACGTGTCCAATCTCAAGAGGTGTTCAGCTGATGAGAACCTCCACATACCGCTTGACGAAATTCGTGTTGGCAAAACACTGAAATTCGTTGAAAAGCCAGTGGAAATTATGGAACGTGAAGTCAAATGGCTTAAACGCAAGCGCATTCCTTTGGTTAAAGTTCGCTGGGAAGCTAAACGTGGACCCGAGTTTACTTGGGAATGCGAAGATCAAATGAAGGCGAAATATCCGCATCTTTTCCCACGAGTTTCCTCTAAATAAATTTCGGGACGAAATTTCCACAAGTAGGGGAGACTGTAACATCTGTGCTTGTAATCATTATGAACAGTTCTATTATCAATAAAAAAATGTTATTTAATCCCAATGTTTGTTTGGTTGTGTTTTACATTTTTCATGTTTTGACTTTTATCCAATTTCAAACTCTATATCGCTTTCTGGAGAGTTATACGCAAACTGGTGCGAAAACGTAACCAGTTTAATGCGACAAATACTCCGGAACATCAACATATACTTAACATACCTTAAATAACCTTTACATAACTTAGAAATAAGTTTTAAAGGCTTTGGTATGGCAAAAACAAGTAAATTCGCTTACAGGGACTAAAGTTGACAAACTGCAAAAGTATGCCAATTTGAACTGTAACAGACATTCCGGAACATGACCATAAGTTAAACATATCATAAATATCCTTTACATAGCTTAGAAATAGGCTTTGATGGGTTCGGTATGCTAAAATAAACTTTTGGGTCATTCAGGGACTAAAAGTGTCAAAAAGTGCACAAGTTTGCATTTTCGCGCATAACTTACGTTCTGAATACATCCGGACATCTAAAAATTTATGTAAGCACTAAAATATATTATTTTAGTGTTTGGCTTGAGAAAAATCCATTCGTCACGCAATTTAGATCATTTCTCGCGCTTATGCGCATACCGTCGTAATTAACCGAACATCGCGATCCTACGGACAAACGAACCGACATCCGGCATATTTTTGAGCATGTTTCATGTTCCCTATACTTTAACATCCTTGTGAAGCTTAAAAATGGGCTTGACGGGTGTTAGAAGTGCCAAAACACGACGATACGCGCACAGGAACCAAAACTGCAAAACTGCAAAAAAATATACAAAAAAAAAAATTAAAATAAAAAATAAAAAAATGCATAAACTCGTTTTTAACAGCCCTTACACTCTCCCAAAGGTCAAGTGCCACATGTTAATCACTTGTGGTGGCCAAAATTAGTTACCACAACATTTTGACAAGTGTACGCACTAGATTAAATCACGTTATTCAAGAAACGATCTTAACGGTTACCCGAAATCTATAAATACCCCACCCCCCATGCTTCAAAATCACAAGAACTTTGATTTGAGAAACTCTAAGTTGAAACTATTGTTTCATACCTGAGATTTTTTAATCAAAGTTAGCATTCGGGGACCCTTCGTAAGTATTCTTTCGTTCTTTTCCTTATTTTATTGCTTTTCGAGTCAGAAAGTCAAACTTTGTTTGACTTTCAGCGTTGACCAGTAATGGTCAATGCGAAGTTCGTTTGAACTTCGCAACGTGATTGTAATCACGATGGTTATAGTCCCTTGGGACTATGCCTACTGATTACCACGTTGTCTAGGGTCGTAGGGTAAGCGATCTAATAAATCGCTTATACCTCGAACCCGACCCATTTGGTCGATCATTAGGATCCGACCAAATACATAGGTGACCATAGTAGGTAGGGAATAACCTTCCGAGGTTATACCCTATGGTCACATCGTTTAAGTAGTTGTATAATAGGTAGTTTATATGCCTTAGGTAAATTACCAGAATACCCTTTTCATGTATAATTGGTAATTAAGCATATGTAACCTAAACCTTTGTCACATAACTGATTATGTAACATGTTTAGGCATATAACACTTGTCATAGGGCTAGTTAGGCGGTCCGAACGCGTTTCACGCGAACGACGCGTTAAAGTAGCATAAGCTACCTAAACGGGTCGTAATGGGTCGTAAACAATTATGTTAGGTTTCAATTAGTATGTAGGCTTTGTTGAACCATACTACACAAGTCTCAATACTCGTTTGGTTTACAAACCCTCATACTACCCGATCTTCCGATTTAGGTCCGGTTTATTAACATAGTTACCTATATTAGGTGCCGTTTGATTCCGAGATCTATAGCATTATTTGGTGGTTATCTTTAGCCAACTGAGCAATATCAAGTGAGTACATAGACCCCTCTTTTACTGTTTTCCAAACTGTTTTGGGGTGGAACACATGTGCCTACTTGTTACATTCATGCTTTTCCTGTTTTCACATCATATATCGGCTATGTTTGTTAGTACATTATAGTACATGATTTCATTACATTTCATGCTAGGTGTGCCCATTGTGTGCATTACTTAGTACATCGTTTTACATGACATTTCATGCTAGGTGTGCCCATTGTGTGCATTACTTAGTACATCGTTTTACATGACATTTCACGCTATGTATGTTTATTTGATTACATACTTAGTGCATTGTTTTCACATGCTTACATTTTGGTATGACATTTGGTTTGTTTACATGGGACAATACATTCATTAACAATGATCACGCCGTTCGTTAGTAGGTAGTGGTACCATAGGAATTGACAACTCCCGTTCCGGACATCCCAGGGAAAGGGGACAGAAAGGAATGACCGAATTCGATGATATAAGACAGATATACCTTTAATTTGTTTAAGGGTTTATCACCACAGTCACAAGGCTTGGATGTATGCATTTTCACAATACCACATAAATGTTCATATTCAGTATTAGCATGCATTTTCCACAAGACATAATATTGATTTCAACCATGTTTTACTTCAATACTTTGTTTTCGTGCATATGGTTTAGTTGAGACATTTCACTTGCCATACATGACATTTTGACATAGACATTTTACACAAAGACATTTGACAAAGACATTTGACATGGATATTTGACATAGACATTTTGACATGATTTACCTTTGACACATAAACATGATTGACATTTGTTTTACACTACATGATTTATATCTTGACATAAACACTTTGACATATTATCCAATACATTTGATGATTGGTTTAGACATAGACATCTTACATTGTTTGGTTTGGTTTGATTAAGTGATTAAGTAACGATGCGTGTGTAATATGATACAAGCATGGTGGATACGCCGCTGGTACTTCCTATATATAAGTGTTTGTATGGTATTACATGTCGTAACGTTATTTGAATCATTTCAATATTGAGACATAGAACATTTTATACAAATAGCATACTTTTCACAAGACATTGTTAACAAACATCTTACTTCATACAAACTCATTTTTACATGGTAAATCATTTAACCTTACGTTTACTTATACATATCATCTGATCTTATCGTTTTCAAATTATTTACAAGACAAAGCAAATTATAAGGTTCATGACTAAACATTTTTCTTAAACATAAGTCATGAATCCTATTTTCACAAAACCTATGTATCTCACAGGCATTTTTATGCTGACGTACCTATTTTCACATGTGTTTTCAGGAGCTTTTCCATAGGATGTTGATCATGATACTAGGGCGGACCTGTGCCTTAGAGACTTTAAAAGAAGATAGACTATGTTTAATTATGTTATAAACTCTGTATTTCTGTTTAAAACAATGAAACTCTTGTGTTGATAAATAAAAATACAACTTTGTATGCCATGGTTATGAAACAATTAATTCTGTTACAACACTCCCCGACGTTTTCCGCCACGTTTTGTATGATACACGTGGTCGGGGTGTGACACTAATTAACATTAATAGATTGTACGGTTACATGTAAATTTGAGGGTTGTCACATTCTCCCCCTGTTAAGAGAATTTCGTCCCGAAATTTAGCGCGTGGTTACTGAGGAAGCTAGTTAAGTTGTGTTGTTTTCCTGGTTTTCCTTGGGTGTCACATCGTCCCCCTGTTGGTTTGGAATTTCATCCCGAAATTCTGCAGTAGCTTCAGTCTCAGTAGTGGTTGCACTTTTCTTAAACAGCTGGGGATACTTGAGTTTCATTTGATCTTCGCGTTCCCAGGTATACTCTGGGCCACGACGGGAATCCCAACGAACTCGAACAAGAGGTATTCTGGTACGCTTGAGAATCTTAACATCTCGATCCGTAATCTCTACTGGTTCTTCGACGAATCGCAGCTGGTCGTCGATAGTGAGCTCCTTTAGAGGAACTATGAGAGTCTCATCTGACAGACACTTCTTCAGATTCGACACATGGAATACGTTGTGAACTTCGCTGAGTTCTTCAGGTAGATTCAACCTGTAGGCGACTTTGCCAATTTTCTTGGTGATTTCGAACGGTCCGACATAACGCGGATTAAGCTTGCCTTGTTTGCCAAAACGAACTACACCTTTCCAAGGTGAGACTTTGAGTAGCACTCGATCCCCAACCTGGAACTCAAGTGGTTTTCTTCCCTTATCAGCATAGCTTTTCTGACGGTCACGAGCTACCGCCATTCGCTGTCGTATCTGAGCAATTCTCTCAATGATATCTACCACAAGTTTTGGGCCAGTGATTTGGCTGTCACCAACTTCTGCCCAACAGAGAGGTGATCGGCATTTGCGTCCATACAATGCTTTGAATGGAGCGGCCTGGATGCTGGTGTGGTAGTTGTTGTTATACGAAAACTCCACTAGCGGGAGATGCTTTTCCCAGCCATTACCAAAATCGATTACACATTCCCTAAGCATGTCTTCAAGGGTTTGGATGGTGCGTTCAGATTGCCCATCCGTCTGTGGGTGATAAGCGGTGCTCATATCTAAATGTGAGCCAAAAGACTTGTGCATAGCTTGCCATAGTTCAGAGGTAAAACGCGCGTCACGATCAGAAATGATGGAGGTTGGCACTCCGTGCCTTGACACCACTTCTTTTAGGTAGATGTCTGCTAAAGTAGAAAACTTATCCGTTTCCTTGATTGCCAGAAAATGTGCAGACTTGGTCAGTCGATCCACGATCACCCAAATGGTATCGTTTTCGCGTTGAGATCTGGGCAGACCAGTAACGAAATCCATGGAAATTTGCTCCTATTTCCATCTAGGTATCTCTGGTTGTTGAAGTAGGCCTGATGGTTTCTGATATTCAGTCTTGACTCTCGCACAAGTCAAACATTTGCTAACATAGGTTGCTATGTGGGCTTTTATACCAGGCCACCAGTATGTAGTCTTGAGGTCGTGGTACATTTTATCCGAACCAGGATGTACCGAATAACGAGACTTATGTGCTTCACCCATCACAAGCTCGCGTAAATTACCATAGAGCGGAACCCAAATACGCCCTGTTACACAGTAGGCGCCGTCTTCCTTTTATTCTAGCCGCTGCCTTGATCCTCGCAGGGACTCAGCCCTGATGTTCTCTGCTTTCAATGCTTCAACCTGAGCATCGCGAATCTGAGCGGGAAGGTTGGATTGGATGGTAAGCTGTAAAGCACGTGCACGCTTAGGTATAGTATCCTTCCGACTGAGGGCGTCGGCCACAACATTGGCCTCACCCGGATGATACTTGATTGCACATTCGTAATCATTCAAGAGTTCGACCCATCGGCGTTGACGCATGTTTAACTCCTTTTGCTTGAAGATATGCTCGAGACTCTTGTGATCGGTGTAAATGGTGCACTTGGTACCGTACAGGTAATGTCTCCATATCTTAAGGGCGAAAACAACTGCTCCCAGCTCCAGATCGTGAGTAGTGTAATTTCTTTCATGAACTTTGAGTTGGCGTGATGCGTAGGCAATGACCTTGTCACGTTGCATCAACACGCAACCAAGTCCTTGGATGGAAGCGTCGCAATAAACCACAAATCATCTGTGCCTTCAGGCAATGAGCGGATAGGTGCGCTACAAAGTCTATATTTCAAGTGCTGAAATGCGGATTCCTGTGCATCACCCCAACGATAGGTGACACCTTTTTTAGTCAGTGAAGTGAGAGGTTGCGCAATCTTGGAGAAATCCTTGATAAACCTTCTGTAATACCCTGCCAAACCCAAGAATTGGCGGATTTTTGTTGGTGTACGGGGTGCAGGCCAGTTCTTGATCGAGTCAACCTTAGATGGATCTACATGGATTCCATCCTTGTTTACCACATGGCCTAGAAAGTGGACTTCGCGAAGCCAGAAGTCACATTTCGAAAAACTTGGCATACAACTGCTCTTTTCGAAGAAGTTCCAGAATAAGCTTCAGATGCTGCTCGTGTTCCTCCTGACTCTTCGAATAGATCAGGATATCGTCGATGAACACTATGACAAACTTATCCAGGTAAGGCTTGCACACTTGTCACACCCCGACCACGTAAAGCAACTAGACGTGGCGGAAACGTCGGGGAGTGTTGTAACAGAATCATTGTTTCATAACCATGGAATAAATAAATTATGTTTTATTGAATAAATGAACTCATTGTTTTAATACAATCAAATAAGTACAACTATGATCTTCCAAGTTTTAAAGTTGCTAAGGCACGAGTCCATCCTAAATGTAGCATGTATCAACAGTCATTGCAAAGCAGTACCTGAAACATGTGTAAAAATAGGTACGTCAGCATAAAAATGCCTGTGAGATACATAGGTTTTGTGAATATAGGATTCATGACTTATAAGTTTAGAAAATGTTGTTTAACAAAAGTCAGTCATGATCCTTGTAAAATGTTTTGTTTTATAAATCATTCGAAAAGTGATGATAAAGTAGATGATACGTAAAAGAGTAATGTAAAGTTAAATGCATAACCAAGTAAAAAAAAAAGAGTTTGTATAAGATAAGTTGTTTGTAAAACAATGTCTTGTGAAAAGTATGTTATTTGTATAAAATGTTATATGTCTTAAACTGAAATGATTCAAATAACGCTACGATATGTAATACCATACAAACACTTATATATAGGAAGTACCAGCGGCGTATCCACCATGCTTGTATCATATTACACACGCCTCGTTACTTAAGTCACTTACTCAAACCAAAACACCAATATAGAATGTTCATGTTTAAACCAATAGTCCAATGTTATTGTATAACCCAAGTTAAATGTAAACCATGTAATGTGTAAACAAAAGTAATGTATTGTAAGTAAAATGAGACTACTTAAACCACAAGCAAAAATGTACAAAACAAAGTGTTTGAATAAATCAGAAGTTATGCTTTGTAAAATAATGTAAGGTTAAACGAATAACCTTATAGTAGCATATTAAAAGTATACTTTGGATTTGTAAATAACATATTAAACTATGTTTTGGTTTCATAAATAACATATCAAAATATGCTTTGGTTTTTATAATTAACATATAAAAAATATGTTTTGGTTTGTTGATAAAATATATATGTTGGTTCTGTACAATACCACACATGAGAGTATATCAAACTATACTTTTGGGAGTATATCAAAATATACTTTAAATGTGTGATTTAAGAATTCATTCAGACCTAGTGCATCAAACTACACCTTTGAGACTATAAGGATACCACAAAGGCAATCCCTATTTGGATGGAGAAACAAATTGGTTTCAGACATTCCATGACAACATGAATGGGGTGTCTAATCCTATAGCGCTATATCATACTACCAATCAGTCTGGTGAACATAAAATAAGTACAATTCAACATTTTATTTTATGTTCTTTGAGAAATCAGTGTTTAAACCATAGATAGTCATTTAGTTCGTCAAATGATAAGTAATAACATGTATAATCAATTATACTTTGAAATCATGAAAATAACACATAGGTACACATGCTTCACCCCAAAACAGTTTGGAAAACAGTAAAATAGGGGAACTATGTACTCACTTGAGATTGCTTAGAAGTCCTAGGATAACCACCAAGCAATGCTAGAGATCACGAAAATCAAACGGCACCTAATATAGGTAACTATGTTAATATACCGGACCTAAATCGGAGGATTTAGATAGAATGAGGGTTCGTAAACCAAACGAGTATGGAGACTCGTGTCATATGGTTTAACAAAGCCTACATACTAAATGAAACCTAACCTAAGTGCTTACGACCCATTACGACTCGTTAGGTAGCTTATGCTACTTTAACGCGTCGTTCGCGTGAAACGCGTTCAGACCGCCTAACTAGTCCTATGACAAGTAGAATATGCCTTAACATGTCTAATACTGTTGATAAATCAGTTTAGAGGTCATAGGTTATGTTACATATGTTAAAAATGAATTTTGGCATCAAAGGGCATTTTGGTAATTTACCTAAGGCATATAAACTACCTATCATACAACTAACTAAACGCCGTGACCATAAGGTATAACCTCGGAAAGTTATTCCCTATATACTATGGTCACCTAATGTGTTTGGTCGAATCCTAATGATCGACCAAATGGGTCGGGTTCGAAGGTATAAGCGATTTATTAGATCGCTTACCCTTACGACCCTAGACAACGTGGTAATCAGTAGGCATAGTCACAAAGGACTATAACCATCGTGATTACAATCATGTTGCGAAGTTCAAACGAACTTCGCATTGACCATAAATTGGTCAATGCAGAAAGTCAAACAAAGTTTGACTTTCGGACTCGAAAAGCAATAAAAGAACGAAGGAACACTTACAAAGGGTCCCCGAATGCTAATCTTGATTCAAGTAGCTCAGGTATGAAACAATGATTTCAACTTAGGGCTTCTCAAATCAGATTTTTGTGAGGAATGAGTGAGGTTGGGGTGGGTATTTATAGATTTCGGTTCACCACTAGGATCGTTTCTTGGATAACGTGCCTTGATCTCGCCCGTACACTTGTCGGAATGTTGTGGTAACTCATTTTGCCCCCACCACAAGAGTTTGACACATGGCATTGGCCTTTGGGGGGGTTAAAAGGATGGAAACAGGCTGTTTAAACAAGTTTCTGCTGTCTGACCCCTGCTTGTGCACCGTAACACAATTTGTGTTGAGGTGCGCAAGGACCTGCAGACCAGAATGTTTGGAAAATGGCAGAACAGGCCCCTGAAGCTCCAAACTTGCTATTTGATGCATTTTTGACATGTTTAAGCCCCGTTAACCCCATTTCAAAGCTCTAAAATGAAGTTAAAGTATAGGGAACTTAAAATGTACTAAAAAATATCTCGGATGTCGGTTCGTTTGGCCGTACAATTGCGTTGTTCGGTTAATTACGACGGAATGCGCATAAGCGCGAAAAACTATCCAAATGGCGTGACGAATGGATTTTTCTTATGCCAAACACTAAAATAAAATATTTTAGTGCTTACATAAATTTTTGGATGTCCGGATGTATTCAGAACGTAAGTTATGCGCGAAAATTCAAACTTATACACTTTTTGACACTTTTAGTCCCTGAATGACCCAAAAGTTTATTTTAGCACACCGAACCCCTCAAAGCCTATTTCTAAGCTATATAAAGGATATTTAAGGTGCGTTTAACTTATGGTCATGTTCTAGAATGTCTGTTACAGTTCAAATTGGCATACTTTCGCAGTTTGTCAAGTTTAGTCCCTGTAAGCGAATTAACTTGTTTTTGCCATACCAAAGCCTTTAAAACTTATTTCTAAGTTATGTAAAGGTTATTTAAGGTATGTTAAGCCTATTTCACTATTTCGGAGTGTTCGTTGGATTAAACTGGTTATATTTACGCATCAGAGCGCGTATAACCCTCCAGAAAGCGATTTAAAGCTTAAAATCGAACCAGAGTTGATATGTGCAAACGATACACATATTTTTACAAATCCCAAGTATGAAATACAGTATTTCATTGGTTTGGCATTTTTTTGATGGTTGAAGTGACACAGGTGTCACAGTCTCCCCTACTTTAGGAAATTTCATCCCGAAATTTAATTCTAGAGGAAACTTGTGAAGACAGCTGTGACGGTTTCGCCTTCTAATAGATCCATTGAACACTTAAGTGAAACTATGGGCCATGTTAGGACTCTTAGCGAATTTGTTAACCCTCAAAGTGAATTCCTTGTAGTAGTAAAACATGGAATTTTGAACTACGGACAGAAGAACGTTTCTTATGAAGACTTATCGTAGGAAACTTGTGTGTGCTTGAAATTAGAATTGGGGAGTGTAAGATAAAATGACATCGGTCAAGGTCCAAGACTTCTCCCGTATCATTATTCTTGTCACTATAGGTCTTAACACATGACAAAGCTTCCTGTGGTTTCTGTGCACTAAATTCCATAATTATGTAGGCCTCCATAATTACGTAATTCCTTGCACAGTCCGCACAGTTCATTTCATAATGCGTAGAAAAAAAATCACTTGAATAAACATGAAGCCTCGAGACTTTTACCGTTTGCTAGTTCTACCGTGTGTTTAGTGGTCAAAAGTGTTGGGGTGCGCTTAAGCATTTGGCTAACTTTTAAGAACACATATCTAACATCTGTACCCGAATTAACTAAAATAGAAACAAGGAAATTGTCTGGTAGGAACTTACCCGCCACAACGTTGGGGTTGTTTCCTTCTTCCTCTTGTCCATTCAGGAACTCATGCTTACCAGTCCTGCGGTTATCCTTATTGTCTCCGTTATTGTTCTCGTTGCCCTGGTTGCCGCTGTTGTCACGACTCTGTCTCATCTGCGGACAGTTCCTCTTGAAGTGACTCTCAGCACCGCACTAGTAACATCTCTCATTACCCTGCTGGTGTTGCCGTTGGTTCCGATTTGCAGGATATGGGCTCCTACAGTCTCTAGCCATATGTCCCAACTTCTTGCACCGATGACAACACGATTCCGCACATGACCCGCTGTGGTGCCGTTGGCACTTGCGGCATCTCGGTTTATTCCCTAGGTATCCCCCCTGATTTTGGTAGTTCAGCCCGAGTTTCCTGTGCGGTTCCCGTCGTATAGAGCTAGGACCCTCACCTTGGTGATCACCCCAAATATACTTGTTACTAATAAGAGCATTTGCATTGAAAGAGTTACGCTTGGGCAACTTGCCCTCTTCCACCGCCTGATCGGTGAGTTGGTGCGCCAAACGAACGACTTGCTGGATTGTGGGAAGGTTGGCCGCACTTACAGACCCTTGGATTTCCGGGACTAAGCCTCTGAGGTATAGCTTGATTCGTCTAGATATGGGTTGTGACATGTTAGGACATAAGGCAGCCAAGTCGTTGGACCTCTTTGTGTATGCCTCAATCTCTGATCCTTCCATCTTCAAACCATAATACTCTATTTCCAATTCCAGAATGTCATCTAGGTGGCAGAATTCTTCCTTAATCCAATCCTTGAAGTCGCTCCAGAGGATGGCATTCGCGTCTGCCAACCCGAGCATCTGAACTTGTGCGTTCCACCAAGAATACTCTTTCCCCTGCAACATGCCGGTAGCGTACTTTACTCGTTTCCTGGCAGGGCTTTCACTTTCTTCGAATGTATATTCGATTCTTCGGATCCAGTGTAGAAGGCCGATTGCCCCTCCAGTGGTGGGAGGTTTGCACTCCAAGAACGCCTTGAGGGTGCCTATGCGCGTTTGAGGGTGCACGGGTTGACTCCCTGATTGGATTGCTAAGGCTTCAGCAATCCGTTCGTTAATCAAGGCCGTCAGCTGACCCTGGGTTAAGTCAAGACGTCCACTCATGATCTTCACATCGAAGGAACACACGTAAGAAGGGTGTCGCAAAGTGCGTAAGTGTGGAGTGACAGAAAAGAGCAAGCACACAAGGTTCAAATAGCAGTTATCACATTAACTAATGCATATCATGAACAATGCACCATGTAACCAACAAGTAGGTAATATAAACATAACCATATCACCTATGGTGTTGAGTCTTGCACGTGGAGCGAAGCGTCGTTGTGGATCGTTGAGCACTGTACAGGTTATAGTCTGGTTTTATCAAAAAGCTTTTCCCCTTTTTAAAAACCAAGTTCGCTATAACCAATGGCTCTGATACCAATCTGTCACACCCCCAAAATCCACCATGCGGAGCATCACCGCTTGGAGGCGTGACATGACCAGGATCGAGCCACCAATCATATTGAATGACGTAAGTGAGTAAGTAAAACCAAGCACAATACGATTGGTGACCAAAAGGAAGTAAACCGATTTTAGGTTAACAGCGTTCAGATTTAAACATCGGAAGCATAAAACGTGAAACCAAAACATAAGTCCCATAGTTCATAAGTTTAAAGTCCAAAACGTAGGTTTAATAAGTTCATAAGGTTTAGAAGTTTAGTACGGGACTTAACAATCCGTATTCCACAACAACCTTCTCCTCGTGCAAGCTCCAAAAGCATCTAGCGACCTGTAAGGCATGTAACAACGAGTCAACAACAAAGTTGAGTAAGTTCACGTTTGGTTGTTTAGTTTTAAGTTGTTTCTGAAAAACGTGGTTTGACATTCGTTGGCTTATTTGCCATGGGGGTTACCCCGTAGTTGAAAGTATGTTTAACCAGTTCCTTTTTATTACCCAAACCATATCCATAATTAGTGGGGGCTTCCCCATGTGAACTACTAGACGGTATGATATCGACTACTAACGAAAGTAAGTTGTACCCTAAGTCAATGTCTATCAGCATTGACCCTTTGCCTTAGTCCATTAGTACACGCCCGTTCGAACGACATGGTGTGAGGTTTGTTAAACCTAATAGTGCTATTAACTAATGACCCGCTCGCCATCGGCCTCGGCGATTAAGTCGATATAAAATGAGGGACTTATGGTAGAGTTTTGTCTGGTAAGTTTTAAGGTTGTTGTCCTACCCGAGGAGGAGGAACGTACGTAGTTCTCCCAAAGAGAATACGCAGGATTAATATTGGCATCCTACCCTAGGAGGATGGCCGTACATATCCTACCTAAGTAAGATGTGTAGATTCCGTTTTAATTCTTTAACCCATTCCCAAACCACCGGGAATCCCATGCCTTAGAAAGTGTGTGAACTCACCTCGGTTTGATCGGTTAGATTCTCAAATATAGCTAAAAGTAAATGTCGGTCAATCACGTCCTAATATGATTACCAGTTAGTCATTTAATGGTTTTCAAATAGAACACAAAGTTCCTACACGTATCTATCACATAACATGCATTACTTTAACTGTTTATGCCCATATAAACTTCCCATCTATTCCCGTTCATAAGCAAACATACGACATTGCACATAACACATATAACATGTTAGATCATTCATAAATAGCGTACTCGACATTTAGACACGCAAATTACAACTTATGTCGTTTCAGCTTAAATATTCAAAACCGGGCTGTTTTCGGACATTTTAATAAAATAGTTAACTTATTCCAAAAATTCCCAAATTTTTACAGAATGTCTTAAACGATCCAAATATTATTATGTGAAAATATCGGGGTCCAGTTCATTACCAATATTTTATAAAAATTCATTTTCCGGACTGAAATCAGATTTATCTTTTTCTGACTGCAGTCCACGGAATAATTTATTTAAAATTCATCGAGAGTCCAATTTATGAAATTCCAGTGAGAGAATTACAAATACATCCGTGGTCATCTACAGTACAAATTTCATGATCTAACTCTACACAGAATTCAAGTAATGACTGAAAACAGAACGCGTATTTTCAGCAGCAAAAATGCAGCTTTAACTGCTGTTACAAAACGACACTTTAAAAATAGTAAACGAAGTCCAAAAATTATGATTCCGGTGCCATTAGAACCGTATTTCATAATACATAAATATCGACTTTTGAAAATACATTTTTTGTTAAGTTACGGTCCTGTTACAGCTCAGTTGGCTGTAATCACTAAACAGCTTTTCTGTTTTCAGTCTTTAACATTCTAAAGCGCGTTCGATTGATTCCGTTAACATGTTTAATGATCACAACAACATCAAACATCAATATTAACCAGCAAATCATCAGATAATCAACAAGAATCATAACAACATCATATTAACATCACTTCATCACTAGACTAGTTTATGTTCAAGACTTGTTTAAGGTTCTTTAGAGTTTCTTATCATTTTGATCACTACACATCTTTAACCACCTAAACATGATGTAAGAAGCAAAGATCTAAGTTCTTACCACTAGTTCAAGACTAGGGAAGTTCAAGAGTAGAAAAGTGGTGGTTAATAGCGAATAGAGAAGGTCCTTCCACTTCCGAGAGCACCAAGCTTCGTTGTATACCTTGTAGCACCTTTGTATACTCTTGAAATAGGTTGGATTGAATTGAAAAATGGTGGTGGTGTTGGCTCTTTGTTCAGCCGAGATGAAGAAGAAAAGAAGGAGAAGGAGTGTGTGTGAAATGTAGGTGTGAGTATGAGAAGTATGAAGCTAGTGGTCCTTCTTTATATCTTTCCAACATCCTATCTTCCATTGGACAAAGTGTTCCCTAAAGTACCATACATGATCAATTAGGATCTTAAACAAATCAAGAAGATCTCATGGTAGGACTCCATATGGAACCGTGAATGGGGGGGGGGGGGGTTGGTTTAGTTGGGTAGCAATGGATGGTTAGGGATCTAGTTAGGAGAAACAAATGTTTAGTTAATGGTTATGGTGTGTTATTATTTATAAGGTGTGTTAGGGTGTTCGGGGAACCTAACTAGTTTAGAAAAATAGAAATAATGTGTTTGACAATATTTTTGTGTTCCGGGTAAAGTCCGGTTGTTCGGTTCGGTGTTGTTCCGTTAAAGTGCTTAATTAATCCGTAAAGTGTCCTATATATATATATTTTTGTAATGTTTTTAATTTTCAACACTCAGGAAGGCATACCGGACTATTTAGTAACTTTTCTGTATACTACTAGCATGTTAACAAGTACATGTAAGTATAACACAATAATCAGAGAGCAGTTAAATGATTCAGCACAGTCATCAAGTACTTTAATTAACATTAATAGATTGTACGGTTACATGTAAATTTGAGGGTTGTCACAGTTGTTGTTTGAGTTATTCCAGCTTGTTTCGGGGCGCGAGGCCTCATAATCTACTTTCGCTTTCGAAATACGTTCCTGTAATTCTGCCTCAGTGGTAGGCAAACGCGTGTCTCTTCTTGGAGGCATATTCTAAAAGAAAGATCATATTGGTCCGGTCATAGTAAGTATAGTACGTAAGTAATATGCGTATGTAATAACACAATAACTCATAACATCCCATGTCATAACACAAAATAATCCAACAATGCGTGTAAGTCATAATCAATGTAAGCAAGTAATCATCCTAGTCTTTCCCAGACTAACTCCCTGACCTCTAAGACCAAAACTTCCCAGTCTCTAAGACTAACTCCCTGGCCTCTAAGACTTGATGAGTAGGAAACGGTATGTTAAAAACTTGTAAAAATGGTTAAATAAAGACTGATTCAAAAACTAAACTTTTTGACATGCTTTGGCCTAATAGGTATCGGTACTCTCATTGATAGTCCCCAGGTAGGCAACGGGTCCTTTTATTTGGATTTGTACGAATGCCAGCCTAGACAGGAGTTCTCAACTATCGATACTTAACCCTTCCAGTTACTACATGTCTGACACGAAAAATGCATGTTTATAAAGAAACGTTTATACCCTGGATCTGGAAACTTGTATATGCAATGTGAAAATGTTTTCGTGAGAGCCCTAATGATCATAGTCTAGACTCGAGAAAGAATCCTAGCTCGCTATGATCGAGGCTCTGATACCAAGCTGTCACACCCTGGCTTTTGCGGAAGCGTGGGTTTATTTGGTGTGACTTCTTAATACCATAGGAACAATCACAACAATGCTATACGATAAAAATACGAGATGTTCATCCATTAATTAAAGTGAGAAAATACCACAATATCATTATTTAGAAACATCGACACTTGAAATACGTTACAAACTATAAATTATTTAAAACGTGTTCATAAGACTCATAAAAGACTTTGGATAAGACGAGATTTAGAGATATGTAACCCGTCCAGGAGTAGGTTACACCTCTCAAACTTCACAACTCTGGATGAAATCTAATAACCAACACAGCTAGACACATGCATACCCTGCCAGATCCGCTAGTTCCCTGAAATACATGTAGTTTGAAAAATCAACAAAAAGGTTGAGCGAGTTCATGTGTAAGTCTGTGTGTATGAGCCTTTAAAATATGTCTTGTGTATATATATGTCCCTGGTATGTAGCAATTAAGGAAAAAAGAGGTCACCAATGGTTTGCAAAGCCAAAGGTAAGTGTGATAAGGTGCAGGAAAACTCAAACCTAGCATATTTGTACCGGGCTTCCGGCTGGAAGACATAGTCACCTCTATGGGCCGCCCCAGCCTCATGGGTGTGGGCTCGCTACACCCAAATAGATCTATCACTCATGTCCCTCGGTTCTACGACGAGGATTAATGGTCTTAAGTGTTGTGCCCACCTTTCACAGTCTAGTCTTAAGCTAACCATACCATGTATAATAATGTCTGTAATAGTTGTAACATGTATTCCACCCCCGAAGTATAAAACTGAAAACAGTTAAGAGAAAAGTGGGAACATGAACTCACTTTATTTTGCAGGCGATTCCGAATACACAAGTCAAGATTAAGGTGTCTGATAATAAGGAACTCAAAGTTGTCCTAATGAATCGTACATGAACAAGAATAATGTATCAATATTGAGGTCGTATAGTGTTGACGGGATTTATTGAGCATTTATTGTATTTGATAGTGTTTAGATTAACAGAAGGATCTTGTGAATTATATGTTTAGAGGGCTCGGAAAAAAATGAACATGATATAAAGGAATTATTTATGAAAAATACTTATTTATCATAAATAATAAAATTGTAATAATGTACAATTGATTTAATATAAACATTTGTAATAATAAATCAAATATATTTAACTAGTATCATAATTAAATATAATGATTATTGGCAAAATATTGTACAAGTCATATAATTAATTTATATCATAATAATTAAAAATAACATTTTTAATTATTGAACTTAAATATTACTAATTTAATTATATAAATATCGAAATTATATAAAATATCAGTAGCAACATTATTTTTGTAAAGATCAACACTTAAAATAATTAATCTAAAAATTTCAGAATTTAATTCCTAAAAATTGATTTATTATTAATTATTTAATAATAAACTGTTTTAATATTGTAAAAAATAGTTTTAAAAATAAATTGACTAATTTCACATTTTTAATAAAAGCAACAGTGGTTAATAATCTTATAAAAATTATTGGAGTGTTGAAAATATTAAAAATGAAACGATTAAAAAGAAACGCAGACCCCTGGGTTCGAACCCGGGTCTGTATTGTAACCAAACAGAGTCTTAACCACTGGGCTAAGATTCTGTTTGTGTTTGGTTTAGGACTGCTAAACTTATAACCAAACAGAACTGGTCATCTTCTCCAATTGGAGTCAAACAGAAAGTCAACTCTTTCAATTCTACGGGAAAACTGTGTTATATCAACATTAACTTTGGAGAAACATTGTATAAGCATAAATGAACTAATTGAATGGATAAAAACTAACCGGTATCGATAGAAACGGTGAACCGACTAAATTCCGGCAAAAAAATGAGTATTCCGGCGACTTTTTCGACGAGCTCCGAAAGCTTATTAGAGAAATGTGAAGGGTGCAGGAGATTCGTAGGAGTTAATGAACTTATATAGCCGATTAATTCGACACAACAACGACAGAAATTAGCGGAATCGTTCCACTTTAAATTGTTTATAAAAACTTTCGGTTCATAGTGGAAAGGCACGAAATTATGTCGATTAATTGATTGGGATTAGTTGGGTTAGGTTAGGAATCATGTGGGTAGCTTTACAGGTCGAAATAACGGATTAAAAATTGATTTTGGTGGGGTTTTGGTCGAAATCCGTGACCTGCGGATCTGATTATGTATTTCAGATCTGTTTTAATGTCAGTATATATGTAATACGATTCAGAATAAAACACATGGGAGCTGGTAGTCCAGCTGGTTGTTGCGCGTGTTTGTGGGCGGAGGGGCGCGGGTTCGAGTCCCGTCCCAGCCGGTTCTTTAGGTATTAAACACTTTTTAAATTTCTGAATTTATTTAATATATATTTAAAATCTTAAATAGTATATATAATGAATTAAAATCTAAATATATCAGCTCCTGTACAGGAGGATAAACTGGTTAAGACACTACGGTTTCAAACGCAAGGTCACGAGTTCGAATCCCATACACAGCCGGTCTGAAGGGGTTTTCCCCTTTTTAAACATTTTTGGGATATTTTCACTTTGGTCCCTGTGGTTTTATATATACAGAAATAGTCCCTGAACTTTAGAATAATGACACAAACAGTCCCTGTAATACTTAGTTAATTAAACTAACTAGGTTAATGTTTCAAAGAGTATTCCTTATATAAGGCTAACCTGGTTAGTGAAATCAGTTAAGTTAAGTTTGAAAATAGCAGATCTAGTCCCTATAGTTCAAGTTTAAAGAAAAGACTAAATGAACCCTGAACTTTTAAAACTAAATATATATATATATATATATATATATATATATATATATATATATATATATATATATATATATATATATATATATATATATATTTCTTTTATAAAATAAGTTTCAAAAATTACAAAAAGAACCCTAAACTTGTAGTTTGAAATAATTGCACTTTAACCCTTGTATTTATATAGTTTCAACAATGACAATTTAGTCCTTGGACTTAAAAGTAATATATTCTTAGCAGGTTTCAAAGAATGACAAATAGGTCCCTCAACCTATTGTTTGTCTATATGTTGGCATTGTCAGCATGTTTTTGAGTTATCCGTTCACTGTGCTAACTGTGTTTTGTGCATCAAGTTTATCACTAAAGTTTATGTGTAATACATGGAGTGATAGTATGAATGTGATGCATATGTATGTATGATGTAGAACTCATAAAGCAGATTAATACGTCAGTTGTAATTCTAGCACAGTCATTAAGCACAAAATTAATATTAATTAATTGTACGGATACCTGTAATTGTCAGCGTTGTCACAGATATGCAGAGGTTCAGGGCTAATGTTGAATTTACTAGGGAAGAACTGGATGGTTCAAGTTATGGGGATCATGATGATGAGAGAAGCGAAGAAGGTCATCAGCCTGTTGACCTGGAGGTTTTTGAAAGTGGGTCTGATGACAATTCAAGCCTTAGAGATATGGTTGCCAGGAAGATAAGGAGGAGAAACAAGAGTGCTTTAAAAGGTCCAAATGATTTGCCATTCTATGTTGGTCAGCTTATTGATGACAAGAAAAAGATGAATCAGATGGTGAAAAGTTATGCTCTTAAGGCAAGGAGGGATGTGTTTATTCTAAAAAATGAATTGTTAAGGTATATGGTAGTATGTTTTGGAAGCAATCCAAAGGGGGAAGAGGGGCAAAATAGTAAATGCACCAAAGTAGGGCAAAAATACAAGCACCTTAAAAGGCATATCAAGCCCACCTGTCCTTGGGCAGTTCACATCTCATGAAACACGGACAAGGATAAGTGGTGTGTGAAGACCATTCATAAACAACACAATTGTTTGACAACAGGGGCCGTTTCTTTGTATACAATGAGTTCGATTGCCAGAGAGATCCAACCTATGATTGAAAGCAATCCAGACATGCCAATTCATGCAATCCAAAGTCAACTGCTTCGGAAGCATCAACTTGAAATATCACTCCATAAGGTCTTCAGAGCCAAGAGGATAGCAACTACGAAGATTTTTGGTGATTACCAAGAACAGTATGCTTTGCTAAGGTCATATTGTGATAAACTTCTAAAAGCCAACCCAGGTAGTACAATTAAAATTGATGTGGAGCCATGTGGGAACTCAGCGAGTCCTACAAGGCAGTTTCGAAGGGTTTATTTTTGTTTTGCCTCTATGATGAGAGAATTTAAGATGATTGGAAGACCATTGCTGGGTGTGGATGGTTGTTTCATGAAAGGTCCATTTCCTGGACAGATTTTAAGTGCTGTTGGTATTGATGGGAACAATAGGATATATCCAGTCTGTTATGCCCTTGTTGAGGCAGAAACAACACAAACCTGGAAATGGTTTTTGCAACTGTTGAGAGATGACCTAGGGTGTACGGCTGACTCTTGTTTCACCCTCATCAGTGACAGACAAAAGGTAATAAGTTCTTAAGTGTTAATTAATACATTGCAAAAAACTTTGGTAGCAAAATATTGTGATTATTCTAAAAAATGAATTGCATTTTGTATCACAGGGCCTGATTCCTGCTATGCTAGCTGTTTTTCCTAATGGTGAGCACAGATTTTGTTTGAGGCACATCCATGAGAACATGAAATCCAAGTGGCATGGAGATCTTTACAAGAATTTGCTTTGGTCAGTCGGAAGGAAGACATCTATTCCATACTTTAACAAAGCTATGGAAGAAATTAAGACAACAGAACGAGCTATGTATAACTGGCTGAATGAGATCCCATACGCCGCTTGGTCAAGAGCATATTTTTCTAGAAGAGCTAAATGTGATATGTTGCTGAACAACATATGTGAGGTTTTTAACTGACAAATCGTAGGAGCAAGGGACAAGCCGATTATCACATGCCTAGAATTCATTCGGGAGTACATGACCAAGAGGATAGTGAATGTCAAGAAATTGCAAGCAAAGTGTATAGGGCCACTGA
This sequence comes from Helianthus tuberosus, assembly GCA_030545235.1. Classification (NCBI taxonomy): domain Eukaryota; kingdom Viridiplantae; phylum Streptophyta; class Magnoliopsida; order Asterales; family Asteraceae; genus Helianthus; species Helianthus tuberosus. The sequence goes on from CM060370.1 coordinate 115,484,195, forward strand.
CACCTCATGCCACTGAGGTCTTCGATGAGATCAAGAAACAGGCTGCTGAAATGTCTGTTCTAATGGTTGATTCAGACAAGTATCAAGTAACAGGTCCGAGATCACAGTGTGTTGTGAATGTGAAACATAAAACTTGTGCATGCAGGAAGTGGGATTTGACAGGGATGCCTTGCAAACATGTAGTTGCAGCCATATGGGATATGTCAAGGAATAACATTGATGCTGGCATACACAAGTTAGAATGCCAAAGAAGAAAAGAAAGAAGGCATTTGGTGAAAAAGAGCTTGAGCAGGAGTTCGACAAAGGAGGTAAAATGACCAAAAAGGGAAATAGCATCAAGTGTGGTAAATGTGGGAACGTGGGAAACAATGTCAGGAGCTGCAAAGGACAAGGTGGTGAACAATTCACTGCTTCACAGGAATCACACACTGCCACTCAAGGTGCACCAGTTTACAATCTTGATGAGTGATGGATGGTTTGTAAGTTTAGAGTATGTTTGTTTGTTTTGTCAAGTTTCTTCAAGACAATGTTTGGTTTGTAACTTTAGACTATGTTTATTTGTTTGATTGTTCAAGACAATGTTAGGTTTGTCAAGACAATGTTTGGTTTGTACCTTTATGTTTGGTTTGTCAAGTTTGTATTTTGGTTTACAACTGTTTGTTCAAGACAATATGGCTGCTTTAGTATTTTGTTTTACAATATCATGGTTGCTTTATGTTGGGTTTACAACTGTCATGGTTGCTTTGGTTTACAATCTTTATGTTTGTGTTGTATACGGCTGCTTTAGTACTAAAAATGTGTTCAAACAAAATTTTGGCGGAAGGTCATTCGATTACATTGCAACATTTAGTATAAATAAGAGGTCCAAAATACAAAAATACAACCAAACAAATCTAGCCTATTTCCAGTGACAATCATCCAAACAAGACCAATCCAAATCAGAACCATGCTCCCCTTCATATTGTCACACCCCGACCACGTAAAACAACAAAACGTGGCGGAAACGTCGGGGAGTGTTGTAACAGAATCATTGTTTCATAACACATGGAAATTGAAATATTTTTTTATTGATTAAAAGAGTTACAATGTCTTGACAATCAAAGAAATATAACATAATTAACTAGTCTTGCATCTTTTATTGTCACTAAGGCCCAAGTCCGCCTAAGTGTATCTTGATAAATCCTATGCATCATATCCTGAAACACATGTGAAAATAGGTACGTCAGCATAAAAATGCCTGTGAGATACATAGGTTTTGTGAAAATAGAATTCATGACTTATGTTTTAAGAAAATGTTTAGTCATGAACCTTGTAATTTGCTTTGTTTTGTAAATCATTTGAAAAGTAATAAGAACAGATGATATGTATAAATAAGAGAATAATGTATGGTTAAATGAATAACCAAGTAAAATGAGTTTGTATAAGATAAGTTGTTTTGTAAAACAATGTCTTGTGAAAAGTATGTTATTTGTATAAAATGTTATATGTCTTAAATTGAAATGATTCAAATAACGCTACGATATGTAATACCATACAAGGACTTATATATAGGAAGTACCAGCGGCGTATCCACCATGCTTGTATCATATTACACACGCCTCGTTACTTAAATCAATTACTCAAACCAAACCACCAAAGTAAAATGTTTATGTATAATCAAATGTCAAAATATTTGTGTGAAAACCATGTCTAATGTCTATGTCTAATGTAAATCATGAATTGTGTATATCAATGTCAAAATGTTTATGTATGGTAAGTGAAATATATCAACCAAACCATATGTAAAATGCACAAAAACAAGGTATTGAAGTAAAACATGGTTTAAATCAAAGTTATGTTTTGTGAAATAAATGCATGCTATACTGATATAAACATCTATGCGGTATTGTAAAAATTCATACATCCAAGCCTTGTGACTGTGGCGATAAACCCCTAAACGAATTTAAAGGTCTATCTTGTTGTTATGTTTATCGAATTCGGTCATTCCTTCCACGCAAACAAACCTAGGGTTCAGGAATGGGAGTTGTCAAGTCCTATGGTACCATTACCTACTAACGAGCGGCGTAGCTAATGTTAATGAATGTACGTTGTCTCATTTGAACAAACCAAATGTCATACCAAAATGTAAGCATGTGATGAATAAAAAATGTACTAAGTACGCACACAATGGGCATACATAGCATAAAATGTAATGTAAAACAATGTACTAAGTACGCACACAATTTGCATACATAGCATAAAATGTAATGTACTAAGTACGCACACAATGGGCATACATAGCATAAAATGTAATGTAAAACAATGTACTAAGTACGCACACAATGGGCATACATAGGATAAAATGTAATGTAAAACAATGTACTAAGTACGCACACAATGGGCATACATAGCATAAAATGTAATGTAAAACAATGTACTAAGTACGCACATAATAGGCATACATAGCATAAAATGTAATGTAAAACAATGTACTAAGTACGCACACAATGGGCATACATAGCATAAAACACAATGAAATCATGTACTATAAATGTACTAATGAACATAGCAAGTATATGATGTGAAAACAGGAAAGCATGAAAGTAACAAGTAGGCACATGTGTTTCACCCCAAAACAGTTTGGAAAACAGTAAAAGAGGGGTCTATGTACTCACTTGAGATTGCTTAGTAGTCCTTGAGTAACAACCAAACAATGGTAGAGATCACGGATATCAAACGGCACCTAATATAGGTAACTATGTTAATATACCGGACCTAAATCGGAGGATCGGATAGAATGAGGGTTCGTAAACCAAACGAGTTTGGAGACTCGTGTAATATGGTTTAACAAAGCCTACATACTAAAATGAAACCTAACCTAAGTGCTTATGACCCATTACGACCCGTTTAGGTAGCTTATGCTACTTTAACGTGTCGTTCGCGTAAAACGCGTTCGGAACGCCTAACTAGCCCTATGATAAGTAAAATATGCCTTAACATGTCTAATATTGTTGCCAAATCAGTTTAGATACCAAAAGTGATGTTACATATGCTTAAAATGAATTTTGGCGTTAAAAGGGCATTTTGGTAATTTACCTAAGGCATATATAATACCTATCATACAACTAACTAAACATCGTGACCATAAGGTATAACCTCGGAAGGTTATTCCCTACATACTATGGTCTCCTAATGTGTTTGGTCGGATCCTAATGATCGACCAAACGGGTCGGGTTCGAAAGTATAAGCGATTGTTTAGATCGCTTACCTTACGACCCTATATAAGCACTAAACTAAAAGTGACGAGCTAAGCATGTTAAAACATGCTTAACTAAGTTTAGAAAACAGGTTTGGTATCAAAACAAACGGTTTTGATACCCACAAGTAGTTTGGTTACAAAATATGCAAGAATACGTACTCTGGACGAAACTACAGCTCGTCACTGAGCCTAGATAATGTGGTAATCAGTAGGTATAGTCACTAGGGACTATAACCATCCTGATCACGCTCACGTTATGAAGTTCAACCAAACTTCGTGTTGACCATAAACTGGGCAACGCAGAAAGTCAAACATAGTTTGACTTTCGGACAAGAAAAGCGATAAAAGAACGAAGGAACACTTACAAAGGGTCCCCGAAAGGTAATCTCGATCCAAATAACTCAGGTATGAAGCAAGGGCTTCAACTTAGAGCACTTTTGATCAGATTTGTGGGTTTTGGGGTTGAGATGGGTTGGGTATTTATAGTAAATGGACAACCGTTAGGATCGTTTATCGAATAACGTGATCGAATCTCATCCGTACATGTGTTGGAATGTTATGGTAACTCATTTTGCCCTCCACCACCAGTTTGGCAGAATGGCAGATTTGGTCCCTGTTGTGTAATAAGCTCATTTCCGACACGTTTAAGGCCCGTTAACCCCATTTCAAAGCTCGAAAATGAAGTTAAAGTATAGGGAACTTAAAATGTGCTCAAAAATATCTCGGGTGTCGGTTCGTTTGGCCGTACGATCGCGATGTTCGGTTAATTACGACGGAAGTCGTAATGAACGCAAAAACGGTCCAAAATGCGCGACGAATGGAATTTTGACAAGCCAAACACTAAAGCATAATATTTTAATGCTTAGATAAATTTTTGGATGTCCGGATGTATTCAGAACGTAAGATATGCGTGAAAGTGCAAACTTGTGCACTTTTTGACGCTTTTAGTCCCTGAATGACCCAAAAGTTTATTTTAGCACACCGAACCCCTCAAAGCCTATTTCTAAGCTATGTAAAGGATATTTATGGTATGTTTAACTCATGGTCATGTTCCGGAATGTCTGTTACAGTTCAAATCGGCATACTTTCACAGTTTGTCGAATTTAGTCCCTGTAAGCGATTAAACTTGATTTTGTCATACCAAAGCCTTCAAAACTTATTTCTAAGTTATGTAAAGGTTATTTAAGGTATGTGAAGCCTATTTCACTATTCCGGAGTGTTCGTTGCATTAAACTGGTTATATTTACGCATCAGTGCGCGTATAACCTTCCAGAAAGCGATTTGGAGCCCGAAATCGAACAAGAATTGATATGTGCAAATGATACACATATTTGTACAAATGCCAAGTATGAAATACAATATTTCATTGGTTTGGTATTTGTTTGATGGTCGCAGTGACCCAAGTGTCACAGTCTCCCCTACTTTAGGAAATTTCGTCCCGAAATTTATTCAGAGGAAACTTGTGAGAGCTTGAAACATGAAGTTGAAAAGATCAAACATCACTGGTTAGAGTCCTGAACTTCTAGTAACTTTACAATAACATCATGCTTGCAATGTGAGAGGGACACTTATATACAAGTATATAAAGCGTCATTGGTGCGTCCACCGTACCTCTATTACATTGTTCACATTTCGTTATGGTTGTCACTATCGGTTCTTACACATAATAAGTCTTACCGAGGTTTCCGTGCACTGAACTTCGTAATTATGTATGCATCCATAATTACGTAATTCCTTGCATAGTCGCGTGGTGCATCTTATAATGTGTAGGGGAAGAAAGCAATGAACGAGCTTGTGATGATTGTGACTAGACCACCATAGGGTCCTTTTAATTAAATCAATAAATTATTTAAATAGACTACCAAGGAGTCTGTTTAGCTACATCAGCGCATGTCATTTTTATCCAGATTCTGATTTAATCTTTTTGACTAGACCACTAGGAGGGTCTCTTATGAATCATGGAGTGGTACTATATAATCCAAGGGTCTTAACTAACACATAGAAGCCCAATAAGGATTTAGGGTAGTACCTTTTTGAATATCCTTCTACGAATCCCTCATATGAAGATACGAAAGGTTCTACGAGGATTTGGATAACGAATATCCAGAGTATACAAAAACACAAAATGTATAAAAGAAAACACAAAATGCATAAACACATAATCACATAATTGTTTAACTTGATTTTAGATTTGTTATCATTTTGTTAATTTGTTCTGCTAACTGTGCACATGTATTCAAAGCACACCAGATATCCAATCAGTGGATTTTGATTGGTGCTTTAAATATTTCTAAGAATCTAACTATAAAGATAGATAGATCTTTTAAATGGAAAATTCGATTTCGATTATAAGGAACCGAAATGTTCGAATTAAGGTACACAAGGAATCCAATTAAGGACTCTGATTTGAATGATAATCATCCACAAGGGTCTAATTATGAAGATAAAAAGATCCCATATGGATTTTTAGAAGTTGAAGATGTTTTGAAACGTTGCACTGGATGTGCTTAAGTCAAAACATGAAGTAAAAATGCTTATGAAGTTGAGATGCTAGATATGTCAAGGCGACATATGAAGTGGAATTTGAAAGTTAAGTCAATGTATGAAGAAAATATTTTTGAAAACTATGCATGGGGTTCTTAAAAAATGTGTTCAATGTTTTTGAAACCTTATATATAATACTTTTGAAATCATAAAGTAGGTGTATTAGGTAAAAAAAATTTAAAATCATGCGAGATGAATTTTGAAATTATGTATAAGGGTTTTTTGAAAACATGATTGATGCTTTTGAAATCATGCACTTGATATAAGTAATTATACTGTATTAATAACATTTTGAAATCATGAAGGTTGTTTTTGAAAACATAGACAACGCTTTTGAAATCATGCATTTGATATGTTAAGTAAATACACTATATTAAGAACGTTTTCGAACTATATATAAAATGTTTTTGAAATCATGAAGGTTGTTTTTGAAACACTCATACTATGTATGTTGAAAAAATCAAAACGTAATGGGTATGAGATTTGAAAATATCCTTGGTTATCTAACCAAGGATTCAAAGGCACAGATGTGCAAAAGCACGATTACTCATAATGTCACTTTATTTTCTGTATTTCGTATCTTAGAATGAAACGAGTACTTAGAATTTTCTATGGGAATCACGAGTAAACACAAGAATGGGAAATATTCACAAGAGTAGTTTGTAAGGAACATAGTTCCTTAATGTAGGTATTATAGGAAAATGCCATACACACATGTAACTACACTTGTATATCAGAATTTGTGATCAACGATTTATGTATAAACAAAACTGATTGTTTCACCTTACAAGAAAAACAAAGAAATAAAAGCATAAGATTTAAAACAGTAACATCTTATACTCAGCCAAATGCTCATCCGTGGGTCAGATTTGCATTTACAATCTTTGTTCACTTGTTCCTGAAATAGCTCGTCTCGCCGTAGTTGTACCAAGTACCAGATGGTAAACGAGCTGGAGCAGGGTTGACTTGGGGTTGGTTTGGACCACCTTGGATTGGGTTGTATTGACAAGCATTTGTCAGGTGTCACACCCCGACCACGTAGAACATACAAAACGTGGCGGAAATGTCGGGGAGTGTTGTAATAGAATTAATTGTTTCAAATCCATGGCAATTGAAGTTTCGTTTTATTGATTAAAAGTGTTACAATGTATTAACAAACAAAGAAATACAATATAATTAACTAGTCTTGCATATTTTATTGTCACTAAAGCCCAAGTCTGCCTATGTGTATCTTGATCATCTTATGCAACAGCTCCTGAAAAACACATGTGAAAATAGGTACGTCAGCATAAAAATGCCTGTGAGATACATAGGTTTTGTGAAAATAGGTTTCATGACTTATGTTTGAGAAAATGTTTAGTCATGAACCTTGTTATTTGCTTTGTTTTGTAAATCATTTGAAAATCGATAAGATCAGATGATATGTATAAATAAGAGAATAATGTATGGTTAAATGAATAACCATTTTAAACTGAGTTTGTATAAGATAAGTTGTTTGTAAAACAATGTATTGTGAAAAGTATGTTATTTGTATAAAATGTTATATGTATCAAACTGAAATGATTCAAATAACGCTACGATATGTAACACCATACAAACATTTATATATAGGAAGTACCAGCGGCGTATCCACCATGCTTGTATCATATTACACACGCATCGTTACTTAATCACTTAATCAAACCAAACCAAACAATGTAAGATGTCTATGTTTAAACCAATTGCCAAATGTATTGAATAATATGTTAAAATGTTTATGTCAAGATGTAAATCATGTAATGTGTAACCAAAATGATATGTATGGCTAGTGAAATGCATCAACTAAACCATATGCACAAGAACATAGTATCGAAGTAAAACTTGGTTTAAATCAAAGTTATGTTTTGTGTAGTAAATGCATGATCAATGTAAATCATGTAATATGCGTCCAAAATGTAAGTATGTGATGAATAACAAATGTACTAAGTATGAAGAACAATGCACGATTGAACATACATAGCATGTGAACTGTACTAAGTATGCAACAACAGACATACGTAGCATGCGACCTGTACTAAGTATGCAATAATAGACATACGTAGCATGTGATGTAATGTAAAACAATGTACTAAGTAATGCACACAATGGCACACCTAGTATGAAATGTAATGAAATCATGTACTATAATGTACTAATGAACATAACAAGTATATGATGTGAAAACATGGAAAGCATGAAAGTAACAAGTAGGCACATGTGTTTCACCCCAAAACAGTTTGGAAAACAGTAAAAGAGGGGTCTATGTACTCACTTGAGATTGCTCAGATGTCTTAAGATAATCACCAAGCAATGCTAGAGATCACGGAATCAAACGGCACCTAATATAGGTATCTATGTTAATAAACCGGACCTGTATCGGAAGACTGGGTAGCATTAGGGTTTGTAAACCAAATGAGTGTAGGAACTCATGTGCTATGGTTTAACAAAGCCTACATGCTAAATGAAACTTAACCTAAGTCTTATCGACCCATTACGATCCGTTTAGGTAGCTTATGCTATTTTAACGCATCGTGCGCGTGAAACGCGTTCGGAACGTCTAACTAGTCCTATGACAAGTGTTATATGCCTAAATATGTTACATAATCAGTTATGTGGCAAAAGTTTAGGTTACATATGCTAAATTACCAATTATGTATGAAAAGGGTATTCTGGTAATTTACCTAAGGCATATAAACTACCTATCATACAACTACTTAAACGATGTGACCATAGGGTATAACCTCGGAAGGTTATTCCCTACCTACTATGGTCACCTAATGTATTTGGTCGGATCATAATGATCGACCAAATGGGTCGAGTTCGAAGGTATAGGCGATTTATTAGATCGCCTACCCTACGACTCTAGACAACGTGGTAATCAGTGGGCATAGTCCCAAGGGACTATAACCAACGTGATTACACTCACGTTGCGAAGTTCAAACGAACTTCGCATTGACCATAACTGGTCAATGTAGAAAGTCAAACAAAGTTTGACTTTCAGACTCGAAAGACTCGAAAAGCAATAAAAGAACGAAAGAATACTTACGAAGGGTCCCCGAATGCTAATCTCGATCCAAGAACTCAGGTATGAAACAATGGTTTCAACTTAGAGCTCTCAAATCAAGATTCTAGTGAGAAATGCAATGGGGGTGGATGGGTATATATAGGATTCGGGTAACCGTTGAGATTGTTTCTTGGAAAAGGGGAAACGATCAAGGCCGTACATGTGTTGGAATGTTGTGGTGTGTCAAATGGCCACTCACCATAGGGAATTGACATGTGGAAGGGGGATTGGAGGTGCTAAACAGCTGCAACCAGCTGTTAAAACAATGAATCTGGTCTGCAGAGTCTGACGCGGGCCGCCTAAGGATTAACAGAAACTGAGGCGGGCCGCCTAGCCCTTCTGATCAGAAAACAAGTTTCAGAAATTACAGTTTCAGTCCCTGCACGTGTTTAAGGCCATTTCCGGCACTTCTAAGGCCCGTAAAGCCAACTTTAAGGCCCTAAAATGTTTCCTAAACATTGTGGACATGAAACATGCTCAAAAATATGCCGGATGTTGGTTCGTTTGGTCGTACGAACGCGATGTTCGCTTAATTACGACGGAATGCGCATAAGCGCGAAAAACGATCCAAAATGCGCGACGAATGGATTTTTGGCAAGCCAAACACTAAAGCATAATATAGTCATGCTTACATAAATTTTTGGATGTCCGGATGTATTCAGAACGTAAGTTATGCGTAAAAATGCAAACTTGTGCTCTTTTTGACGCTTTTAGTCCCTGAATGACACAAAAGTTTATTTTAGCATACCGAACACCTCAAAGCCTATTTCTAAGCTATGTAAAGGATATTTATGGTATGTTTAACTTATGGTCATGTTCCGGAATGTCTGTTACAGTTCAAATTGGCATACTTTCGCAGTTTGTCAACTTTAGTCCCTGTAAGCGATTTAACTTTGATTTCACCACACCAAACCTTCCAAAACTTATTTCTAAGTTATGTAAAGGTTATTTAAGGTATGTTAAGCCTATTTCACTATTCCAGAGTGTTCGTTGGATTAAACTGGTTATATCTACACATCAGAGCGCGTATAACCTTCCAGAAAGCGATTTAGAGCTTGAAATCGAACAAGAATTTATATATGTAAACGATACACATATTTTTACAAATCCCAAGTATGAAATACAATATTTCATTGGTTTGGAATTTGTTTGATGGTTGAAATGACACAGGTGTTACAGTCTCCCCTACTTTAGGAAATTTCGTCCCGAAATTTAGTTTTAGAGGAAACTTGTGGAGACAGCTGTGACGGTTTTGCCTTCAGACAAATCCATTGAGCCCTTAAGTAAAACTCTGGACCATGTTAGGATTCTTAGCAAAGATGTCAACCCTCAAAGTGAAGTCCTTGTAGTAACAAAACATGGAGTTTTGAACTACGGACAGAAGAACGTTTCTTATGAAGACTTATCATAGGAAACTGTGTGTGTGATTGAGATCAGAATTGGGGAGTGTGAGAATAAATGACATTGGTCGAAGTCCAAGACTTCTCCCTTATCATTATTCTTGCCACTGTTGGTCTTAACACATGACAAAACTTCCTGTGGTTTCTGTGCACTGAATTCCATAATTATGTAGGCCTCCATAATTACGTAGTTCCTTGCACAGTCCGCACAGTTCATTTCATAATGCGTATGGGGAAAAAAATCAAATGAATAATCCTGTGGTGATTTAACTTGACTGTAATAGAGTCTCTTTAACTAGGTCACCAAAGGATTAGATAAACGAAAAATCTCTTCAGCTAAACTACCCAAGAGAAATATTTAACTACACCGACGTAGGATGTATTTAACTTTATATCGACGTAGGATCTCTTTAACTCAACTACCTAAGAGAAACATTTAACTATACCGACGTAGGATGTATTTAACTTTAGATCGACGTAGGATCTCTTTAACTCAACTACCTACTACACCGACGTAGGATGTATTTAACTTTAGATCGACGTAGGATCTATTTAACTCAACTACCTACTACACCGACGTAGGATGTATTTAACTTTAGATCGATGTAGGATCTATTTAACTCAACTACCTACTACACCGACGTAGGATGTATTTAACTTTAGATCGACGTAGGATCTATTTAACTCAACTACCTACTACACCGACGTAGGATGTATTTAACTTTAGATCGACGTAGGATCTATTTAACTCAACTACCTACTACACCGACGTAGGATGTATTTAACTTTAGATCGACGTAGGATCTATTTAAATCAACTACCTACTACACCGACGTAGGATGTATTTAACTTTAGATCGACGTAGGATCTATTTAACTCAACTACCTACTACACCGACGTAGGATGTATTTAACTTTAGATCGACGTAGGATCTATTTAACTCAACTACCTACTACACCGACGTAGGATGTATTTAACTTTAGATCGACGTAGGATCTATTTAACTCAACTACCTACTACACCGACGTAGGATGTATTTAACTTTAGATCGACGTAGGATCTATTTAACTCAACTACCTACTACACCGACGTAGGATGTATTTAACTTTAGATCGACGTAGGATCTATTTAACTCAACTACCTACTACACCGACGTAGGATGTATTTAACTTTAGATCGACGTAGGATCTATTTAACTCAACTACCTACTACAACGACGTAGGATGTATTTAACTTTAGATCGACGTAGGATCTATTTAACTCAACTACCTACTACACTGACGTAGGATGTATTTAACTTTTGGAATAGTACTTTATAATCCAAGGGACTTAACTACAACGTAGAAGTCCATTAAGGATTTAAGGTAGTACCTTTGGATATCCTACTATGAATCCCTTATACGAAGATATGCAAGATTCTACGAGGATTTGGATGACAAAACTTGGATCACACAACATAAAAGGAAACACATAAGCACATAATCACATAGTTGTTTGACTTGTTTATTAATTTGTTATCTTTGGACGCGGATACTTAAAGCACACCAGGAATCCAATTCGTGGATTTCATTTGGCACTTTAATCATTTCAAGAATCTATCTATGAAGATAGGATAATCTTAAAAGGAATTCGGCTTTATCCTTATTGAATTGTGATGTACGTATTGAATCATACAAAGAATTCAATTAAGGATTCCGATGAATGATACCCATCCACAAGGATCTAATTATGAGGATAGAAAGATCCTACATGGATTTTTTTTTTTTGGAGTTTGTGTAACGGGAGTGTTCCGACACCTTGCACTAGGCGTGCTTACGTAGATACACAAGGTAGAAAGTTCATGAGGTTGAGGCGCCAGATATGTCAAGCGACATATGAAGCAGAGTTTGAAGGTTGAGCAGCAGTAGGATTTGTAACAGCTTTGCTTTGGATTGCAAAGCGGCACATGTTAACCAAATATCTCCATCGTCCACCGTGGGTACATTTGTAACATGGTATTTGATTTGGATGATGAAGGTTGCATTGATTTCTCCAAGGAGCGGTTCCCTTATACAGCTTCATCCCTGAGACGAGTCATGGTGATAGCTAAATCAACGGTCTTCTGGAGTACGACGCCTATTTGTTGGGAAATTGCAGCACCTAGTTCGGACATTGTTGTTGCGATGAAGAAGCATCTTGAAGATAACGAAAGGCATAGGAGGAAACAAGCGAAAGATAGTCAAAAGAGAATAACAACACATGAAGATTATGACCATTTGTTTGTTACCAAAGGCAAACAAATGAGATGGTGACTAATCAAAGTAAATGGGTCAATATAATGTATCGCGAAGACATGCTCGCCTATAAGTGAACACTCATCCCAAGAATTCCCAGGTAAGCACAACTGGTCTCGCGTCTGATGAGATGTATACAAAGTGCTTGCCTAGACAGAAAACCCAGAATACAGGCATTCACCCTTCCAGTTTGCACGTGTTCACATTATTAGAAACCCAAAACCTTGACGAGAGTTTTGAAAACTCAAAGGGGTTCAAAACCATATAACAGAGGGTTCAAAACCTTACAATAGAGGGTTCAAAACCTTGTAATAAATCATCCTAGAACAGATGATTAGTTTTCAAAGCGGTTTTGAAATTTATGTTCTTGTTGTGGTTGTCGCCTAAGGATAGGTGACAGTATTGTTTTATGACTAAACGCAAGTAAACTCGCGTTAGGGTCCTAAGAAGGTTATAGACTAGGTCAAAGCATTACTAATAACCTAATTCACTATAACCATTGGCTCTGATACCATCTTTTCTGTCACACCCCGACCACGTAGAACATACAAAACGTGGCGGAAATGTCGGGGAGTGTTGTAACAGAATTAATTGTTTCAAATCCATGGCAATTGAAGTTTCGTTTTATTGATTAAAAGTGTTACAATGTCTTAACAAACAAAGAAATACAATATAATTAACTAGTCTTGCATATTTTATTGTCACTAAAGCCCAAGTCTGCCTATGTGTATCTTGATCATCTTATGCAACAGCTCCTGAAAAACACATGTGAAAATAGGTACGTCAGCATAAAAATGCCTGTGAGATACATAGGTTTTGTGAAAATAGGTTTCATGACTTATGTTTGAGAAAATGTTTAGTCATGAACCTTGTTATTTGCTTTGTTTTGTAAATCATTTGAAAATCGATAAGATCAGATGATATGTATAAATAAGAGAATAATGTATGGTTAAATGAATAACCATTTTAAACTGAGTTTGTATAAGATAAGTTGTTTGTAAAACAATGTATTGTGAAAAGTATGTTATTTGTATAAAATGTTATATGTATCAAACTGAAATGATTCAAATAACGCTACGATATGTAACACCATACAAACATTTATATATAGGAAGTACCAGCGGCGTATCCACCATGCTTGTATCATATTACACACGCATCGTTACTTAATCACTTAATCAAACCAAACCAAACCAAACAATGTAAGATGTCTATGTTTAAACCAATTGCCAAATGTATTGAATAATATGTCAAAATGTTTATGTCAAGATGTAAATCATGTAATGTGTAACCAAAATGATATGTATGGCTAGTGAAATGCATCAACTAAACCATATGCACAAGAACATAGTATCGAAGTAAAACTTGGTTTAAATCAAAGTTATGTTTTGTGTAGTAAATGCATGATCAATGTAAATAATGTAATATGCGTCCAAAATGTAAGTATGTGATGAATAACAAATGTACTAAGTATGAAGAACAATGCACGATTGAACATACATAGCATGTGAACTGTACTAAGTATGCAACAACAGACATACGTAGCATGCGACCTGTACTAAGTATGCAATAATAGACATACGTAGCATGTGATGTAATGTAAAACAATGTACTAAGTAATGCACACAATGGCACACCTAGTATGAAATGTAATGAAATCATGTACTATAATGTACTAATGAACATAACAAGTATATGATGTGAAAACATGGAAAGCATGAAAGTAACAAGTAGGCACATGTGTTTCACCCCAAAACAGTTTGGAAAACAGTAAAAGAGGGGTCTATGTACTCACTTGAGATTGCTCAGATGTCTTAAGATAATCACCAAGCAATGCTAGAGATCACGGAATCAAACGGCACCTAATATAGGTATCTATGTTAATAAACCGGACCTGTATCGGAAGACTGGGTAGCATTAGGGTTTGTAAACCAAATGAGTGTAGGAACTCATGTGCTATGGTTTAACAAAGCCTACATGCTAAATGAAACTTAACCTAAGTCTTATCGACCCATTACGATCCGTTTAGGTAGCTTATGCTATTTTAACGCATCGTGCGCGTGAAACGCGTTCGGAACGTCTAACTAGTCCTATGACAAGTGTTATAAGCCTAAATATGTTACATAATCAGTTATGTGGAAAAAGTTTAGGTTACATATGCTAAATTACCAATTATGTATGAAAAGGGTATTCTGGTAATTTACCTAAGGCATATAAACTACCTATCATACAACTACTTAAACGATGTGACCATAGGGTATAACCTCGGAAGGTTATTCCCTACCTACTATGGTCACCTAATGTATTTGGTCGGATCCTAATGATCGACCAAATGGGTCGAGTTCGAAGGTATAGGCGATTTATTAGATCGCCTACCCTACGACTCTAGACAACGTGGTAATCAGTGGGCATAGTCCCAAGGGACTATAACCAACGTGATTACACTCACGTTGCGAAGTTCAAACGAACTTCGCATTGACCATAACTGGTCAATGTAGAAAGTCAAACAAAGTTTGACTTTCAGACTCGAAAGACTCGAAAAGCAATAAAAGAACGAAAGAATACTTACGAAGGGTCCCCGAATGCTAATCTCGATCCAAGAACTCAGGTATGAAACAATGGTTTCAACTTAGAGCTCTCAAATCAAGATTCTAGTGAGAAATGCAATGGGGGTGGATGGGTATATATAGGATTCGGGTAACCGTTGAGATTGTTTCTTGGAAAAGGGGAAACGATCAAGGCCGTACATGTGTTGGAATGTTGTGGTGTGTCAAATGGCCACTCACCATAGGGAATTGACATGTGGAAGGGGGATTGGAGGTGCTAAACAGCTGCAATCAGCTGTTAAAACAATGAATCTGGTCTGCAGAGTCTGACGTGGGCCGCCTAAGGATTAACAGAAACTGAGGCGGGCCGCCTAGCCCTTCTGATCAGAAAACAAGTTTCAGAAATTACAGTTTCAGTCCCTGCACGTGTTTAAGGCCATTTCCGGCACTTCTAAGGCCCGTAAAGCCAACTTTAAGGCCCTAAAATGTTTCCTAAACATTGTGGACATGAAACATGCTCAAAAATATGCCGGATGTTGGTTCGTTTGGTTGTACGAACGCGATGTTCGCTTAATTACGACGGAATGCGCATAAGCGCGAAAAACGATCCAAAATGCGCGACGAATGGATTTTTGGCAAGCCAAACACTAAAGCATAATATAGTCATGCTTACATAAATTTTTGGATGTCCGGATGTATTCAGAACGTAAGTTATGCGTAAAAATGCAAACTTGTGCTCTTTTTGACGCTTTTAGTCCCTGAATGACACAAAAGTTTATTTTAGCATACCGAACACCTCAAAGCCTATTTCTAAGCTATGTAAAGGATATTTATGGTATGTTTAACTTATGGTCATGTTCCGGAATGTCTGTTACAGTTCAAATTGGCATACTTTCGCAGTTTGTCAACTTTAGTCCCTGTAAGCGATTTAACTTTGATTTCACCACACCAAACCTTCCAAAACTTATTTCTAAGTTATGTAAAGGTTATTTAAGGTATGTTAAGCCTATTTCACTATTCCGGAGTGTTCGTTGGATTAAACTGGTTATATCTACACATCAGAGCGCGTATAACCTTCCAGAAAGCGATTTAGAGCTTGAAATCGAACAAGAATTTATATGTGTAAACGATACACATATTTTTACAAATCCCAAGTATGAAATACAATATTTCATTGGTTTGGAATTTGTTTGATGGTTGAAATGACACAGGTGTTACATCAGGTGACCGATTTGTCCACATGATGCACACAAGCGACACTGCAGGTAAGCTCGGTGAGGTGCATTACACTTGTTGCACATCAGTGTAGTACCGGCATAAGGTTTCCTAGCAGGAGGTTGAGCAGCAGCAAGGTTTATAACGGCTTTGTTTTGGATAGCAAAACGGCATATGTTAACCAAATGTCCCCGCCGTCCACAGTAGGTACATTTGAAGCAGGGTTTGAGGTTTGAATGATGACGGATGCATCGTTTGCACCATGGGGCAGTTCCAAAGTACGTGTGACAACCCTCAAAATCCCATGTATTCCGTACAATTCATTAATGATAATTAAAGTGCTTGACGACTGTGTGGAATTACTTAACTGCTTTCTGATATCTGTGTTATACTTACATGTATTTGTTAACATACTAGTAGGATACAGAAAAGTTACTAAATAGTCCGGTATGCCTTCCTGAGTGTTAAAAATTAAAAACTTTGCAAAAATATATATGTAGGACGCTTTACGAATTAATTAAGCAGTTTAACGGAACAGTGTCAAACCGAACAACCGGACTTTACCCGGAACATAAAAATATTGACATGACATTGTTTTTCCTTTTCTGAGCCAGTTAGGGTCCCCGAATACCCTAACACCCGTTATAAATTATAACACTAATAATTAATTTAATTACCTAAATAAATTAACATAACTAGTGCTAACTAATTGGTTCAAATTAAACCAATTACCCACCCCCTTGCAACCGTTCGGTTCCCCTAGGGAACCACCTCCACCAACTTTTGAATATTTTAATCTAGCATGCTAAATATCTTCCCTACACAATATACATTGGGTAATTAGTGTTGGTGGATTATAAAGGTGTCCATAAGACTCTCATTTCAATCAAACAACACTTAACAAAAATTGTGCTCCCTTTTTCCTTCCTTTGATAACTCTGCTGAGAACCACAAGCCACCCACCATCACCTTCCAATTCCAATCAAGCCATTTCATATACTCACAAGTGTGAAGGATCACGTATAAGGAGGCTCGGTGCTTACGGATTGCCAAGGACCTCACCACAACGCTATTAACCACCCATTTTTCGTCTAGTTTCTTCCCTAGACTTGTGCTAGTTGTAAGTGCTTCCAAACACCTTCTTGATCTTGTCTAATGTGGTTAATAAGAGATTCGTCGGATAAAAATCATAAACACTTAAGAACCTAACATAAAGTCTTGGACAAAAGATGAATAAGTTGGATAAGAAAAGTTATGTGTGTAAATCATGTAGATCTTGTGTGGTTATGATTATTGGTTGATTATATGATGTTTTGTTGGATAATATTGAGGTTTGATGTTGTTGTGATCACTAAACATGATTAACGGAATCAATCGAACACAAACTAAAAAGCTAAAGACTAAAAACAGAATCTGTCCAAGTTTTACAGTCAACTTCAGTTGGCTGTAAACAGGTCATAACCTCTACGAAAAACTGATATTTTGAGTCTAAAACGTGTTATTATGAAATACGGTTCTAATGGCACCAGAATCGTAATTTTTGGACTTCGTTTACTATTTTTAAAGCGTCATTTCGTAACAGCAGCTAGAGCTGCATTTTTCTGCTGAAAATATGTGTTTTGTTTTCTGTCATAACTTGGGTTCTGTGTAGAGTTGGATCATGAAACTTGTACTGTAGATGACCACCGATGTATTTTTAATTACCCCACTGGAATTTCGTAAATCGTACGCTCGATGAATTTTAAATAAATTATCCCATGGACTGTGGTCAGAAAAATATAAATCTGAGTTCAGTCCGGAAAATGAGTTTTTATAAAATATTAGTAATGAACCAGACCCCGATATTTTTACACAATAAAATTTTGAACGTTTAAGACATTCTGTAAAAATTTGGGAATTTTTGGAATAATTTAACTATTTTATTAAAATGTCCGAAAACAGCCCGGTTTTGAATATTAATGCGGAATGACATAAGTTGTGATTTGCGTGTCTAAATGTCGAGTATGCTATTTGTGAATGATCTAACATGTTATATGTGTTACGTGCACTATCGTATGTTTGCTTATGAGTGGGGAATGGATGGGAAGTATATATGGGCATAAACAGTTAAAGTAATGCATGCTATGTGATAGATACGTGTAGAAACTTTGTGCTCTATTTGAAAATCACTAAATGACTAACTGGTAAATCATACTAGGACGTGATTGACCGACCTTGACTGTTAGCTATATTTGAGAATCTAACCGAGCAAACCGAAGTGAGTTCACACTTTCTACAAGGCATGGGATTCCCGGTTGTTTGGGAATGGGTTAAAGAATTTAAAACTAAATCTACATATCCCCTTGGGAAGATATGTACGGCCATCCTCCATAGATAGGATGCCATTATTAATCTTACGAATTCTCCTGGTGCAGAATACGTACGTTCGTCCTCCTGGTGCAGGACAACAACCTTAAAACTAGCTAGACAAAACTCTATCATGAAGTCCCTCAATTTATATCGACTTAATCGCCGAGGCCAATGGCGAGCGGGTCATTAGTTAATAGCGCTATTAGGTTTAACAAACCTCACACCGTGCCGTTCGGACGGGCGTGTACTAATGGACTATGGCAAACTGTCAGTGATGATAGACACTGATGTAGGGCATAACTATTGTTCATTGTAGTTGATATCATATGGTCTAGTAGTTCACTCGGGGAAAGCCCCCACTGATTACGGTTAGGGTTTGGGTAATGAAAAAGGAACTGGTTAAACATACTTTCAACTACGGGGTAACCCCCACGGAAATTAAGCCAACGAAAGTTAAACCACGTTTTTTAGAAACAACTTAAAAACTAAACAACCAAACGTGAACTCACTCAACTTTGTTGTTGACTCGTTGTTACATGCCTTACAGGTCGCTAAACACTTGGAGCTTGCACGAGGAAGGAGTCGTTGTGGTGTACGGACTGTTATGTTCCGTGCTTATTATTTAAATCCTTATGAACTTATTAAACTTGCGTTTTGAACTTTAACTTATAAACTACGGACTTATGCTTTTGGACTTACTTTTATGCTTCCGCTGTTTAACCGAAACATGGTTAACTAGCTTTGGTCACCAATCGTATTGTGGTTGGTTTTATTTACTTAATTACGATATTCAATATGATTGGTGGCTCGATCCTGGTCAGTCACGCCTCCAAGCGGTGGTACTCCGTGTGTGGATTTTGGGGGTGTGACAGTACGGCTTCCTAGCTGGTGGCGCTGCCATTTGGCTAGGTCCCGCTTGATTAGGTGTAACCGCTGCGGGTTTCTTTGAAGCCTTACGCTTCCTTGATTTTGGTGCAGGCTTGACTTCTGCTTCCTTTGGTGACTCTTGAGTGGCTTCATTGTTGAGACGATACATGGCAATGCCTAAATCCACCGTCTTCGGAATCACTTCGCCTATTTGCTGAGCAAATTTGGCTGTTTGCTCGGACATTTGACCGTTGCTGAGAGGAAGAGAAATTCTAGAAGGAAATGAAAGACATAGGAAGAAACAAGTGAAATGACAACGCATAGAAATTGCGATCATTTGTTTGTTACCTAAGGCAAATAAATGAGACGGTGACTAATCAAAGTAAGCGGGTCATATTAATGTATCGCGAAGACATGCTTTAGCCTATAAGTGGACACTCACCCCAAGAGTTCCCAGGTAAGAGTGACTGGTCTGATTATGTGGATTTGTACGAACACTCTAGCCTTAGACAGAAAACTCAGAGTACAGGCATCCACTCTTCCAGATTGCACGTGTTCACACTATAAGACCCAAACTTTGACGAGGTTTTGAAAATTCAAAGGGGTTTAAAACCTTATAACAGAGGGTTCAAAACCTAGTAATCAATCATCCTAGAACAGATGATTAGTTTTCAAAGTGGTTTTGAAATTTATGTTCTTGTTGTGGTTATCACCTAAGAATAGGTGACGATATTGTTTTATGTCTAAACGCAAGTAAACTCGCGTTAGGGTCCTAGGAAGGTTATAGACTAGGTCAAAGCATTACTAATAACCTAATTCCCTATAACCATGAGCTCTGATACCAACTTTTCTGTCACACCCCGACCACGTAAAACAACAAAACGTGGCGGAAACGTCGGGGAGTGTTGTAACAAAATCATTGTTTCATAACACATGGAAATTGAAATATTGTTTTATTGATTAAAAGAGTTACAATGTCTTGACAATCAAAGAAATATAACATAAATAACTAGTCTTGCATCTTTTATTGTCACTAAGGCCCAAGTCCGCCTAAGTGTATCTTGATAAATCCTATGCATCATATCCTGAAACACATGTGAAAATAGGGACGTCAGCATAAAAATGCCTGTGAGATACATAGGTTTTGTGAAAATAGAATTCATGACTTATGTTTTAAGAAAATGTTTAGTCATGAACCTTGTAATTTGCTTTGTTTTGTAAATCATTTGAAAAGTAATAAGATCAGATGATATGTATAAATAAGAGAATAATGTATGGTTAAATGAATAACCAATAAAATGAGTTTGTATAAGATAAGTTGTTTTGTAAAACAATGTCTTGTGAAAAGTATGTTATTTGTATAAAATGTTATATGTCTTAAATTGAAATGATTCAAATAACGCTACGATATGTAATACCATACAAGCACTTATATATAGGAAGTACCAGCGGCGCATCCACCATGCTTGTATCATATTACACACGCCTCGTTACTTAAATCACTTACTCAAACCAAACCACCAAAGTAAAATTTTATGTCTAATGTCTATGTCTAATGTAAATCATGAATTGTGTATATCAATGTCAAAATGTTTATGTATGGAAAGTGAAATATATCAACCAAACTATATGTAAAATGCATAAAAACAAGGTATTGAAGTAAAACATGGTTTAAATCAAAGTTATGTTTTTTGAAATAAATGCATGCTATACTGATATAAACATCTATACGGTATTGTAAAAACTCATACATCCAAGCCTTGTGACTGTGGCGATAAACGCCAAAACGAATTTAAAGGTCTATCTTGTTGTTATGTTTATCGAATTCGGTCATTCCTTCCACCCAAACAAACCTACGGTTCAGGAACGGGAGTTGTCAAGTCCTATGGTACCATTACCTACTAACGAGCGGCGTAGCTAATGTTAATGAATGCACATTGTCTCATTTGAACAAACCAAATGTCATACCAAAATGTAAGCATGTGATGAATAACAAATGTACTAAGTACGCACACAATGGGCATACATAGCATAAAATGTAATGTAAAACAATGTACTAAGTACGCACACAATGGGCATACATAGCATAAAATGTAATGTAAAACAATGTACTAAGTACGCACACAATGGGCATACATAGCACAAAATGAAATGTAAAAAAATGTACTAAGTACGCACACAATGGGCATACATAGCATAAAACACAATGAAATCATGTACTATAAATGTACTAATGAACATAGCAAGTATATGATGTGAAAACAGGAAAGCATGAAAGTAACAAGTAGGCACATGTGTTTCACCCCAAAACAGTTTGGAAAACAGTAAAAGAGGGGTCTATGTACTCACTTGAGATTGCTTAGTAGTCCTTGAGTAACAACCAAACAATGCTAGAGATCACGGATATCAAACGACACCTAATATAGGTAACTATGTTAATATACCGGACCTAAATCAGAGGATCGGATAGAATGAGGGTTCGTAAACCAAACGAGTATGGAGACTCGTGTAATATGGTTTAACAAAGCCTACATACTAAAATGAAACCTAACCTAAGTGCTTATGACCCATTACGACCCGTTTAGGTAGCTTATGCTACTTTAACGCGTCGTTCGCGTAAAACGCGTTCGGAACGCCTAACTAGCCCTATGATAAGTAAAATATGCCTTAACATGTCTAATATTGTTACCAAATCAGTTTAGATACCAAAAGTGATGTTACATATGCTTAAAATGAATTTTGGCGTTAAAAGGGCATTTTGTTAATTTACCTAAGGCATATATAATACCAATCATACAACTAACTAAACATCATGACCATAAGGTATAACCTCGGAAGGTTATTCCCTACATACTATGGTCACTTAATGTGTTTGGTCGGATCCTAATGATCGACCAAACGGGTCGGGTTCGAAAGTATAAGCGATTGTTTAGATCGCTTACCTTACGACCCTATATAAGCACTAAACTAAAAGTGACGAGCTAAGCATGTTAAAACATGCTTAACTAAGTTTAGAAAACAGGTTTGGTATCAAAACAAATGGTTTTGATACCCACAAGTAGTTTGGTTACAAAATACGCAAGAATACGTATTCTGGCCGAAACTACGGCTCGTCACTGAGCCTAGATAACGTGGTAATCAGTAGGTATAGTCACTAGGGACTATAACCATCGTGATCACGCTCACGTTATGAAGTTCAACCGAACTTCGTGTTGACCATAAACTGGTCAACGCAGAAAGTCTATGTTTGACTTTCTGACAAGAAAAGCGATAAAAGAACGAAGGAACACATACAAAGGGTCCCCGAAAGGTAATCTCGATCCAAATAACTCAGGTATGAAGCAAGGGCTTCAACTTAGAGCACTTTTGATCAGATTTGTGGGTTTTGGGGTTGAGATGGGTTGGGTTGGGTATTTATAGTAAATGGACAACCGTTAGGATCGTTTATCGAATAACGTGATCGAATCTCATCCGTACATGTGTTGGAATGTTATGGTAACTCATTTTCCCCCCACCACCAGAGATTGACATGTGGCATTGGCCTTTGGGGGGTTGAAAGGCTGTTAACAGCAGTTAAAACGATTTGCTGCATCTGGCCCCTGCTTACGGACCATAAGGGTGATGGCTTACGGTCCGTAAGCCATCAAGTTTGGCAGAATGGCAGATTTGGTCCCTGTTGTGTGATAAGCTCATTTCCGACACGTTTAAGGCCCGTTAACCTCATTTCAAAGCTCTAAAATGAAGTTAAAGTATAGGGAACTTAAAATGTGCTCAAAAATATCTCGGGTGTCGGTTCGTTTGGCCGTACGATCGCGATGTTCGGTTAATTACTACGGAAGTCGTAATGAACGCAAAAACGGTCCAAAATGCGCGACGAATGGAATTTTGACAAGCCAAACACTAAAGCATAATATTATAATGCTTACATAAATTTTTGTATGTCCGGATGTATTCAGAACGTAAGATATGCGTGAAAGTGCAAACTTGTGCACTTTTTGACACTTTTAGTCCCTGAATGACCCAAAAGTTTATTTTAGCACACCGAACCCCTCAAAGCCTATTTCTAAGCTATGTAAAGGATATTTATGGTATGTTTAACTCATGGTCATGTTCCGGAATGTCTGTTACAGTTCAAATCGGCATACTTTCGCAGTTTGTCGAATTTAGTCCCTGTAAGTGATTAAACTTGATTTTGTCACACCAAAGCCTTCAAAACTTATTTCTAAGTTATGTAAAGGTTATTTAAGGTATGTGAAGCCTATTTCACTATTCCGGAGTGTTCGTTGCATTAAACTGGTTATATTTACGCATCAGTGCACGTATAACCTTCCAGAAAGCGATTTAGAGCCCGAAATCGAACAAGAATTGATATGTGCAAATGATATACATATTTGTACAAATCCCAAGTATGAAATACAATATTTGATTGGTTTGGTATTTGTTTGATGGTTGCAGTGACCCAGGTGTCACACATATGGGTCAAAGTACCAATCATCATCTTCATCCCAATATGTGTAATCCCATGCATGTTCCAGCACTTCAGGGTCATAATCCTTTATCGGATCTCCGAATATCTTTTCATAATCAGTTTCTTGCTCCATGTAAGGTCTGAGTATCTCAGACTCTTGATCTTCAAAGTATACATAACTGTCTGGTTCTTCGCCTGCAATGACGTCTTCATCCTTAGCAATATCTTTCTCATTCTCAACTTTATAATTCTCTTTGTTAGCCATACCTACAGAATTACAAGCAGGCTAACAAAACAAACATATAAGAACTTGAAAAGGACCATTGCATAAACTTCAAAACTCATAACTCAAATATGGTTACACTCAAAATACACAACCAAATTCAATTTCTCCACATTAAACTACTTAAGCAAAAAAAGTAGAACAATCAAGACCCAAGTAATCACAAAGTACATCTTCAGTTTCAACACATCGCCATTCTTGTACCGAGCCAACTGTTCTTTGCACTTAGCCAACTCATCCTTATCTTTAATGCTTTGAATTAAAGCAGGCATTACCTCTTGATAAATCGGGCATCCCTGTTCTTCACCAACATCATCCCATCTGAGGAATCCACATCCTCCAACCTGTTATCGGACATCATAAGCAACAGAGGAATGAAACTTGAGTTTCAATAACCATTAAACAGAAGAAACTTACACATCTATGATACCATCGAACAGGAATAGATTTGGATTGTGATTCTTTGAACACTGTTTTCACACCACAAGGACATATGATGTCTGAAGCTTGACTTTTGCTCATGGTCTCCTTAGATTGCAGCACAGAGGAAGAAGATGAAGACATGTTCAGCGATTTTGGGGGTCGATTGAAGAAGACAATGACAAAAGGGGTTTACACAGACAAATTAGGGCTTGAACCTCTTAATGAGGAAGAGGAATACGTTGGGGGGTAATTTGGACATTTCATCACTCTCTAACGGAAACTTGGCCAGGGGGTAAACATGCGACATAAGAGCAAACAGTGGGGGGGGGGGGGGGTGGGGGGGAAATTTGCAATTATTTCCTTAGGGGGGGGGGGGTAGACATGCCAATGACCCCTAACCTTAGTGTGTAAAATTGCAGTTTACTCTTGGAATTGTTAAAAATATGTTTTTGAAAACCTTTTGTAATGCTTTTGAAATCATGCACTAAGTATATTAGATAAACATTTCTATAAACTGTTTTAAAACCATATGAGATGATTTTTGAAAACATGTATGAGGTTTTTGAAAAACATGCATAATCTTTTGAAATCATATGCTGTGTAAAATATCGTGAAGTCGGGAAAACATGATATGTAAGACCAATCAAGGGCTTACGGAAGTACCCTTGGGTATCCAAATAAGGATTTAAAGCGGTACTTTAGGTATTCATTTCAAGTTGTAACTTGTACCTTGCACTTCGTTTTGTAGAAGAAACGAGTACTCAAGATTTTTCGTTGGTGATCGCAAGCGATCACCAAAATGGAAGAATTTCGAGGGTAGTTTGTTTGGCAAGGAACACGGTTCCTTGGTATCGGTATCGTAGGAATATGTCGTTCATACATGTAACCACACTTGTTTTCGTACATCGTAACGCAAATAAATTTTTATTTATAAACAAAAATATTTGTTTCATTGTTCTAGGATTACAAAAAGGAAAACAATACATAAGGTCCGATCGTTTCAAAACAGTATCGTCTTCCAGTTAGTCGATTGCTCATCAACGTGCTGGATTTGCATTAGCAAGCTTTGGGCAATTATTTCTGAAATGGCCCATCTCGCCACAGTTGTAGCAAGAACCTGGTGGAAAACGAGCTTGAGCAGGATTGTTGTCAGCTTGATTTGGTGCAGCTGCAGCTCGGCAAACCCTAGCTGTATGACCAACAAGTCCACAGTTAAGGCATTTACATCATTTCACACTAGCATGATGATGAAGGTTACATTGGTTGCACAAAGGTGTAGTCCGGTTGTATGGCTTTTTAGCAGGGGGTTGAGCTAGTTGGTTAGGGACAGCTTGATCGATTTGAGCAACCACGTCGTAGTTCTGAGAAGCCTTACGCTTCTTTGACTTCTTGAAGGATTCAGTCTGCTTATCCGTTGTCACACCCCCAAAATCCATAGGCGGAGTATCACCGCTTGGAGGCGTGACTGACCAGGATCAAGCCACCAATCATATTGAACAACATAATTAAGTAACAAAACCAACCACAATATAATTGGTGTCTAAAGGAAAGTGACCAACTTTTAGGTAACAGCGGAAGCACATAAGGTAAATCCCAAACATAAGTAATAAGTTCATAAGTTAAAATGTTTAACATGGAACTCATCAGTCCACGTCCCACAACGATCACTCCTCCCTGTGCAAGCTCCACAAGTACCTAACGACCTGCAAGGCATGTAACAACAAGTCAACAACAAAGTTGAGCGAGTTCACAGTTGGTTGTTTAGTTTTACCAGTTTGTTTTGAAAACCATAAGTTGTTCCGAATACCACGAGTTAACCTGTATCGTTATTTCCCAATCCATATCCATACCAGTGGGGGCTTCCCCATGTGAACCACTAGACCGTTAACATATCAACCACTGACGAACAATAGTTGTGCCCCACGTCAATGTCTATCATCATTGACAGTTTGTCATGATCCATTAGTACACGCCCGTTCGAACGACACGGTGTGAGGTTTGTCAAACCTAATAGCGCTATTAACTAATGACCCGCTCGCCATCGGCCTCGGCGATTAAGTCGATATAAAATGAGGGACTTACATGATAGAGTTTCGGCTAGTAGTTTAAGGTTGTTGTCCTACCCAAGGAGGACGAAC
This sequence comes from Helianthus tuberosus, assembly GCA_030545235.1. Lineage (NCBI taxonomy): Eukaryota > Viridiplantae > Streptophyta > Magnoliopsida > Asterales > Asteraceae > Helianthus > Helianthus tuberosus. The sequence continues at coordinate 115,511,021 of CM060370.1, forward strand.
GTACATATTCTACCCAAGGAGAATACGCAAGATTAATATTGGCATCCTACCCAAGGAGGATGGCCGTACATATCCTACCCAAGGAGGATATGTAGGTTCCGTTTTAATTCTTTAACCCATTCCCAACCACCGGGAATCCCATGCCTTAGAAAGTGTGTGAACTCACCTTGGTTTGCTCGGCAGATACACAAAAAGGTCACTTGAGCTATATGTGGTCAACCACGTCCTAACATGGTTACCATACAAGTCAGGTCTAGGTTCAAGTAGTACACGCAAGTTTACACAGAACTAACAATTTACAAACACATAGTGTACACGTAGAGCAATATCAGACAAGTTTGTGTAAAAGCCCAATATGAATAGCCGGCCCAACCTATTGTGCGATCAGTACAACTTGTGCGATCCACAATGGGTTGTGGGATCAGCCATAAACCTGGCCCAGTAAATCATATGCAGTCCAAGACTTGTGCGGCCCAACAATTAAGCAAACACTTTAACTTGTGCAATCCAAATAACCTTGTGCGACCACTGGTATCTTGTGCGATCGGAGTTTGGGCTTTGAGGCCCAACTGTATAAGAGTCCAAGTGGTTCGTGTGTGGCCCAAGCCTTGTGCGATCGGCAGTGACTTGTGCGATCCACAAGGTCTTGTGCCATCATGCATATCATAGTTGTACTGTGCTAAAATGGTTGTACCAAATCTTGTGCGACTAGCCCTTGTGCGATCGGAACTTGTGTGTTCTGATCTTGTGTGATTGGTCTTGTGTGATCAGATCAGATCCTATATGATCTGATCTTGTGTGATTCATTTTAATATCTGGAAATTATGCTAATTAGTTATATTGTTTCCTTTTATACAATTTATCAATCAGTTAACAACATCAACAGTTTCCATCTCTACTATTATCGATCAAATCATGGTTCCTATCACATATTCCATATGAACCCTAATCATGTTCAAGGCATTCAAACAATTCACAACATTAAACAATCCAATTAGGGGTTTCAATTCATCATAGAATACTTCATATTCAACCTTACAATTGATCCAATTTCACATACATACAGCCGATTACATCCATTCGGTTCTAGATATTCATCTTTAACTTTAACATCACAATGATCTAATCATACTACACATGTGGCCCGATTACGTGAACACCAAAACTCAACAACTTACAACCTAATCAATTACAAGATATCACTAAATCATCATGTAATACATATAGAACATCAACTAATAATCACAAACACTAACCGGTTGAGAGAAGAATAGGATTGATCCGAATCACAAAAGCTTCGAGAGAGAGGAGTTGTGGCCGTCGGCTTCGAGAGAGAGAAGGAGAGCGAGTAGGGTTTGTGTGTGTGTTATGTTTTGCAAGTAATGAGGAACACAATCCTACCCTAGGTGATTCTATGCACATAAAAGGAGTAGGCCGAACCCATATATGGGCTGCCCTTTTGGGTTTCGAGTACAATAAGTGTAGACCGAATGGGCTTGTGCGATCGGGTTCGCATTGTGCAATCACATTACATATACGTACATTACACATAATTACATCATATAACAACATTCCATTAAAACCACGTATCACGTAATCTCATAGAGTCCATACAGGTTAACACGAAATACAAAAGAAGGTTCTAAAATACGAGTTGTCACATCATCCCCAAGTTGAAAGAAATTTCGTCCTGAAATTTAGCACGTACTCATTGAGGAAGCTAGTTAAGTTGCATGGTTTTCCAGGTTTTCCTGGGGTGTCACATCCTTCCCCCGTTGGTTTGGAATTTCGTCCCGAAATTCCGCAGTAGCTTCAGCCTCAGTAGTGGTTTCGTTGTTCTCGAACAACTGGGGATACTTGTGTTTCATCTGGTCTTCTCGTTCCCAGGTAAACTCTGGGCCACGACGGGAGTTCCAACAAACTTGAACAAGAGGAATTCTAGTGCGCTTGAGAACCTTAACGTCTTGGTCAGTAATCTCTACTGGTTCCTCGATGAATCGAACCTGATCGTCAATAGTGAGCTCCTTCAAGGGGACTATGAGGGTCTTATCTGACAGACACTTCTTCAGATTCGACACGTGAAAAACGTTGTGAACTCCACTGAGTTCTGCTGGTAGGTTCAGTTTGTAGGCCACTTTGCCTATTTTCTCTTTGATTTCAAAAGGTCCGATGTATCGCGGGTTGTGTTTGCCTCGCTTGACAAAATGAACAACACCTTTCCAAGGTGACACTTTGAGTAGCACTCGATCCCCAACCTGGAACTCGAGTGGTTTCCTGCGCTAATCAGTATAGCTTTTCTGACGGTCCCGAGCTGCCGCCATTCATTGTCGTATCTGAGCAATCTTCTCAGTTGTGTCTACTACAAGTTCTGGGCCAGTGATTTGGCTGTCACCAACTTCTGCCCAGCAAAGAGGTGATCGGCATTTATGCCCGTACAATGCCTCAAATGGAGCAGCCTGGATGTTGGTGTGATAACTGTTGTTATACGAAAATTCCACTAAAGGAAGGTGTTTTTCCCAGCCGTTACAAAAATCAATTACACACACCCGAAGCATGTCTTCAAGGGTTGGATGGTGCGTTCAGACTGCCCATCCGTTAGTGGGTGGTAAGCGGTGCTCATGTATAGACGCGAGCCAAAGGACTTGTGCATAGCTTGCCACAGTTCAGATGTAAAACGCGCATCTCGATTGGAAATAATAGAGGTTGGCACTCCGTGCCTCGAAACCACTTCCTTCAGGTAAACGTCTGCTAAAGTGGAGAACTTATTCGTTTCCTTGATAGCCAAGAAGTGTGCAGACTTTGTGAGTCAATCCACGATCACCTAAATAGTGTCATTTCCGCGTTGAGATCTAGGCAGGCCAGTAACGAAATCCATGGAAATTTGCTCCCATTTCCATGTCAGGATCTCTGGTTGTTGGAGTAGGCCTGATGGTTTCTGATACTCGATCTTGACTCTCGCACAAGTCAAGCATTTGCTGACGTAGGTTGCTATGTTGGCTTTCATGCTAGGCCACCAATAGGTAGTCTTTAAGTCATGGTACATCTTATCCGAACCAGGGTGTACTGAGTAACGAGACTTGTGCGCTTCATCCATCACAAGCTAGCGTAAATTTCCATAAAGTGGAACCCAGATGCGCCCTGTTACGTAGTAGGCGCCGTCTTCTTTTTGTTCTAATCATTTCCTTGATCCTCGTAGGGACTCGGCCCTGATATTCTCTGTTTTCAATGCTTCAACCTGAGCATCTCGTATCCGAGTAGGAAGACTAGATTGGATGGTAAGTTGTAACGCTCGCACGCGCTTAGGTGTAGTATCCTTTCAACTGAGGGCGTCGGCCACAACATTGGCTTTGCCCGGATGGTACTTGATCACGCATTCGTAATGATTCAAGAGCTCGACCCATCGACGTTGTCGCATGTTCAACTCCTTTTGCTTGAAGATATGCTCGAGACTCCTGTGATCGGTGTAAATGGTGCACTTGGTACCGTACAGGTAATGTCTCCATATCTTAAGAGCAAAAACCACGGCTCCCAACTCCAAGTCATGCGTAGTGTAGTTCCTCTCGTGAACTTTAAGTTGGCGCGATGCATAGGCAATGACTGTGTCAAGTTGCATCAACACGCAACCAATCCTTGGATGGAAGCGTCGCAATAAACCACAAAATCATCTGTGCCTTCAGGCAATGAGAGGATAGGTGCGCTACAAAGTCTATTCTTTAAGTGCTGAAATGCCAATTCCTGTGCATCACCCCAACGATAGGTGACACCTTTCTGAGTTAGTGAGGTGAGAGGTTGCGCAATCTTGGAGAAATCCTTGATGAACCTTCTGTAGTAGCCCGCTGTTGGGGTACGGGGTGCAGGCCAGTTCTTGATCGAGTCGACCTTGGATGGATCAACATGAATCCAATCCTTGTTTACTACGTGGCCTAGAAATGGACTTCGCGAAGCCAGAAGTCACATTTCGAAAACTTAGCATAAAGTTGTTCTGCCCGAAGGAGTTCTAGGATGAGTCACAGATGACACTCGTGTTCCTCCTGACTCTTAGAATAGATCAGGATGTCGTCAATGAAAACAATGACGAACTTATCCAGGTAAGGTTTGCACACTCGGTTCATAAGGTCCATGAAGACCGCATGTGCGTTTGTCAGCCCAAATGGCATGACCAAAAACTCGTAGTGTCCATAACGAGTTCTAAAGGCTGTTTTGGAGACGTCCTCTTCTCGGACTCTCAGCTGGTGATATCCCGATCTCAGATCAATCTTTGAGTAGAAGCTCGACCCTTGCAGCTGGTCGAATAGGCCATCAATACGTGGAAGAGGATAGCGATTCTTCACGGTCACTTTGTTGAGTTCACGGTAGTAAATACACATTCTGAAGGTACCATCTTTCTTCTTCACGAATAACACTAGAGCTCCCCAGGGCGAAGAGCTAGGACGAATAAAACCCTTATCTAAGAGCTTTTGTAGTTGCGTGGACAGTTCTTTAAGTTCTGATGGAGCTAAACGATAGGATGCTCGAGCTATGGGCACTGCTCAAGGAGCTAGCTCGATCTGAAATTTGACCTGACGATGAGGCGGAAGACCAGGTAATTCCTCAGGAAATATCTCTGAAAGTCACGTACAATAGGAATCTTTTCTATCTTCTTCGCTTTCTGTAACATATGTGCTTGTAATCATTGTGAACAGTTCGATTATCAATAAAACAATTTTATTTGATCCCAATGTTTGTTTGGTTGTGTTTTACATTTTTCATGTTTTGACTTTTATTCAATTTCAAACTCTATATCGCTTTCTGGAGAGTTATACGCAAACTGGTGCGTAAACGTAACCAGTTTAATGCGACAAATACTCCGGAACATCAACATATACTTAACATACCTTAAATAACCTTTACATAACTTAGAAATAAGTTTTAAAGGCTTTGGTATGGCAAAAACAAGTTAATTCGCTTACAGGGACTAAACTTGACAAACTGCGAAAGTATGCCAATTTGAACTGTACCGAACATTCCGGAACATGACCATAAGTTAAACATACCATAAATATCCTTTACATAGCTTATAAATAGGCTTTAAGGGGTTCGGTGTGCTAAATTAAACTTTTGGGTAATTCAGGGACTAAAAGTGTCAAAAAGTGCACAACTTTGCATTTTCGCGTATAACTCACGTTCTGAATACATCTGGACATCCAAAAATTTATGTAAGCACTAAAATATTTTATTTTAGTGTTTGGCATAAGAGAAATCCATTCGTCACGCCATTTGGATCGTTTTTCGCGCTTATGCGTATTCCGTCGTAATTAAGCGATCATCGCGATCGTACGACCAAACGAAATGACATCCGACATATTTTTGAGCATGTTTCATGTCCACAATGTTTAGGAATCATTTTAGGGCCTTAACGTTGGCTTGACAAGCCTTAAACGTGTCGGAAAAGGCTTAAATACGTAACAGGGACCAAAACTGTCAATTCTGAAACATGTTTCTGATCTGTGCAGGCCAGGCGGCCCGCGTAAGATCAGTGTGTATCTTTACGCGGCCCGTGTCAGGGTCCCAGATCAGATAAGATCGATTAGTCAGCTGATCACAGCTGTTTAACTCACAACCACAAACCCACACTTACCCTTTCAGCTCATAAGAGGCCATTTTTAGTCACCACAACATTCCAACAAGTGTACGCACGAGATTCGATCACGTTATTCAAGAAACGATCCTAACGGTTCGGGAAAAACTATAAATACCCCACCCCCATTTGCTTCAAACTCACAAGAATCTGATCTAATGTGCTCTAAGTTGAAACCTTTGTTTCATACCTGAGCTATTTTGATCTAGATTAGCATTCGGGGACCCTTTGTAAGTGTTCCTTCGTTCTTTTATTGCTTTTCGAGTCCGAAAGTCAAACTTTGTTTGACTTTCTGCATTGACCAGTTTATGGTCAATGCGAAGTTCATTTGAACTTCGCAACGTGATTGTAATCACGATGGTTATAGTCCCTTGTGACTATGCCTACTGATTACCACGTTGTCTAGGGTCGTAAGGGTAAGCGATCTAATAAATCGCTTATACCTTCGAACCCGACCCATTTGGTCAATCATTAGGATCCGACCAAACACATTAGGTGACCATAGCATATATGGAATAACCTTCTGAGGTTATACCTTATGGTCGCTTCGTTTGAGTAGTTGTATGATAGGTAGTTTATATGCCTTAGGTAAATTACCAAAATACCCCTTTGATGCCAAAATTCATTTTAAACATATGTAACATAACTTTTGACATCTAAACTGATTTGACAACAATATTAGACATGTTAAGGCATATGTTACTTGTCATAGGACTAGTTAGGCGGTCCGAACGCGTTTCACGCGAACGACACGTTAAAGTAGCATAAGCTACCTAAACGGGTCGTAATGGGTCGTCAGCACTTAGGTTAGGTTTCATTTAGTATGTAGGCTTTGTTAAACCATATGACATGAGTTTCCATACTCGTTTGGTTTACGAACACTCATTCTATCTAAATCCTTCGATTTAGGTCCGGTTTATTAACATAGCTACCTATATTAGGTGCCGTTTGATTCCGTGATCTCTAGCATTGCTTGGTGGTTATCTTAGGACTTCTGAGCAATCTCAAGTGAGTACATAGACCCCTCTTTTACTGTTTTCCAAACAGTTTGGGGTGAAACACATGTGCCTACTTGTTACTTTCATGCTTTCCAGGTTTTCATATCATATGCCTGCTATGTTCGTTAGTACATTATAGTACATGATTTCATTACATTTCATGCTATGTATGCCCATTGTGTGCGTACTTAGTACATTGTTTTACATTACATTTCATGCTATGTATGCCCATTGTGTGCGTACTTAGTACATTGTTTTACATTACATTTCATGCTATGTATGCCCATTGTGTGCGTACTTAGTACATTTTTTTACATTACATTACATTTCATGCTATATATGCCCATTGTGTGCATACTTAGTACATTGTTTTACATTACATTTCATGCTATATATGCCCATTGTGTACTTACTTAGTACATTGTTTCACATTACATCTCATGCTATGTATGCCCATTGTGTGCATACTTAGTACAATTGTTTACATCACATGCTTTCATTTTGGTATGACATTTGGTTTGTTTAACATGGAACAATACATTCATTAACATTAGCTACGCCGTTCGTTAGTAGGTAGTGGTACCATAGGAATTGACAACTCTCGTTCCAGACATCCTAGGATGGTTTGGATGAAAGGAATGACCGAATTCGATATACATAACTTAGATAAACCTTTAATTTGTTTAAGGGTTTATCGCCACAGTCTCAAGGCTTGGATGTATGCATTTTCACAATACCGCATAAATGTTTGTATCAGTATAGCATGCATTTGTTCCACAAAACATAACTTTGAGTTAAACCATGTTTTACTTCAATACCTTGTTTTTGTGCAT